>CM038147.1:93263224-93863224 GCA_021437245.1 Aegilops speltoides | reverse complement strand
TATTATTATTTGAGACCAATCCAGATGTATAATCCTCACACATCCAATCTACAAAGATGTTAATTTTCAGCGATGATGCAACTGGCTCTCCATGATAGTTTGGAACGTGATTTTTGTCATAATAATCAAGTACCTCTGATGTTTAGGGTGATAAGTACGTTTGATGTCGCAACTTTAAAACTTTAGCCACTAATCTTATGGAAAATATCTGGATTAGGAAAGTTAAATTGATATTGTTGTATTTGCCTAAAAACCATTGAATTTATTTTTTATGATTAAACTAACAGAAATTATTATTTATTATTATACTATTAGTGTGCATGAAACACATTAGAACGTATATTATTTTTGTGTCTAAAATTTCTAAGAATTATTTGCAATTTATTATACTTTATAACAAATTATGCTATAGTTTGGGGATGACCTGGCAATTATGATGCATGTGCAAGTTTCAAGGAATTGTAGAAATAGATCCCAATACGTGTTAGATGTTCATTGATCACGTGGGTCTATGAAATTTATGGTCAGCTATTGTTTATGTGGGAGTTCTAGCAATCTCTCCCAAGTCACTTCCATATGTAATAGCATAACGGATGGATGTTATTCCGGATGGCTCTTCTATTTTGCCACCTCCTATAGATTCTATTCTAGGCGGCTAGTACTATTAAAAATTGATCATCATGATTCATGTACGTGCCCAGTAAGGCACATGGATTTATTGTGCAAAACTAAAATGTATACACATATCTCTTCAAGCTATAGTTTTCAATTCTTGAAGCTGTATACTCTGGCTATATTTCCATTAGATCTAAAAACACTAAATGATAATAGGGACGAAGATCACACCTAGTGGTAAAGTTTAACAAAGAAGGGACGACAAACCTTTCTTCCCTTGTTACTAATTTCAAACTAAGCCTGAGCCGGATCCCCTGTCATTGACTCATCATCTCTCAAACATCCGCAACATTTTTCGACATCAGAGACTTCATGTCCGAAGAATGGCCTCCTCAAGGAACTTTGTCTCCCTGTCTAGATCTTGAGTCATGGGTTGCCGCATGATACTTGCATGGTATCTTATTTGTGATGTTTTATCCTTCACAGACTCTTGTCTCATCTCACTGTCAGCCTTCATCCATGTGTGAAAAGGTTGCATACCATGAGGCACCATAGTCAATCAAGACCTGCAGTGGAGGAAACCCAAAGACTTCAATAAAAAGAATAGGTTGACAACGAAGTGCTGGAAATACTCCAGCCACAAATCAATTTTTTCGTACCTACCTTTCGTTTATGCATAGTTTCTGAATATAATATGACAGGAAAAATAAAGATAGCATGTGGTGATTGATTGCTCCTAGCTGTTGTACGAAAGGGAATTTATTTTACTATTGCCTAAACCTGCATCTGATTTGATTACATCCATTGCGGAACAACTGGCGATGCATAGAGCAGCTCCATATATTAATTTGTCACCGAAGACTTAGGCAATTTGAGAAATATCAAGTATCTACAACATGCTCCCGGAGGCAAAACCATGATCTTGTACTATGGGGTCACCTGATTATGGCATACAAATATAGAGATCATACACTATAATAGAGACTACAATCAAAAGGAAGATATGTGCTAGCTATAGTATATGTATGTACGGGTGCCTTGCTCCATCCGCTGGCCATATGCGTGCTGCAAGTCATCCTAGCCGACCACGCAGATGTGCATGCATCAAATCTTAAGTTACCAGAAACTAAGGATGTGCATGAAGGATAACCCATCAATCTGAAACTTCTAATGTGCATGATGGATTACCAATAAATTATTGACATGATCTTCTAACCCGCTGATGTTGAGTTGAGGTGGGCCGGACGTTTCCGGCCGGCCGCAAGAAGCAAAAGCAAGCAAGCTACGTATACTTGCATGTACTTCTTGCTTGATACGTCCATCACGGCCAAAAGCACCGGCCAGGGACTTCACGCTTCTGAGGATTGAGCCGGATCGCTAGTGAGATACAATCTTGGACGGCGGTGGCAACGTCAGAGAATGATGGTTAGGGTTAATTTTTTTTTTGTTTGTGTTATTTTCCTTGTTTTTAGTCTGATTTTATCCGCTATAATTATAATGGCAATGGTGGGTAATTTTTTAACTTAAAATCCTATCTAATGGCTATAAAAGAAAGTATATTAAAATTAACGGCTGGATGTTTCTAATTATTGTGGTAATTTCTAGCGTATTTATCTTTTTCTGGTTAACCCGTCAATTACTTTTTATATATAATAGATAGATAATAGATGTACTGACATTACTTACAACGAGTAGTGAGATTACTATGTCAGATAAACAAAGAGTGCTTAAAACGGTTAAACTTATGACAAGGTAATAACATGTTACAGAAGATATATATGATGTTGATCCACCTCTTCTTATTTATTGTGTACAAAACCTAAAGAAATGCGGTCATTTGTCTTTTGGGCATTGGAGATGTTCTCATGGGTTGCGATTTTTATGCTTTGGTTATAAACCATAATTTGTATTGCCCATCTATTTTGAAGGGAAACCCATTATGGCACACTTGATTGATTTCAGATAATAATTACATTGTCAACATCAGGGTTTAGGACAAAGCTAGGGGACCCTATGGTTTATGTAACCAGAGATTCGTTCTTTTCTGTCACACCTAGACCAAGAATCCTTCTACGTAAACGACCATCATCTGAGATAAAAACAGTGTGTTTTCAATGGAACATAGAGATGTATACATTGTTTCTATATCCACATTATTTGAATTGTGATCTAATTTATTACTCCCTCCTTCCCAAAATGTAAGGCACGGTTTGACTTTTCTAGTCTTCGTTACGGAACTTTGACTATGATTTTCATGTATTCTATGTCTATAAAATTAGTATACATACATATGAAATAAAATTGTTCTGCAAGACAAATACGATGATACCATTTATACATGTTCAATCCATATACATTGAAATATATTAGTGGTCAAAGTCGTGCATCAAAGACCGTAAAAAGTCAATCGCGCCTTATATTTTGGGAAGGAGGGAGTACATTGAACAACTTAAGAGAACAATGTGTGCATTCATATCGTGCTTATGCAGCTGGCGCGGCAAAGCGCACGTGAGCCTCTAGTAGGTATTTTAAAGCTGCATGAGCCACCTACCCCAACAGGTGAGAACCTAAGATCGTTGAATGTACTGTGGCCAATGAAACACCACTTTTGCGCAAAAAAAATGGAACACCACTTACAAGGCAGGTTCTGGAACCGTCACTTTGATCCCATACTATCGGGGGAAGAATATCGGGAACACAAAAATGTGAAAATAGGAGAACCACCGACTGAACCAACCTTTGCCTCACACTTGCGGCCACTCCCGCATCGATAGGTCAAAGCGCCAGACGATAACCCACCAGAATTAGATCCGACAACGCGGAAGGAAAAAAACACCACGTGCTCCCTGATGCATATGTGTTGGTCACGATAACAAGACAGAGGTAGAGCCATGGGACTTTTATTTTGCGCGACATTTCCTTCACCGTCTAGATGCGGCAACCACTAACATAGAAAACTAAAAGAAAAAATAGTCTAACTAGTCCTCAACTTTGATCCATGCCCTCCTCCCCCGTCTCCAGGTGCCGAAGCGGCCACCAAAAACGAGGGGAACATGTGAAAACACAAGCTAGAAGATAGTGCTTTCTTGCATGCTTCAGGCATTATAACGAGTCTGGGGATGTGATATTTACAACTCATGCTGGTGGCTACACTCGCTCCGCGGGAAGGGATCTCCTATTGCGTAGGACATTGCGCGACCCATTAACAGACACAATGGTTTTTATTTTATTAAATCTCATAATTTGTATAAACTTTGTAATAACTTTGAAAAACAATTTTAAAACTTATGTGTTGCGCAATAATAAAATGTTATCAAAATTTTACTACTCGAAGAATAAATGTTTAATATATGTAGAAAATGGTCAAATATTCTCATGACACGGATTTGTGACATAAACATGACGTGCATGTATATAAAATATAAACAATGTTCATCTATCATCAAAACAAATTTTACTGCATACAAAAATATATTCATGTATTTCAAAAATGTTTATATGTTATAGAATAGTTGTTCACGCGTGTAAGAATATATATTCATGCAATTCAAAAACAAATTACATGCCGCTCTCCACGCCCCACCAAAGAAACAAAAGGTGACGAAAATTAAAGACACAAAAATAAAGCAATAAGCATTAAAAACGAATAACATAAAAAATATGAAAGAAATATAAGAGAAAAGTGAGAAATCAGGAAAGAAAAAAACAAATAAGGAAAAACGAGAACCACATTTTAGAAAACATTTTTATACAGGTCTCATATTTTCCAAATACATGTCTAACAATTCTTGAAATGTATGTTTGGATGCCTACTTTTTTCCATACATGCATATTGTATATTTTTCTCATACATCTAAAATAATTTGCTATATATGTTTAACATTATTAAATACATGGTTAACATCTTTTTAATAATTTATTTATAAAAATTGGGTTACACGTAGAAACATTTCTGATACGATTCCAAACATTATTTTTCATCTACGTGAATTTTTTTATAGATGATAAAAAAATTTAAATATTCAAAAAAAATCGTATTGAATTTTCAAGGTATTCTGACCACTTTAATTTTTGGGTCATTTTTATTGCACAGAAAATCCAGAAAACAGGATAAACATGATATTTTATTTTATTTAACTAAGAAAAACGGAAAACAAAATGTAAGGACAGAAGGTAGTGACTACTAAATTCATCAACTTCATATCTCTCAAAGATGATCCATTAATATGGTTGATCAAGTCTTATTAACAACCACCTTCGATTAGCATGAAACCGAAGAACTTTCGTAAAATACTAAGTTAACTCAACAGGGATATGCTGTCCCGAACAATAAGTATGTCATATTTATTTTTTGCAGTAGGTAGAGGTAGTTGCAAACTCCCAACAGTGATTGTCAGAGATTTTTTAATAACATTAATACCATTCACTAGGAATTGTTTCTTAGGAAAATGCACTGTATGCTCATTATCATTGTTATGAAAAGTGACCTTGCTTTTATTGCAATCTATAATAGCCCCTGCAATATTCAAAAAGGGTCCATCAAGGATAATTGACATGTTGTCGTCCTCGGGCATCTTAAGTATGGCAAAGTCAGTTAAGATGGTAACATTTGCAACAACAACAGGCACATCCTCAAAAATACCGATAGGTATGGCAGCCATTTGTAAAGATATTTCAGTAGTGTGAGTTTATTCAAATCAAGTATTTTATATAAAGAGGAAGGCATAACACTAACACCAGCTCCTAAGTCACACAAAGGAGTTTTGACATAATTTCTTTTGATGGAGCAAGCTATAGTTGGTATTCCCGAATCTCCAAGTTTTTTAGGTAATCTATCCTTCAAAGAATAATTAGCAAGCATTATAGAGATTTCAACTTCCGGTATCTTTCTTTTATGAGAGAAGATGTCTTTCATGTTTTTTGCATAAGGGGCCATCTTTAAAATATCAGTCAAGTGAGTGCGTAAAAAGACTGGCCTAAGCATCAGCAAAGCGTTCAAATTCTTCATCATCTTTTTTCTTAGTTTATTTAGGTGGAAAGGGCATGGGTGAGGGAGTCCTGGTGGGGTCCTCAGGAGTCCGGCTCGAAGATGTGGGCTGGACTGGATGGGCCATGAGGATAAAGCTAAGGGCCATCACTCCGTGTTCGCAAGGACTCCTGTTTGCGTGGACGGCAAGATTAGAGTCCAGATGTATTGTTTACTAGATCATGATAGGCGCGCGTTGCCGCGCCCGTTCATTTTTTCGATAGAATAATAGGAAATCCATAAATGTATGATGGCATAAAACACACACAACCAATTTCCAAAAAATGGAAGGACACACTCTGAATTACAAATAATCAAATAACAGAATGACATATTTTCTAAGTCATTCAGCAGCCAGGTTGAGCTACTGGCTATTTTTTTGCACTAAAATGAAACAAATTTAATTCTAACAAATGGATGTGAAACCTCTTTTACCGGGAAGGATTGCCATAGTCCGGAGATGGAGACAAACAAAGATGGTTTTCCAGTCTCATCAACATCATCAGCACATATTGAAAAGTACACCTATAAACTTGTCATTTTTTTGAGAGAATACATGTAATCCCCCTTGTCAAATATGAGGCATTGAAAAAATACCTAATAATAGTGTGACAACACTGTAACTAATCGCCCAACCAGCTCGAGCCGGTCATGACACATGCATGTCTTTATCGCTGTGATGTAAAGCTCAACAAGAATAAAGATAACTGAGAATATCATGGTGCCTGCTATTCCTAGCAGCGAGAGTATATATATACTTCCCAAACCAAATAGTTGAAGTTGGAACTGTTTCACCTAAATTAAATAACCTCCAACCACCTCGAGCCGGTCATGATGCATGCATGTTTTTTTGGTTTGAATAGCCTACAAGGTATCATCAGTTATTTGTGAATATGTCAAAAGCTAATAACTGACCTATCTGTGAAGATGTAAAAATCTAACAACTGACCTAACATAAATATTGTATTCCGAAGCTTGTTAAAATCAACAAACTGAAAGCAAACCAAATACATTTATTATGAATGGAATATTTTGCCTGATCCATGAATAGGTTGAATAATTTGTCAATTAGGTTCGGGTGACCAGCCAATATGCTTGAGGAATTACACCTGCATTAGTCAAACAAACACACAGATTTTGATTCACAAGACCAATTTACTCAATGAAACAAAACAATGTCTAAATACTCTTAACTTGGTAGTCCTGGATAAAAATAATGATCTTGTTCTTAGTCGATGTACTACAACACATGAAAATAGGCCAGACCAATGAATGGATGGCCCACAGAAAGAACGCAGAAATCTCCAAATTTCTGCCCACCCAATTTATAAAATAACTAATGCAGCTAGCAGACATACCTCTCAACATTCCTACCATAGCCTCTATAAGCTGGAATTCTAGGAGTATTGGTTATTTTCATATGTTACAACCTGTTATTTTTCCTCAACGCTGCAACAACACCACACCATGCAAATATAATTTAACATATGTAAAGTGAAAAAAACTGCATGTGTCCTGTAAACGTGCCGCTTCAAATGTACCGAATCAAGCATCGCTTCAGGTCATCCAGCTCAGAGAAAAGCTGTTGTACCATTACACAGAAGTAACTCACAAGATGTCTGGCTTAATCAGAATAAGGATGGCCTAAATAGCTCACAAAATAAATGATAGAGCTTGACAGAAAATATATTTAATTTAATTTGAAGAGAGGTCAAAAATCTGGAATCAGCTTCCGTCATGGAAAGGGGATTTCAGTTATGAACACAATGTACATACATGAGAAAAAACATAGAACCGGTGATAACTTAGTGAGGAGCCAATCATGAAACCAGTGAATTAGCATGAAGATATTGAATTTGCAACAAATTAGAAATAGATACAGCAGCCAAGGAAAAACATCCTAGTAGCGAAAGTTGGCCTTACATTAGAGAATAGACACATTTTGCACAACAAAGAAAATTAGATCTACTGATCTCCACTGCCGTATTCTTTTTTTATCTTAAACATGTCCACTGCCACATGTTTCTTATAATGCATGAAAGAAGTACAGCGAGAATGCGAGATATAGCATATATCGAAGATCAAAATGCTGGGAGAGGGAAAGAAAAAAAATACTTCAATACATCCCCAGTATACTTTCAGTCAAAACACCCAGCTCTTACATAAAAAAGATGTTATTGACCAATCTGCAACTATATAGTGAGTTGGTAATCAATTATTTGGAGAACAGAAACATCAGACTTTTTGCTACAGAATACAGGTATCGGAAATATATGTCCTCACAAACGTCCTGATATCTGATTGACATCGACCAAATCCAAAAGATACATCAGAAAGCTACGTCTAGTTGTGAGCAGTGAGGATTACAGGGTTAGAATATCTGAATATTTAGGAGGATAAATACCCGAAGATATCATATTTTTCACATCATATCTGGTGAACACTGACATCATATCGGCAATTCATCAAACAGTTCAAGTGCAAAGGCTAAAGCGCCATCTCAACAGAAAGAAATTGGATATATGGTAGTTGTAGAGTGCCACGACAGGTTAGCATGGTCCATACCTTTAGATCGCTGCAGAGGTGCACGTATAGGAGGGGTCGGGGCATACACATCCACATGCTGCCATTGTAGACACCAGTGACCGGTCGTGCCTCCATCAGCAAGTGACCGATGTTATTTCGATCGCGCCAAAAGATCATATGACGTACGATCGTACCTTGCTTGCCGGGGGCTCGACCGAGGTAGGATCCAGCAACGGGGCAACCGAGAAGTTCAAACCTGGC
The DNA here is from genome assembly GCA_021437245.1 of Aegilops speltoides. Classification (NCBI taxonomy): domain Eukaryota; kingdom Viridiplantae; phylum Streptophyta; class Magnoliopsida; order Poales; family Poaceae; genus Aegilops; species Aegilops speltoides. The sequence continues at coordinate 93,854,796 of CM038147.1, read as the reverse complement.
GTAGAAAGAAGCTGGACCAGGCCTGCGGCGGCAACTCGCCCACCATCTCCTTCTTGTGCTTGCGGTCTTTCGGATCTTCGTGCGTGTCTGACGTGTACCCGCCGTCGGGGGTGCCTTTGTCGCTTGGTTGAGAGAGGGATGTCGTGGCTCGAGGTTGGCGTCGACAGTGGCAGCGGCGGCGGCGACGCACAACGATACGGTCGGAGGCAAGGTCAAGGGGGTGCCTTCGTCGCTCGAGTGAGAGAGGAACACCGTGGCTGGAGGTTGGCGTCGACAGTGGCAGTGGCGGCGGCGGCGAGGGGAGGTCGGGGAAAGAGATAGACGAAGGAGAGGGACGTGTCTGCGGGCTTCGTGGGGTTGAATGGGCTCTGAGTGTAAACAGGCCCGATTAACCAGAGGCCACCGTTTTTTCTATCGGAGTAGGAGCCCCTTAGACAGCGGCCCAGTTAGCGCGAAACTGAGCATCAGACGGCCAAGATGACCCAGATTCTTAATCTGACGGCCAAAATCTTCAAATGTGTGAGAGGGCTGAAATAGTGCGCAGTTGTAATGTATTTAAATTTCCCTTGTAAACCGAGTTTGTACAAACCCTAGGCCACTCTAATGTGTATATAAATCGGTGGGGTTAGTCCGGAGAGGCTATCCTCATAATACTCATAGGCTAGACAAGTTAGGGTTTAGCCATTATGACTCGAGGTAGATCAACTCTTGTAACCCCTATACTCATTAAATACAATCGATGTAGGGTTTTACCTCCTTTAAGAGGACCCGAACCTGGGTAAACATAGTGTCCCTTCGTCCAATGTTACCATCGATCCTTAGACGAACAACTTGGGCCCCCTACCCAAGATCTGCCGGTTTTGACACCGACAGTGGTGCTTTCATTGAGAGCTCTGTTGTGTAGTGCCAAAAAAGCGATCTATGGCTCACCTACTCATCAACACCAACATTACCTCTATAAGGAGCCTGACCTCTGGCCCAAACCCTCCAGCTTGGCGGTTTCGTCGTAGGCGCCCATACGACAGTCAAGCCTACAACACCCCCTACGACCACCGAACACCGTCTCCGCATCGGTCTCGAATACTCCGAAAAGATGGATCCGGCAGACGTTTCATCCTTGAACGAGCCGCTAGACCACATCGCCGCCCTGGGGGTCTCCACAGATTATGGTCGGATCGGGCTTAAGCCTGACCAGAGAGAGATTTATCGCCCGCTGAACACCCACCTGGTTGTGGTTGTTGAGGAACGAGCCGAGGACACTTCTCCACCTATGTTGAGAACCAAATATGTTCAGATCTCCAAACCTCTCGAGCCGGATACTCTCCCTCCAGGTGGGAATCCAAGTCCCCTGAACTCGGCCTCGGGTACAGGATCGGGGGAACTTGGATCTCCCCCGGATCCGAACCAGTCACTTCGGAGATTTTTCAAGCTCCAAGAACTGACGTGGGTCGGGATTTAAATTTTACCGCACCCACCCACCACAATCAAAACTCTCTAGGCAACTCAGGCCCTCCAGACATATACGACTTGATGTATATATGGCAGTAACCTCAGGAAATGGTCCATCACTTTTGGGCCAGATTCCTACTTGTCAAAAACAAGATCAAAGACTATTGTGACGATGATGTAGTCTCGGTCTTCCATCGCAATTGTACCGACGAGGGAATATTGAATGCCCTCGGCTGTCGTCACATCTAGACCTTCACGAAACTATCACATGTAGTGCAAAAGTACTCTGCAATGAAAGCACATGGAAGGCCCAGAAAACTCAACTAGGGCCCGCTACCTTCAAGCAGTGTGTGGCCCGAACAAAACCGATGCACCCTAGTGGGCCATCTGATCACTAGTCTGTCCGTAGAAAAAATAAACCCTTTATGGGATATAGGTCCATTCTTGACGAACTCCTCGACAAACCCTGTCTGATACATGCAACTCCTAGCATGGACCCAACCCATAGCCTTCAAGCATGTTGGGTACTCTGGCAGGTAGCAAAGAGTGGAGAGGCCATCCTCACCACCATAACTCCAGAGAAATACTCGGAGAGGGGCGATTTTAACGTCCTCACGGTCTTTGAGACCTTTTCTTCAAATAATCAGCAAAAAAGGGCACTCCGCGACCTCAGTCCACGAAGTTACCGCACTGAGCCCATGGAACAACGCGACAATAACCTTCATCGCAGAAGACGAGCCAAAGGCTCGGTCAGTCCGAGCACCCGCTGCCCTAGTCCTAAACCCTATTGTGGATAGCTTTCGGCTTACTAAAGTGCTCATGGATGGCGGCAGTGGGCTTAACCTCATCTACGAAGACACGCTCGACAAAATGTAGATCGATAAGACACGCATTGAGCAAAGAAATACCACCTTTCGAGGCATTATCCCGTGTCAAGAAGCACGATGCTCTGGGAGAATCAAACTGGATGTTGTATTCGGCACGCCGAGAACTACAGGACTGAAGAGTTGCTCTTTCATGTGGTCCCCTTCAGCAGCGGGTATCACACCATCCTCGAACGGGATGCGTTCTCATGCTTCCACGCTATACCCCATTATGGGCATATGAAGCTTAAAATGCCCGGACCCAACATAATCATCACAATCTCGAGCGACCCGGACAAAGCACTCCGTGCCGGAAACAAAACCGCATCCTTGGGCCTCGAGGCGTTATCCAAACCCCTAGCGGCCGAGGAACTAACCACCCTATGGTCCATGGTGGAAAAGGACGATGTGATGCTCGACAAGAGACCTAAAAATCCACCTCTTTCAAGCTAGCAGAGGAAATAGTCAAATTTCAAGTGCACCCAACGGACCCCAATATGATAGCGTCTATCGAAGCATAGCCGGAGCCGGCGGTGGACGCTGCTTTACGCACATTCTTGCGCGAAAATTTGGATATTTTTGCCTTGCACCCTTCAGATATGCAGGGCATCCCACGCAGGCTAGCCGAACACAGCCTAAACATAATCAAGGGGTTCAAACCTGTGAAGTAGACAATGCGGTGATTTTCCGAACCCAATCATCAAGCCATGGGATAATAGCTAGCCAAACTGCTAGAAGCTGGGTTCATCAAGGAAATCAAACATCCAGATTGGTTGGCCAACTTGGTCATGGTACCAAAGAAGGACAAATCTTGCCGCCTTTGCGTTGACTTCAAAGACCTCAACAAGGATTTCCCTAAAGATCCTTTCCCGTTGCCCCGCATTGACCAGATCATTGATGCAACCGCAGGACACGATTCGTTGTGTTTCCTAGACGCCTATTCCGGATACCAACAGATTAAAATGAAGGAATCGGATCAGGCTGCAACGGTGTTCATCACCCCGTATGACCCTTTCTGCTTCAACACTATGCCCTTCAGAATCAAAAACGCTGGGGAGAATTACCAACATATGATTCAAACATGCTTGGAAAAACAAATCAGCAAAACAGTCGAAGCATATGTGGACGACATGGTCATCAAGACAAAACACATCGAAACACTACCAACGCCGACAAGCCCCGGCAAACGAGCACGTCGAAGCCGCGGCAAGGCGCTCAGGCGGAAGACGGCGGCGACAAGACCGGTGGGGGTGCCACCACCGTGCACTCCCCACCCCGAAGGCCAAGGTCGCCGACTTGCCGGGCCAACCTTGACGCCGACTCCACCGCGTCGTCGGACCCGCGAGCTCGCCGTGATCAACGCCACGTTCTCCAAGAACAACGACACGAAGACGCTCCAACCCGCATCGAGCGCAGAAGAGAAGCGCGGCGTCAATCTGACCAGCGCGCTGGGCCCACTGTCGATATGCATGCGCCAGGGGAACCAGGCGACTTATCATACGCGGCAGGTTGCCCTGCGTTCACCCGTGAGCTGCGGCAAGTCCAATGGCCCAGTACCAAGAACTTCAAGCCAGACGTGCCCAAGAAGTATGATGGCAGGATACATCCGTCGGAGTTCCTTAGCGTCTACACCATCGCGGTGCAGGCTGCCAGGGGACGCGACGAGAAGATCCTCGCCAACTACTTCCGCCGGTGCTCAAGCCCAACGCCGATCTTGGCTCATGCATTTGCCGGCAACTCCATCTCTTCGTGGCGGACTGTGCCATCGGTTTGTCGGCGCCTTCACAGCGCCACAAGCCCCATGGCGAGAGAGTGACCTTCACCGCCGCCCGTAAGGAAGGAGAACCCCGCGCAAGTACATACAGAGATTCAGCCAGTGCGGCGCAACATCCCGACGTCCACCCCGCCGATTATCGGTCGCTGCTCCATCGAACGTCGCGTAACCGCAGGATGAGGGAGGAGATGGCGATGTGCAAAATCGAGATGTCGCCGAGCTATACGCCCGGCCGCAAGTGTGCACGGGCCGAGGAGGAGGAGAATCCCGGAGAGAATGCAGGAGCAGAAGGATCTGACAGTGAGGATGCCCCTCCGGCAAGGAAGAACCGGAGGCGGAATAATAGAAAGAGAAAGGCTAAGGATGTGCTAGTTGTCGAGCATTCCGGCAGCGGAGGCGGCTCTGACAAAGCCAAAGCTGGAGACTCCGGCGAGGCTGTGGTGGCCGCCGACAAGCAGGATGGCTCCGGCAAGCAATATTGCAAGATCCACCGCACCAAGGGCCATGACCTCCAAACCTGTAAGAAAGTTGAGCAGATAGCGGAGCTACAGAAAGCTGAATACGAGCGCCGCGAAAAGGAGAAGGCCCGGGAAGGTGGCAGAGGATCCGGCAACAAGGGTCCCGCCCGAGGAGGGCGCCGCGGCAAGGCCAAGCCGCGGCAAGGAGACAGACCTCCCTGTGGCCGCGACAAGGACGAAGACGAAGAAGAGGATGAAGAGAAAACCGCATTCATTACTCCATGTGGCACGTACTGCTTTGTACGGATGCCTTTCGGACTAAAGAATGCTGGTTCAACATTTGCAAGAGTAGTCAGTCATGCTTTTGAGCCACAGCTGCACAGAAATGTAGAAGCTTACATGGATGACATAGTGGTCAAGAGCAAGGACAAAGAAACTTTGATCCAAGATTTGGATGAGACTTTTACAAATCTGCGCAAGGTCAATCTCAAGTTGAACCCCGAGAAGTGCGTGTTTGGAGTTCCTTCCGGCAAGCTTCTCAGGTTCTTCGTGTCCCAGAGGGGGATTGAAGCCAATCCCGACAAGATCAAGGCCATTGAGCAGATCGAAGCCCCGAAGAGCGTCAAGGATGTGCGAAGGCTTGCCGGCTGTGTTGCTGCTCTCAGTAGGTTCATCTCTAAGTCTGCTGAGCGCGCCCTGCCATTTTTCAAGATTTTGAAAAAGGCAGGTCCAATGAAATGGACTCCGGAAGCGGAGGCTGCACTGCAGGACTTGAAGAGATACCTATCCTCTACTCCAACACTTGTCGCACCTAAGCCACAAGAGAAGTTGCTGCTATATCTGGCGGCAACCAATCAAGTGGTTAGTGCTGCGTTAGTTGCGGAGAGGGGAGCGGATGATGAGCCAGCGGCCGCGGCAAGCGAGTCCAGCGACAAGCAGGGGGCTTCCCCGACAAAGTTCCGGTTCCGGCAGGGATGGATCTGTGCAGTTGCCGGAAGAAACACAGAAGAATATGGTGCAGCGCCCAGTTTACTTTGTCAGTTCCCTTCTGCAGTGGGCTAGATCAAGGTACTATGGTGTGCAGAAGTTGCTTTTTGGCCTTCTCATGGCCTCGAGGAAGCTGCACCATTACTTTCAAGCACATGAGATCACAGTTGTCACTCGCTTTCCGTTGAAGAGGATACCGCAGAATCCGTACAACAGTGGATTGTCGAGTGGGCACTGAACTGCCAAGCTTTGGCCTCAAGTTTGAGAGTACCTCAACTATCCAGAGCCGAGCATTGGCAGAATTCATAGCAGAGTGGACGCCAACACCCGATGAAGAAACTCTGGAGAAGAGCATCCCCGTCAAGGAAGCTAGCAAAGAATGGATCATGTACTTTGATGGTGCCTTCTCGCTGCAAGGCGCCGGTGCGGGCGTACTACTTGTCGCCCCCACCGGAGAGCACCTCAAGTACGTGATCCAAATGCACTTTCCCAAGGAGCAAGCAACAAACAATACTGCAAAGTATGAAGGCTTGCTTGCCGGACTCAGAATAGCAGTGGAGCTTGGGATCAAGAAGCTTATTGTCAGGGGTGACTCGCAGCTTGTCGTCCAACAAGTAAACAAAGATTATCAGAGTCCGTTGATGGAAGCATACATTGATGAAGTGAGGAAGCTAGAAGAACATTTTGATGGCCTGCAGATGGAACATGTTCCAAGAGCTCAGAATGACGTTGCAGATGAATTGTCAAAGTGTGCTGCACTCAAGTTACCTGTGGAACCAGGAATTTTTGTGCTCAAGCTGACTCAGCCATCTGTAACACCATCAACTGGACAGAGCAAAAAGAGAAAGTTGGTCACTGGCGACTACTTTCCGGCAGAGCTCCCCAGAGCCGCCGCCAGGATCAACACAGAAAGTGTTGAGGAGTAGTCTGCTCTGACAAGCCCCAGGGTTTGTTTCGTTGAAGCAGATGCTCTCGACAAGCTGTGTCCCGACACGCTTGTCGGGGAGCATCACTCTCCGGCAGGGTCCCAGATCCTTGCCGTAGAAGTGGATGTTCCCGCAGCAGCATTCGCGCCTTTAGTCCTTGTCGTCGAGCCACAGGCTCCGGCATGGGCACAGCAGATCGTCCATTTCCTTCAGACAGGAGAACTTCCCGAGGAGCAAGAAGCAGCGGAGAAAGTAGCCCGGCAATCAAGTATGTACCAGTTTGTCGATGACATACTGTACAGAAGAAGATTCAACGGAGTGAAATTAAAGTGCCTCTCCCGGGAAGATGGACAGGAGCTGTTGGCGGAGATACATGGAGGCATATGTGGTCACCACATTGGCGCAAGAGCACTTGCCGGCAAGGCTTTCCGGCAAGGTTTCTTCTGGCCGACAGCCCTCCAGGATTCAGCTGCACAAGTAACCAAGTGTGAAGCGTGCCAGTTCCACTCCAAACAGATTCATCAACCAGCTCAAGCTCTCCAAACAATCCCTTTATCCTGGCCATTTTCGGTCTGGGGGCTCGACATCCTCGGCCCCTTCCCGCGAGCTGTCAGGGGCTTTGAGTACTTGTACGTTGCAATCGACTAGTTCACAAAGTGGCCTGAAGTGGAACAAGTGAGGAAGGTGACAAGACAACAAGAGTCAAGTTCTTCAGTCAATTGTTTGCCGCTTCGGAATCCCTAACAGGATCATCACCGACAATGGCACACAATTCACAAGCCGCACCTTCATGCAATACGCCCAAGATCTTGGCACCAAGATCGCCGCTCTCGCTGCTCACCCGAGAAGCAACGGTCAAGCGGAGAGGGCAACGCTGGCGCTGCGCGGCTCGAGACCGTAACTTTCGACAGCTGCACAAGTGCGGAAGAAATTGGATCGAGCAATGCCGGTGGTTCTTGGTCAATCGAACGACACCAAATCGAGCCATCGCCGCACACCCTTTGCTCTTGTCTATGGAGCAGAGGCAGTTCTCCCCACGGAACTCGTATACGGATCACCTTGAGTGCTCGCTTATGATGAGCTTGAGCAAGAGCAGCTGTGGCAAGATGACGCGCTGCTCCTCGAGGAGAATCGTCTTTAGGCTGCTGTGCGAGCTGCTCGCTACCAGCAAGCTTTGCGCCGCTATCATAGCCGCAAAGTTAATGCCAGAAGCTTCGAGGAAGGCGACCTTGTTCTTCGGCGTGTTCAATCCACCAAGAATTCCAACAAGTTGACACTGAAGTGGGAAGGCCCTTATCGGGTGAAACGAGTCACTAGGCCCGGCGTTGTCCGCCTTGAGACCGAAGATGGCATTCCGGTGAGCAACTCCTGGAACATAGAGCATCTTCGCAAGTTTTACCCATAAGGCGCGGTTGCCGGCCCTGTTCCGACAACCACCTTTTGTACAAGCCTTGCCGCTGTTGCATGTAACCCTTTGTACAAAGCCGGGCGCAGCTCCCGTGCGTAAATAAAGTTTATGTGCCTCGCACATCTTGTCAAATTTAATGCATCTTTCTTTTTGCATCTATATCGACACTTTGTGCAGCACTTACCCCGGTAAGCCATAGCGAACCTTAAGGTTCCAGATCATTATTTTCTTTCTTTCTTCTCAAAAGAAGATACCTCCGCCCACAAGTTCACCGGGGAGATAAAGGTGTGGACCAGGCGCCGCTCAAAGGAATCTAACCTTGCCGGACGCAGCATTTACGTAAAAGCTAAGTTGCCAAAGTTTGAGCATAGTCAGTTTTAAATTTTAAGTTATATTCCTTGAACGCTCGTGCCTTGAATGGAAAACCTGCGCGGAGGAATCGACTTCATGGCTAAGTTGCGCCCTTTGATTTGTTTTCGAGTCCGCTCAACAATACAAGCGAAGCTGCAACTAGTCCCGATAAGATTTCTTGTCGAGGCAAGACCGCCACCGGTTGTTGATGTTCCGACTCAAGAAGTGTGCTTATACCGCAAGTTCCCTCAAAGCGAGGGTAAAAGCATACAAGGGATGTAACAGAGTAAAGGAAATAACATAGAAAGCAGTACCCAGAATAAAGTTATATTACAAGAATGACTTATTGTCGCACTAACTAGATTGTTCTCATAACTGAAACGGCAGCAGCAAGAAAAAGGGAGAAGAAGGGCGGCCTAATCCACGCGCTCGCCGTCGACCCTCCTGACCTCGTTCACCTTGTCCACGATGGGTGCGACGACGGCCCTGAGCTCCTCAAGATCAGCGTCCTCCGGCAGCTTCTTGGTGACGCGGGAGAGGTCGAGGCCTGGTTGCGGAAGAGGACCTTAACCAGCACCTTCTCCAAGACCTTGGCGCAGATTGCGCGCGACTCGTCCACCAGCTTCTTCGGGATCCTTTCCCGGAGCTGCTGGAGGGCCGTCACCACGCCCTTGAAGAAGAGAGTGAGCTTGGCGCTGGGCTGGAGGTTCTCGTTGGTGGAGTACCCGAAGCCCGTCAAGTCCAGCTCCGCCAACTCCTCGTTGATGACTGCAGCGATGTTAACGAGGCCCTCCGTCCAGAGCTCCACCGTGGCCTAAAAAGTGTTCTGAGTCTCGGGGCCCTCGTCAGCAGCTCTTCGTTGCCCTTGAGCTCCTTCCTCAAGTCGTCTTCTCGCTTCTTGGCGGCGTCCAGCGTCCCCGCCAAGGTGGCTGGCCAGCTCCAGATCAGCACTTGAGTCTTTGGCGGCGTTCAGCTCCTTGATCTTCTCGGCAAGCTGGACTTGCAGCTCACCATGGGCGCGTGCATCCTTCTCGCGTTCGCGCTGGAGTGCGGCAAGCTCTTCGTTTTTCCTTTTCATATCCGCCTCCAGCTGCGTCACCTTCACCTCTAACTCCTTCTTGGCGGCCTCGGCAGCCACGGCGGCATCCTTCGCCTCCTTGAGTGCCCCGCCAAGTGATTGCTCCCGGACGGCGAGCTCCTCTTCGTGGCTGTCCAAGTTTACCTTCTTCTGTATCAGCTCACCATCCCGCTTGGACAGCACCTCGGCGGCAAGCCTCTGCTGCTCTTCGGCTTCAGCCTTCTCCAGGATGAACGCCTTCTTCGCCTCGTCGAGCTCGCGCCTCTCCTCAAGAATGGACCGAGGGCCTCCAGTTCTGCTCTTGAGCTCCTCCGCGTGTTTCTCAGGTCAACTCCGCCTCATGACAAGCGCTTCCGGACTCAAGCTTCGCTTGCGGGCGCGTAGAGTGACACAAGCTTTGAGCAGCTGCTCCTCCTCGGACTTCGCCGCTGCTGCTTGGCCTGTCGACCACTGCCAGCCCAGCAGAGGCGAGTACTTCCCATCAAACTCCTCCTTCCACCGGCGCCTGAGCTCGACGCCTGGGAAGTTTGATGTACACGCCGCCGCCTTCGAGTACACGCCTGGTGGGGCTTGTCGGAGTCCAGCGCCAGATCACGGCGGAGGGTCGGCGGACGGTGCAGCGCCTTGTGCTCCTGCCCTCCGGTCGTCGATCGATCGCGGACCCTCGCCAGGCTTCAGGCCAAGAGCCTTGGCGGCTTCCTCATCGGCGGGTTCATCAACACTGCCTCTTCTCGCCGGGCGGCGACATCTTGATGTTGCCAAGATGCGCCTTCTTCGCCGGAGGCCTCGGTATCCATCGGGTCTGCGAGAGGGGGATCTGAGGATAGGAAGAGGGAGGAAAAGTCAAGCAAATATCCAAAAGAAGAAAGAAGATCAAAAGAAGAACCCCAGGGAAGATTCCCGACAAGAAGGGTTACCTGTGCTGGGCTCCGTGACCATGGGCTCCTCCACCAGGGGCTCACTGGTTCCACCCCTTGCCAGGGACCCCTCCCTTGCCGGGAGCGATCCTTGTCGGAGAATCGCCCCTTGGCGGCGTGGTCGGCAGACAGCACCTCCGGTCGGCCTCCGGTTGCTCCCCGGTGGGCTTGTTCTGCCCCTATACAAATGAGTCAAAAATCAAGATGTCAAGAAAAGAAGAAGCACCCATGCGCGCCCCACAACAGAAGTAAACCAAAACACTTACTACTGGGGATGTGCTGGGGGGCTGTCATGAGGAGAAGGGACCGGTCCGTCAAGGTGGTCTCGGACGATCTTCTATCACACAGCAGGATCGCCCTCGATGTTAACCACGGGACCTTGGCCCTCTTCGCGCCCTCTCCACCAAAGTCCTGAAATGTAATCAGGATTTAGAAAGAAGCAAATTAGATACAAGGCAAACAACAACAAGGATCAAAGAAAGACAAGTACAGTAAGAAGAAAGCCTTACTCCTCCTCATCCTCCTCCTCTTCATCGTCATCGGAGCTCAGCACGGAAAGGTCGAACTCTGGTACCCTCTCAGCGCGGTGGGGCGGAGGAGTAGGTTCCCTTCGGTGTTTGCCTGAGGCTGCGGCAGGATCAGGCGTGGCGGCCCGGGAAGACCCTGCCTCGTTTGCCGGCACGGCCTGGGACCCTCCCACGGCAACGGTACTTGCCGCGGTGCAGCGTGTCCCACGACACCGCGGCTGCTGGTCGGCCTGCTCCTCTGCTATATCCCCAACTCGACGGAGGCGTCTTCTTGGTTGGAAGTGGGGCTGCGCCGGGGGCTCCGCCTGCGGCAAGCTGCTCAAAGACGGCTGGCCGCTCGTGTCCCCGGCGGGCTCGCTCGCTTCGACCTCGGGCTCCCCCTCGCCATCGACTTCTCCGGCAAGATCTTCCCGGTCGGCAAGGCTTGCCGCCTCAGCTGCATCCGCCTCCGCCAGCGTGAAGCCAAACCGCCACAGCGCGGCGCCCGCCTCTTGACCTGCTGGCGATGTACAAGATCTCGCTTTTCGGTGGCGCTGCGGTGAGGAGCTTCGCTCGTCGGAGTCGACCGCTACCTCCGCTGGTTATCAAAGAATTGCTGCACGACTTCGCGGCGGGCTCTATCCAAGTTGCGCTTATCCCATGCGAGTCGCACTGGCATCATTATGCAGATGCGATCGCTACCGGGAATTGTTGCACAAGGGGCGACACCTGCGGCAACCCGAACCACTCGGGTGGTTGGCGCCATGCTTGAACATCTCCCTCAAGATCCCGCCGAGCTCGAACGGTGAAGTTGAAGTTGAGGCCCGGACGCAGCCTCATGATATCCGCCGGCCGCCAAACAGCCAGCGGGCCTCCCCTCTCTGCAGAGGGGCGGCGCGACGGCTGGCGAAATCCGCCCGACCGCCTCTGTTAGAGCTGGCATGCTGAGCCGGAGGATTCGGTGGTGGCGATCTCGCCTTAGCCGTCCGGCGACAGAGCGCTCGATCGCTGCCACGCACCACCCGGTGCAGCGTAGCTGGTGAATGGCTGCGGATTGGCATCACAGATCCAGCACCACTCCGCCTCCACTCGTCCCACTTGCTGCGGAGCTCGCCTGTCAAGTACACCTCCTTCATGCCCATCCGGAGGTCCAGCGATTCCGCCAGCCAAGGCTCCTTTCTCGGCCGGGGAGAAATAATGACGAAAAGAGCGACATTGGGGAGGATGCCAACAAAGTTCTCGCACAAAAGGAAACCGCCATTGTCGAACGGCGCTGGGGGTGAAATCGAGAAGGTGAAACCCGTAGGTGTTCATGATGTCGAGAGAAAATCGAAAAAGGTGGGCGAGCCCACAATAGAAGAACACAGAAAGAAGTAGTACCCTCTGGGCACCTCTTCGATTTGGAGGCCTCAGCGGAAAGCACCGGCGTGCGCGGATGCGCCCGCGTCTCCGTCGACCAGAAGAGGTAGAACTCCTCCCGCAGCGCCTGCCGGGTGAGCTCGGGGGGGAAAAGCGCTTGCTTCTTGCGCAGCGCCTCGAGCTCCAGCGCCTCGGCCGACTTCGCAGCCTTTGCCGCCTTCCCGGTCTTCGGAGCCATGGCGGAAGCGATGGGGGAAAGCGAGGGCGACGGCGGCGACGGGCGGCGGAGCGCTGCTCTCTTTCGGCTTGGGAAGCGGAGGGGAGCGGCAGAGCTTTTGGAGGAAGGAACGGCAAGTGGCGAAGGTGGGGGAACAGTTCTGTTTCTCCGCTTATAAACGGGATGCGAACGCTACGCATTTCGGAATTAAGTATTGACCACGTTCTTCCCACGACGCCGCAATCGACGCGTCTGCTATGAGGGTACGCGGTGGGTACGGAGTCGATTCGGTTGGACCCGAGCCGCTGCGTTCGCAGATCGCTTTTGGGCCCGCCCAACAGCGCTTCGCACCGTATGGCCCAGTTCGGGGGCTCTGTCGGCGATAAAAGTAGGGGTACCTTAGTACCCGAACTTGTGCACGGGCAACAGAGCGCCCAGGGAAGGCTTGCCGGGCGCCCGCCAAGATCCTCCGCCATTCCTATCTTACTACCATTCAAGAACAAAGTATTAACTAAGAAGACAAGGCCCCGGCAAGAGGAGCTTGCCGGGAAGTACAAGGCCCCGGCAAGAGGAGCTTGCCGAAGGATAAGACCCCGGCAAGAGGAGCTTGCCGAAAGCCAACCAAGACACTTCGAAAACTTGCCGCAACGCCTGCTGCGTCAAAGAAGGCCCGGCGAGCGCAAGTTTGTCGGTGCAACAAGACAACGGCCGCAAAGGCACTTGCCGCGGCAAGGCTGCCACTCTGCACCCAAGCTCCAAATAAGATCCAACGACGTGTCACCCTGTGGCCATCCCAGAGCACGTGGCGAGGCGCCAGGCAGCCATGCGGTGCGAGGTGGCGAAAGCGACAAGGAGGCCATCGTGGCGATCGGTGGCGCCTAACGGTCGCTTCCTTGCATCACATAGCGACCGGACGGCATTAAATGCCCTTGTCCCCGCCGTCGAGTTAGGTAGGGACACTGCTGGACACCGTTGTACCAACCTGCGTTTTTACCTTTCTACCCCTCTTTCTACGCTGCCACCTGTCGGTGACCCCCTTTAGGCTATAAAAGGGAGGCCCATGCGCACGTAGAGGAGGTTCGGAATTTCGGTTCCACAGCCGACTCATTCAGCACCACAACACGCTCACACCCTGAGCAAGAACAAAATACAAACACAAAGCAGCAGTAGGAGTTTTATCTCTCCGGAGAGCTCCGGCCGGGTAAAATCTCCCCGCTCCCTCCTCGCTGATCCGCTCTGCAAGCCCTTCGCTCCCTTGCCGGACAAGAAGGGGCCCCCGGCCCCATAGGTGCTCGTGCTCCCACAGAAGCCCCATGACATATCTGTCTCTCTCAACATAGTAGATCATCATTAGACACTAAATCCTTCAATGAGCTTGCAAAATGCTTGCATTAGATCCCTCATTAGACACTATATGTTCATCACTAGGAGCATGTAAAATGTTTGCATCAAATCCTTCATTAGCAGTCTGTTCATTAGACACTTCAAGCTCAAGAACAACATGGGCTTGTATGTTTGCACCGGAAACTTGATTAGATACATCAGATTCAGTCAGTTCAATATTGATTGGGGGAGTTATAAAATAAGTAGAAATTGGTTTCATTTTCTCATAGATTCCCTACATACAAGCAATTTTACAACACCGTCAGGTTTAACTATTGGCTAGAAACTGAAGAGTTGAATTAGATATAATCAGGGATGTGATGTACCGCCGTCATGCATGCTACTCTTGCAAGTCAGGATCGTCCATTTGCGCAAGCTCGATGCCATGCCCGTGCCGCCGCCGCCTCCCATGCAAAGCTACACCTGTGGTTGGATCTTCATCTTCTTGTCCATCCATTCGCTTGAAGCCGGCCACCGCCTCCAACGAGGGCGCGAGGAAGTGTTGTGTCGGTCTGTCCAACAAGGCGGCTAGGTTAGGAGCAAACCAGACCGAGGTCGGAGCGAATGAATTGGGATTTTTCCTGCTTGTCGATCGATATGGGAGGCGCTGCTTGGGCCACGAGCCTGCTATAGGGCCTGCCTTGCACTTATGTTATTGGCCCATCCAAATTGAAACATTTTTCTTCATTTTTTACATTGCCTTCTCGTGCGTTGGGATGAACAAAACTAGCATGGGCCAACCTGGACGACTCAACTAGGTGCACACTTTCCAGCCACCTAAGGCGGCCGCCCATACCAGCCCCTATGGTGGTGTCGCCCCTTTTTGCGTGTATGATTGGATAGTGAAAAATATTCCAGTGGCACTTTTGTTTTACCCACAGACTAGTTGAATTGCTTGTTTCTATGAACTGAGTTCGCCAATAATGTGAAGGATGCCAGTCTTTTAATCCTATTGTAGATTGCTTAGATCTCAATATGCCAAAAGTAATCGCATGAAATATATAGTAAAAGCCAGTGTGATGTGTTTGGCTACAACTAGTCTGACTACACGTACTCATATAACATATCAAGGACGCACCATCTTACCATATTAACCATTCGACTTACCCATGCAGTGTGGGAAGAAAGAAGTATTGGGACTGCGTATCCAAGCAATTGATGCCATGGACTCCTTCGTACAACCTTGTAAGCGAAAAAGAAGTTGCAGTGTGCTGCACAAAGAACTAGCATAAGTTCGCCACTCGCTTCTCGAATTTTAGTTAGCCACTTATTGCAAAATTGTTCAATTAAGTTGCTTGGCTTAATTTAGTTTGCTATCGATTACATAATGGCACAGCCTGTTAATCATATTGTAGATCATACTTATCTATGTGTTTGATACTTACTGTTAAGAATTACCTATTTGCCTTAACTTAAATATCTACTTGTTTGTTTAATCGCATTGTCGCTGCAACAACGGGTTACAATGATGTTAATAACTACTTTTCAAAGATCCAATTGAAACTCTTTAATTCCTTGTTTGTTTAACTGGTTTGTCGTTATAACTCCCATTGAGATGTTTTGCTAACTTCAACTTTTCTCAATCCAATCGAACTTTAATGACAAAATAGGTTAGCCCAAGATCAAAGAGCGAGGTCCCCATGGACGTTGCATCATCCCACAAAGAAGGGCACCGCCCAATCGTGCATTATGAATTGCCAACTGCGATGCTCTAGAGGCTAAACTAGTGGTAGAAAGAGATTCTCGCTTCGCACTTAGAGATGAAGTTGACGTGTTGAGGAAGCAAACAACACAATCACAAGCAAGACTCAAGACAACCATTAAATATTTGGTGGGTTTCAAAACGAAGCAAGTGAGACCCACCAGATTGTTAAGGTCCTCAAGGAAAAAGGAAATTAAATTCCTACTTGGTAAATCATAGGTGAAATGTTCTTTCCATAGTTGAATAACCTTTGTGTTGTCTCATTCATGTAATCAATCAAACCATTTGTTTTAGAGATCATGTAATAATTGTTTTTTTTGTTTTTGGTTTGTAATTTTATTTGAGCACAAGTCTGTATTAATTGATAAGACTCGGAGACATTTCATTTGGATTGTTGTGCTGCACCTACAAATATGTTAATCGGGCTGAATGTGCATTCAGCAATAGTAGTAGTATAGATGGACCATAAGTGGCACGCATCGAAAGGGCCAAGATGTCTGGCTAAAAAAGGATGTTGTTGTAGCCAAAAAAGTACAAATGCCCCTGGCTTATGTATGTTAGTTGATATTATTGATCCATATACTCTATAAGTGTTTATATGTCTGTTAGTTCTGTACATTCTTGCTTGATTGACTCGGTATTTGAATCTTGATACATCGCTTGTGTACATATCTAAATGGGAGTACACATTATGTTGTGTGTGACATTTGAGTTGGACATGAAGTGTTCCAAATATTCGAATTCACCTTAAACTGGATTCTAGTTTCTGAATTGGAGTATCGGCATTTGTAAACCATATTCATATATGACAGTGGAATACATCTTTGTCGTCCTTTTGAAGATATATAAAAACACATAGAATGATTTATAAATATTCATATAGGAATACAAAATGGATTCAATTTAGTTGCCGGGTAAACGTGGATGCTTATTGTCCCAAAATTTGAAAGAAGCAAAAATGTCCACTCCCACGCCGGCTGCCTGCCAAGTGTTTGGGAGATGGAAATTACAGTCTACCCATTACACGGACAATCCATCGGCCCGATTTCCACTGCTCTAAATAGGGGTAGGTTAGTAACTTCAATTAGACGTGACACGACCGCCTTTGAGCCTGTTCCGACACGGTGGGCGTCAAACATGGGCGGCAAAACACATTTGATTCAAGCTCGTCCGAAAGACCTCTGTTTCTCCCTCCATTCCCCATTCATACACGGTGGACGGCAAAAAAACTCGACTCGGCCGAAATCGATGTAGGCCAATATTTTCAATAGGGGCAGGTTTGTAGCTTCACTCAGGCGTGACACAACCGCCCTACCTGTCAGCCCCGTTCATACACCATGGGTGCCAACCATGGGCGCCAACCACCCTCTCCTCGCCCGAAATCCCTCTGGGCAAATATTGGCGAGATGCGAGATTACCATCCTATCCCCAACCGACCAGACGTCCAAATTTTAAACGGGGGATAAGTTCGGAACTTTCCCATATTTCAGACAGGCGCGTCCCAAAAACATGGTTCCCCGTACCTCTCCCTCCATTTTCCCATTCATACACCGTCCGTGCTAGAACACCCCATCCCCAAACCAGCCTCCGTCCGACACCCCATCCATCACCGCTGTCCTCCACCACATCCATCGCAACCGTCCTCCGCCATGTCGGAGCGCCTACTAAGACCGCGTCATCCACTGCTAGAGATGGTCGTTTCGCATCCATGGCGACGGACCAATCGCCTTGCATCGCGTCCTCTAGCTTCATTGGCGACGTCGTCCTCTTTGTCGGGGCCGCTCACACGACCTTCTCTTCCACCGCAACGGGACTTATCCCCCGATGCACCCGTCTACCGTCGTAGATCTGCTTCAACGCCACCGACAGCCATCGCACCCCCGATGCCTACACGGCGCCGCAAGAGAGGTGGTACTTCATATCTCCTCAACTTTTTGATCTCAACTAGAAAATAGATCTTAACTTGGTTACTCTACTTTCTTTTCAGCTCTTAGAATTTAGTTCTTAGTTCGAAGCAAACAATGGATGCTAAATATCATTTCTCCGGTTTGCAGCTTCAAATCTGCCATGGCACAGCCATAATACGGTTTAATTGATCATGCTTAGGGTTTAATTGATCATGTTGGTTCCGTGGTGGTTTCTTTAATAGAAATCGGAGGGGAAACCTCTTTGCTAAAAAATATGCTTGAGTTTCCCCTTTTATGATCACTATACTGATCGTAATACGTGCTTCATGTCATAATAACATCGCTCCACCCATCAAGCTAAACAAGCTTAGTTGTTCAAATATGAATCGATATTATTAAAACAGAGTTGTTTAATTAGTCACTAAATGTTCCTAAATTAGTTTCAAAATGCATGTTCGCCGCGGGTATGTATCTCTGAGGTGCCCATGGTGGGCGGCCCACCACAGGATTTTGGGTCATCCCAGCCCCGATTCCCCTCTCGCTCGCTGCTGCGCTGCTTCGATATCTACTGCCTCACCGCTTTGCCTCGCCGGCGACTTGTCATCCCAGATGGCATGACTCTAGGAGGAGACGCTTGACTAACAAGAGGCCAGAGCTGCTCGCCCAACAACGCCACCACGCTCGGCACGCCGCCATGCCTACCTTCCCAAATTGTTCGGGGCTCAGGCGTGCAAAGACCCACCAAGCCAACCCGATTTATCCCGAGATACATCTTCAACACTCTGCAGCCACTCCTCATCACCCATTTTCTAATTGATTCATTACTCATTAGGCAGGACTGTCATTAGGGTTTGTTGTTTCAGGGCTACCTCCACTTAATGGTTCAGATGTATTTCAGTAATCTTTAGTACCTCTAAAGTTCACGGGGTTTTCAAAATTCGCCCCTCGGATGTAAACTAGTCATTTTGGATTGTTGGTCGAGTGACATTGACCCATTACTACCGCAAGCCAGGTTTGTTGAAATTTTACTTGTCTTTCTTACTCATTCGATATAATATCCAATTATTCACGCCGATTAGTTGCAAACAATAAGTGCTAGACAAACTTCTTCATTCAGATTTTGACGGTCTCATCTGCGGCTACAATTCTTCATACTTGTCCTAATAAGCTCACAAGTAAATGATTGATTCACTACATCTATGCTTGCCTTGTCATATTTGTTGTCAATATTCTTTTAGGGTGGACCACCCTATTTCTAAATACTGGAACTGTAGACATGAGTGAATAGTATTTCTCTATGTGATCTCTTCCATCATGTGTGGGTAACGAACACTGCATTGTATAGAAAGAAAGTGTCATTTCCAGCTTTTACATAGGTTTCGATCTTTTACATGGAATACAATCTGCCTACTTGCTTTGTGTCGCACTACCAACACTCCACCCTTGAAGCTAAACATTACGCCACTCTTAATTGCTTAGTTTATTTGTTCAAATACGAATTTCATGTGATTCTAATGTTCCTACTTCAGTTTTGAAATGTGTGCCTGCGTGTTATAGAGACATAAGGGATTGTATTTCTGTGTGTGGTCTGGTCAGCACGGTTGGGGAGGTGAACTTTGCATATGTAGGGGTTTATAGGGAGACACTCTCCCAGTTGAATCCGCAATGCATTCCATAGATAATCTGACTACTTTTATGTTTTCATGAATCTCAAATTCGAACAAGATCATAATGATTATGAGCTTGCGCGCATGAAAAGAATAAAGCAGAACAATGCCATGGCTGTCAAACTTGGCATTAAGGGACTGAAATCAAGTTTGGATGCAATGCAATGCAAACGCTCTCCGCCTATAGATTCATGCTCAGAATATGATCCTAATAGTGATTCTGAGCTAGAGGGAGACCTAAGTCAATGTAGCTCCCTAGTGGAGGAGTCGGAGGAAGAAGCCCTATCTTATTCACCCATCAAGGTACTTGCTCTAACTTTCCAAGATTACATTGCTCGCACATATCTTGCAACTGATGCTTTGCATTGCTTCTACTTTGTTGAGCTGCCATTAGCTTAGTTTACACATCGTGTATGTGAATACGCCCTGCCTATCCATTTTCAGTACATATTCCATCTTTCATCATACCATATTTATCCATTCAAATGTTGTTCTTGTGTATCAGACATTCAAAAGGAAGAGGGCGATTGCTGATCATGGAGGAGCACAAGCAAAGTATTTGGAAAAGGTAGTGGCACCTGATACATCAAATAGCCCATTAGGTGTAGTTGCAATATCACCTGACCCACAAAATACCCCAACTCTAGCAGACTCTAGCCCTACTACACTAGTCATTTCTGATGCCCCAACTCAGCAGACCCCAACCGCAAAGAAAAGCAAGATGATTATGCCGCTTGACATAGCACCAATTGTATGACACAAAACCCCATTCCAAAGAAAGAGTACACCAAATCCAGTTGCCAAATCCCTTTTTGAACCAGAGAGAGCCCCAATTGCAGCAAATAGGACCCCTGTTCCATTTCTTCCCAGTTTAGAAGATGAAGCTTATGTTGTTGTCAGGAACTTTGTGTGCACCTTTCCTTCATGGAAAGATTATACCGCAGACACAGAACAATTTCTAGTCTTCCTCCGCAACTTACGCGTAAGTAATGTACTAATGTTATTCATGGTCATTACTGCATATGTTTCTGCTGACAGAAGACACAAGATTTCATTCTTTTAAATAGGCGAGGAGCAAACTGGATTGTGATGACGAGCAAGGGTTGGTTGCGCTTTTCAAGCACTCGTTGATGAAGTATCGTTCCTACCTGAGGCAAGCACACTTCGATGGCAAGCCTCGAACGAAATTTCTGTAAAGTCTCCTGCTACATTTATCCGACGGTGATCGGAATAATCTTGTTACACATTGGTCTCGGCTGCAGCGTGAGGTGCTGTCTATGATATCACATCACAATTTGAACTACATTTCGCATTTGCCTTAATGTCTCACTTGTACTGGCTGTGTTAGCGTAAGAACATCTGTTCTCAAGGGACCACGTAATCTCGCAACTATATTGCACAATCGCATTGCTCTTGTGAGTACCTCTTGCCTGTATGACCATACTTACTTTCATAGCTGTTTGATTATGTAGCATCACTTTGCATGTTAGCCTCAGAATCGCCCATTTGGTGGACATTATCAGATCCATATGGACTCTTACATAAATTTAGAATCAACCCAATGCTTTTGAAGAGGTTTAGCTCTGCAGTCCTCTTGTAAGGACTGAACATGGTCTATCACTATACTTACATTAACAGCTACTCCCTCCATCCCATAATATAAGAACGTTTTGTATAGTACACCAGTGTTCAAAACACTCTTGTATTATGGGAAGAGGGATTGGTTCATTTTGTAGCACTCTGCATCTTATCTCCCTTGCCCACCATTTACTAAAAAAGATTAGATCTATATTTAATCTTACCGACAAGTCGAATACACAGACAATGCCAGTGCAGAAGTGTAGCCCATTGCTCTTGTCAGTACATTTTGTCCTGTAACGCTTGTACTTCCAAGGATTGGTAGTTGATTATGTAGCATCAATCTGCATCTTATCTTCATTATCCTCTATCCCTTCCAGTATTATCATATCTATAATTACTCTCTACAAAATGTAGAGTACAGGCAATGCTTATGAAGAAGATTCTGTGCTGAAATTCTTGAGTTATCCTTCCCTTGACATGGAGAAGGGCATTATAAAGCCGGTGTTAACTGTTAATGTAAGTCAGTCCTTCTAAAGCCTTTATCCTCAACTGCTGTTTAATTTGCTCATACTCCCTATCGTTTACTGCTGTTTAGTTTGCTGTTTCTACCAAAATGCATGTTCGTAAGAACCGTAAGTTCTAAGTTTTACTTGTAAAACCAAATTCCTTATTCATACCATGCACATTACTTAATACTCCCTATATGTATGCTTCTTTTTGTGGATCTATAATCCAGTGTGTGGTGAAGCAGCCCACATTTGCACCTTGTCATCTCCTATTTTATCTTACTGATGTGGCTGATGATATGAACAACATGCCATGCACATTATCCAAAATAGATACAATGATTTTCTTTGACCTTCATCTATGCTTGTTATGTTGACAGGGTAATCTAGTAGTGTGGTGAAGCTCCCCGCATTATGAACAATGCCAAATTATGCTATTGATATTTTGAACTTACTCTTTATTTTCTAATTTGAAATTGGATAGAATTGACAAAACAGTTATCATCTTTGTTTATACACGTGCAAAACCTGTCATCTCTCTGCTTTGTTTCAGGGTGGTATGCCTGATGGCATGCACAAGTCTGCTGAAGGCTGTGAGACAAACCCAACATATATTGCAAAGAAAGAAGGCAAAACATCTTGAAGATAGCGAGACAACCCCAAAGTCTTGTCTTGATGCAGTGTTCAAGTTACTTGAGACTAACAGTCAGACAAGCTCATAGAATTCGTTGTTTGAATCAGGTCGACTTCTTCAGTCCCAAGTTCTAGCAGAAAGGCATTCTACAACTCAACTTCGACTTGAAGTCCTATCTCTAAGAAAGATTGGTGAGAACACCAATGAGAACCTCATCGCTAAACAGCTACACCTGGAAGCTATGAATGACATGCTAGGACGGTCTCACAGCCTTGCTCAGCAGCTTGTGCAGCAGTTCCCCTGCATGGCTAACCTTTCTTGAACTGTCTTCGAAGTGGTCTCGGTTCAGTATTATTTTGTTACGCTGCAATGGTGCCAAGTTTTTGTAATCTGCTTCTTTGTTGCACTTTATGATCACTGGTGGCGAACTTCGATGCCCAGTGGATGTAATATACCTTAAATCCTTTATTGTATAGTGTAGGTTTATTCTTAGTTACTATGCCATAATTTCTTTATTGTATAGAGTAGGTTTGTTCTTAATTCCTACTAGTTACTGCCATCATTCGCTATTTGAAAAAATATCAGATGTAGTCGACCGGACCGAAACATTCGACTCTAACGGGCTAGGTTTTTAGCGGGCCACAATTGGGCCGGCCTGCGTCTTTCTTGGGCCCGAATGATTGGCGCCTTCACACATTGCGCCAGGCCCAAACTTACACCGGCCTATATTTTAGTTGGGCCTTTTGTTGACCCAGCGCTTAGTTTGGCCCAGGTAGCGTGGGGCCATTAATAGGCTGAATATTGTACTAGCCTGTTACGGCCAAGATGAAACCACGGGCCTTTAGCAGGCCAAAATGCATGTTGGGCCTCAATTTTCACTAGTCGTCGACGGGCCTTCAAGAGTCGAAATGTAGATCGGCCGTTTTGGGCCCGATTAGCTCACGGGCCGTTACAGGTCAAACATATCTCGGCCTTAGTTGCCCATCGATATCATGGGCCTTTAAGAGGCCGAAAGCTTAGTACAGGCATCAACGGGCCGAATTACGCGACAGGCCTTTAACAGGCCCAAAGTCACCTTGGGCTTAACTGTTGCCACCTTTAGCACGGGCCGTTAGTGGACCCGATGTCCCGTCGCACCATATATGGCCCATGGGCAGCACGGGCCATTCCCAGGTCGAAAGTCACACCGGGCTGAAATGGGCCAATGTCTACATCAGGCCTCTAACAATCCGAAAGTCACTCGGCTCACTACAAAAAAAAGACACATCCGTGACATTTTGGGCCGAACGAATTTTTTCTGTCATACATATGACACTTCTATGACAATAATTGTGACAAAACCCGGTATCATCATAGATGTGGTCGGCTCCTACTTCTATGACAAAAAATCATGACAAAAAATGGGCTTTTTGTCCTGGGCGGGCCGGAGACGCAGCTGCATGACATTCTTTGGGCCGTCCATGACGGAAAAAACCGTGATAGAAGCGAGGGGGAGGAAAATTTCGGGGAGTTGCTGGTTACGGTGGGAGGTCGGGGGCCAAGCGATGCGTGTTTCTCTCGTACGTACGCGCGTGTGTGTGAGGCGTTGGCTCTAACTGAACCTGAGCGAGGCGTTGGGCTCTAACTAAACCCGAGCAATTGATCAAGCAGTTACGACTCATCGAACCCGAGCGATCGATCGATGGTCGTTAATCGAACTCGATGGAGCGATTCTTCGCTATCGCTACTAATCAAGCCGATCGATGCTGCCTCTGGGATGAACAGTGAGCGTTGTGGGGGGGTTGGATGAATAGTGAGCGGTGGTGTTGCCTCTGGATGAACAGGAACCCGTGGTGTGGAGGGCTGGATGAACAGTAGATGGTGGAGGGGTGGCCGTGGAGGGGTGGTTGAATAGGACCCCGTGGTGTGGAGGGCTGGATGAATAGTAGATGGTGGAGGGGTGCCCGTGGAGGGGTGGTTGAACAGTAGCCGGTGGAGTAGCACGCAGTGGAGGCTGGATGAACAGGAGCCCATGGAGGCTGGAGGAGGTCGACGGTAGCCCGTGGAGGCTGGAGGAGGTCGACGGTGGAGATGAACAGATCCGTGGAGTCCTGCTTTGCGGTCGCCACACCCCCCATTTCGACCGTAGCGGTCCAACACAAGTACGTTTTGTCCGTTTTGCGGTACGCCACACCCTCCCGATCAACAGACCCCGCTTGGACCGTAGGAGGTCCGCTTCTCCGCTTTGCGGACGCCACACCCTCCCGATCAACAGACCCCTGCTTTGACCGTAGGAGGTCCGCTTCTCCGCTTTTGCGGACGCCAGCCCCTCCCGATCATCAGACCCGCTTGAACGTGGCCGGTCGAACACAAGGCCGTTTCCTCCGTTGTGCGGTACACCAGGCCTCGTTTCCATCGCCTGTTCCATCCAAGCCCTCCCCATGAGCACGACCACGCATTCCGTTCCGACCCAGCCGGTTGGCTCTCCATGAACACGACGACAACGTTGTTTCTCCGTTCCGACCCAGCCATGTACATATGCGCGATAGGCGTTAGAGACCCTACCCGTATGTACGTATGTGGCCGTATATTCTTTCTTGCACACTCGCCGCTGTACGTACATGTACATGCTACGTGCGCGCCTCTACTACGACACATGCACGCCTCTACATCCACCAGTATATATGTACGCACACGCTCGCAACCAGAATGACAACGGCACGCACGCTCACCGAGTGGGTCCCGACCGCCGAGCACTTCCTTGCTCATAAGATGTAGCCGGTGGGTCCCAGCAATGTGAGGCGAATCGCTTTGTTTTTGTTTTTGCCGGATGCACTTCCTTGCGTGCAAAGATGTAGCCTAAAGCGTCCAAAGCAGTCGGGGTGAATCGTTTTTTGCCCGGACGCACTTCCTTGCGTGCGAAGATGTAGCTGGTGGGTCCCAGCAATGGGGCGAATCGTTTTTTTGCCCGAACGCACTTCCTTGCGTGTGAAGGTGCAACGGTGGGGGAAACGTTTTTTGAACATCAGGCCCGTCCGATGGGTCCCCACTGTCAGGTGGAGGAATAATTATTTTCAGCGTAATAAGGAGGCACTTCCTTGCTGCGGCCGTGGACCCAGCTGTCAGCCTCTCCATATATAGTCCATGTCCGATGGAAGTCGTTCCTTGACCACGTTGACCACGCCGCACCGAGAGCACCAGGGTGTTGGACGACGGCGAGGCCTAGGAAGGGGACGACGGGGAGCCAGGGAAGACGCGGCAGTGGAAGCCCGCGTGGAGAGGAGTACGAGGGTTCACAGGTTCGGCTGCGGTGTGAGGCTGCCGTCGCCGCAGGGCCTGGCCAGCGGTGGGAATAGTAGGGGGCGGTGAGGCCTCCGCGGCAGCACATCCTGCCACGGGAAGCAGGAGCATGCGGCACGACCGGTGCTGTTTTGGGCGGCTGGAGCAAGAAGACCAGAGGTTGAAGAAGCACTACGGCCGTTGGATGGACATCGTACGGTCACTGGGGCTAGAATCGTTTATATTGACTAAGTTGACAAAGCCCTTCGTCCCCTTCAACTTAGTAGGCCCACAAGTCAGCCTCCCATCAACTTGGGTCCCAGCTAGCAGGGGGTATTCATTTTTTTGTGCGTAATAAGCAGGCACTTCCAGTGGGTCCGAGCTGACAGCAGGGGGAATGTTTTTTCGCGAAATACGGTGGCCCGTCGGGTGGGTCCCAGCAGTCAGGGGCAAACGTTTTTTTTTCGCAAAATACTGGTGGCCCGTCCGATGGGTCCCTGCTATCAGGTGGAGGAATAATTATTTTCCGCATAATAAGGAGGCACTTCCTTGCGGCTGCCGTGGACCCAGCTGTCAGCCTCTTCACGTACAGTATTCTTCCGATGTAATTCGGTCGTTGACCACATTGACCACGCCGCGCCAAGAGCACCACGGCGGTGGATGACGGCGAGGCCTAGGAAGGGGACGACACGGAGCCGGGGAAGACGCGGCAGTGGATGCCCACACGGAGAGGAGTACGAGGGTTCACTGGTTCGCCGCTTTGCCGCCGCCGTAATAACAGGGGTGTGGGTGAGTGGAGTGGAGGGATGGCCTAGCCAGCGGTGGGAGTAGTATGGAGGCGGTGAGGCCTCCGCGGCAGCACAGCCGACCACGGGAGGCAGGAGAAGGCGGCACGACCGGCGCTGCTTTGGGCGGCTGGAGCAAGAAGACCAGAGGTTGAAGAAGCACTACAGCCGTTGGATGGACATCGTACGGTCAGTGGAGCTAGAATCGTTCATATTGACTAAGTTGACAAAGCCCTCCATCCCCGTCAACTTAGTAGGGCCCCAAGTCAGCTTCCCACCAAGGTGAATCCCAGCTAGCAGGGGGAGTATTCATTTTTTTTGTGCGTAATAAAGAGGCACTTCTGGTGGGTCTGAGCTGATAGCGGGGGGAACGTTTTTTCTCGAAATACGGTGGCCCATCCGGTGGGTACTAGCAATCAGGGGGGAAACGTTTTTTTCACGAAATAAGGTGGCCCGTCCGGTGGGTCCCTGCTGTCAGGTGGAGGAATAATTATTTTGCGCGTAATAAGGAGGCACTTCCTTGCGGCATTGTGGGACCCAAATGTCGGCCTCTCCATGTACAAGATTTTTCGATGGAAGTCGGTCATTGACCACGTTGACCACGCCGCGCCGAGAGCACCAGGGCGGTGGACGATGGCGACGCCTAGGAAGGGGACGACGCGGAGCCGGGGAAGACGCGGCAGTGGAAGCCCGCGCGGAGAGGAGTACGAGGGTTCACTGGTTCGGCTGCAGTGTGAGGTTGTCGTCGCCGCAGAATAACAAGGGGTGTGGGTGAGTGGAGGGATGGCCTGGCCAGCGGTGGGAGTAGTATGGGGGCGGTAAGGCCTCCGCGGTATCACAGCCGGCCATGGAAGGCAGGAGCAGGCGGCACGACCGGCGCTGCTTTGGGCGGCTGGACCAAGAAGACCAGAGGTTGAAGAAGCACTACGGCCATTGGATGGACATCGTACGGTCACTGAAGCTAGAATCGTTTATATTGACTAAGTTGACAAAGCCCTTGGTACGCTCCAACTTAGTAGGCCCACAGGTCAGCCTCCGAAACGGTGCGCCCCAGATGTCAGGAGGAGGAATCATTTTTTGGGCGGCCGAAGCTAAGAATATCCGAGATTGAAGAATAAGCACGACATCCGTTGATAGACATCCAACGGCCACTGCTGCTAGAACCGTGTGTTGACTATAACAAGTTGACAAAGCCTTGCATACGCGTCAACTTATTATTTTTAGGGGACGTGTCACTTAGTAGGCCCACAAGTGTGTGGTAGAGAACTTATAGCCCATTTGCGTTTCGTAAGAATGTACAGCCCATTTTTAAATTCTAACGGAATTTACAATAGCCCATTTACAGTTTGTTAAAAGTACAGCCCATTTTCTAGCTAGGACAATGATTAATAATTTCAACCAACCGTTGAAGACAGAATTCAATAAAATTTCCACATTTTGATGGGATCCGAAATATTTTTATCCCGAAATTTCTATTCAGATTAAATATAAATTTGTATTACGTAAAAATCCAACAAAACATTATACAAGAACAATGAAAATTTAAGATTTTCAAAATCCATAAATAATATTTTATAAACTAATTTCAGTATTTGGTGCATTTTTTATAGTTACTTGCCCAGTTTTATAATTACATCCCATTTATTATTTTTAAAGCCCATTTTCCTGTTAAGCCTAATGCATCCCTCCTAGGAAAGATTTGCAAGACAACAAGGTAGGAGAATAACAAGTTGACCTTGCACGGTATTCCTCAAAAGACGATAGCTGGGCTAGCCATTTTCATCTTGAAAAAGTAGTATCCGGCTGGATATCGGCACGGGCTAGACGGGCCACACCCGCCAGCTAATACCCCCGCTCTCCTCTCAACAACAACGAAATCATCGCCAAGAAAAACTTTGCAGTGCTCACGCCTCAAAAACACAAATCTTTCCGACCGCTTGGTCCCAAATTGTCGGCCGCACCTTGTGCTATTCTCTCGCTTATATTGACTACATAGGTTGACAATGGTGGGGACCGTGATGTCGTGAAACAAGGAGAAAGCAAAAAAAAAAATATAGTTGTACATAATAAGGAGGCACTTGCGTACGTACAGCTATGGCCCTAGTGGGTCCCTAGTGTCATCCAGTCAAAATAAAGTCATGTCCTGAATCCTCATGTTCATTGACCATGTTAACAATGCTCGGCACCACGGCGAGCGCAACAACTCGAAGGACAATGGAGAGGGCCTCGCGGGCCCTACGAAGGTCTGATGCAGCGCCCGCTGCTCATTCAGGAAGCCAGGATCATCGGACACCTATGAGCACCTTCGAGAAACTGAGACGGAATGAAATGGTAAGGCCGCGCTTGGGAGCTCTGGTTTATTTCAAACCTGTATTAACATACAAGTGTAATTTACTCGTCATCAGAAGGCCCGAGATCTGTAAGTAAAACCGGCGGGTTACGCGTGTAATTTGAGAGACCAGTGTATATTTTACGAGCATTGCTATATGGACTACATTACCAGACGATACATGCACGACGTATGATCATGCCATCCATGGGCAAGGCTGAAACAGCAGCTAACGGCTGGATTAGCAATCGTCCGAGTGTCGTTCGGCATTTTTATCGTGTGTGAAGTACTTCCGATATTTTACTAGTCGAAATCGACCAACCAAGCGCCTTCGCCCGAGACCATCTGCTTTAATTTACAAGTGTCAGTTTTGCAAGCGGTTTTGGTTGGAAAACGACGATCCAATCACGGCCTAATATCATGAGTTGGTCGGAAGATCATATGGTTTCACGTCTAACCTACCCGACATGTCATATAGCCTATGAATGAAACATCAGACGATGAACTTCTTACGCACGGAAACAACAGAAGAGGATGATCTTCTTAATAAGCAAATCACTGGCATTAGATCGACATGCAAAACAATACGAAGCACTATTCTCAGGAGGAACGGTGAACAGCTCGTGATGCCGCATGCCACAACATTCCAAGCTCAACTTTGCAATCAAACACAAGGCCTGGCATTACATAGACAATATTCAGAACAAACTCTTAACATAGGAATATCTCAAAGAGTAACTATTTACTTCTAAACCGAACACGTGAATAGGAAAAACACTACACCTTTGCTCACAAAGAAGGGCATCCCACTCAAAAATATCAAATGCATGTCTTCTAGCTAACATCAATGAGCAAATTTTGACAAGGTTTTCCAATTCCAATATATTAAACTAACGTCTTCTTGCTAACATCAATGAGCATATTTTGACAAGGTTTTCCAATTCCAATATATTAAACTAACGTATTCTTGCTAACATCAATGATTAAACTTTGACAAGCTTTTCCCATTCAAAATATGTAATGCCTATGATCGTGTCCTGTCTTAGCTTCTTGTACTTGTTTGGGCACTTTTTGCCCAGGGCCCTCCATGTGTTGTTAAATTGCCAATGGTCTCTGCAGACTAGTCATGTCACCGGTGTCTAATAATACTCTGTAAAGCTTCTCGGTCATTCCTTCAGAATGTACCGCATCCAATGGATCGCTTCTTTCGCAAAGTGGAACGACCAATCGACCCAAAGAACGCAGCAGTTTGCCTTGGACACATTGGCTCCTTTTGTGTAGCTTCAACTAAAATCAAGTCGGAATAAACCGAGCTTCAATTTTGATATCCCTGTAAGCAACAATAGGTATAAGGGAAACAATTACTGAGAAATAACGGTTGATGACTTGTCTTAATGGGAAACAAAGCAGGAGAGGAGCAATTCTCCATCAGTGTGATTCATTCATATTGACTGAGACATTATCTTAACAATGCCTTGGTTCAACATGTATAAAGAACGACAAAGCAGAAAAGTACCATTCCTAAAACAATGCAACTGATTCATTTTTAAAGAAACATTATCTTAACAATACCTTGGTTAAACATGTAGAAAGAACTACAAAGCAGGATAGTACCATTCCTAACAAGTGTTGCAGTTTTGAATTAAGATTTAGTAGTTAATTAATTCTGAGAGTGGCATTGCTTAATTTTACTAGCGGCATTAGATTAACGAAAAGCATAAACAGTTCCAGGGGAGAGTGGGCGCAACAACAATATGTGCTTCCATCTACTTATAAAGGGGGTGATGCAGAGTTTGTTGTAAGAAAGCAACAAGCACCATGTCTGGGTTGGTCCCATTTTTGTTCACTACTTAATGGGAAAAGACAGCAATACAATAGCTTCAATTCAACATTTATTTAAAACAGTACCAATACAAGTAGCACAACATCTCAAAGCACACTGCACAATCATGTGGATGAAGGCCTGTACTGACCTTTCATGCGAACACCGGGATAAAATACGAATCTGCTAACACGAATAGGAAATCCAATCTCATTTTGTGCAGTTGCACTGAAATCAAGCAAAGTGTTTCGCGTAGCGAAGCAAAATGTCGCAATAGCAACAAGTTGAATAGATATCATGTGGTCGAGACCAAGATTTGAAACAACTCGACAGGAACACTGGAAACAAATCTCGATCTCCTTTTGTGCAGTTACACAAAAATTAAGCAAAGTCACCGGTGTGACATTCAAGTTGAACTGCACAAAACACTCTTAAAACATAAGTGCTTCGAGTAGCAAAGCAAAATGTCGCAATAGCAACAAATTGAATCGATGCCCTGTTTTAACAGAGGCAAAAAGGAAACAATTACTTGCCGATAAAGGAGGATGAAACAAATGGTGATAGAAAGAAGCATCTAACTTATCTTGGATGGAAAACAAAGTAGGATAGTAGCATTTCTAAAATGGTAGCATTGATTCATATTAACAGAGACACTCTCTTGAAACAACATTCGCTAAAAAATGTAATTTACTTTTAACAGTGGCATTGCTTCAATTTTCCGACGGCATTCTTAGATTAACAACAGCAAAATAGCTGTATGGGACATGCTAGCACCATGTGCGTCCACACGTATAAATGGGTGATGCAGAGTATGTAGCCAAGCAGCATATCTGTGTTGGTCCCATATTTGTTCTCTTTGAACTTTTTTCCTATGTGAGGGCAACAAATCTAGTCCTGCACAAACTACTCGACCCCCCCCCCCCAGTTTCTTTCCCTTTTCAACAAAGAGATCGGTTCCTTACAGATGTGTGTACTGGGTTACCCCCTTTTTCCCTTTTCAACCAACAAAGCGGCTAGATAGCCAGTCTATACTACTTTTCCTCCCTCCTTTCCTCATTGAACCACGTCCTAGATTCATGCTCCACCCCGCCACACCTTTCTTTCCTCTTTGAACCAAGACCTAGATTCGACTATAGGTCGAAAAAGATCCACATGCAGCTAGAGCAACGACGGTTTCAAAGAAACTTATACCTTAGGGTCGTCGAGATGTGGCAAGGCGTGCGGCGGAAGGCCGGATCTGCCCACACTACGTACGGCAGCGAGGAAGAAGGGGTCGGTGGCCCTCCCAAGACAAAGGCCTGGGTGAAAGAGAACAACGCGCCTGGCAAGGGGATTGCCTCCCTCACCGAAGGAGATAGAGTTAACGCTGCACCTCCTCCCCTTCCCGGTGCGACGGGATACGGACGCCTCCTTCACCAGCTGTGAGGGGGGAGAGAGACAAGAGGCCAAACCCTAGCAAATGAACGTTGAGCCTCCAGCGTGTAACATATATGTATTGCGGCGAGCGTGTGGAGAGTGCAAACCCTAGCGAACAAGCGTTGAGGCTCCCGCTTATCTATGTACTAATGTAGTACAGACTGAGCTCCGGTGCCTTCACTCCATCTGCTTTTGGTTGTATGACAGGTGAGCCAGCCACATTTTGGCCCCACCTGTCATAAACCCAAAGGCAGGTGCATTAAGTCAATGAAGTTGCATCCATATAGTACTCTCGTGTGTATACGACTAATATATAGTGGAGTGGTTTTCTTATTTTCTCCATAACAATCGTTTTAAATTGTGTAAGTACGAAACAAAACTCTTTATTTAATGTACAGAGGGAGTACTACTTCCGATGAACTAACGATCCACGCCCACACGTCTTGGTCGCACTTTCTGTCCTTCACGTGTGGTACACTACCCTCCCTTAAGAGAATACCCACACATGCGCCAAATTATCGGAAACGTGTGAGAGTGTGTACAAATAAAGAATTTTAATTTCAATTATCGGAAAGGTTCGAGAGTGTTACAAAGTTTGACTTCAGTCAAATCTAATATGCGGAGTAAATAAAAATGGAGGGCTACTACGTCC
The DNA here is from genome assembly GCA_021437245.1 of Aegilops speltoides. Classification (NCBI taxonomy): domain Eukaryota; kingdom Viridiplantae; phylum Streptophyta; class Magnoliopsida; order Poales; family Poaceae; genus Aegilops; species Aegilops speltoides. The sequence continues at coordinate 93,822,861 of CM038147.1, read as the reverse complement.
ATCCGGGTTTTTAGTCCACACCATTTTTTAAATCAAAGTTAATAGCTGGACAAATAAAATTATAGGGGAGTTGGAGACAAAGTTGTGAGAAGGCTTAGAAATCAATACAAAACTTATGCTCTTAGTACCAACGTTGATCCTTCTTCGAGGAAACATTTGGTTCATAGCCAATTGTGTGATAAAATTGCACCAACGTGAAAGACGACTACGTCTCCAACGCAACCAAGGTGAACTGACGAAGGATATCATCTTTGTGTGTAACAAGCAAAGAGCACTGATGGAAGACAGCTTGTTTTTCATTGAAAATCGATCAGCTTCACTAGCCGACGCAACCATGAGGCGCGACCATGAGCATCGATAGGTCATTGTGGTGATGCATCATCCATTTAGCATCAAGTTTGGGTGAGGCACGTATGAAGTTCGACAAATACTCACTGTGGTTTGTTTCTTCTCAGTAATCAAGCTCGAGGAAGGAAGAACCACGTGGCAGAGGACAGTGAGGTGGAACAACAATGGCCATCCAATTTTGTGCAGTTCCACTAAAATTGAGGAAGACATGCCCGGGTATGGAGACACGATCGCTGTTTCCAAAAATATAAAAAGGGTTAATGAAAAGTACACCAACAAATGTAAGCATCATAATTATATCTTGATGGGAACTAAACCAGGATACCCGAGAAAAAGCATTTCTTCATTTAACCAAAGGATAGTACTACCACCATATGGACAATGACCGCACAACCACCATGTACTTTTTGTCGAAACAACATGTATACCTCCACCGAGGCATAAATCAGGACAACTTTTTGAGTGGCATTTCCTCAATAATAGTACTAGTAGGTGATGTTGGACCAGCCGACGAACCCTAGCTACTATGCATGGGGAGCTAGGGAGTAGTCGCATAGAAGAAAACCCGCACGCAGCGACCTGGGGAGCTGGAACAGTACAAGAAATTATACCTCAGGTGGGCGAGATGTCGTGTAGGCGGGCGGGCGGGATCTGCCCACACGACGGCAGCGAACAAGGGCGCGGAGGATCTTCGTCCGCACCAGCGCCGGCTCCGAGAGGACGGTGCGCATCGGCTCCCCCCGTCGCCGACGGTGACAACGTCAATGCTGCACCTCCTCACCTCCCGCAGCGGACGGGATTCGGCCGGATCTGTGACAACCGGTGAGGAGAGAGATAGACTGGACACTATCATCTTGTTTTCATATGGAGAGGGTGAGAGAGCGAGACGCGAGAAACTCTATCAAACAACAGGCTATAATGGAGTAAAAAAATCTCTCCATAGCAGTGGTTTTAAATAGAATACGCGTGTTCCCGGAAAAAAGAAATGAAAACTGGCGGACAATTTTTTAAGGGTCTGTCTAGGACACATCTAGATGTGACATAGTTATGTCACATCTAAGTTGATGTCCACTCTGTTTGTGGTCTATTTTTTTGTCCTAGTTTTTTTGTTTCTTGTTGCTACATTATATACTTATGGGAGCTTAGATGTGATATCCTTAAATAACATCTATATGTGAATTGGACAAACTGATTTTCTAACGTACCAAGAAAGAAAACTCGATCAAAAACACGCCCCCGCTTCCAGGTCACGAGAGTCATCGTGCACACACACATAGACATAGACATGCATATCCGTGTTTACGTAAAATTCCATTTCCATCTCCATCTCCAATCATATTTGTCCAACTGGCACATTATTTACGTTGTTAATTATATACGCAGCAATATTAATGTACAACATCTCTTGTTTGCGCATGTCCGAACCGCTGCCACGGCCGGTCCTGACCAACCCAAACCCTCTTCATCACCCGCGCGTGCTTCCCGCCCGAAACGGTCAGTGCCACATTCATGCCCGGCCAGAGCGGACGCGACCTCTCACTGGCGCCGACATTGAAGTGGCGCGCCGGCCGAGAGAGCGTCGCCCGCCGCTTCCGGGTGCACGCGGCTGCTCCACGTTCAAAGGTCGCAATAGCCGGCTACAACATGCATGTAAAAAGTTTTTGGGAGTATGTGCTACAGCTAGCTGTCCTCCCCCAACTCGTCAATCTCTTCCAATAGTGCTAGTAGTAGTCCATGGCGCGATCCATCGACAAGCAGGCGGGAAAGTTATCGTATACTCAGTTTGCGGTGAGTGGCATGCCGAGCGACTATGTGGGCTCGAGCCGTGGAGGAGGGTGAGACACGAACACCATAGACGTGATTTAAACGTTGGTTTTGCTCGATGGCGTGATCCAACAAAACAAATGTTGGTTTCTCTCCGTTTCCATTTTTTCTCGGAAAAACGGAAACTTTCCACTACATTTTCATTCCTATTCCAAGGGTGCCCCGTTACAACATTCCATCAAATACAAAGGAAAACTAACACGCATGTTGATGCATCTCAATGATTCACAGATCATAGCCAATATTTACTTCACAACTAAAGAAAAAAGTTATGAGAGCGTGTACGAAAGAAAAACTGCTGATGGGGTCACTACGACTTAAACCCTAAACCCTAAACATGATTTAATTCCCTCGCCGTAGAACCTGTCAAGGAAAGACGGTGGCACCCTCGGATCATACGATGCTTTTGTGCGCCCACTAAAATCGACTGAGCATCCCCGATGGCAAAGATATTGAAGAAGTGTGATTAGAATAATAGTACTGGCACTAGTTCATGAGACATAAACTCATCACAAGTAGAAGCCGGTAGAAGTAGAGAAAGATCGAAATGGAGATGGAGCTACGGCAGTGGAGCAAGCCGACTCCAAAAGGAAGATGGACTACCTAGGACGTCGGGCTGTACCTAGATGGGCGGTTGGGACGTGGCATCGGCCCAAACCGCGGTGACCCCCGATTGGGACGCACCGACTGTGGGTTTTCTCCCTCGCCGATGTCGACCGCATCTATGCAGAACATTGTTCCCTTCCCCCAGCTACGGGATCAGGCCCGTCGTTCTATGCTTGTGAAGAGAGCAACCTTAGCTAGCAGGATTGTAGCTTAGGCTCCTGCTAGTGTATATATAGTGGTTTTCTTTTTCTCTCCATATCAACCATTTTATATTGCGTACGTGTCATTCAAGAGTGAAATGATGGTTGCTTCTTTCGACTAACTTACTGTGTGATTTGACTGCTCCTTAGTGGCCCCTACACGTACTCCCCCTACGTGTATGCAACAGTCACACGTACACATGGACACAAAAACGTGCGCGACACCCTAATGCATGCATGTCCGAGCACACAATGGAACACACACGGTCACGCTAAGTGCTCAACCTACACGTGCATGCACACACATACTCAGTGAGGGTGAGCTAGTGACCGTATAAACACCGGAAAATATATATATTGAGCGCAATGAGCGTATTATGAAGTCCACTGACCGTATTTTTACAAATATACAGTGACAGACAGTGTATTTATCTTGTTTGAAATTAATCCATATTAACCGGAGAGGAGGCAGTATGGACTAGCATTACTTGCGCGGGTGGCTCGCAGGACACGGAGAAACTTTTGACTAATGCAAGCTCTCCCTCGCTCAGGCGGTGGATGTGCAACAGTTAATTCGTGTCGATTGCGTAAGCATACACTATACTACTAGTGCTACTATTGTTCGACTTCCCGAATAGGCGAACAGCCAAGCGCAAAGTTTACTAATATAGTCTATAAAGGTATGTACTATACTAGTACTAGCAACCGGATGGAGGAGCGTCTGCACTCTTATTATAATTTTAAAACTAGCGGTGTGACCCGCGCATTTGCGCGGCTAGATATATTTCATGTAGTCATAGTTGCCATCATTTTCTTTGTAATTACCTATTATTAATTTTTGTTTAGTTTGGCCTTTATTTGAATAATCATGAGATTACGTTACGTCCAAAGATACGGCTGCCTTAAACATGATATATATACTCTCTTGTGTTTCATCTTCAACTCCTTCTCATCATACAATGTCTATTTTACTAATACTTTGTTAACAACTTCTATACACCTTTATAACCTTACCTTGGCACCTCTATCGACTCCCCCCCATTGCTAGTGGCAATGGCAATGTAGACATGCTCATCATTCTCAATACCACCCTTGACTAAATATATCAGATCCTAACGTCATATATATTGACCTACATGGCCATGATACTATGTTACCAAGGTATTTTAACTCCAAATGTTTTTTACCATCTCTTAATGAAGTGTTCTACCTCTCTGAATAAGACTATCCCTCACTTTGTTACATCTCATAACTATTACCAGTATATGTGTGGAAAATGTTATTTGAAGCACGATTCTTTCCTACTCACTGAGTCATGACTAACTTCATGACTCCTAAAATAGAGGTAATGTCCTTGTCCACATAATAAGACTTGTAGTAACTATTTATTTATGTAATCAACAACTTTAGCTATATTGCTATAATATTGACTCACAATATAATCTTAGATGGGGATATTTATGGAAATAATTATTGTTGTTTGATATTTGAGGTATTTGTGATACGAAAGTATTCAGTGATGGCACATCAACAAAACTAACTTCCCACAAAACAACCTAATTACTTTACATATTATGATCAAAAGTATATCATAGTTTTTTTGCAGTTGAAAGTATGTCATAGTTAATTAGAATCTCATATGCCAATTTGTGGGGTGGATTGAATCAGTTGAAATATAGGACCTCCACATTCATATTTGGTTTTCCTTTTTTTGAGTTATATTGGCTTTTCTATTTTTTTAGTATATCGACGGTACTCATCCAGGTGTGTAACCTTAAGGCAAAGACATGTACATATGTATATTAGTTCGTCTGCAACCCCATTGCCCATTGCCCATGATCCCTATTGGATTCCTTAAGTTGTTTCTTCCTTATTACACCCTCCGTTCCTAAATATAAGTATTTTTAAAGATTCTAATGCGGACTACATACAAAGCAAAATGAGTGAATCTACACTATAAAATTTGTCTATACATCCATATGTAGTCTTTATTGAAATCTTTAAAATGGCTTATATTTAGGAAAGGAGGGAGTAGACTACATGCATGTTCTAGCGATACTATTCAGAACTGGTGGTACATAAGGAAGCTGTGAGTTATGTTGTAAGTAAGGAAGCTATCAAGAGGTTAAGCAGGAAGTATGAAAAGTTGTTGGCTTCGGTATCACTAAGTATTCTTAAAGATTCTAATGCGGACTACATACGAAGCAAAATGAGTGAATCTACACTATAAATTTGTCTATATACATCCGTATGTAGTCTTTATTGAAATATTTAAAATGGCTTATATTTAGAAAAGGAGGGAGTAGACTACATGCATGTTCTAGCGATACTATTCAGAACTGGTGGTACATAAGGAAGCTGTGAGTTATGTTGTAAGTAAGGAAGCTATCAAGAGTGTAAGCAGGAAGTATGAAAAGTTGTTGGCTTCGGTATCACCTGTTGTGCCTTCCATCGATCCATTGCTTCATCGCCATTCTTATGGTATTCGAGCGTCGTGGGTACCCAATATGCCCTGTGGTTTGCCTGCTTCGGTCTGCTGACCATCATGGCAGTTGTCATGCTCCCACCTGCCCGTTCGTACTTGAGGACATTTGTGCCTTAATTGATATACTGAGCATCATGGTTGCTGTCGTGGTCCCACTGGGTGTCGAGTGTGTACTGGAGGGCGTTCATGTCTACTTCGACCTGTCGAGCATCATTGTCGCTACCATACTCCCACTGGGCATCCGAGTGCGTACTGGAGAACGTTTCGTAATAGTTGTTGTAGAGAATATACAGGTATGTGCATGTGTGCCTTGCACAAACATGTTCTTGCCGAGTATCAATCCATTTATGCATGTATAGTCTCAGTGGGATTTGATACGTCCATATACAGCCACATTGACTAACTTCAAGAATCCTGATTGTATTTTGAGGAACCATGAAGAATCAATTAACGTACTTATATTGGCAAGTGGTCACTCAGGGCACCTGTTCACACGCAGATGCATGCATACGTGCATGTGTGTGTCTGTGTTGTGCTCTGCCAAAACCTATGATTGCCTTCACTCCTTCAGTTAAATTGATCGTGCTGCCACAGCCCACAACCGCAAATCAAGCGACCACTCGCCACACTGTTGCTGTCGTGGTCCCACTGGGTGTCGAGTGTGTACTAGAGGGCGTTCATGTCTACTTCGACCTGTCGAGCATCATTGTCGCTACCGTACTCCCACTGGGCATCCGAGTGTGTACTGGAGAGAACGTTTCGTAATAGTTCGTGTAGAGAATATACAGGTATGTGCATGTATGCCTTGCACAAACACGTTCTTGCCGAGTATCAATCCATTTATGCATGTATAGTCTCAGTGGGATTTGATACGTCCATATACAGCCACATTGACTAACTTCAAGAATCTTGATTGTATTTTGAGGCACCATGAAGAATCAATTAACGTACTTATATTGGCAAGTGGTCACTCAGGGCACCTGTTCACACGCAGATGCATGCATACATGCATGTGTGTGTCTGTGTTGTGCTCTGCCAAAACCTATGATTACCTTCACTCCTTCAGTTGAATTGATCGTGCTGCCACAGCCCACAACCGCAAGTCAAGCGACCACTCGCCACGCTGTTGCGGGCCCATCCCATAGCAGGCTCCTTTGCAGTCGTTGTCCCCGTCGCCGTCGCTCACACACCAGTAGGATTAGATAGTCCGGATCGTTGATCACTCATCCTTGTCCAGCACGTAATGCGTTTTTACTTTCCTATGCATGTACGCAGACTGTTCATTATTTGGTGTGGCCAGACTCTTTCTATAGTTTTTTTTTGACGGGGACTCTTTCTATAGTTGGCAGCCGTAACATGCAATGGCAGCGTACCATTACATGTGCTTGGTTTCTTTTACGTGACATGCTAAACTGTTTCACATGACTTTATTTGTATGTAACGTTACATCTTTTTAATCTTAACCGTTAATATCTAAAATCGACGATCAAGATAATTTAATCTATGTGGACAACCGTAATCGCTCGTTTGCCTCTTGTCTTAATTATATAATAGATGTGATAAAGCAATCTTCAACACATTTGGTTCTCTTCAAGGGTTCTCGGATGTGATAATGGAAGTTGATTGCATGGAACACTCGCCACAATTCTCGCTTAATTCTGGCTCATATCCTGTAACAAATAGTAGCGCTTGGTAATATTTCCTTTTTTGTTATTCAGCATGTAAATAGGTCAGCAAACCTGGCGGCGCATCTTCGTGCGAACCGTGCTTGCTGCACTTTGAATGTGGTCGAGAGCTGGCTTGATGAAACACCTCGCTTCCTACTTATTTTTTTGCAGGGTACCTTGCTTCCTAGTGACCAGTGTCTTGGCTGATCGTCCTAAGAATGCTTATATATGAATAAAGCTCTATCATTTACCCGTAAAAAAGATTGAGCCATATTAACCGGAAAGGAGGGAGTATGGACTAGCACTACTTTTTGGTGTGTCCCATCAACTCGCAGAACGAGGAGAAGCTTGCAGGACAAGGTGAAGCTCGCTTACGCCTTTTGACTAATGCAACCTACCCTCGGTGGACATGCATCAGTCCATTCGGTGTCAGATTGTCAGAGGCATACACTATAGTACCCAACATGCGGAGTACCATCATTGTTCGACTTCACGAAGAGGCGAAGAGCCAAGCGCAGTAGTACGAGTACTCGAGTAGTACTACTACTAGAACCGCATGGTGGAGCATTTGTACTCTTATTTCTTTTTATCTCTGATCAAGTACATGTTTATTCCGGAGAAGGGCCGAAAACGGCAGCCCAACATGTAATGAATGATATCGATCAACCAACCATGCTCGAATATATCTTGGCCTCCATGCGAACCCGTCTGTGTGTTCCCTCTCCTCGTCTCTCTCAAGGAACGGCGGGTTGTCTCTTTGCCGTTAATTGAGATCGGTTTGCTCACACTCCTGTCCCACATGTCAGTGATATGTCAAGAGGAGGTGCGTTGACCGACTAGCCATACGCGTACTTGGTTTTGAACCTTCATACTACTCCTCTCTCCATCACAGTTTACAGGGCGTGCTTCATTATGATGCATTTCTCTCAATGCATTTCCACCACCAGAGAGACTTTAGACGCGTTCGGTTTAATGCTCAATTAATTAGGGCGTGGTAACCGCAATCAAGTCCACAATTATCTCTCCATGTAACTACGGAGTGGAGTAAGTGCATGCATGTGTGTACCCGGGGTGGAAGCACTGCATGCATGTGTGTACGCATTATTCCCTCTACTAGTAATAGACGTCGTGCTATAACTACCAATGCTATTTTTCAGGCCGATCGCTAGTCGCCTTGGCCCCACAGATCTTTTTTCTTTTTCTGAAGCGCGCTGTATAAACAGTGACGGATTGAGTAGTATGAGCGGATTCAAAGAAGAGCGTATTGATGGTTGCTTCTTCAGAGCAACTTACAGTGGGAAAGGTGGGGCTTACGATTTGACTGCTCATTACTCACTATTAATGCGGCGCAACGACCGGACTGAGTCTCCCATGTGGTTGTGCACTACCCCCTCGGTTCTTAAATATACTCCGGAGTATATTTGTCTTTCTAGAGATTTCAACGAGTGACTACTCAAATATTTGTCTTTTTAGAGATTTCAAATGTACTGGCACATACGGATGTATATACATATTTTAGAGTGTAGATTCTCTCATTTTGCTCCGTATGTAGTCACTTGTTGAAATCTCTAGAAAGACGAATAGAATATTTAGGAACGGAGGGAGTACACATACCAAGCAAAATGAGTGAATCTACACTCTAAAATATGCCCATTTGAAATTTGTAAAAACACAAATATTTAGGAACGAAGGAGTATAATTTTGTGCATGGCACATGGACCCGGATGATGAAGAGGCTTCTGGCAATGCTATCAAGCTTCCATCATTTGTTTACATAAATGATGTACTATACAAATAATTTTCCAGTGAGACATGAAATTTTACAATGGTGTGAGCTTTTAGCTTCTGTTTCGCGTGTCTTGCCATCGATGCTCTTTCGGAAACAATAAAAAACTAACTTCCTTGCTAATGCATGTCAATTATTAGCATATCAGAGCTAATAATTACATCACAACTGAAGACAGAGTTGTGAGAAGGTGTTAAATTAAAATTGATCCATGCTTTCATTGGCAGCAACGTCCCCCCAGCTCTGTCTAAATCAACAAGGCATGTTGGGAAAAAAAGTAGCTGTCTGGAGCATGCAACATTCCGATCATTTTGTGCAATTCCACTAAAATAGAGCTGAGCGTCCCTATTCCAAAGGTATTAAGTGTGATTCGATAATAGAGGACTGCTGATGAAACAATAAACACATAAATAGAAGCCAGTCACCTTTACACTTTGCAGTCTCTTTTAAGACTAACTAGTTAGAGAAGATTAGGCTCGGAGTTGGATGAGGAGGATAGAGCAAAACCAATCTCCCTTTGTGCAGTCGCACTGAAATGTAGAGTTGTTGCCCATGTGACATTTTAGTACAACTGCATAAAACACTCTTAAGAAAAAAGTGATTTGTGTAGTTCACCAAAAGGTCGCAATAGCAACAAGGTGAAATGGATAGCCCTGTTTGCAAAAAAGAGGTAGAAAGGAAACAATTACTGGCCAATAATAGTTGATGACACATGAGACGACAAAAAAGAAGCATATTCCTTGCCCTAAGGGACGATAACAACACGGTTGTGTTTGTCTGAAACGGTGTGAGGACGAGAATGCAATATGGAAAGTATGCTAGACGAGCTACGTTTTGGGCAAAGAACTATGGAAGATCCACATGCAGCGACGTGGGAAGACGGCAAGGAGCAAGGCCGAGGGGATACCGGAGGTCGCCGGGATGTAACTAGGTGAGCGGCGGCAGCGGAATCTGCGGCAGTGGCGAGGCCCCGCCGCACCGGAGCTTGGTCGAGAGAACGGCATGTACCGCAGATCGACATGCTGCCTCGCACCGTCGAATGGAGAAACGATGCACTTCCTCCCTTTCCCCGGCGGACGGATGCGGCCGGATCAGTGACCAACGGTGAGAGAGAGAGCCACGAACTCCCTTTCCCTCGGCGGACGGATGCGGCCGGATCAGTGACCAACGGTGAGAGAGAGAGAGAGGCCACCGCACTCCCTTTCCCCCGGCGGACGGGATGCGGCCGAATCAGTGACCAACGGTGAGAGAGAGAGAGGCCACCATTGCCTTGTGTGAGATACTCTGAAGAGCGACTGTCGTGGGGAATGAGCACCTATGGGGCAGGGCCCCTTTCGATCCGGCAAGGGAGCGGAGAGCGCACGAAGAGCAGATCGAGGCGGAGCACGCGAGGGATTTTACCCAGCTTCGGAGCTCTCCGGAGAGATAATACTCCTACTGCTGCTTTGCGATTGTATTCTGTTCTTGCTTGAGAGCGTGAGAGTGGTGTAATTTCGAATGAGTCGAACCCCTTCTACGTTGCTCATGGGCCTCCTTTTATAGGCACAAGGGGTCACCGGCAGTGGCAACGCAATGAAGGTACAAATGTAAAAGGGTGGTTGGTACAATCGCTATCTACAATGCACCCTACCTAACTCGCGGCGGGGACAAGCGCATTTAATGCCCGTCCGCATCGCCTAAAAAAGGCGTAAAAGCGATCGTTAGGGCGCCACCGCCTGCCACGATGGCCTTCTCGTCATCTCCTCTTGCCACCTCGCACCGCTTGGCTGCACAGCTTCCTGCCACGTGCGCCCGGAATGATCCTGCGGCGACATGTCGACGGATGCGCTGGAGCATGGGCGCAGAGCGGTGGCTTCGTCGCGGCAAGCGCCTTGCCGCGATCGTTGTCTTGTCGCTCCCGAAAGCTCGTCGCTCGTCGGGTCTTGCCAGGACGCGCGGCACGTCGCGGCAAGTTCTTTGTAGTGCCTTGGTTGGCCTTCCCGGCAAGCTCCTCTTGCCGGGGCCTTGTCCTTCCCGGCAAGCTCCTCTTGCCGGAGTCCTGTCTTCTCAGTATAAACACTTTGTTCTTGAATGGCATCAATAGGAACTACAGAGGATCTTGGCGGACGCCCGGCAAGCCTTGCCGCGGGACGCTACGACTGCCCGTGCACAAGTTCGGGATACTAAGATACCCCTATTTTAGTACACCGACAGGAGCCCCCGGGCCTGGGCCACACACGGTGCCGAGCGTTGTTGGGCCAGGCCCCAAAACAGGCACGGCACACGCGCTCGGGTCCATACCAAATCTAACTCAGATTCACCGCGCCTCCCAGAACGGCACGCCAAACGCGGCGTCGTGGGAGAGATCGTGGCGATTCTTTAATCGAAAAAGGCGAACGCTCGCCTCCTCCTCTTTATAAGCAGAGGAAACAGGGCCGTTCCCCACCTTCGCCACTTGCGCCTCGAAATCTCCGCCGCTCCCCTCCGCTTCCCAAGCCGAAAGAGAGCAGCGCTCCGCCGCCCGCCGCCGTCGTCGCCGCCGCCGACCCCGCTCTTCTCCACCACCTCCGCCATGGCTCCGAAGACCGGGAAGAGCGCGAAGTCGGCCGAGGCGCTGCGGCTTGAGGCGCTGCGCAAGGAGCGAGCACTTTTCCCCTCCGAGCTCACCGCGAAGGAGCTGCGGGAGTGGTTCTACCTTTTCGGTCGACGGAGACGCGATGCATCCACAAGACGCAGTACTCTCCGCCGAAGCTTCTACTTCGAAGCGGTGTCCAAAGGGATACTACTTCTTCCCCTTGTCTTCTATTGCGGGCTCTGCCCACCCTTTTCCGATTTCTTCTGCGACATCATGAACACATACGGGCTCCATCTCCTTGATTTCACCCCCAACGCCGCTCGACCATGGCGGTTTTCAAGATCTTTGCGAGAACTTCGCCGAATCCACCCAAATGTAGCCCTCTTCCGCCACTACTTCATGCCCCGGTCGAGAAAGGAGAGCCCCTGTTCATGGGATCGCCTGGATCTCGAGAGCCGCAAGAAGGAGGTCTATCTGGAGGGGAACTCAGAGCAAATGGGAGGAGTGGAGAGCGAGTGGTGTTGGATTGTCGATGCAGATCCACAGCCATTCACCAATTTCCGCCAAGCCCGGGTAGTGCGCGGCGGCGACTGGAGCGCCCTGGCGGCGGACGATGCTAAGTTGAAGATCGCCACCACCCGGATCCTGCGGCTCAGCTTGCCGGGCTCACTGTTAGGCTGTTGGCGCGGACTTTCTTCGCCGCGACGCTCTCCGCAGAGAGGGGAGGCCCGCCGCTGTTCGGGGCCCGGCGGATATCATGAGGCTGCGCCCAGCCTCAATTTTAAGTTCACTGCTTTGAGTTGGACGAACGCCAAGGAGCTGTTCAAGCACGACCCCAACCATCCGGAGTGGTTCAGCTGCAGCAGGCGCCGTCCCGCAGGTAACAACTCCCAGCTTGATCGCATCCGCGAATGATGCCGGAGTGCGACTCGCACGGATTATCCCAACTTGGCAGAGCCCTCCGACGACGCCGTGCGGCAATTCTTCGACGGCTTGGTGGAGGTACCGGTCCGTGCCGACGAGCGAGCTCCTCACCGTGACACCACCGATGACGAGATGCGGTACATCGCCACTGGGGAGGGAAGAGGCGGCGGCAAGGCCGCCATGGGCGAAGTTTGGTTTCACGTTGGAGGAGGCAGAGGCGGCCGGGCGGCAAGCCTTGCCGACGAGAGGACCTTGTCGGGAGGTCGCTGGCGGGGGAGCCCGGCGAAGGGAGCGAGCTGCCGAGGGCGCAAGTGGCCAACCGTCTTTGAGCAGCTTGCCGCAGGCGGAGCCCTCAGCGCAGCCCCCAGCTCAACCAAGAAGGCGCCTCCGCAGGACCGGAGACACAGCAGGGCGGCAGACGGGCCAACAGCCGCAGCGTCGCGGGACACGCTCCACCGCGGCAAGAACCGTTGCCGCGGGAGCATCTCATGCCGCGCCGGCAACTGGAGCAGGGTCTTCATGGGCCGCCACTTCCGATCCTGCCGCAGCCCCCGCCAAGCGTCCAAGGGAGCCTACTCCTCCACCTCGTCGCGCCGAAAGGGTACCAGACTTCGACCTCTCTGCGCTGAGCTCCGACGAGGAGGAAGAAGAGGAGGAGGAGTAAGTCTTTCTTCTTGTTGTACTTATATTTCTTTGATCCTTGCTGTTTCTTGTCTTGTATCTGATCTGCTTCCCTCTGAACCTCGTTCCTTTTCAGGACTCTGGCCGAGAGAGCGGCAAAGAGGGCCAAGGTCCCCGTGGTTGTCATCGAGGACGATCCTGCTGTGATAGTAGAGGACGCGTCCGAGACCACCTTGTCGTACCCGGCAACCTCTCCCCGAAGCAGCCCCCAGCGCAGCCCCCAGCGTAAGTATTTGTTCACTTCCTGTTGTGGGGCGCGCATGGGTGCTCTTTCCTTGTTGATGTCTTGATTGTTGATTTGCTTGTGTAGGAGCAGAACAGGTTCATCAGGAACAACCAGAAGCCGCTCCTGAAGTGCTATCTGCCTCAACTACGCCACCAAGGACGGAATCCCCGGCAAGGGAGCGCTCTCCGGTGAGGGAGAGGTCCCCGGCAAGGGGCAATTCTCCGGCAAGGGACGGGACCAGCGATCCTTCGGTGGTGGAGCCCATGATCACAGAGCCCAGCACAGGTAACCCTCCTTGTTGGAAATTTTCCCTTGGGTTCTTTTTCTTCTGATCTTCTTTTTTGGATTTTTGCTTGACTTTTTCTTCCTCTTCCCGTCTTCAGATCCCCCTTCCATAGATCCGATGGAGACCGAGGCCACCGGCAAGGAGGATGCACGCGGCAACACTGATGATGCCATCGCTACCGAGGAAGAGGCCGGCGCTGACGATCCCGCCGGCGAAGAGGCCGCCAAGGCTGCCGGCGCAGGAGCTGGCGAGGGGTCTAGCGCGTACTGACGACCCCGAGGGCGCAGGAGCGCAAGGCGCTACACCAACCACCGACCCCTCCGCCGCTGACGCAGCACCGAGCTCTGAAGAGCCCCAGCCCGGCGCCTGCTTGAAGGCCGGCGAAGGTGTCTTCATCAAGCTCCCCTAGGTGTCAAGCTCCAAGGCGCCGTTCGAGGGAGAGACTTTTGACGGAGAAGTGCTCGCCTCTGCCGGGCTGACGGTGGTTGACGCGCCAAGCAGCAGCAGCGGCGAGTCTGAGGAGGAGCAGCTGCTCCGGAAGTTGGTGTCACTCTACCGCACCCGCCAAGCGAAACTGGAGTCCCGGGAAGCGCTTGTCGCGCAGGCGGGAGTGGACATAGAGAAGCACGCGGAGGAGCTCCAGAGCCGCAACCAAGAAGCTCTCCGAGCCATTGTAGAGGAGCGGGCGCAGCTCGTCGAAGCGCGGAAGGCGTTCATCCTTGAAAAGGCCGAAGCCGAGGAGCAACAGAGGCTTGCCGCAGAGGAGCTGTCCAAGCGGGAAGGTGAGCTGACGCAGAAGAAGGTTAACTTGGACAGTCATGAGGAAGAGCTTGCCGCGCGCGAGCAATCACTTGGCGGAGCCCTCAAGGAAGCAAAGGATGCTGCTGCAGCTGCCGAGGCCGCCAAGAAGGAACTGGAGGTGAGGGTGACAGAGCTAGAAGCCACCCTCAAGTCAAAGAATGAAGAACTTGCCGCGCTTCAGCGCGAGCGAGAGAAGGACGCCCTTGCCCATGGTGATCTGCAGGGTCGTCTCTCTGAGAAGGGCAAGGAGCTGAGCACCGCCAAGGACGTCAATGCCGACCTCGAGCTGAAACTGGCCACGCTGACAGAGACGCTGGACGGCGCCAAGAAGCGGGAAGAGGACTTGAAGCAAGAGATCAAGGCCAATGAGGCGCTGCTGACGAGGGCTGCCGAAACTTAGAACACCTTCAGGGCTACCGTGGAGCTATGGACGGAAGGCCTCGTCAACATCGCCGCTTGATATCGACGAGGAGTCTGCGCAGCTGGATTTGGAGGGCTTCGGTACTCTTCTCGATGAGAACCTCCACCAGCGCCAAGCTCACTGTTCTTCAAGGGTGTGGCGACGGCTCTCCAGCAACTCCGAGAAAGGATCCCAAGGCAGCTGGCTGACGAGTCGCGCGCAATCTGCGCCAGAGTCTTGGAGAAGGTGTTGGTGAAGGTGCTCTTTCGCAATCCGAGCCTCAACCTCACCAACGTTCTCAAGAAGCTTCCGGCGGGTGCTGATCTTGCAGAACTCAAAGCCCTTGTCGCACCCATTGTGGACAAGGTAAATGAAGTCAGGAGGGTCGACGGCGAGTGCTTGGATTAGGCTGCTCTTTCTCTCCTTTCCTCGCCGCTGCCATTTATGTTATGAGAACAATTTAGTCAGTGCCACGACAAGTTTCCTTTGTAATATAACTTTATCTTGGGTAGTATTTGCTATGTTATTTCCTGTACTTGATTCCTTCCTTTGTATGTTTTTACCCTACGCTTTTAGGGAACTTGCCGGCGCCGGCACCCTTGCCGCGAGCATTGAGTGCGGAACATCAACAGCCTGCTGGCGGTGCTGCTTCCGGCAAGAAACCTTGTGGTAACTAGTCGCAGCACACTTAAGTTGTTGAGCGGACTCAAAACAAAGTAAGGGCGCAACTAGCTACGAGTTGGTTCCTCCGCGCATAGGTTTTCCATACAAAGCACGGTCGTTCAAGGAAGATAACTTAAAATTTTAAAAACTGATTGTGCTCAAACTTTGGCAACTTAGCTTTTCTCGTGCTTATGCCCCGCAAGGCTATACTTCTTTGAACGACGCCTGGTCCACATCATTATCTCCTCCTCCCCGGTGAACTTGTGGGCGAAGGAACCTTCTTTTTGAGAAAAAGAAAGAAGAGAAAATAAAGATATGGAGCTTCAATGCTCGTTATTGCTTACCGGGGGCAAGTGCTGCACAAAGTGTCAGATAATACATGCAAAAAAGAAAAAGGCATAAAATTTGACAAGATGCGCGAAGCACACAAGCTTTATTTATGCACGAGATCTGCGCCCGGCTTTGTACAAAGGGTTACATGCAACTGCGGCAAGGCTTGTACAAAAGGTGGTTGCCGGAACAGGTTCCGGCAACCGCGCCTTATGGGTAAAACTTACGAAGATGCTCAATGTTCCAGGAGTTGCTCACCGAAAAGCCATCTTCGGTCTCAAGGCGGACAGCGCCAGGCCTAGTGACTCGTTTCACCCGATAAGGGCCTTCCCACTTTGGCGTCAACTTGTTGGAATTCTTGGTGGATTGAACACGCCGAAGAACAAGGTCGCCTTCCTCGAGACTTCGCATTGACTTTGCGGCTATGGTAGCGGCGCAAAGCTCGCTGATATCGAGCAGCTCGTCAAAGACTGAAGACGATCTTTCCTCCAGAGCAGCGCGTCATCTTGCCGCAGCTGCTCTTGCTCAAGCTCATCATAAGCGAGCACTCGAGGCGATCCGTATACGAAGTTCCGTGGGGAGAACCGCCTCGCCCATAGACTAGAGCAAAGGTGTCCGCCAGTGGCTCGACGGTGTCGCTCGATTGACCAAAGAACCACCGCAGCTCCTCGATCCAATTTCTTCCGCACTTGTGCAGCCTCGCAAAAGTTCTGGTCTTGAGCCCGCGCAGATTTCAGCGTTGCCCTCTCCGCTTGACCGATGCTTCTCGGTGAGCAATGAAGCGGCGATCTTGGCGCCAAGATCTTGGACGATCGCATGAAGGTGCGGCTCGTGAATTGTGTGCCATTGTCGCGATGATCCCGTTAGGGACTCAAACGGCAAACAATTGACCAAGAACTTGATCGCCGACCGTCTTGTCACCTTCCTCATCGCTTCCACTTTCGCCACTTTGTGAACTTGTCGATTGCCACGCATAAGTACTCAAAGCCCCGACAGCTTCGGGAAAGGGGCCGAGGATGTCGAGCCCCTGCATCAAAAATGGCCAGGGATAAAGGGATCGCCCGAGAGCTTGAGCTGGTTGATGTATCTGCTGGAGTGGAACTAGCACGCTTCACACTTGGTTACTTGTGCGCTTGCATCCCGGAGGGTGTTGGCGAAGAAACCTTGCCGAAAGCCTTGCCGGCAAGTGCTCTTGCACCAATGTGGTGACCACATATGCCTCCATGTATTTCCGCCAACAGCTTCGCCCTTCTTCCGGGAATACACTTCAATTTCACTGCGTTGAATCTTCTTCTCATGCAAAGATGTCGTCGACAAACTGGTACATACTTGACTGCCGGGCTACTTTCTCCGCTTCTTCTTGCTCTTCGGGAAGTTCTCCTGTTTGTAGGAAACGGACAATCTACTGCGCCCATGCCGGAGCCTGTGGCTCAACAACAAGGACTAAAGGAACAAATGCTGCTGCGGGAACATCAGCTTCTACGGCAAGAACCTGAGGTTCAGCTGGAGCTTGATGTTCCCCGGCAATCTTGCCGGAGCAAAACTTGTCGGGAGCGCCTGCTTCAACGGAACAAACCTTAGGGCTTGTCGGAGCAGACTGCTCCTCAGCACTCTCGGTGTTGAGCTTGGGGACCTTCTTGGCGGCGGCTTCAGGGAGCTCTGCCGGAAAGTAGTCACCAGAAACTAACTTCCTCTTCTTGTTCTGTCCAGTTGATGGTGTTACAGATGGTTGAGTCAGCTTGAGCACAAAAATTCCTGGTTCCACAGGTAACTTGAGTGCGGCGCACTTTGACAGGCCATCTGCAATGTCGTTCTGAGCTCTTGGAACATGTTCCATCTGTAGGCCGTCAAAGTGCTCTTCCAGCTTTCTCACTTCATCAATGTAGGCTTCCATCAACGAACTCTGATAATCTTTGTTAACTTGGCGGACGACAAGCTACGAGTCACCCCTAACAATAAGCTTCTTGATCCCAAGGTCTGCCGCGATCCTGAGTCCGGCAAGCAAACCTTCATACTGCAGATTGTTTGTTGCTTATTCCTTGGGAAAGTGCATCCGACCACGACTTGAGGTGCTCTCCAAAGGTGCGATAAGTAGTACGCTCAAGACCGGCGCCTTTGCAGCGAGAAGGCACCATCAAAGTACATGACCCATTCCTTACTTGCCTCTTTGACGGGATGCTCGCCTCTCGAGTTTCTTCATCGTGTTGGCGCCCATTCGCTATGAATTCGCCAATGCTCGGCTCGATAGTTGAAGTACTCTCAAACTTAAGGCCAAAGCTTGACAATTCCAATGCCCACTGACAATCCCGCCTGCTGCTTCGGATTCTGCAGATCCTTTTCAACGGGAAGCAAGTGACGATCAGAATCTCATGTGCTTGAAAGTAATGGCGCAGCTTTCGAGGCCATGAGAAGGCTGAAAAGCAATTTCTGCACTCCAGTACCTTGATCTAGCCCCTGCAGAAGGGAACTGCAAAGTAAACTGGGCGCCGCACCATTTTCTTCGCTTCTACTTGTGGCTGCACAGATTCATCCTTGTCGAGACCAGAGCTTGTCGGGAAGCCCTCGCTTGTCGCCGATGCGCTTGCATGACGGGCTCATCATCTGCCTCCTCTCTCGCATTAACGCAGCACTAACCACTTGATTGGTTGCCGCTAGATATAGCAACAACTTCTCTTGTGGTTTAGGTGCGATAAGTATTGGAGTGGAGGATGATATCACTTCAAGACTCAGAGCGCAGCCTCCGCTCGAGTCCATTTCATTGACCTGCCTTTTTCAAAATTTTGAAAATGGCGGCGCGCCAACAGACTTAGAGATGAACTCGCCGAGGGCAGCCATGCAGCCGAAGCCTTCAGACATCCTTGACGCGCTTCGGTGCTTCGATCTGCTCAATGGCCTTGATCTTATCGGGGTTGGCTTCGATCCCCCGCTGAGACACAAAGAACCCGAGAAGCTTGCCAGAAGGGACTCCAAACACGCACTTCTCGGGGTTGAGTTTGAGATTGATCTTGCGCAGATTTGCAAAGGTCTCGTCCAAATCTTGGATCAGAGTTGCTCTATCTTTGCTCTTGACCACTATGTCATCCATGTAGGCTTTACATTTACGCAATCGTGGCTCAAAAGCTTCGTGAACTACCCTTGCAAATGTTGAACCAGCATTCTTTAGTCCGAAAGGCATCCGTACAAAGCAGTACGTACCGCATGGAGTAATGAATGCGGTTTTCTCCTCATCTTCTTCTGCCATGAAGATCTGATGATATCCTGAATATGCATCAAGAAATGAAAGCAGATCACATCCCGCTGTGGAGTCGACAATCTGGTCAATGCGCGGCAAGGGAAATGGATCTTTGGGACAAGCTTTATTAACATCAGTGAAGTCAATACAAAGCCTCCATTTCCGCTCGCTGGCGCACGACTACTGATTGGCCAGCCACGCTGAATGAAGCACCTCCTCGACCAGGCCTGCTGCTTCCAACTTCTTGATTTCTTCAAAGAATGAATTCTTGGTGCTCCACCGCTTGCTTCCTAACTTTCGCTTGACGGGCGCGCGCGATGAGGACAGACGGCAAGGTGGTGCTCAATTACTTTCAGGAACACCGGGATGTCGATGGTTGCCATGCAAACACATCGACATTCGCCCAGAGAAAGCAACAAGCGCGCTTCCTATTTAGGGTCAAGCGTGGCAATCGATGGTGAAGGTACCACCGCCCGCCCTCCTTGGCGGCCACTTTCTTTGTTTCGCGGAGTTGCCTTCGCTTTTTACACTTGCCGGTGGAGCTCGATGGTGCGCCATCGACGGTAGCGCAAAGACCAAGAGGTGCGCTTGCCGGAGTGGGCATTAGAGCTCTTGCCGGACTTGGTCTTCTTCTTCCCCCCGGGAGCTTCAGCGGCAAGTGATTTGCGATCTGCTGCGGCTGCTGCTTCCCGGAAGATCTTGTCGGTGCAGATAAGGGCATCTTTCTTGTCGCCAGGGACAGATATGACACTTATCGCACCAGGCATCTTGAGCACGTTGTAGGCATAGTGAGAGGCTGCCATGAACTTGGCGAGTGCTGGACGGCCAAGTATCCCATTGTACGGCAATGGGAAATCAGCAACATCAAAGGTAACTCTCTCTGTCCTGAAATTCAGCTCGCTGCCAAATGTCACTGGCAACGTGATCTTCCCTTCGCTTGCTCCTTCCCGGATTGATTCCTTGAAGGTACCGGTCTCTTCAAGCTCGCCGTCGGGATCCGGAGCTTCTTGAGTACCGCGGAGGAAATCAGATTCAAGCGGCCCGCCACAACCAAGATCTTTTGACCTTGAGGTTGCGGATAGTTGGTGAAACCAACATCGGCAAGCACCGACCGTGGTTATGCGATCGGGTGATCCTCAACGCCAAAGATGATGGGCGTCTTGACCACTTTAGAGGCTTGCGGACTCAACCGGTGGTTCTGCCGCATTCACTTCCCGCACCCATCGCTTGAGCAGGGTGCAAAGTATGTAGAGAAGCACCACCGCCGCCGCACGTAACCTCTGTTGCTTTCTGAAATTCGCTTGTCGGCCTCATCCTCATCCATCTCTTCATCTTTGTCTTCGTCTTCATCCTTGTCGCGGCCGCGGGGAGGCCTGTCTCCTTGCCGCTGCTTGGCCTTGCCGCGGCGCCCTCCCCGGCCGGGACGCTTCTTGCCGGATCCTCCACCACCTTCTTGGGCCTTCTCCTTGTCGCGTCACTCATATTCAGCTTTCTGCAGTTCAACGAGCTGCTCAACTTTCTTGCAGGTCTGGAGATCGTGGCCCTTGGTGCGATGGATCTTGCAGTACTGCTTACCGGAGCCGTCCTGCTTGTCGGCGGCTACCACAGCCTCGCCGGAGTTACCAGCTTTGGCCTTCTTGGCGCCACTTCCGTTGCCGGACTGCTCGACAACTAGCACATTTTTAGCTTTCCTCTTCCTGTTGTTCCGCCTCCGGTTTTTCCTTGCCGGGCGGCATCCTCATCGCCGACTTTTACGCTCCTGCATTCTCTCCGGAGTTTCTCCTCTTCAAAGATAAAGATCTGCCGCCAGGCATATAGCTCGCCGACATCTTCGATCTTGCACATCGCCATCTCCTCCTCATCCTGCGACACGCACATTCGATGGAACGCGCCGATAACCACGGCAGGTGGACGCTCGATGTTGCGCTCACTTGATCAATCTCTCAATGTACTTACGCAGGACTCTCCTTCCTTCGGGCGAAGCAGATGAAGATCGCTCTCCGCCATGGGGCTTGTGGTCACCGTGAAGGCGCCGACAAACCGATGACACAGTCCGCCCATGAGGAGATGGAGTCGTCCGCAAGTGCATGAGCCAGATCTCGACGTTTGGCTTGAGTACCAGCGGAAGTAGTTGGCGAGATCTTCGCCACGCCCCGCAGCTCGCACCGCGATGGTGTAGATGCCGAGGAACTCCGACGGTGCAACCTGCCATCGTATTTCTCGTACATCCGCTTGAAGTTCTTGGTATCACCATCGGACTTGCCGCAGCTCATGAGTAAACGCAGGCAACCTATCACAGACGGCAAGTCGCCGTTCTCTGGGCGATGCATGTCAACAGCGGGCCTAGCGCGCTGTTCGGACTGACGTCGCGCTTCTCTTCGACGCTCGATGCATGTACAAGCCGCCTTCGCGGTTGCCGTTTGAATAACTTGGCGTTGATCGCGACGAGCTCGTGGATCTGACGACGCCGTGGATTTGGTGTCGAGGTTGACCCGGCGAGTCGGCGATCTTGGCCTTCGGGGCGGGGAGTGCACGGTTGTCGCGCCCCCACCAGTCTTGTCGCCATCGGCTTGCGCTTGGGCGTCTTGCCGCGGCTTCGACGTAGTCGGGTTGCCGGGAGTGTCGCTGCTAAGCGGCCGATGAGGCTCTGAATGGTGGCCCTCCAATCGTCAATCTTGTCTGGCGCTGGAGGGTAATCTAGAAGCAGTTGGGCTCGGGCCAATGCTTCTTCTGGAGTCTTGGGTGGCGGCGGCGAACGGCGCGAGGAGCGAGATATGCTCGCACTTCTAACAGTGTTAGAAGGAGCAGCATCTCGCCCAGGCGACCGTGCCGCGCTCGTGCCAGCATGTTGACGTGCATGCTGATCTTGAGCGTCCCGAGATCCACCAGCTTGGCCTTGACCCAACGAGCGTATGGTACCGCGGGTACCATGACGTTGTCGGTCCCGCGCCTCCTGAGACGGGCGCGGCACGTGCACGGACACCGAGGTCTGCGCAGCCTTGTCCTTGGACCTGGCGGCGGCATGAGCTCCTTCGCTGGCGCCCGTTCGCCGCGGCGCTCACCCCACCGCCGCTTGCTCCGTGGCGGTGGGATCGACGCGACGGTCCAGCCACCTCCGCCTTCTTCTTCGTGGCATGTCAAGATGATGATGAAGAAAACGAAGATCTGGCTCGCGTGAACGCCGGATCAGGTTCACGCAACCTCGACGCCCCCCTACCTGGCGCGCCCAAGATGTCGTGGGGAACGAGCACCTATGGGGCAGGGCCCCTTTCGGTCTGGCAAGGGAGCGGAGAGCGCACGAAGAGCAGATCGAGGCAGAGCACGCGAGGGATTTTACCCAGCTTCGGAGCTCTTTGGAGAGATAATACTCCTACTGCTGCTTTGCGATTGTATTCTGTTCTTGCTTGAGAGCGTGAGAGTGGTGTAATTTTGAATGAGTCGAACCCCTTCTACGTTGCTCATGGGCCTCCTTTTATAGGCACAAGGGGTCACCGACAGGTGGCAACGCAGTCGAAGGTACAAATGTAAAAAGGGTGGTTGGTACAACTGCTATCTACAGTGCACCCTACCTAACTCTGATGGCAAGGGACAAGCACATTTAATGCCCGTCCGCATCGTCTAAACAGTGCAGAAAAGTGACCGTTAGGGGCGCCACCGCCTGCCACGATGGCCTTCTCGTCATCTCCTCTTGCCACCTCGCACCGCTTGGCTGCACAGCTTCCCGCCACGTGCGCCCGGAATGATCCTGCGGCGACACGTCGACGGATGCGCTGGAGCATGGGCGCAGAGCGGTGGCTTCGCCGCGGCAAGCGCCTTGCCGCGGTCGTTGTCTTGTCTCTCCCGAAAGCTCGTCGCTCGTCGGGTCTTGCCACGACGCGCGGCGCGTCGCGGCAAGTTCTTTGCAAAGGCCTTTGTTATCTTTCCGGCAAGCTCCTCTTGCCGGGTTTGTCCTTCCCGGCAAGCTCCTCTTGCCGGAGTCCTGTCTTCTCAGTTTAAACACTTTGTTCTTGAATGGCATCAATAGGAACTACAGAGGATCTTGGCGGACGCCCGGCAAGCCTTGCCGTGGGACGCTACGACTGCCCGTGCACAAGTTCGGGATACTAAGGTACCCCTATTTTAGTACACCGACAGCGACAAACCAGGCACACAAGGCTCCATTGTATATAGTGAGCGGACTACCTTTTTCTCCAAAAAAATCGTTTTATATTCTGTGTACGTGCCTTCGAGCGCTATAACTTTATTTAAAAATAACGCGGCAACACGTCAAGTCGAACTTTGTTTCGTGCAGGCGTGGTACACAACCTCCCTAGGTAAACAACCGCTACAGGCATTCAAATTAGCATGTGGGCTGCCATTTCGTAAAGAAATGAGCTCCACCATGTACCCGCGCGGGTGTGGCTAGGCGCGAAGCATGAGTACATGCACGGTGCACCTATTCTCTTCTTGTATACGTACACCACCTACGTGGGGTTGTGTGAGAGAGATACTAACCTAGAGAGATATAGTGTGTGGGTTCTTGATAGTTTTTTTTGGGGGGGGCGGTCAATCAAAAAATGTAACATATGCAATGTGTGTGAAATAGAGTCCTGGATATAACATATATATAGGGGGCGATCCACGAGAAGAGAGTGGAGGTATCACTGGCTTGAGGTGTCCATAGAATCGAAAAGAGGGATGATGTGTGTGTGTGTGTGCGCGCGCGATCGATAAAGAGTGCCATCGAATTTGTGTGTGCCCACGTCAAAGATATAGAGTGGCTGGCCTACTGGAACGTGAGAGGGGACATGTGCAGTTTGTCTCTATGGCATGGATACCTACTTGCAGCGCTCGACTATCGGTGTGTGGTGGGGGAAGAGGGAGGCCCAATTAACTATAGAGGTACAATGGCTGGTATATGTGTGGAGGAGGAGAGAGGCCTACCTCATGTATTAAGGAGATCGACCTGCCTCATGTATTAAGGGAGATCGATCGGCATCCATACATATGTGCTTGAGAGGAATAAGGTTGGGAGAGAGACAGAGCTAGAGTGTTGGAGGGGTGGTAGTGGAGTTGCTTCTAACAAATGGTGGGATAGGCTTGCTAAACAAACGGAGGGCACGCCCGCAATATCAATAAGAGAGGAGATGGCTGCTTGTTGTCTGTGCACGTGCGTGTGAGAGACGGGTCAGTTGGCATGCACGAATGATGAGGGGGGACGATGTGGCTGTGGTAAGCAGAGATAACTACATAGGAAGATCAATCTCCCTTTGTTAGAGAAAGGAGAGACATAACTTGTGAGGTACGTCGATCGATGGGGGGGGATAGTTAAAGTCGATCCAGGTGTATGTTGGGAGATCGATCGGTATACATGCATGTGTGTGTTAGAAGCAAACAAGGCACAAGGAGAAGGATAGAGATAGAGGGATGCATGTAGGAGGTGGTACGAGAGGCATACTATATCGAGCGGGGAGGAGTGTGCGAGTACGAGAACGATGAAAAGAGTGGTGGGAGTGAGGCATGGACGGTGACAAGAGAAGAGGGGAAGCTTGTGTTTGTGCTAGGCACACCTGGCTAGAGAGGCATATCGATCGATGTGTGTCGTAAAGAAGGAGCTTGGGGGCCTACACACACCATGGGTGAACGACCTAAAGTGAAAAGATGAATTTGCGGGATGGAGCTAGAGAATGCTGAGGGAGGGTGAGAGGGATGCGAGTGTGTGCATGCACAAGAGAAAGTTAGCGCTAGCTACAAAGATAAGAGGGTTGTGTGGGTGTAAAAGACGAATAGAGATCATATATACTTCATTATAAAAAGCGAATTCGGATATTTGAAGAATTTATCATAGTGTTTTAAACCGACGTATGTGTGAATATATATAACGGTGATACACATGGTGTGTTTATGAACATGTTATACTATATTTAATATATTTTATCTCTACTCTTATAAAAACGGAGTTGTTGATGATGGTGTGCCCGCCATCCTGCATTATAGGTCATCCGATTTATATCTCAAGGATAGCAAGGAAACTATGATGGTTGAAGTTGGCAACAATCATGATTGTAGATTCTTATTGAAATAGAGAAACGAATTCAAATTTAGTTCGAATTGCAGCGGTAGTATAGACATTTGGAATGCACTAAAATGTTGGTATGAGTAGGTTACATGCATTATACAACAAAGCGAAAAAAAATCGGACATAACATGGATTCATACTTCCTCCTTCCATCTATATAGGGCGTAATGAGATTTTTAAGACCGCCTTTGACTATTGACAAGATTAATAGAATATGATATGCACAATGTGAAAATTATATCATTGAAAGAACCTTTCACAGACAAAGTTAACGGTGTGCTTTGTGTAAGTTGCATGTCATATATCATTGCTTTAATATTTGGTCAAAGTTAGCATTGAAAAACGCATTAGGCCCTATATAGATGGAAAGAGGGAGTAGCTTTGAATAACATTTGTATAGTAAAACGGGGCAAGACTCTCTCTTTGTGTGGTGTGAATAGTTTTATTTTTTCGTTTTCTTTTTGGTTGAGGGAAGTGCGAATTGATTTGGTACGTACAAGTACAATATTACTACATGTTAGGCTTGTCCCTAAAATTCAATCCGCGTCTTGTTATATCGTGAAAATTCAGATATCGTGCTCCCAAAACTGGCGCCTTCACAACCCGCGCTTTGCTATCCCGAAATTACAACGCGAAAACTCCCTCCACCTGCCAAATCCCGACACGCCGAATCCCCTTCTAACCTCGAGCTGAAAGGGCCGCTAGTTCAAATCGGTGGGGGTACTTTTGTAACACACCCTACATTTTGGACAAGCGCGTCCCTAAGTCATGCTTCACCCTCCCATCGCCTTTTTCACCATTCAAAATCCTGTGCCACCATAACCTCTCTCGCTCCACCCAAAACCACACCCTTCTCTCCGTCCGCCACGCCACCGCTGCCCACCGAGCCTCTTCCCCGACGACGCCGCCCACCGCAACAGCTTGACGCCCTCGCCCACCTCCCGGATGAGGATATGTCGTCCATCTTGTCGTCCCGCCAGTTTAGCCGCCTCGTCCTCCACCTCCAAGGAGCTGCTCCGACGATTGCCTCGTCTATCGCGGCTGCTCCATCCCCACAGCGCTGCCTTAACCTACTCCACCGGAACCGCAGCATCCTCACCGACTCCTCGGATGAAGCCGAGGCCTACTAGGCGCCACCAAAGAGGTTGTACACTCATCGCATCACACCTTCTCCTAACTCGACCTCACGGCACCGACGGTGCTCCATCCCGCACCCCCATGGAGCGGCTACCTTGGAGTCGGCGCCGCGGGCGACATCTCCATGGCGGCTCTCCCCTAGTGTGAGGCCCCTTCGGCGGCGGCGGCCATACCAGCTGGATCTCGCTCTCGCTGCTCCGGCCTCGCTTGTTTCGCTCATGCTGCTTCTTTGCTTCGCTCTTGCTCGATCGCTTGCTCGCCCAGCCGCCGCTGCTGCTCTCCCTCGCCAGTCTTCTTCTTCTGCTCCGATTAAGCCACACTTGATTCATCAATCGACTTTTGGGTCACGATTTTCAGGGGTTAGGGGGCTCACGGAGTTAAGGAAGAACAACCCGCAGAGGGACGGGGCTCACGGAGAGGTACCCCACTATCTATCTTAGGGTTCATGGTGGGGGTGGGCGGGGGCCTAGAGGGCTGGCCGGGCGGCGGTGGCGAAGTTGTTTCGTATGGCGAGGCGGTGTTGGGGGCGGTTCGGCCGGTGGTGGCAAAGTGCCTCGAGGTGTGCAGTTGAAGATGAACTGCAGTCCTTCCTAAACTACATGTCAAGTGCCTCTCTGCTACCATTGCGCTCAGCCGACACAAGAGTATTCAGATTCCACAAGAGATTTCAGTTTCGACAGCTTAAGTTCGAGTCAACAATTTTACCTCATCTGTTGTAGTCGTGGTTTTTGGTGATGTTAATTTTACATCCATTTTTCATCATCTATTGAAGATGCTATTAGAATCCCACTTGAGATTGACGATGTCTGCCTTGTGCCGCTTCAGCCTTGACGCCTTACGGCTCACCCGAGCTGCTCCAACGACGTAACGATCCATCACAACAGAGCAAAGCCCTAGACGCCGCTCACGATTCCTCGATCTTCCTCCACACCTCCGACAGCCACCTCTGCCTCAACCGCTTCAAATGACCAACCCAATGATGTTGAGGTCGACACATGCTACAAAGAAAGAGGTTGTACACTTGTTGCATCACTTATTACTATACATTCACGTCGATCCATTAGGGCTATTTTGGTTCAACGGAAAAACGTCGATCCACTGGTTGTTACCATCACTCTAAATTTCTACATGCTCTCCTTACATAATCTCACCATATTTTTTTCATATGCATGTCATATATTGTACACAGTCATGCTGAACATGTAGAGAAAAAGAGAAGAGTTTTGCACGGCAATACAATGTCATGCAGACATCGCTCCATGGTGGGTTCAATGGCAAACCCTCCCCACCCCTCTCCAGATTGTAATCCAGAGGAAGATATCTGCTCGAGGCGATTCAGACGCCACGACCACTCCTATTTACCCCCAAGGTGTTTGCTCTATCTTGGCATGATGATGTTAGTCATATCATGCATATGTTGCCTTGCAAAGGCCTACTTTTGACATCATATATGTCATCTGCTTAGTTTAGACATGTTCAGAATGCCACCGCTTAGTTTCTATATCATATATGGGAATTATGCGCCTCATGTCTTTTAGCCAGCCATAATATATGTGAAATGTGCAATGCCATCCTGCTTAACCAGCATCATATATTTGAATGATATCTTGCCCATCCTTTTCTTCATTACATTTCCATTTGTCGACAATGTTTGTACATTAAACTACTCTTCCCGTGAATCAGCCATTTGGGTGGGAGATGGAAAACTGGAGGAAAACAAGGCCTTCAGAGCGCATGTGCTACCGTCAAAGCAGATCTCTTGTTGGGTCCCGATAGCTCCTCAAAGATGGATTCGAGAGATGATGACTAGTCCTATTCCCCCACTGAGGTGTATGCTCTAACTTGGCACGGTTATACTGCTCATATCATGCATATGGTGTCTTGCATTGCATAGTTTAGACATCATATACACAATATTCAACACCATGTTCTTAGTTCAGACATCATATTGAATGCCCTCTGTTTAGCATATAAATCACATATGTGAATTAAATGATGCGATCCTGATTACTTAGATAACATGTAGGTGAATTATGTCATGCGATCATGTTTAGTTATTCATCATATCTTTGAATTATGTTATGCTATGCTATCCAGTTTAGATAGACAACATATATGTGAAATTATGTCATGCTATCTGTTTTATTTAAACAATATGCATGTCAACTATTTCATGCCCTCTTTTTCCACACTATCTATTGCATCTGTCTCTCATACAATGTCTCAGACATTCAACTATGTTTCCTGCTTATCACCCATTTGAATTGGAGCAGGTGATGCCATATTCAGCGGAATAAAAACACGGTCTTCAATAAAACAAGTGCTACCTCTTAGTGGAGATAGCACCCGGTTGTACATGCACAAGAACCAGCCCTACCACACATAACCCAAACTCTCGCAGATTGTACCCCATCATGATGGACAGAGAATTAGCTTCACGCAATCTAACCCCAACCCCAAATGATAGTAACCCAGTTCCTCGCTGACACAAGACCATCTCCACCACAGAGCTCCCAAACAACAGCAGCTAGGAAGGCAGCTCCAAGTGCCCAAAGGGCCAAGATTATCACGGTGAACCCCAACTCCGCCAGCTTAGTATGCCTATTCCTCGTGGAGGAAGCACAACCAGCCAATCGTAGTTTAGCATCTATCGCATTTGATGTTGTTAAATCGTAAAGCGTATCTTCCCATCTTGGAAATATTATATCAAGATGAAGGAAAATGACAGATTGTGTGTTTGTCCAGAGTTATGTGTAAGTAATGTTATTCATGGCAATTACTTTGCTTCGTCCCATACATCCTACCTCCATGATGGTTATAATACAGCAAATTTTCCCATTTTTCTCTATAGAGAAGGACCGATTTGGAAACTCAAGATGAGCTAACCTGTGCTAATACCTTTGCTATCTTCAAGAATGCTTGGTGGCGATCGAATTACTCAAGAAAACGTATTTCACCGCAAAGAAACTCATCAAATTCCTTGCGCTCTCCCCGAGACACATTTATCGGACGATGATCGGGAACGCTTTGTTCTTCGTCCCAACCAAGAATGTGGTAAGGTCTATGAGCTCATTTTCTATTTTAAGTATTTTATTCTTGCGCCTTCTTGTACTGCTCATGTATAACAAGTGCCTAAACCTCAAGAACAACTCGTTCTAATTTAAGATTCCATTGCTATCATAGTTCAAAAAGCGCTAGGCGTTAATTATGCGTTTGCCACCACCTTGCGCTTTACTGACCAAAGTGCATGCTTATGCGCAGTTATGCACAGATTATGCGTAGTTATGCGCAATGCGTTTTGCCAACGCCTAGAACCTAGGCGCGCTTAAGCACTCGCTTAGGCACGCCTTTTTTAACTATGATTGCTTTGCTCTTGTACCACTGTATTTACTGATATGAACTTATTTTTAAATTGAAGGATCCAATCGAAACTCCAATGGCACAGCAGGTATGTTCACGCATGTTTCTTTAACAGGTTTGCTCTTATCAATAGCTTTGTTGATTTCAATTTCAATTGTGTATACAGTTGACTTTCATATCATGCACATTACTAGCATCACAACAGAGCCAATAGTGTTGTTATACATGTAGACCCGTGGTACCCATATGAAATCTTGTTGTGCCGTGTAGTTTCCCACGCTTTGTATTCTTTCACTGCTTCTTTGTCTTGAACTGATATGATTTGAACCGTGTCTCTATTTTGATTTGTCAACACAATGTAGTGAACATAGGACATAGATATATGTTTGTTTGATGCTTTTATTATGTACTAGTACTTGGCAATAGAAGACTTGGTAGTTTAATCCTGTCCACCTTACTAATGAACCGGTTCACCGAAATGAGTTTCATATACTAGTACACGCTAAACTTGTTATGTGTCTGCTTGTTTCTTCTTTTAGAATGCTGACAGAATATTGGAGAAGAGTGCCTTATTAAGCAATGGTAAAGGAAGTAATGCAGATAAGGTTCAGGATAGTGACACATCCTTGTTGGTCTCCAACAAAGCTAATAAAACAGCTAAGGAAGACTATCTTGAAGACAGCGAGACAACCCCAAAGTCATGTCTTGGTTTAGTGTTCGGGTTACTGGCCACTACCGCATGCACAAGCTATTCAAAGTCACTGTCTGAATCAGTTCAGTTTCTTGAGTCTCAACTACAAGTCGAAAGACATCGATCGCTTGTCTACAACAAGAAGCGGAAGGATCATGAAGTCCTGGAGCATTCGGATGCATATTTTCCGTGCAACGGCAAGCGTTGGAGGATTTTAGCGCCAAACGGGACAAAGCTAATCAGCTTGCTAAGCTTATTGCCGCATGGTGGATACCTGTGATAACGCTTTCTTGAGCTCTTCCGGTTGTTTCAGATTATGTTTTGTTTTGTCGTCGCGTTTACTTGCACCGTGGCCAATTTTGATCGCCAAGTGTATGTAATATGTGCTTTGTTCCCTATATTTGCACTAGTGGCTAACTTTGATGCCCAAAGGATGTAATATGTGTAATAGCGGTAATAGGCTAGCCTTAATTGCTTGCTTATTTATTTCCTTATTGTATTGTTTAGTTGTTTGCTTGTAGTCACCGCAGCTTCTTTTTCTCGTGTTTTTCTAGTGGCCACAATAGCCTATTTTTGGTAACTAGGCCAAAATAATCATGGCAACACACGCATCGTTGTAACCATGGGCCTCCCGCGTCAGATGATCCATGGGCCTTCGTTCGGTTGTAGGACCATTGGCCTTCTATACGGGCCGTAGGATCCATCTATACAGGCCTTAGGGATCAATGGGCCTTCTACGGGCCGTAGGGTCCATGGGCCTTCTACGGGCCGTACTATCCATGGGCCTCATATGGGTCGTAGGATCCATTGGCCTTCTACGGGGCGTATCATCATTTCGCCAATCATGGGTCGTACTATTCGTGGACCATAACGGGCCGTTAATAGGCCGTATTTGATAACTCTATGAAAACAGCCCAACGGGTTTTTTTGACATGAAACGCCCAACGATTAACGGTCCGCAAATGGGCCGATCAGAACGACGGGCTGAATTTGGCCCACAAGCGTAAAATGACAAGAACGGGCCGTATGTAACCGAATCGTTGCAAATGAGCCTAAGAATCAATGTGCCCCGAGAAGGCCAAAAGATAACTTAATGAAACGCCCAATGGAATAACGGGCCGTTAATGGGTATAAAGTGATACATCGTTCATTACGGGCCGCCACCATGGGCCGTTAATGGGCTAAGAGTTACAAAGGTCCTCATATGGGCCGAAGAATTCATGGGCCACACATGGGCCGGTTAAAATGGGCTGAATCATATTGATGGCCCAGATGACGCCATCGGGCCTAATTCGGATAGGGCGAACGGGCCCGGGTTAGCGGGTCAGAAATGGGCTATATGCGAACAGCCGTTAACAAGCTTCAGGGGCGCCCGCCACCTTTGACCAAGTCAAACGGGCCAGCCTTTTCACAGAATGGGCCTCTGTTGGTCGTACACGGTCGTCAGATCATAGGCACCTTCGGTCCAATGAGCGGCCGACATCCGTCCCCAATGGTGAGCCGACACGCAGTTTGCTCCACCAATGATGATTTTACACGGAAAATCCCCATTGGTCGGGGCTGTTAACGGGTTATCGGATCCAAAACCCGACCCGATAGCTTAACGGCGTTCGCTACGGTGGATGCCACGGTCGGTCACCCTTGACGAAAGCGCTCGGACGACGATTTATCGTCATGGAAGTGGACACTTCGTGATGATAATTTTGGTAATGTCATGGAACACTTCTACGACAAAGACAGTATGACTATCTTGATTTTGTCATAAATTTGTCATGGATGTACATGCATGACAAAAAACGCGACCTACTGTGACAAACATGTATCATCACGGAAGTGTATTTTTTTGTAGTGGCTGTAGTTGGGCCCAAATATTCGGCAAACAATTAACGGGCCAGATCTGGCTTCGGGCCGCAAATGGGCCCAATTATTGGGCGAATAATTAATGGTCCAGATCTGGCTTCGGTCCGTAAATGGGCCCAAATATTGGGCGAACAATTAACGGGTCAGATCTGGCTTCGGGACGTAAATGGGCCTTTATTAAGCAGGCCGTTATTGGGCTGGCCCACTAGTACCTAATTAAGTTCTACGGGCCTTTGACTGGGCCAGCCTTTTTAACCTATATGGGCCTCTGTTGGGCCCAGCCACGTGTCGACATATCATAGGCATGTCTCCTCCAATGGACGAGCGACATCTGGCCCACTGACGAGCTGACAGGTGTTCCCTTCGGCCAATCAGAATTTTACACGTGGAAATCTCCCATTGGTCAGGGCTGTTAACGGGTTATCGGATCCAAAATCCGACCCGATAGCTTAACGGCATTCCGTTACGGTGGATACCATGTGTCAGCCACCCTTGACTAAAGCACTTCTGTGACACGCGATTTATCGTCATGGAAGTGGACACTTCCGTGATGATAATTTTGGTAATGTCATGGAACACTTCTACGACAGCACAGGTATGACTATCTTGATTCTGTCATAAATTTGTCATGGATGTACATGCATGACAAAAAACGCGACCTACTGTGACAAACACGTATCATCACGGAAGTGTTTTTTTTGTAGTGGACCCATCCGTTAGCTTAGCATTATGATCATTACAGTTTCATTTCTACTGCTTTCTTCATGACTTATACACGTTCCTCGGACTATGAGATTATGCAACTCCTGAATACCGGAGGAACACCTTGTGTGCTATCAAACGTCACAACGTAACAGGGTGATTATAAAGATGCTCTACAGGTGTCTCCGAAGGTGTTTGTTGGGTTGGCATAGATCGAGATTAGGTTTTGTCACTCCGTGTATCGGAGAGGTGTCTCTGGGCCCTCTTGGTAATGCTCATCACTATAAGCCTTGCAAGCAATGTGAGTAATGAGTTAGTTTAGGGATAAAGCATTACGGAACGAGTAAAGAGACTTGCCGGTAACGAGATTGAACTAGGTATGATGATATCAACGTTCGAATCTCGGGCAAGTAACATACATATGACAAAGGAAACAACGTATGTTGTTATGCGGTTTGACCAATAAAGATCTTCGTAGAATATGTAGGAGCCAATATGAGCATCCAGGTTCCTCTATTGGTTATTGACCGGAGATGTATCTCGGTCATGTCTACATAGTTCTCGAACCCGTAGGGTCCGCATGCTTAACGACCGATGATGATTTGTATTATGAGTTATGTGATTTGATGACCAAACTTTGTTCAGAGTCCCGGATGAGATCATATACGTGACAAGGAGTCTCGAAATGGTCGTGACGTAAAGATCGATATATTGGAAGGCTATATTTGGACATCAGAAAGGTTCCGAGTGATTCGGGTATTTTTCGGAGTACCGGAGAGTTACGGGAATTAGTTGGGGGAAGTAATGGGCCTTAATGGGCCATATAGGAAAGGAGAGAAGGGCCTCAAGGGGTGGCTGCGTGCCCCCCCATGGGCTGGTCCAAATTGGACTAGGAGGGGCGGCGCCCCCTCCTTCCTTCTCTCCTCTTCCTCCTTCCCTCCTCCTACTAGGAATAGGAAAGAGGAGGGGAATCCTTCTTGGACTGGGGAGTCCTGGTAGGATTCCCCACACCTGGCGCGCCCTCCTTGGGCGGCCACCTCTTCCCTTCCCTGTTTTATATACGTGTCCAGGGGCACCGCATAGACACACAAGTTGATCTTTTAGCCGTGTGCGGTGCCCCCCTCCACAGTTACACACCTCGGTCATATCGTTGTAGTGCTTAGGAGAAGCCCTCTGCCAGTAACTTCATTATCACCGTCACCACGCCATCGTGCTGACGAAACTCTCCCTCGGCCTCAACTGGATCAAGAGTACAAGGGACGTCATCGAGCTGAACATGTGCTAAACGCGGAGGTGTCGTACATTCGGTGCTTGGATCGGTTGGATCGCGAAGACGTTCGACTACATCAAGCATTAACTAAACGCTTCCGCTTTCAGTCTACGAGGGTACATGGACACACTATCCCTTCTCGTTGCTATGCATCACCTAGATAGATCTTGCGTGATCGTAGGAAAATTTTCGAAATTACTGTGTTCCCCTACAGGTGGCATCCGAGCCAGGTCTATGCATAGATGTTATATGCACGAGTAGAACACAAAGAGTTGTGGACGATAATAGTCATACTGCTTACCACCAACGTCTTACTTTGGTTCGGAGGTATTGTTGGATGAAGCGGCCCGGACCGACATTACATGACCGCGTTCATGAGACTGGTTCTACCGATGTGCTTATGCACATAGGTGGCTGGCGGGTGTCTGTTTCTCCAGCTTTAGTTGAATCAAGTTTGACTACGGCCGGTCCTTGTTGAATGTTAAAACAGCACACTTGACGAAAAATTGTTGTGGTTTTGATGCGTAGGTAAGAACGGTTCTTGATAGAAGCCCGTAGCAGCCACATAGAACTTGCAACAACAAAGTAGAGGACGTCTAACTTGTTTTTGCAGGGCTTGCTGTGATGTGATATGGTCTAGGCATGATGTGATATAAATTGTTGTATGAGATGATCATGTTTTGTAACAAAGTTATCGGCAACTGGCAGGATCCATATGGTTGTCGCTTTATTGTATGCAATGCAACCACCATGTAATATTTTTACTTTATCACTAAGCGGTAGCGGTAGTCGTAGTAACAATAGTTGGTGAGACGACAATGATGCTACGATGGAGATCAATGTGTTGCACCGGTGACGATGGAGATCATGACGATGCTTCGGTGATGGAGATCATGAGCACAAGATGATGATGGCCATATCATGTCACATATTTTTATTGCATGTGATGTTTATATTTTATGCATCTTATTTTGCTTAGTACGCCGGTAGCATTATAAGATGATCCCTTACTAAATTTCAAGGTATAAGTGTTCTCCCTGAGTATGCACTGTTGCTACAGTTCATCGTGCCGAGACACCAAGTGATGATCGGGTGTGATAAGCTCTACGTTCACATACAATGGGTGCAAGCCAGTTTTGCACACGCAGAATACTCGAGTTAAACTTGACGAGCCTAGCATATGCAGATATGGCCTCGGAACACTGGAGAACGAAAGGTCGAC
This sequence comes from Aegilops speltoides, assembly GCA_021437245.1. NCBI lineage: Eukaryota > Viridiplantae > Streptophyta > Magnoliopsida > Poales > Poaceae > Aegilops > Aegilops speltoides. The sequence continues at coordinate 93,787,548 of CM038147.1, read as the reverse complement.
CATGAATCATGTAGTATATATGATCAACATAGAGATGTTCACCATTGAAAACTACTCCATCTCACGTGATGATTGGACATGGTTTAGTTGATATGGATCACGTGATCATTTAGATGACTAGAGCGATGTCTATCTAAGTGAGAGTTCTTAAGTAATATGATTAATTGAACTTTAATTTATCATGAACTTAGTCCTAATAGTCTTTTGCAAATTATGTTGTAGATCAATAGCTCGCGTTATAGCTTCCCTATGTTTTTTATATGTTCCTAAAGAAAAGTAAGTTAAAAGATGATAGTAGCAATGATGTAGACTGGGTCCGTGATCTGAGGTTTATCCTCATTGCTGCACAGAAGAATTATGTCCTTGATGCACCGCTAGGTGACAGACCTATTGTAGGAGCAGATGCAGACGTATGAACGTTCGGCTAGCTCAATATTATGACTACTTGATAGTTTAGTGCGCCATGCTTTACGACTTAGAACCGGGACTTCAAAAACAGTTTTGAAACATCACGGAGCATATGAGATGTTCTAAGAGCTGAAATTGGTGTTTTAGACTCATGCCCGTGTCAAGAGGTATGAGACCTCTGACAATTAATATGCCTAAAAGATGGAGGAGAATTGCTCAACTAGTGAGCATGTGCTCAGAATGTCTGGGTACTACAATCACTTGAATCAAGTGGGAGTTAATCTTCTAGATAAGATAGTGATTCACAGAGTTCTCTAGTCACCATCACCAAGTTACTGGAACTTCGTGATGAACTATAGTATGCAAGGGATGACGAAAACGATTCCCGAGCTCTTCGTGATGCTGAAAACGATGAAGGTAGAAATCAAGAAAGAGCATCAAGTGTTGATGATTAAACAATACCACTAGTTTCAAGAAAATGGCAAAGGTAACGAAAGGGAACTTCAAGAAGAATGGCAAGAAAGTTGTTACTCCCGTGAAGAAGCCCAAAAGTTGGACCTAAGCCTGAAACTGAGTGCTTATACCGCAAAGGAAATGGTCAATGGAAGTGGAACTGCCCCAAATATTGGCGCGATAAGAAGGATGACAAAGTGAATAAAGGTATATTTGATATACATATTATTGATGTGTACCTTACTAGTGCTCGTAGTAATCCGTGGGTACTTGATACTTGTTCGGTTGCTAAGATTAGTAACTCGAAACAGGAGTTGCAGAATAAATAGAGACTAGTTGAGGATGAAGTGATGATGTGTGTTGGGAGTGGTTCCAAGATTGATATACCATCGAGCACTCCCTATACTTTCGGGATTAGTGTTGAACCTAAATAAATGTTATTTGGTGTTTGCGTTGAGCATGAATATTACTAGATCATGTTAATTGCAATACGGTTATTCATTTAAGATAGAGAATAATTGTTATTCTATTTTACATGAATAAAACCTTCTATGGTAATACACCCAATGTTGATGGTTTATTGAATCTCGATCGTGGTAATACACATATTCATAGTATTGATGCCAAAAGATGCAAAATTGATAATGATAGTGCAACTTATTTGTGGCACTGCCGTTTGGGTCATATCAGTGTAAGGCGCATGAAGAAACTCCATGCTGATGGACTTTTGGAATCACTTGATTATGAATCATTTGATGTTTGCAAACCATGCCTTATGGGCAAGATGACTAAAACTCCGTTCTCCAGAACAATGGAAAGAGCTAGTGAGTTATTGGAAATAATACATACCAATGTATGCGTTCCAATGAGTGTTGATGCTCATGGTGGGTATCGTTATTTTCTGACCTTCACAGATGATTTGAGCAGATATGGGTATATCTACTTAATGAAACACAAGTCTGAAACATTTGAAAAGTTCAAAGAATTTCAGAGTGAAGTGGAGAATCATCGTAACAAGAAAATAAAGTTTCTACGATTTGATCATGGAGGAGAATATTTGAGTTACGAGTTTGGCCTTCATTTAAAACAACGTGGAATAGTTTCATAGCTCACGCCACCTGGAACACCACAGCGTAATGGTGTGTCTGAACATCGTAACCGCACTTTATTGGATATGGTGCGATCTATGATGTCTCTTACCGATTTACCACTATCGTTTTGGGGTTATTGTAATGCCCCGGACACACCCGCTGGTGGTCGTTACTCCTGGCGTGATCTAGACTGGCCCAACAGATCAATACTAGTCTTTTCTACGCACTTTGTCCTCACTCGTGCGCACCCGGGAGCAACTTCCCAGTCGGTCACCCATCCTGAAATTACTTCAAGCCAAGCACGCTTAACTTTAGAGTTCTATCCGAATGGGCTTCCGGAAAAGAAGGAATTCCTTATTTATATGAGTAGTCTATCATCCCTATTAAGCCAGACTATCACATACACCCCCACTTAGATGAACCAACGTCCTCGTCGGGCCACAGAACGCTCCTCTGGCACATACGCTCTGCATCCATCCGTACATGTGCCATGCCGTGTGCCACGACGGGGGTCACAAACGTCATGAACAACATCACCGCGCACCTGTCTGCAAACATCCGTGTAACCGCGAGGGTCAGCTCTGATACCAACTTGTCACGCCCAATATGCGACCCTATCCTAAAGGAACTCAAAGGTCCCACCAAGGATAGAAGCGCATATTGGAGACGCTTTTGCAAGGTGGCTATCACTACATCGTACCATTACATAATAGTTGGGGATACATACAGGAGGCATACAATGTCACATGAATATAGCAAAGCTTATAATTTGCCACTTTCATCCTTGTTTAAAATGTTTTGCTTGATGTTTGAATGCATTTTGCATCAATGTCATGTTTAACTTGTTCTGCTCATATCTTCTAGGTCGTAGCTTCGAATTAAATAAACTTTATATGTAACTTGACTACATTTTCGCGTAGATCATCTTGGTGCATCTTAACTTGATATTTAACAACTTGAACATAAGGTTTATTCAGATCTGGACCAATTTTGAAATTTGCATATGAGGACTTACCGGATTTGTTATATGTTGTTTCCGGCCTCATTTAAACTTGCTTTGATGTGTTGTTCTTGTTTGCATCATCTCCTACCATGAGTAGAATCATATAGCCTTTGTCAAGCACCATACTTGGTTGTGAATCATGTCATGTTTATGTGTTGTGTGTTTACCATGTTGTTTGCTTCTTTCCGGTTGTGCTTCTTCTTGATAGTTCCTGTTTCGTTGCGATCGTCTTCTTCATGGACTCGTTCTTCTTCCTAGCGGGATTTCAGGCAAGATGACCGTTGCAATGGATCTCACTACTATCATTGCTATGCTAGTTGTCTCGATGCTATTGCTATGTCACGCTTCCTACCACTTGTTGTTCAAGCCTCCCAAATTGCCATGTCAGCCTCTAACCTTTTTCACCCTTCCTAGCAAACTGTTGTTTGGCTAAGTTACCGCTTCTGCTCAGCCCCTCTTATAGCGTTGTTAGTTGCAGGTGAAGTTGAAGATTGCTCCATGTTGGAACATGATTATGTTGGGATATCACAATATCTCTTATTTAATTAATGCATCTATATACTTGGTAAAGGGTGGAAGGCCCGGCCTTATGCCTGGTGTTTTGTTCCACTCTTGCCACCCTAGTTTCCCTCATACCGGTGTATGTTCCTTGATTTTGCGTCCCTAACACGATGAGGGGTATGGGACCCTCATGACAGTTCGCTTTGAATAAAACTCTTCCAGCAAGGCCCAACATTGGTTTTCCATTTGCCTAACAACCTATACCTTTCCCTTGGGAGTTATAAACCCGAGGGTCATCTTTATTTAACCCCCCACCCCCACCATGGGCTAGTGCTCCGCTGAGTGTTGGTCCGAACCGAGCAGCCTGCGGGGCCACCTCGGGGAAACTCGAGGGCTGGTTTTACTCGTAGCTTGACTCATCCGTTGTGCCCTGAGAACGAGATACGTGCGGCTACTATCGGGATTTGTCAGCACACCGGGAGGTCTTGCTGGTTTTGTTTTACCATTGTCGAAATGTCTTGTGCACCGGGATCCCGAGTCTGATCGGATGTTCCCCGATGGAGGATTGTCTCCGCGAATCGTGAGCTTATAATGGGCTAAGTTGGGACACCCATGCAGGGTTTAAACTTTCGAGAGCCATGCCCACGATTATGTGGCAGATGGGAATTTGTTAATATCTGGTTGTAGAGAACTTGATACCAGACTCGAATTAAAATACCCAACCGCATGTGTAACCGTTATGGTCTCTTTTTGAGTGGGTCGAGAAGAGAACACGATGGTGTTATGTTTGAACGTAAGTAGTTCAGGATCACTTCTTGATCATTACTAGTTTGCAACCATTTGCGTAGCTTCTCATCTTGTTCTTGTATTCGTAAGTTAGCCACCATATCATGCTTAGTTGTTGCCGCAACCTCACCACTTATCCATGGTAATGGGATTGCTGAGTCCTCGTGGCTCACAGATTACTACAACAACAGTTGCAGGTGCAGGTAATGCGATGATTGTGACGTGGGAGCGATGCTTTCTTGTTTTGGAGTTCTTCTTCTGCTTCTTCTTCTTCGATCAGGGGATAGGTTCCTGGTCGGCAGCCTGGGCTAGCAGGGTGGATGTCGTTTGAGTTTCTGTTTGTGTTTCATCCGTAGTCGGATGTTGCTCTTATGTATGATGTTGTTGTATTCATGTGGCATTGTATGCCTCCGGTATGTATCCCCAACTATTATGTAATGGTACGATGTAATGATATCCACCTTGCAAAAGCGTCTCCAATATGCGCTTCTATCCTTGGTGGGACCTTCGAGTTCCTTAGGATAGGGTCACATATTAGGCATGACAGTTATGCATTAGAGATAGCTACATTCACGTTAAACAGGGCACCATCAAAATCCGTTGAGACGACGCCTTATGAACTGTGGTTTGGCAAGAAACCAAAGTTGTTGTTTCTTAAGTTCAGGGCTGCGATGCTTATGTGAAAAAGCTTCAACCTGATAAGCCCGAACCCAAATCGGAGAAGTGCATCTTCATAGGATACCCAAAGGAAACTGTTGGGTACACCTTCTATCACAGATCCGAAGGTAAGATATTTGTTGCTAAGAATGGATCCTAAAGGAGTTTCTCTCGAAAGAAGTGAGTGGGAGGAAAGTAGAGCTTGATGAGGTAATTATAACTTCTCCCAAATTGGAAAGTAGTTCATCACAGAAATCAGTTCCAGTGATTCCTGCACCAATTAGTGAGGAAGCTAATGATGATGATCATGAAACTTCAGATCAAGTTACTACAGAACCTCGTAGGTCTTCCAGAGTACGGTCCGCACCAGAGTGGTATGGTAATCCTATTCTGGAAGTCATGTTACTAGACCATGATGAACCTACGAACTATGAGGAAGCAAAGATGAGCCCAAATTCCGCGAAATAGCTTGAGGCCATGAAATCTGAGATGGGATCCATGTATGGGAACAAGTGTGGACTTTGGAGGACTTGCCCGATGGTCGGCAAGCCGTATTAAATAAATGGATCTTCAAGAGGAAGATGGACACTGATAGTAGTGTTACTATCTACAAAGCCTGACTTATCGCAAAAAGGTTTTTGACAAGTTCAAGGTGTTGACTACAATGAGATTTTCTCAACTGTAGCGATGCTTAAATCTGTCCGAATCATGTTAGCAGTTGCCATATTTATGAAATCTGGTAAATGGATGTCAAAACTACATTCCTTAAATGGAAATTTCTTAAAGAAGAGTTGTATATGATGCAACCAGAAGGTTTTGTCAATCCTAAAGTTACTAACAAGATGTGCAAGCTCCAGCGATCCATCTATGGACTGGTGCAAGCATCTCGGAGTTGGAATATACGCTTTGATAAGTTGATCAAAGCATATAGTTTTATACAGATTTGCGGTGAAGCCTGTATTTACAAGAAAGTGAGTGGGAGCAGTACAGCCTTTCTGATAAGTATATGTGAATAACATATTGTTGATCGGATATGATGTAGAATTTTCTGGAAAGCATAAATGAGAGTTTGAAAGGAGTTTTGAAAGAGTTCAAAATGGATCAATCAAAGAAGAAGTTCGTCTTGCCTGTATTACAAGGTGTAAAGTTGAGTAAGACTCAAAGCCTGACCACGGCAGAAGATAGAAAGATTATGAAAGTCATTCCCTATGCCATAGTCATAGGTTCTATAAAGTATGTTGTGCTGTGTACCAGACCTATTGTACACCTTGCCATGAGTTTGGCAAGGGGGTAAAATAGTGATCTAAGAGTAGATCACTGGACAAAAAAATTCTCGGTTATGGAGGTGATAAAGAGTTCGTCGTAAAGAGTTACGTCGATGCAAGCTTTTACACCGATCCAGGTGACTCTAAGTCTCAAACTGGATACATATTGAAAGTGGGAGCAATTAGCTAGAGTAGCTCCATGTAGAGCATTGTAGACATAGAATATTTGCAAAGTACATACGGCTCTGAATGTGACAGACCCGTTGACTAAACTTCTCTCACGAGCAAAACATGATCACACCTTAGTACTCTTTAGGTGTTAATCACATAGCGATGTGAACTAGATTATTGATTCTAGTAAACCCTTTGGGTGTTGGTCACATGGCGACTATGGGTGTTAATCACATACATATGTGAACTATTGGTGCTAAATCACATGGCAATGTGAACTAGATTGTTGACTTTAGTGCAAGTGGGAGACTGAAGGAAATATGCCCTAGAGGCAATAATAAAGTTATTATTTATTTCCTTATATCATGATAAATGTTCATTATTCATGCTAGAATTGTATTAACCAGAAACTTAGTACATGTGTGAATACATAGACAAAACAGAGTGTCCCTAGTATGCCTCTACTTGACTAGCTCGTTAATCAAAAATGGTTATGTTTCCTGACCATGGACATGTGTTGTCATTTGATAAACGGGATCACATCATTAGGAGAATGATGTGATGGACAAGACCCATCTGTTAGCTTAGCGTTATGATCGTTACAGTTTCATTGCTACTGCTTTCTTCATGACTTATACACGTTCCTCAAACTATGAGATTATGCAACTCCCGAATAATACCGGAGGAACACCTTGTGTGCTATAAAATGTCACAATGTAACTGGGTGATTATAAAGATGCTCTACAGGTGTCTCCGAAGGTGTTTATTGGGTTGGCATAGATCGAGATTAGGATTTGTCACTCCGTGTATCAGAGAGGTACATCTGGGCCCTCTCGGTAATGCTCATCACTATAAGCCTTGCAAGCACTATGACTAATGAGTTAGTTGCGGGATTAAGCATTAAGGAACGAGTAAAGAGACTTTCTGGTAACGAGATTGAACTAGGTATGATGATACCGACGATCGATTCTCGGGCAAGTAACATACCGTTGATAAAGGGAACAACGTATGTTGTTGTGCGGTTTGACCGATAAAGATCTTCATAGAATATATAGGAGCCAATATGAGCATCCAGGTTCCGCTATTGGTTATTGACCGGAGATGTGTCTCGGTCATGTCTACATAGTTCTCGAACCCGTAGGGTCCGCACGCTTAACCTTCGATGACAATTTGTATTATGAGTTATGTGATTTGATGACCGAACTTTGTTCGAAGTCCCGGATGAGATCACGGACGTGACAAGGAGTCTTGAAATGGTCAAGACGTAAAGACCGATATATTGGAAGGCTATATTCGGACATCGGAAAGGTTCCGAGTGATTCGGGTATTTTTCGAAGTACCGGAGAGTTACGGGAATTCATCGGGGGAAGTAATGGGCCTTAATGGGCCATACAGGAATGGAGAGAAGGGCCTCAAGGGGTGGCTGCGCGCCCCCCATGGGCTGGTCCGAATTGGACTAGGAGGGGGCGACGCCCCCCTCCTTACTTCTCCCCTCTTCCTCCTTCCCTCCTTCTCCTACTAGGACTAGGAAAGAGGAGGGGAATCCTACTTGGACTGGGGTTTCCTAGTAGGTTTCCACACACCTGGTGCGCCCTCCTTGGGCCGGCCACCTCTTCCCTCCCCTCTGTTATATACGTGGCCGGGGGGCACCCCATAGACACACAAGTTGATCTTTTAGACGTGTGCGGTGCCCCCCCCCCCAACGGTTACACACCTCGATCATATCGTCGTAGTGCTTAGGCAAATCCCTGCGCCGTTAACTTCATCATCACCGTCACCATGCTGTCGTGCTGACGAAACTCTCCCTCGGCCTCAATTGGATCAAGAGTATGAGGGACGTCATCGAGATGAACGTGTGTTGAACGCGGAGGTGCCGTACATTTGGTGCTTGGATCAGTTGGACCGCGGAGACGTTCGACTACATCAACCGCGTTTACTAAATGCTTCCACTTTCAGTCTACGAGGGTACGTGGACACACTCTCCCCTTTCGTTGTTATGCATCACCTAGATAGATCTTGCGTGATCGTAGGAAAAATTTCGAAATTACTGCATTCCCCTACAAATCTAGCAACCCATCATCTACTTATTACTTCCCAATGCCTTCCCCTAGGCCCAAATCATGGTGAAGTTTCATGTGGTCGACGTTCACATAACATCACTAGAGGAAAGACAACATACATCTCATCAAACAATCGAACGAATACCAAATTCACATGATTACTTATAACAAGACTTCTCCCATGTCCTCAGGAATAAAAGTAACTACTCACAAAGCATGTTCATGTTCAAGATCAAAGGGGTATTGAATATCATTAAGGATCTGAACATATGATCTTCCACCAAATAAACCAACTACCATCAACTACAAGGCGTAATCAACACTACTAGCAACCCATAGGTACCAATCTGAGGTTCAGAGGCAAAGATTGGATACAAGAGATGAACTAGGGTTTGACAGGAGATGGTGCTGGTGAAGATGTTGATGAAGATTGACCCTACCTCTATGAGAGGATCGTTGGTGACGACGATGGCTTTGAAGGATGGGACCTTTTATCAAAAAACTCCGGATCCCGAGAAGTTTTGAAGATGGTGCTCCTGTTACGTTACTTCGAATGGAATCCTCACTTGACTAAGCATAAGCGAAAACGTGGTTGAGAGTAAGCAATCCCCTTTCCTAGTGGTTGAGTCATGATCAGAAATATTGTGAAAGAAAGTGAAATGTCCTATCGTCGTCCCAATTTGGGTAATCCATGATGTCTCCATTTCGTGTATCCATCTTGGTTTTCCCCTCCCAGTGGGAAGTTTCCCCGGGAGAATCGCTCTGTTGGAGCCCTAGATTGCTCCTCCCAGATTCCGCCTTGAGATGGCGGCGCTTCGTCCTGAAAGCTCTCTCTATCTTTTTTCTACGTCAAAAGCCTCCATATAGCAGAAGATGGGCACCAGAGACCTGCTAGGGGGGGCACAAGCCTTGGGGGTGCGCCCCCAGGCTTGTGTCCACCTGGTGGGTCCCCTCTGGTAGTTTCTTCATAATTTTTTATATATTCCAAAATAATTCTTCGTAAATTTTCAGGACTTTTGGAGTTGTGCAGAATAGGTATCTCAGATTTGCTCCTTTCCAGTCCAGAATTCCAGCTGCCGACATTCTCCCTCTTCATGTAAATCTTGTAAAATAAGAGAGAAAGGGCATAAATATTGTAGCATAATGTGAAATAACAGTCCATAATGCAATAGATATTGATATAAAAACATGATGGAAAATGGACATATCACCAGTGGCGGACCTAGGAATTGAAGTTAGCTGGGGCGAACATTTAATGTCTAAATTTTTTGGTACAAATGCAACTATATTCAACCAAAACTCATAGTATTCAACAACAAAAGAGTAAAAAGACTCTTAAAAACTAGTAAACTACTAACATGGACTCGTGTTGCTTGAAATGCTCATTTATGCCATAATACGATCCTATAATTCCAATTTCCAAATGAGACCTACAAAATTATGAATGCACAAGTGTGATGAGAGTTGTATATTTTGATATGGCCATATGATGGTAACAGGGTGGTAGTATACCTTTAAGACGTACTTGCACGATGAACACGGGGTTGTGGAGGTAGATGACCTCGACGACTCTTCAAGGCATCCGCTGCCACTACCGATCTGGGTGCCGGAGCTACTGCCCCTGCCACAGCCGCAGCTTCTTCGAGAGCAGCAGCCTCAGCCTCAACTTCTTCGAGTTCCACAATAGCAGTTATCCCTACCCAATCCACCTCTTCACTATAATCCATCACCAACACTCCGGCCAGACTGAATCCAACAGTGGGCACGTCAGACATGAGGCGTCTGGCGGCGGCGGAGCACCTCAGCAGTGGTCTAGGTCGTGACGGGAACGCTTGATGTGGTTTCTGGATCAATTGGGGATCCTTTTTCTATTTGTCTGTTTGACCAGGAAAGGAGAGATCAGTACGTTGTAGGCTCGATGTCGTCTGTTTGGGCTTGTAGGCTGTAGTAGCCCAGTCTAATGGACCGGCCCAAGTCTCTTTCTCCCTCACGTACCCCTTCGATCGCTCAAAAAGAAACAGAGAAGAGCGCCACCGCTTTCTAAATTCTGAAACAAACAACAACGCTGCCGCAGCCCACAGATCGTCAAATGTGTAAGTGGGGGTCGATCCTGCGCCGCCGGCGACCCGGAGAGGCCGCCCCAGCTCGCCCTAATGGTGGGCCTGCCACTGTTTACCGCTCGTGCTGGTGGCTACACTCGCTCCAAGTGAAGGGAACTCCTAATTGGTGAGCCATTGCTTGACCATTAACAGATATAACGGTTTTTTATTTTATTAAATCACATAATTTGTATATACTTTCTAATAATTTTGTAAAATAAAAATAAAAATTATGTGTTCAAAAATAATAAAATGTTACCAACAATGTTTCTACTCGAAAAAGAAATGTACATACATTTTTAAAAAATGGTGTGATATATGTAAAAAATGGCCGGATATTTCTAAAAAATATTCTCATCACTGGATTTGTGCATAAAAATTTATGTGCATGCATATAAAAATGGCCTGATATACTTTATGTTTGAGTTTTTTGGGGTTTTAGGTTTTCTTCTTTCGTTGTATTTGGGTTTTCCTTGGTTTTTACTGATTTTCTTCATTTCTTTAGAAAACATTTTTTATACACGTTTCATATTTTTCCAATACATGGTTAACAATTTTTAAAATGTATGCTTTGAGGCCTAATTTTTCATACACATTGTAAATTTTTCTTATAAATCAAAAATATTTTAGTATATAGGTCATTTTGAAATTCATGATTAACATTTTTTCAAATACTTTCATTGATTTTTCTTTGCAATACACGTAAGCAGTTTTTCTATGATACTGAAACATTATTTTTAAACTTTGTCAACATTATTTATAGATTAGATAAACATTTTGAAAAATGTCCAAAAACTTTTGTTTGAAACAGGTGAACTTTTTTAAAATATAAAATGTGCAGTTTTTAATGCTAAGAACAATTGTTTTTTGAATTACACGAACATTCTGGTTTACATTGTATAATTTTGTTTCCAAAATGTCACATACAATTTTTTAAACTCAAAAATATTTGTGCTATATCACATACATTTTTTTTGAATGGTGCAAACATTTACTTAAAGGTTGTGCACACATTTCTTTACACAACATTTACATTTTTTTAGTGTGCGTTGAACACATTTTGAAAAATTAACTTATTTGTTTGCATAATATATGTGTTTAGTATTTGTTCTTAAAAAACACGTGTGACAGCAGCAGGACGAGACCATGTGGTCATTGGCCCGGCCAGTACCAGTCTGATTACAAAGTATATACACCCGCTTCGAGCTATGGGCTGTGACCAACCCATAAGGCTGGCTACGGGTGGCACATAGTCGCACGAGAGGTCGGAAAATTCTATTTGCCGCTCACTGCCTCAAATTTCCGGCGCTTCAAACAGGCGAGCGACCGAGCAGCGACGCAACGGGCCGGCCCGTATAACCGTTCCAACGCCCCGGTTTTGGGAACCTTCTAGAGGTTCCCAGCTGCTTTTTTCTGCTTTTGGAAAACTTCTAAAAGGTTCTTTGAATCTTCTTTTTTATTCCTTTTTTCTTTTTTTTTGTTTTCTCTTCTCTTATTTCCCTTTTTCTGTTTTTTTTTCTTCTGTTTCCCTTATTCTGTTTTTTCTATTTTCTTTTTCTCTTCTTTTCTCTCATTTTCCTTTTTCTGTTTCTTCCTTCGTTTCTAGTTCGTTTTTTATTAATTTAAAATATGTGCACAATTCCAAAAAAATCACGGATTCAAAGTTTGTGCATAATTCGAAATATGTTCAAGGTTTCAAAATTTGTTCATAATTCAAAAAAGTTTATGGTTTTAATATTTGTTCACAATTTGAAAATTGTTCACAGCTTTATAATTTTGTTCACGAATTTTGAAATTGCATCATATTTCAAAATTTGTTCACAATACAAAAAATGTTCGCAGTTTAACCAAAAATGTTCACAATTTTAATATTTTGTTGTTGAATTTGAAAAAATTTCATGTTCCAAAATTTGTTCACAATTCAAAAATGTTCACGGTTTTCAAAATTTGTTCGCTGATTCGAGAAATGTTCACAATTTTATAATTTTGTTCTCAAATTTGAAATTTGTTCATGTTTAAAATTTGTTCTTAAAAAAACACATGTGGTAGCAGCATGTCGAGACCATGTGGTCATTGGGCCGGCCAGTACCAGCCTGATTACAAAGTATATACAAACGCTTCGAGCTATGGGCTGTGACCGACCCCTAGGGCTCGCTACGGGTGGCACATAGTCACACGAGAGGTCGGAAAATTCTATTTGCCGCTCGCTGCCTCAAACTGCCAGCGCTTTGCACAGGAGTGACCGAGCAGCGACGCAACTGGCCGGCCCGTATAACCGTTCCAACGCCTCGGTTTTGGGAACCTTCTAGAGGTTCCCAGCTGGTTTTTTCTGGTTTTGGAAAACTTCTAGAAAGTTTCTTGAATCGGATTTTTCTTTATTCCGTTTTATCAAAAAAATTCTTTTCTTTTCTCTTATTTTCCTTTTTCTATTTTTTTCTTTTGTTTCTTTATTCTGTTTTTTCTATTTTTTCCCTTTCTTTTATTTTCTCTCATTTTCCTTTTTCTGTTTTTTCTTTTGTTTCTAGTTTGTTTTTTTTCATTTAAAATTTGTGCACAATTCAAAAAAAAAATCAAAGATTCAAAGTTTGTGCATAATTCAAAATATGTTCAAGGTTTCAAAAAATTCACAATTCAAAAATGTTTACGGTTTTAATATTTGTTCACAATTTGGAAAATGTTCACAGTTTAAAAAATTTGTTCAGGAATTTTGAAATTGCATCATATTTCAAAATTTGTACACAATTCAAAAAATGTTCGCAGTTTAACAAAAATGTAATTTTGTTCTTGAATTTGAAAAATGTTTCCTCTTTCAAAATTTGTTCACAGATCGAAAAATGTTCGCATTTTTATAATTTTCTTCATGAATTTTAAATTTATTCATCTTTCAAAATTTGTTCACAATTCTAAAAAGTTGATCAGATGCATCATATTTTTGTTGGAAATTAAAATATATTCAAAATTTTCAAAATTTCATTGTGTTTACTCAAATTGGGTCGCAAGATCTGTTTCCTGCTTTGCAAAAAAAACCAGTTTTTCAAAAAGCAATTCGCCAATTTGAAAAGTGTTTGCTTTCACAAAACACTCAGTGTTTTTAATAAAATCATTGAAAATACTGAAAATAATTCAGATCTGTTCTTAGGTGTTTATAAATTTGTTCGTTTTTCAAAAAGTTTAGAGGTTCAGATTTCGTGTTTTTTCAAAATGTGTTCAAAATTTCAAGTTTTGTTCAGAATTTCAATTTTCTGTTCTCATTTTTCGAAATTTTCTGTTACAAATTTGTTTGTAAATTTGAAAAATGTCCTCATTTGCAATTTTTGGATTTTCTAGCAAACATTAAGTTTTATCAATGTCGTTGTTATTTCTTTTACAGTTCCGCTGCAAATTTAGCACTGGATCTAGTTGGCCGCAGTGGCTAGCATAGCACGCGCTGGTCCACAAGGTTGCCGGTTCGTAGCGTCACATAGTAGCTCTCCAGAGGTCCTCGCCAGCGTGTTCAGCGCCTGGCGCCCGCAGGTCCCTACTAGCTGAAGCTTTCACTCGCTAGTTTTTTGTTTGGCGCGCCTTTTTTTCCCTTGACTTAAATTTTTCCTGCTGTGTTGTTCATTGGTTTTTCAAATTTAAAAAGGTTCACTAAATTCGAAATTTAAAAAAAAATTCACAAAGTTGAAAAAGTTCACTGATTTTGACAAAAAAAAAGTTCGCCAATTTTGAAAAAAGTTAATCAGTTTTGCAACAAAAATCACGAAATTGAGAAACTTTGTCGGATCTGGAAGAAGTTCATCGATTTGAAAAAAAATCATCGGTTTTAAAAAAAGTTCACGAAATTCAAAAAATGTTCTTTGATTTTGGAAAAAAGTTCATCAATTTTGAAACAAAAATCACGAATTTGAAAGAAAGCTTCATGGATTTGAAAAAGGAAAGAAAAAAGCGGAAGGAAAAAAGAAAAGAAAAAACCGCAAGTTAAATAAAATAGAAAAGTTGTACCTTTCAAACCAGCTTAGGTGGCATAGTGGTTAGTGCGGCGCACGCTGAACAATCACCACGCAGGTTCTAGCGCGTATTTTACTTTTTAGGTATAGAAGAAGGGAGGAAAATGGGCCAGCCCATCGTGTCTTGCCAAAATTGTTCATTAAAAAAATGTTTCTGTTTTCAAAATTAGTTCACAAACTCAAAAAATATCACATTTTCATACTTTTGCGGAAATTAAAAAAAATGTTTAGGTAAATGTCATAAAACATTTCTTTGTATTTTAATTTTCGTTCTCAAATTCAGAAAATGTTCGTGTTTTTTCAAAAAATGTTCCTACTTTCCAATTTTCTTCACAAATTCAAAAAATGTTCATGTTCTGAAAGTTTCTTCGCTATTTCAAGAAATGTATGCATTTTTTTCTTTTGTTTATGACCTCGGAAAATGTTTCTGCTTTCCACAATTATTCACAATTTAAAAAAACGAAATTTCAGAAAATGTTGCAGCTTTCCAAATTTGTTTGCAAATTCAAAAAATGTTCATGTTTTTAATTTGTCTCACAAATTCAAAAAATGTTCGGAAAATTCAAAGAAGGTTCAAATTTATTAAATTTTGATCACCAATTCAAAAGAAATGGGAATTTCCAGAAATGTTCCCGCTTTCCAAATTTGTTCACAACATCAAAATGTTCATGTTTTTCAAATTTGACCCCGAATTCCAAAAATGTTTGTGGGAATTCAAAGAATATTTATGTCTTGAAAATTTGGTTCCTAGTTTGGAAAAATGTTCGCGCTTTCAGCTTTTTGTTCCGTTTTTTCGGAAATTGTTTTGCATTTTCAAGAAATTCTTCATAATTTTGAAAAACAATCTCGTTTTCATTTTGTTCATTTTTTTGGAAAAATGTTTGAGATTGAGAAAAATGGTTTGAGGTTTACATTTTTTGCTATGAAATATGATTTTTTTTACTATGAAATATGACATAGTTTTAAATCTGTTTTGGCTTATGTCTTTACTAGTTGGATGCCCGTGTGTTGCCACGAGATAAAAATATATTTTTAGACGGAATAAAATACTCCCTCTATTCATATGCATAGGGCCTAATGTGTTTGTCGAGGCTAACGTTGACCACATGTTAAAGCAATAATATATGGTAATATATGACAGCAAATTACACAAAGCATACCGTCAAATTTGTATTTGAAAGGAGCTTTCAATGATATAATTTTCATATTATACATCTCATATACTATTAACCTTATCAATAGTCAAAGCAGACTCGAAAAACACATTAGGCCCTATATATATGGTGGAGGGAGTATGTTTTTTCTGAGAATAGAACATGCGTTGCTACTTTTCAAATGATGATATTTGTACGATAATTGCAACCAACAAAGGTATTCGACATGAGTTTCTTCAATTCGTGAATGCAAGCATCATAGAAATGTCGTCTTTAGATTAAGACTCGGTCAGAAACAATAATTTCCTCATTTCATATTCTCACAAATCTTTTTATTCAAGTCATGCGTCTCCTCGATCATTTATCTCAGGTACCGGATCGTCTTCAATTCAAATATTTTCATATACCCCACACTCAACACTCAATGTAAGGCGAGAATAATCACCTTCTCCATCTTCTCTTACACCTCCTACTCCACATGTGACACCCCACATTGCTGCTGTTGAAATGGAAGACGATCAATAGTTGTCTTGATTAGATCCACCTAAGCAGCACCACAACAGATCCACCCAAACAACTTTATCATATTTGTTTGCAGCTGGCATGTAGCCTGATTTTTGGAGCGTCTGCACTGTAGTTGGAAGCGTGTATCATCTAAAGCCAATAAATCACAAAGTAAAAAAAATTGAATTCTAGAAGAAATATAACTGGGAAACTGATTGAAAAATAAAGAATATTCTAGTTACATTGCTTTGTGTATGGCAAGCTCAAGCTATTTGATCTCTCACTGATTGGACCAAAAGAGCCTCTGTCGATCACTACCATATGAAATGCAAAAAAACTTATTAAACCATCTGATCCATGACTGATTGATTGACTATATGATTCAAAATTTAAAATACTGGAAGCACTATGACCCTGCAGCCTAGCAGGATGAACATCATAAAGTAATTTTGAAAGGACCGAATAGACATTGTCGCAAAGGGGATACATCAGTACTTTCCTGAAAGGAAAATGGGAAACATCTCTACTAAGAAGGCAATGGATACAAGACGACAGAATGGATTTAGACCTCATTGGAACTCAACAGCCTGGTGAGGCAACGTCGAAGGTCGATCCCTCTTTCAACTTAAACTTGCAACCATAATCCAACCAAAATTTCGTGATGTGGTCGATATAAGAATTCAAACATTTTGATTTGAGTTGGTAAAAAGTGTATGAAAGACCAAGACGCTGATCAGGCCCTATACTCAACTAATAATTGCAGGCTAACACTTCCACAAAGTCAAAGGAAGTTCTAGCTCGTACAGGTAAACAAGCACTACAAGCCTAACAAAATAATACTTCCATCTCAGGTTTTAAGAGTGTTTCAGCTAACCTTTTTCTCCCATACCCTATGCTACTTCTTAACTTCTATCCTAGGCCTTAAGGGACTATACTACTGGTATTTACTACAAACTAAGGGTAAAAGGAAATCTACGAAATTGTAACCAGCTGATTCGTCGCACACGTCCGAAGTGCTGTACTACAACTTTTAGTATAGATACCCGAACACAAAGGTAAAATGGAAATTCGTAAACATATATCACATCATCATAAAATTTACTTGGAAGTAACCATTATTGTTTAAACATCTCAACTGAATCAGAGATTGAGAAGCAAAATTTGATCTCCTCGATGCCTTCCTCATAAAGGAAGTGAACATCTGCACTTTGTAAACCAACTGAAAAAATTTAGTTCCGGTATAGGGAAAAGGAAGGACTGGAATAAAAAAAATGAGTACTTGGTAATATATGTTTGGAAAGACATGATGGTAATGATATCTTGTACACACTTGAAAAAGGGAAGGCCAAATAAAGAGTACAGAAGAGTGTCTTCCGCCGCATCAACTCGTATCTACTCCGAGCTGCAAAATTATTATGCTGAGGTTAGAATGAACAATCATTCTGTTATTAATGTTCGTGTGAGAACAGTCTATCAAGAGTTGAGTGCACCATGGTATAAATTTTTTGAATACATTCTAATGAAATAAGACAGAAAACATGGAAGTTTTATTCCTCTAAGGACTGAAGTCAACTATATAACCAATTAAGAGAATAAAAAACCCTTGGCCGATCATAATTGCAATACCTCATAGAAATAGCATGCACACTTGCTAAATATTGTATCAAATCACAGTGTGATATTTTTTTGTATATGATTACACAAACTGGCAAATAGCCATGCACCCGTGAAGAAATGTTCACTTTTTTAAGAAAAAACTTATAGGGTTAGTACGTCATCAGACAAGCATAGAATATGCTTATTAATTGTAAGTTTGATTACCTGTACCTACAAATCCAAACATCAAGTAATAATTTTCCTTTGGTTATGGTTGTCAGTTATATTCAGCTAACTCTAGGTTTAGACTGCTTTTCTCAAACTGTTTCAACAAAAGGTTTAAAGTTGGCAGGTCCTGATTTGGATAGAAGCCCAGAGTTAGCATTTGTGGCTTCAAAAACATTCTCGATTTATTCAGTCAAAATTCATTGGTTGTTCATTATTAATCCAAATCGCATGAAATAATATGTTAATTAGGAGAAAAAAATATTTCACATTGAACCCCATAGAAGGCATGCAGAGCTAGTCACCGAGCATCCATCATCTCCAAGGTTTTGACGTAAATGTCCAAAAGTTACACCCTCCGGTACTGTATGTTGCTTCAAGAAGTTGAGATTGTACCTCTAGATGAAATGAGCATATAGTGAAATACTAATATATTGTAAGTTTATAACCCACAGATTAACATTAGAAAATTCTAGCCTATTGCATCACAAATCATGATATTGGTATATATATTTGTATAAGGAAAAAGGAAAATGAACTGCCATATTTATGCAGAAGGAAAATAATCATGCTCGCATAAAAAGAGATGTAATTGCATAAATAAGACACCTATTGTAGCATAACTAACTGTTAAGTTTGGATATGATAGAGAATAAAATTGCCAAATATGGGAGAGGGAGGGCGACCGCAATAATGAGATGAGGGCGATGGTCGATTGTGGGGTCAATCTGGTGAGGGTTCGGTACTGCCAGCGGTAAGCCCAGGAGGCAGCTGTGGTGATCGTGGAGCCCATAGGGCCCATGCGTAGCTGCAGGATTTGGAGAGCGAGTGGCCGGCTGGCCGCTACGACACTACCAGAGCACTTCCTGGTCAAGACTAAAGCAACCTCTTCCTCTTGCCCAAGCATACTACCTCCTAACCTCATCCTCCCAGATCATTTTTCCACGAAATTTTACAAGGGCACAGATGATTCAGATATTTATATGTATAGTGTTTCTAAAACTGTTTGACATTTGGAAAATTATTATTCCACGCGGGTGCACCTATGAATTACTCCTATGCAGCTTGCTAGTTTTCTTCACCATCCAATTACATTAAAACTGAATCCGGTCAGAAAAAAAAAACAAGCTCAGTAAACTGAATGCAGTGTGCATCAACATAATAACTCATTAATATATAGCTCTGTGACCGGCAGAAACGTTGGCTTTCAATAATGAAAATAGAGTATGTTTAACAGTCATTTACATGTTTATTTCGTTGTAGTGGCAACCCAATGGGAGAACTTTGCATACTTAGACATTCAACTCACACTTTTTAACCAAAGTACATTTAATTCACTGAATAAAAAGGAAATAGTTGACGAAACAAATGCAGTGGTTAGTTACCTCAAGTATACTACGCATACCTAAATGTGTTTCTCAACAGACTGTGTCACACATTTAGTAGTGAAAAATATAGATTGCAATGCACCCCTCTTTTTGTCCTCCATGACAACTTGATCTGCATGAAAGCAGCCAAATTCAGAACAAACAAAGGATACATAAAAAGACATATACAATAACTGGAACAAGGCACCGTGCTACAACAAAGATGAACAAGTCCCCGTCTGCCAAACAACAATAAATCCTTTGGTCAAATTTGTATTAATTACATCCACGATGTGACGTTGTCTCCTGCTATTGATCCTAGTCACAGGCCTGCACTCAGTCCTAGCCTCCTTCATGTTGTGGTTAAGAGAGGAAAAACAAGTGAGAGAAAGAGGGTATGGGAGAGATGGGGTTATGTCCTAAATCAATAAATATCTACGAGTAAATGTTAATTTAACCTCCCATAGTTCAGAATCAGGGCTCGTATCTGTTTGATTTTAGGTAGATTACATTTTAAAATGAAGTGATTTGATCAAAATCTTTTTACGCCGGCCGAGCTATCATCTTGGAACAGTAGTTTTTCTTCCATCCTGTGGTTTGACAAGACCATGCTCCCCTAAGACATGTGTGCACTGGTTTTTGTTGATTTCAGTTTCAGGAAGGGTGTAGATGGCAGTCCCCCTTTTAATGTAGTTTTTCTGTTGCTTAGAACTGAATCAACTGATGCTTGCATTTGTTACTGTTCTGCTCAGCCTGTTGGTCAAATGTCTGCAAGACGTCTTTCTATCATCTCTATAAATATTGTTAATGTGTGAGAGGGAGAGATGTTGTCTATTCTCGTGTGGCCTCCAAATATGTGCTCCCTCCAGATGAGATACATCACATAATTTACTCGTTCTAGTTGGTACATTAACAAATCTACACAAAGCGATCAAGCAAGATTAATTCCTACACTGATCTACATTTTCTAATTGCTCCCAATCCCCAACCTAGATGAAGCAACAAAAAAATAAAGAAAGGAGAGCGGGATTTAGGATTGAGCAATACTGTGTTCTGCTGCTAGACCGCAGGGCCTCGTGCTTGCTTCTGTTGACACCAGATTTTGGCACGGTCAATAACTTATTTAAGATGGCCTCAAATGGAGAAGTGATCTTCATGAAAGAGTTCCGTATTGTCGATATGAACATCTTTAAAGTTTGGGTCATCGCCATCCGATCTCATCTCGAAGGCCGAAGTTGTGTTTGAAATACTGAGATTTTGTATTCAAAACACTATTCGGCTCATTACGACCTCAAGACAGCCTCGTATGGAAAAATGATCTACACGGATGTTCTTCGTCTCGTCGAAACGATCGATTTCGATATAAAATCGTTCAAATCCGAGTTCGTATGCAAAAGTTAGAGCCATCGAATGTAGTCCTGCCAGAGGCGAGTGTAGCGCGCCCCACCGACGCCATGTCGATGGGTAGCGCGAGGGATGGATGTTTTGCGTCACAGTCCGTTTTGCGTGAGCTATTTGACCCTCAAGATGACCTCTGATGAAAAATCGTTCAACATAAAAGTTTTTCATCTCGTCGAAACGGTCAAGATTACTTTTGGACTCGTTTCCATCCGATGTCATTTACTGCCTCAAACATGACCCGCAAGGTGCAGCCAGGTTGTAAACCGAACCGTTTTGGAAAGTTCGGATAAAACCAGTCCGAATTTGACTAGGGTTTTGGACGTGAATTGATGCAATTTTATTGTAAGGAAAGCCTAGATGAATCGTTTTCTTGTACGGGAAGTCCAGCCGCCTCTTATATATGTTGGGGGTGACGGCCGATTGAACAACACCAATCGAACAAATCAATCTATTACACTGTTGTGTTCATCTATCTTTATCCCCTACCCTTGTATCTTTCTTTCTCGTTCTTTGTTCGTTCTTCGCATTGGAGGGCAGCGATCCACGAGGCTCTAGGGGCGAGCGAATCGACCTAGGGCAGCCCATAGCCACCAGCTACCGACGGGTCCCTCCCGGCGTGGGGTTTCGGTCTTCAAAAGCGCCGCTGACTGTCTTGCGATCGCGCTGTCGGTCGGGTCTCCTTCGACGTGAGCTGCGGTGCATCACCCCCGGCGTCGAGGGTACACGGTGACGTGTTCGTGTGCGAACACACTTTTGGCGACTCATTGGGAGAAGCTTGAACGGCCTCCGCCCGTTCTTGCTACTGAAGAGATCGTCATCAAGTTGTTGCAATCTACAAAGGTAATATGAATACCCAATT
Organism: Aegilops speltoides; assembly: GCA_021437245.1. Taxonomy (NCBI): domain Eukaryota; kingdom Viridiplantae; phylum Streptophyta; class Magnoliopsida; order Poales; family Poaceae; genus Aegilops; species Aegilops speltoides. The sequence continues at coordinate 93,765,959 of CM038147.1, read as the reverse complement.
CCCTTTGTAGATGCAAATAATCCATATGTTGTTGCTAGATCACCTAATGAGCATAACGATCGGCTAGCCCTAGTTTTATCAATCATGCATCTAATTATGCGCAAGGGCCGATGCAAAACAATTTTCATGCTTCAAATTCTCATGATTTTAGCAACATACGACATATGTATCCAAACTGTCATGCATCGGCAACCCCACAAATCCATATGCCGATGAACAACATGATGGGTTTGGTTAATCAATTTGAAACACCTCATGTTAAAATTTCCAATAGCATACAAGAAAGTGTTTCACCTTTTTATTCATCGGCAACTAATTCGCAATATGTGAATCCAACCATGCCGATGAATGAGAGAATTGGCCATGCTACTACTAGCTATTCGGCCAGTTACTCTCAACCGTCATATGCTACATCTCATGTTACTAATTCTTCGGCACCATACACAACTGTAGATGCTCATAATTCGGCTTCACACCTTCCTGGTTATAGCCGAATGAATGTAAATTTTACAGGAGCGGTTGTGCCCAACATTGTAGAAGATGAGGTAGTGGTGGCTGCATTGAAGAGTTTAGCCCAAAATAAGAGAATTAGTGCTCTTTTCCTTGAACAACATGAAAAGGGGCTATTTCCTGATTATGCCGCAATAAAAGCTAGAGTTTTGCAAGAAGATGAATCTTTGCCAATTGATAAAATTGGCGAGCAAAAGTATGGTCTTACAACACTGCATATGCCTTCACCTAGTACTACATCATATTATACACCCCCTACACAATTGCAAAATTTCGGCAACACCTGTGTGTCATTGCCGAAAGATTCTAAAAGCATTGGGGGGCAATCATATCCGGAGTGGGCTGATATTGAGAAAAAGCTTAAAGCTAATTTTGCCGCTCGCCATCAGAAACAAGTAGAAAAAGAATTGGCTCAGAGAAAAGAAGCATTGCCAATTGGTACTATCAATGAAAAGAAGGATGATTCGGAACATGAAAGTGCTTCGGTTGAAAAAGCCGAATCAAGTAGTATATATTCTGAATCCATCAAATCCAACGAGGCAAGCATTATTGAGAAAGGGCATGGCAAGCATAGGAAAACAACGGTGCTTGATTTTTCTGAAGGTAATGGAACCTACTTCCTGCCCTATGAGTTTCGTGCCGTAGAAATTGACAAGCTTCAACGACAAGAACAAGTAGCCGAACAAAGTTCGGCCGACAAAAATCTTCAAAGCAATGATGCACGGATTCAAGAAAAAGATGATGACAAGGTGTTGGGGAGCCATCCAAAGACGGAGCAAGATGTTCTTCAAATGGCACCACTATCATGCTCTCCCAACATATTTGAAGAGGTATGCATAGCGAGTAATTTACCTATTTTCAGATTTGGTCGCAACTTCATTATTGATGCATCTATAAGAAATATTCTCATAAGTAATTTTGAAAGACCAATGAGGAAGGGTAATTTACTTGTTAGCAGTAAAATTGTTATGGAACATATCGGTCAACCCATTGCACCATTTATAAAGACCGATAATGACTTATTGTTACAGCCAAAGCTTTTCCCGTTGCTTTCTCTAAAGTTCATATCTAGTTGGGTAGCTTTGCTTATTTCTTACCTGGCTTACACTTGGTCTCAACTGAGACATGTATGTTCTAAATATCTTCGTCTCAGAAATTTAAAGCCAAGGTTAAATTCTATTGAGAAAACCGATGCTAATATAATATCATATCCAAAGACATCGGAGATAGAGTGGAAAACACAATGCATAGCCGAATGGGGAGATTCCAAATCTGAACCATTCGCTTGTTTATCTCCAAAGCCGCTCGACAAAGAAGATCGGCTAGGAAACAAGAAGTATAATTTCAATTCAAGCATGTGTGATAAAATATTTGATTTGTTGCTAAAAAATAATTACATTACAATTCTTGATCACCATGTTAAGCCATCAATCCAAGGACGAATGTATTGTAAGTTGCATGATTCGTCCAAGCATAATTTTAAGGATTGCAACATGTTTCATCAAATAGTTAAATCGGCCATTGAAAAAGGACGATTGAAGTTTGTTGAAACACAAAGAGATGACCAGTCTATTCCGATTGGTCCCGATGGCAAAAGTTTTACATCGGCTGCTTCAAGCCGATCCTAAAAAGAATGTAAAAGCTGCGGTGATGGGATCAAGCTTTCAAGTAAAGAAGTTGTTGAGGAGCATAACGAGTATAATCTTGAGGGCGGAGTTCCATCGGCTACAATGGAGACGCCAAGGACTGGGGCAGCAAGCAAATCTAATGATCGATGAAAGCAAACCAAAAGAAAACAAAGGCGGAATAAGCGCAAGTGTAAGAGATCAAAATCACCTTTGCTGAACTATTGGATAAATATCAAAAGAAGAGTGAAGAGAAGAATGCTTATCGCCAAATCATGCAAAGAAATCAAGATCACCCCAAGACGCAAATATGAGGATCGGTATTGGCAAAGTGATAATTTTAATGCAACATCTTCATATCCTTATTTTGGGCCGCGATGCTAATGCCGTGGATACCTCCCTATGCTCATATAGATACATATTCATCATGGGACAGGTATGATACAAGGGTACATTCTCCATCTTATTCTAGACCATCTCACCAATACTATGCAGCTTCAAGGAGATCAACATTTGAACAATCACGCGTCAAAGACCGCTTTCAATCATAAGGAATCGGTCCAGAGCTCAAGAAAGAAGAAAGAGGTGGTAAAGCAAGTTTACCGTGAAAAGAGATGGTCGTAAGTGTGCTGCTTCAGATTTGATCTCAAAAAACAAAGAGCCAATTAAAGTGTTGACATTGGCTACAAAAGGCAAAGAAGTGAAGCAATCAACTGATAAAAATCAGAGTGCCAAATATGAAGAAAAGAAGTTGAGGGTGCACAAGGCCCAAAAAGAGTTGCCATTGGTTGAAACAAAATCACAGCCAAGATGCCCACTCGGTTTATCATATTGGCAAAAGAAAAAATTACAAAATCTTAGTGCACAAGAGCTGAAAAAGAAGAACATGGCATGGGTTTCCAAGAAGATCAATCAACACAAAAATGATGTGCATGCTTCTGTTGCAACAAGTGTTACAAAAGTGAAGAAAGAGAAGGATGGAAGCCAAAAACAGTTAAGCCAAAGGTTTGCATCACCCCATCAAAATCTTCGGTTAGCACATCATCCATATTCTTCAACCATACCATTGATGTCTTTGCCATGGAATTCATCATCAGGTATGGTAAATTACCCTCCCTGGATTTATTTTAATCCATGGAAGCGACATAAATTTCTACATCATGAGAGGATATTACCAAATCTCTATACATTTTATTAGCTACATTTTTTCTTGCTAATCCAAAGGGCCGAAATATTTGATTGCTATTTCATTTGTTTATTTCGGTTATACATGATTTGGTGAATGAATTCTACATGGGCATTATGTTGATGGCGGTATTTATCTATCGCCCTAAGAATATGTCAAAGCATGGCTGATGTAGTATCCTAACATCGCCCTTAGTTCATTTAGAGGCCAAAACGAGGTACATGTTCATTGATATTGCCCTTGTCTTTCTAGTACTATGGAGATTATTTTCGACAAGAATTTGTGGCAATGGCCAAGGTGTTGGTGTTGCTTATTTATCTCCATATGGAGCTATTTTGTGAAGCCTCAGGCCGCTTATAATATTTTTGCATAATCATCAAAGCCGAATATGCATTGTCATTCGGATTGGAGCTTTGCCTTGCTATAGGTGCTATACATATTGAGGCTTCCGGTGATTCATTATTAGTAGTGCAACAAATATCCAAGGGTTATCAATGTTTTGACGGATCACTTATAGTTTATCTTTTGGTATGTCTAGATGCAAGATTTACCTTGGGTTGCTTTGAAATTGTTCATATATCTAGGCAGGACAATTCGAAAGAGTTGGCACAGCAAGCGTCCGGCTACTATGTTAACCATGGTGTATTGCATTTCTATCAATAGCCGATGCTAGGTCTTGTCAACATAGGTAAGGCTGAATCGAAGCCCGCCGCTTCGGCCACTAATGAAACTTTTATGCAGGCGAAGTAAGGATTGAAGGAAGTTCATTCTTGATTATCTGCAAAATCCTAGCGAAAGGGTGAACAATATGGTTCGGAGGATGGTTTTAATCTATGGTACCTTATCACCGGATTGTCATAGAAGCTGAGAAGTTTTCACCCAAGTTTGCATCAAGAGGTTCAAACAAGCAATGGCCGATATATACTTGTCGTCCTAAGAACATGCAAAATGGCCGATGGAGTGTTGACATCGTCCTTAGAACAAGCTATGCGGAAGTTATTTTTCGGCACACAAACTTTGCCGAAAAAAGAGGGGGGCATGTGTTGACACCAGATTTTGGCACGGTCAATAACTTATTTAAGATGGCCTCAAATGGAGAAGTGATCTTCATGAAAGAGTTCCGTATTGTCGATATGAACATCTTTAAAGTTTGGGTCATCGCCATCCGATCTCATCTCGAAGGCCGAAGTTGTGTTTGAAATACTGAGATTTTGTATTCAAAACACTATTCGGCTCATTACGACCTCAAGACAGCCTCGTATGGAAAAATGATCTACACGGATGTTCTTTGTCTCGTCGAAACGATCGATTTCGATATAAAATCGTTCAAATCCGAGTTCGTATGCAAAAGTTAGAGCCATCGAATGTAGCCCGCCAGAGGCGAAGTGTGGCCCGCCCCACCGACGCCATGTCCGATGGGTAGCGCGAGGATGGATGTTTTGCCTCACAGTCCGTTTTGCGCGAGCTATTTGACCTCAAGATGACCTCTGATGAAAAATCGTTCAACATGAAAGTTTTTCATCTCGTCGAAACGGTCAAGATTGCTTTTGGACTCGTTTCCATCCGATGTCGTTTACTGCCTCAAACATGACCCGCAAGGTGCAGCCAGGTTGTAAACCGAACCGTTTTGGAAAGTTCGGATAAAACCAGTCCGAATTTGACTAGGGTTTTGGACGTGAATTGATGCAATTTTATTGTAAGGAAAGCCTAGATGAATCGTTTTCTTGTACGGGAAGTCCAGCCGCCTCTTATATATGTTGGGGGTGACGGCCGATTGAACAACACCAATCGAACAAATCAATCTATTACACTGTTGTGTTCATCTATCTTTATCCCCTACCCTTGTATCTTTCTTTCTCGTTCTTCGTTCGTTCTTCGCATTGGAGGGCAGCGATCCACGAGGCTCTAGGGGCGAGCGAATCGACCTAGGGCAGCCCATAGTCAGCAGCACACCGACGGGTCCCTCCCGGCGTGTGGGTTTCGGTCTTCAAAAGCGCCCGTCGATCGCCTTTGCGATCGCGCTATCGGTCGGGTCTCCTTCGACGTGAGCTGCGGTGCATCACCCCGCGCCGAGGGTACACGGTGACGGTTCGTGTGCGAACACACTTTTGGCGACTCATTGGGAGAAGCTTGAACGGCCTCCGCCCGTTCTTGCTACTTAAGAGATCGTCATCAAGTTGTTGCAATCTACAAAGGTAATATGAATACCCAATTCCCCTTTGTAGATGCAAATAATCCATATGTTGTTGCTAGATCACCTAATGAGCATAATGTATCGGCTAGCCCTAGTTTTATCAATCATGCATCTAATTATGCGCAAGGGCCGATGCAAAACAATTTTCATGCTTCAAATTCTCATGATTTTAGCAACATACGACATATGTATCCAAACTGTCATGCATCGGCAACCCCACAAATCCATATGCCGATGAACAACATGATGGGTTTGGTTAATCAATTTGAAACACCTCATGTTAAAATTTCCAATAGCATACAAGAAAGTGTTTCACCTTTTTATTCATCGGCAACTAATTCGCAATATGTGAATCCAACCATGCCGATGAATGAGAGAATTGGCCATGCTACTACTAGCTATTCGGCCAGTTACTCTCAACCGTCATATGCTACATCTCATGTTACTAATTCTTCGGCACCATACACAACTGTAGATGCTCATAATTCGGCTTCACACCTTCCTGGTTATAGCCGAATGAATGTAAATTTTACAGGAGCGGTTGTGCCCAACATTGTAGAAGATGAGGTAGTGGTGGCTGCATTGAAGAGTTTAGCCCAAAATAAGAGAATTAGTGCTCTTTTCCTTGAACAACATGAAAAGGGGCTATTTCCTGATTATGCCGCAATAAAAGCTAGAGTTTTGCAAGAAGATGAATCTTTGCCAATTGATAAAATTGGCGAGCAAAAGTATGGTCTTACAACACCAAGCCTAGAAGAGAACCTGCACTGAACAAACAAAACAACCGCCATGTCTGGAATCTGCATGACTCGAGAGGAAGGGACAATAACTCTAATGAGGAGAATAGAAAGAAAAAAACGCGGCACTCTAAGGATGGGGATCATTAGAGTCAGTTGCTTATTTAAATCCAATGTCTTTTTACAGCAGTGGAGATCGTTGACTAAGGATGGGGATCTTGACGCTTTCGACGATATGCTATCCAAAATGAAATCTACGACTTCTTCCCTGCTGCGGCACTCTAGGAGGACGCTTTCTTAGTGGTTTGGTTGTTGGTTTGGCTGGCCTGCGCGCCATGATAGGCTGGTTGCCTTGTACCCGTACTTCTTGTTCGGTTCTGTTAAACTCTTGTGGTTCCCTGGTTTGGTTGTGACTCTGCCTGGCGGCTTTATTTATAAAGTCGGGCTATCGCCTTTTCTCTAAAAAAAAGGAAAAAAACGCTATTTCTGCACGCCTTCAATGGCGGTGGTGGTGAACTGGTGATCCACTGAATCAGCGTCGAAGCAATGAGGGGTCACTTCACATGAAGTGTGTACGCATTTGGTAACACTACCTCGTCTTCTATGCGGATGGTGGCACATAGGCTGGTGCCAACGTTCTTCATACATGAGCCTTTCTTCTCTAATGGCATGCCGCACGCATGCACCACTTCTGATGGGTCTCCTCGCCTGTAGGATGAAAAGAGACCTTGTCATCACAGATTGAGGAGTGGCGGTGAAAAAAGAGAGGAGGTCAAGAGAGGAACGACGAGGGAAGGGGCAAACCGTCATCAGTAGCCATCCTTAAGAGTCCTCACTGGCGACGGGTGGAGAGGAGGCATTGGTTGCGCTCATACCACCCTGTGCAGGCTCTGTGCCGGTCCCGGACGCGGCGCATCACGGGCACGGCGAAAGGCCCATGGATGGGGCGACAGACAATCGACAGGGAGGAGGATTGGGTAGAGGAGAGCGCCCTTGGGCGCGGGACACCGCGAAGACTGTAGGGCAGAACCGCGGAAGCGGGTCGATTTCTCTTGGCTACTCGGGAGAGACGGCCATGGGCGTTGGGCGGCGACGGGGTCGGGGTGATTGGATCGGTTTCTCTTGCCTCTCGGGAGAGACGGCCATTGGGGGCGACGGGGTCGGGGTGATTGGATCGTGGGGACGTGGGGTCGTGGGCTCGTGGCTGTTCTTTTTTCCGTCGCCGTTTTTCTTTGAGAGATCGTAGGAAGAGTGTGGGAGGTCGAACCATCACCACGTTCGATCCTCCTTTAATAGTAGAGATAAGGCGGATTGCCATTTTGTCTACAAAATCCCAGGAATTCTGGTGGCTGTTGCTCACTTGTAGTAGGTCATCCCTAGATCCCTGCCGCTGATGTATGCTTCTTTCAGTTTGGCGTTGAATTCCTAACATAGGAAGCTGAAAGTTGCAGTGGCAAGCACCGCGCTCCAGCTACTGCGAAGTCCTGATTGATCCCCGGTTAAGGCACTTTTGCCTTTTTTGCTTCTTTTCATACTGCGATCGTGACACCGGAAATGGGCCGTTCTAGGTTAGTCGCGCCTTGTACGAAACGTCGGCATTTTGCCGCAGCGAGCGGCATATAGGATGTCATGCTGAAGGCGCCGAATAGCATTCGGCTCGCACCCCATAGCTCCTCTAGAACAAGGCCACTAATATGGCGCACCACGCTACCGAGAACGCAGAAGAATGCAGGTTTGCGACGCCCTGCTTTTTTTATCATCTTTTCCTTTGCGTTCTTTTTTTGTTTTTTCAGTAATTCAGGATCAACAGCTTTTAAAGTTCATTAAAAGTTGCTAATTCTGAAAAAAATCATGATTTAGAAAATATAATTATTTCAAAAGGATGCTCGGTAATTCAAAAAATGTTCATGAATTTGTTAAAAAAATGTTCACAAATTTAAAAAATGTTCATGAATTTTAAAAAGGTCCATAATTTCAAAAGGAGTTCATGCACTCACGAAATGTTCAGAAGTTCCGAAAAATGTTCGAGATTACCAAAAAATGTTCAAAAATCTAAACACGTTCTCGAATTTAAAAAAATGCTCATGATTTAAAAAAAGTTCATGCATTCGCAAATTTTCCACGAATTTGCAAAATATGTTCATGATTACAATAAATTGTCTTGAATTTAAGATAATGTTCATGGTTCAAACAAATGTGCCACCGGAAATGGGCCGTTCCAGGTTAGTCGCGCCCTGTACGAAATGTCGGCATTTTGCCGCAGCGAGCGGCATATAGGATGTCCCGCTGAAGGCGCCGAATAGCATTCCGCTCACACCCCATAGCTCCTCTAGAACAAAGCCACTTATATGGCGCACCACGCGCTGAGAACGCAGCAGCCGCATGGCCGGCCCATGTGCGGACGGCACGCCGCCTGTTTTTTTATCATATTTTCCTTTGCGTTCTTTTTTTGTTTTTTCAGTAATTCAGGATATCAAAAGCTTCTAAAGTTCATTAAAAGTTGCTAATTCTGAAAAAAATCATGATTTAGAAAATATAATTATTTCAAAAGGATGCTCGGGAATTCAAAAAATGTTCATGAATTTGTTAAAAAATGTTCACAAATTTAAAAAATGTTCATGAATTTTAAAAAGGTCCATAATTTCAAAAGGAGTTCATGCACTCACGAAATGTCCAGAAGTTCCGAAAAATGTTCGAGATTACCAAAAATGTTCAAAAATCTAAACACGATCACGAATTTTAAAAAAAAATCTCATGATTTATAAAAAGTTCATGCATTCGCAAAATGTTCACGAATTTGCAAAATATGTTCATGATTACAATAAATTGTCTTGAATTTAAGATAATGTTCATGGTTCAAAAACATGTTCACGAATTTGTAAAAATGTTCATGATTCCAAAGGAATGAATTTTTTTGAATTTGATGAACAAATTTGGCATTTGATGAACTTTTTTTTAATTTGATGAACAAAATTTGTGTTAGAGAACATTTTTGGAAAAAAATATGTACAAAATTTGCATTCGATAAATATATTTTTTAAAAAGGATGAACAAATTTTGAATGTGATGAACATTTTTTGAATCTGATGAACACAAAAATTCGATGAAAAAGAAACCGATGAACATTATTAAGTTTGATGAACAACTTTTGAATTTTTATGATCATTTTTAAATCTGATGAACAAAAATTGAATTGGATGAACATTGTTTGGATTGTTGAACATTGTTTTTGCATGGTTGAACATTTTTTGAACTTGGTGAACAAAAAAGTTGTTAACGAATTCGAAATAAAAAATGCCAAAAATAGTCAAAAAGTGAAGAAGAAAGTAGAAAAAGAGGGAAAGGAAAACCAAAAAAGAAGAAGAAAAAACGAATGTAAAAATTGAAAAGAACATAAAAACTGGAAAAACCAGTATAGAAAACATAAAAGAAACAAGTCCTGGACTGGCCCGATAACGGAAGGAAAGACGCACCCGCGGGGGGGGGGGGGTACGCGCTACGGTGCTACGAGGCAACCTACACACCATTTAGGAACCGCGCTCTAGAACGCTTTCAGCGTTGATTCGCCCAGCCTGATACCACACTTACAGGGGACCAATAACCTCTGCCTCACTATTCTTGGTCATCGGTTGCTTGGGCGTGTGTCTCTTGGTCGCACATAGGAAACCATCAGTGGGTCCGACGAAACAATACTTAATAGAATAAATCATGAATTTGCAAAAAAGTACCCCAAAGTAGACAAAAGTTTCTGTATCTGAAAAAAGTTCATGAATTTGAAAAACAGTTTCACATTTGGAAAAAAGCCCATAAATTTGAAAAGAACTATGATTTAAAAATTCATGAATTTGAAAAAAAAAATCATGGGTTTATAAAGCTCTCATAAATTTTGAAATGTGAAAAAATGAGACAAGAGGAACAAGAGGAAAACACAAATAAACAAATAAAAACCATAAAGAAAAGGAGGTAAAAAATAGAAAAACTGGCCTAAAAAGACAAGTGAAGGAAGAATGTGGTCGGCCTTGGGCACCGATCGATACAAGGCTAATTCTGCATACAATGCTTTGTTCCACGGATCGATCACCACCCACTACTGGCGTCTGATCTTGCGCTCTTGGGCACTGACCGAAGCAAAATTCTTCCTCTGGCTCGCCTCCATGGACTATTGTTGGACTGCCGAGCGCCGCGCTCGCCATGGCCTATCACATGTCACCCTCTGCAAGCTCTGTAGCCAAGATCCGGAGACCCTGGATCACCTACTCGTCCAGTGCGTCTTCTCCAGGATAACTTGGCACGGGATCTCTCTTGGTGTCGCCTACCAATACCCACTCTGAGTCCGACAGACGGCTTCTTCAACTGGTGAAGCTGCTTTTCTGGATAGCATAAAGGGATACTTGAATAAGAGTTTTTCAATGAAAGACCTCGGTGAAGCTGCTTACATATTGGGCATCAAGATCTATAGAGATAGATCAAGACGCTTAATTGGACTTTCACAAAGCACATACCTTGACAAAGTTTTGAAGAAGTTCAAATGGATCAAGCAAAGAAAGGGTTCTTGCACGTGTTACAAGGTGTGAAGTTGAGTCGACTCAATGCCCGACCACTGCAGAAGATAGAGAGAAGATGAAAGATGTTCCCTATGCTTCAGCCATAGGCTCTATCATGTATGCAATGTCGTGTACCGACCGATGTGTGCCTTGCTATAAGCCTAGCAGGAGGTACCAAAGTAATCCAGAGTGGATCATCGGACAGGGTCAAGAACATCCCGAAATACCGAAAAGGACGAAGGATATGTTTCGTATATGGAGGTGACAAAGAGCTCATCGTGAACGGTTACGTTGATGCAAGCTTTGACACCGATCCGGACGATTCTAAATCGCAGACCGGATACGTGATTTACACTAAACGGAGGAGCTGCCATTGGTGCGCTTCTAAACAAAGCGTCAGAAAGGTGATCTACATGTGAAGCGGAATACATAGCAGCTTCGAAGCAGCTAATGAAGGAGTCTCGGATGAAGGAGTTCATATCCGATCTAGGTGTCATACCTAGTGCATCGGGTCCAATGAAAATCTTCTCGTGACAATATCGAGCAATAGCCTTAGCAAAGGAATCCAGATTTCACAAGAGGACCAAACACATCAAAGACGCTTCAATTCCATCCGGACTTAGTCCAGATCGGAGACATAGAGATTTGCAAGATACATACGGATCTGAATGTTGCGCACCTGCTGACTAAGCCTCTTCCACGAGCAAAACATGATCAGCACCAAGACTCCATGGGTGTTAGAATCATTACAAAGGTAATCTAGATTATTGACTCTAGTGCAAGTGGGAGGCTGAAGGAAATATGCCCTAGAGGCAATAATAAAGTTATTATTTATTTCCTTATTTCATGATAAATGTTTATCATTCATGCTAGAATTGTATTAACCGGAAACATGATACATGTGTGAATGCATAGACAAAACAAGATGTCACTAGTATGCCTCTACTAGACTAGCTTGTTAATCAAAGATGGTTATGTTTCCACCATGAACAAAGGAGTTGTTATTTGATTAACGAGGTCACATCATTAGTAGAATGATCGATTGACATGACCCATTCCCTTAGCTTAGCACACGATCGCTTAGTATGTTGCTACCGCTTTTATCCATGACTTATACATGTTCCTATAACTATGAGATTATGCAACTCCGCTTTACGGAGGAACACTTTGGTGCTACCAAACGTCACAACGTAATCGGGTGATTATAAAGGAGTACTACAGGTGTCTCCAAAGGCGGATGTTGGGTTGGCGATTTCGAGATTAGGTTTTGTCACTCCGATAGTCGGAGAGGTATCTCTGGGCCCTCTCGGTAATGCACATCATCAAGCCTTGCAAGCACTACAACTAATGAGTTAGTTGTGAGATGATGTATTACGGAACGAGTAAAGAGACTTGCCGTAACGAGATTGAACTAGGTATTGGATACCGACGATCGAATCTCGGGTAAGTAACATACCGATGACAAAGGAACAACGATGTTGTTATGCGGTCCGACCGACAAAGATCTTCGTAGAATATGTAGGAACCAATATGGGCATCCAGGTCCCGCTGTTGGTTATTGACCGTGAATGGTTCTAGGTCATGTCTACATTGTTCTCGAACCGTAGGGTCCGCACGCTTAAGGTTTCGATGATGCTTATTATGAGTTTATGTATTTTGATGTACCAAGGAGTTCGAGTCCCGGATGTGATCACGGACATGACGAGGAGTCTCGGAATGGTCGAGACATAAAGATTGATATATTGGAAGCCTATGTTTGGAGTTCGAATGGTTCCGGCGGCACGGAATTTACTGAGTACCGGAGGTTACCGAACCCCGGGAGGTAAATGGGCCTCGATGGGCCTTAGTGGAAAGGAGAAGGGCAGCCCTAGGAGGGCGCGCCCCCCCTTCCCTAGTCCTACTAGGACTAGGAGAAGGGGCCGCCCCTCTCTCTTTCCCTCCGGAATCCTAGTCCAACTAGGATTGGGGGAATCCTACTCCCAGAGGGAGTAGGACTCCTGTATGCACCTCCTTAGGCCGGCCCCTCCCCCTGGCTCCTTTATATACGGGGCAGGGGGCACCTTGGAACACACAAGTTGATCGTGAGATCGTTCCTTAGCCGTGTCGCGTGCCCCTCCACCATATTCCACCTCGGTTATACCGTCATGAAGCTTAGGCGAAGCCTGCGCCGTGAAACATCAAGATCGCCACCACGCCGTCGTCTTGACGGAACTCTCCCTCGACACTCGGCTGGATCGGAGTACGAGGGACGCCATCGAGCTGTACGTGTGTCAAGAACTCGGGCGCCGGAGTAACGGCGCCGGATCGGTCGGATCGCGAGGAGAACGTCGACTACTTCCTCTACGCCAGATCGCTTCGCCGGGTCTACAAGGGTATGTGGACAACACTCTCCCTCTCGTTGCTATACATCACCATGATCTTGCGTGTGCGTGGGAAAATTTTTGAAATTACTACGCTCCCCAACAAAGGTATCGAGCCTAGGTTTTTCTATGGTTTGATGTTTTGCACGAGTAGAACACAAGTGAGTTGTGAGCGATACAAAGTCATACTACCTACCAAAGATGTCATACTTTGGTTCAGCGGTATTGTGAGATGAAGCGGCCTGCACCGACATTACGCGACGCTTACGCGAGACTGGTTTCACCGCCACGAGCACTCGTTGCTTAAAGGTGACCGGTGGGTGTCTGTCTCTCTCACTTTAGTTGAACTGAGTGTGGCTACGCCGGTCCTTGAGAAGGTTAAAACGAGTCTATTTGACGAAGTATCGTTGTGGTTTTGATGCGTGGGTGAGACTGGTTCTTGCTTAAGCCCGTAGCAGCCACGTAAAATTTGCAACAACAAAGTAGAGGACGCCTAACTTGTTTTTGCAGGCATGTTGTGATGTGATATGGTCAAGACGTGATGCTATATTTTATTGTATGAGATGATCATGTTTTGTAACCGGTTATCGGCAATCGGCAGGAGCCATATGGTTGTCGCTTTATTGTATGCAATGCAATCGCCTGTAATGCTTTACTTTATCACTAAGCGGTAGCGATAGTCGAGTAGCATAAGTTTGGCGAGACGACAACGATGCTGCGATGGAGATCAAGGTGTCGCGCCGGTGACGATGGTGATCATGGTGGTGCAACAAGATGGAGATCATGAAGCACAAGATGATGATGACCATATCATATCACTTATATTGATTTGCATGTGATGTTTATCCTTTTATGCATCTTATCTTGCTTTGATTGACGGTAGCATTATAAGATGATCTCTCACTAAATTATCAAGAAGTGTTCTCCCGGTATGCACCGCTGCCAAAGTTCGTCGTGCCTGCACACCACGTGATGATCGGGTGTGATAAGCTCTCGTCCATCTACAACGGGTGCAAGCCGTTTTTGCACACGCAGAATACTGGGTTATACTTGACGAGCCTAGCATATGCAGATATGGCCTCGGAACACGGAGACCGAAAGGTCGAGCGTGAATCATATAGTAGATATGATCAACATAAGATGTTCACCATTGAAAACTACTCCATTTCACGTGATGATCGGTTATGGTTTAGTTGATTTGGATCACGTGATCACTTAGATGACTAGAGAGATGTTTTTCTAAGTGGGAGTTCTTAAGTAATATGATTAATTGAACTTAAATTTATCATGAACTTAGTACCGATAGTATCTTGCTTGTTTATGTTTGATTGTAGATAGATGGCTCGTCTTTGTTGTTCCGTTGAATTTTAATGCGCCCTTGAGAAAGCAAAGTTGAAAGATGATGGTAGCAATTACACGGATTGGGTCCGAAACGAGGATCATCCTCATTGTCGCACGTAAGAGCTACGCCCCGATGCACCGCTAGGTGCCAGCTCTCTTGCTAATGCAACCGCAGATGTTATGAACGTCTGCGAGCAAAGCTGATGACTACTCTATAGTTCGATGTGCCATGCTTTACGGCTTAGAACCGGGACTTCAACGACGTTTTGAACGTCATGGAGCATATGAGATGTTCCAAGAGTTGAAGTTGATATTCCAACAGAATGCCCGGATTGAGAGATATGAAGTCTCCAATAAGTTCTATAGCTGCAAGATGGAGGAGAATAGTTCATTAGTGAGCATATACTCGTAATGTCCGGGTACTACAATCACTTGACACAATTGGGAGTTAATCTTCCGGATGATTGTGTCATTGATGTAATTCTTCAATCACCGCCACCAAGCTACAAAGGCTTCGTGATGAACTATAATATGCAAGGGTTAGTAAAGACTATACCGAGCTCTTCGCAATGCTAAAGGCTGGAGGTAGAAATCAAGAAGGAGCATCAAGTGTTGATGGTCAATAAGACCACTAGTTTCAAGAAGAAAGGCAAAGGGAAGAAGAAGGAATCTCAAGAAGAACAGCAAGCAAGTTGTCGCTCGAGAAGAAACCCAAATCTGGCCCTAAACCTGAAACTGAGTGCTTCTACTACAAGCGACCGTCACTTGAGCGGAACTGCCCCAAGTATTTGGCGGATAAGAAGGATGGCAAGGTGAACAAAGGTATATGTGATATACATGTTATTGATGTGTACCTTACTAGAGCTCGTAGTAGCACTGGTATTTGATATCGGTTCATTGCTAATATTTGCAACTCAAACAGGGACTACTGATTGCTTAACTCGCAAAGGACGAGGTGACGATGCGCGTGGGAAATGGTTCCAAAGTCGATGTGATCGCGGTCGGCACGCTACCTCTACATCTACCTTCGGGATTAGTTTTAGACCTAAATAATTGTTATTTGGTGCTGCGTTGAGCATGAACATTATATCTGGATCTTGTTTGATGCGAGACGGTTATTCATTTAAATCGAGAATAATGGTTGTTCTATTTATATGAGTAATATCTTTTATGGTCATGCACCCTTGAGGAATGGTCTATTTTGATGAATCTCGATAGTAGTGATACACATATTCATAATGTTGAAACCAAAAGATGCAGAGTTGATAATGATAGTGCAACTTATTTGTGGCACTTGCCGTTTAGGTCATATCGGTGTAAAGCGCATGAAGAAACTCCATCTTGAT
The DNA here is from genome assembly GCA_021437245.1 of Aegilops speltoides. Taxonomy (NCBI): domain Eukaryota; kingdom Viridiplantae; phylum Streptophyta; class Magnoliopsida; order Poales; family Poaceae; genus Aegilops; species Aegilops speltoides. The sequence continues at coordinate 93,750,116 of CM038147.1, read as the reverse complement.
GGACTTTTGGAGTCACTTGATTATGAATCACTTGGCACTTATGAACCGTGCCTCATGGGCAAGATGACTAGAACACCGTTCTCGGTACTATGGAGAGAGCAACAGATTTGTTGGAAATCATACATACTGATGTATGTGGTCCGATGAATGTTGAGGCTCGTGGCGGATATCGTTATTTTCTCACCTTCACAGATGACTTAAGCGGATATGGGTATATCTACTTAATGAAACATAAGTCTGAAACATTTGAAAAGTTCAAAGAATTTCAGAGTGAAGTTGAAAATCATCGTAACAAGAAAATTAAGTTTCTACGATCTGATCGTGGAGGTGAATATTTGAGTTACGAGTTTGGTCTACATTTGAAACAATGCGGAATAGTTTAGCAACTACGCCACCCGAACACCACAGCGTAATGGTGTGTCCGAACGTCGTGTCGCACTTTACTAGATATGGTGCGATCTATGATGTCTCTTCAGATTTACCGCTATCGCTTTGGGGTTATGCTCTAGAGACGGCCGCATTCACACCGAATAGAACACCGTCGAAATCCGTTGAGACGACACCTTATGAACTGTGGTTTAGCAAGAAACCAAAGTTGTCGTTTCTTAAAGTTTGGGGATGCGATGCTTATGTGAAAAAGCTTCAACCCGATAAGCTCGAACCCAAATCGAGAAATGTGTCTTCATAGGATACCCAAAGGAGACAGTTGGGTACACCTTCTATCACAGATCCGAAGGCAAGACATTCGTTGCTAAGAATGGATCCTTTCTAGAGAAGGAGTTTCTCTCGAAAGAAGTGAGTGGGAGGAAAGTGGAACTTGATGAGGTAATAGTACCTTCTCCCTTACTTGAAAGTAGTTTGTCGCAGAAACCAGGTTTACGAGACACCTACACCAAGTAGTGAGGAAATTGATGATGTTGATCATGAAACTTCGATCAAGTTACTGCAGAACCTCGTAGATCAACCAGAGTAAGATCCGCACAGAGTGGTACGGTAATCCTGTTCGGAAGTCATGCTACTAGATCATGATGAACCTACAAACTATGAAGAAGCGATGGTGAGCCCAGATTCATAAAATGGCTTGAGGCCATGAAATCGAGATGGGATCCATGTATGAAAACAAAGTGTGGACTTTGGTTGACTTGCCCGAGGGTAGGCAAGCAATAGAAAACAAGTGGATCTTCAAGAAGAAGACTGACGCTGACGGTAATGTTACTGTCTATAAAGCTCGACTTGTCGCAAAAGGTTTTCGACAAGTTCAAGGGGTTGACTACGATGAGACCTTCTCACCCGTAGCGATGCTTAAGTCCGTCCGAATCATGTTAGCAATTGCCGCATTTTATGATTATGAAATTTGGCAAATGGATGTAAAGACTGCATTCCTGAATGGATTTCTGGAAGAAGAGTTGTATATGATGCAACCAGAAGGTTTTATCGATCCAAAGGGAGCTAACAAAGTGTGCAAACTCCAGCGATCCATATATGGACTGGTGCAAGCATCTCGGAGTTGGAATAAACGTTTTGATAGTGTGATCAAAGCATTTGGGTTTGTACTGCACTTTTGGAGAAGCCTCAGATTTACAAGAAAGTGAGTGGGAGCTCTGTAGCATTTCTGATCTTATATGTGGATGACATATTGCTGATCGGAAATGATATAGAATTTCTGGATAGCATAAAGGGATACTTGAATAAGAGTTTTTCAATGAAAGACCTCGGTGAAGCTGCTTACATATTGGGCATCAAGATCTATAGAGATAGATCAAGACGCTTAATTGGACTTTCACAAAGCACATACCTTGACAAAGTTTTTGAAGAAGTTCAAAATGGATCAAGCAAAGAAAGGGTTCTTGCCGTGTTACAAGGTGTGAAGTTGAGTCGACTCAATGCCCGACCACCGCGAGAAGATAGAGAGAAGATGAAAGATGTTCCTATGCTTCAGCCATAGGCTCTATCATGTATGCAATGCTGTGTACCGACTGATGTGTGCCTTGCTATAAGCCTAGCAGGAGGTACCAAAGTAATCCAGAGTGGATCATCGACAGCGGTCAAGAACATCCCAAATACCGAAAAGGACGAAGGATATGTTTCTCAGATATGGAGGTGACAAAGAGCTCATCGTAAACGGTTACGTTGATGCAAGCTTTGACACCGATCCGGACGATTCTAAATCGCAGACCGGATACGATTTACACTAAACGGAGGAGCTGCCGTTGGTGCGGTTCTAAACAAAGCGTCGTGGCGGGATCTACATGTGAAGCGGAATACATAGCAGCTTCGAAGCAGCTAATGAAGGAGTCTCGATGAAGGAGTTCATATCCGATCTAGGTGTCATACCTAGTGCATCGGGTCCAATGAAAATCTTCGTGACAATCTTCGAGCAATAGCCTTAGCAAAGGAATCCAGATTTCACAAGAGGACCAAACACATCAAAGACGCTTCAATTCCATCCGGACTTAGTCCAGATCGGAGACATAGAGATTTGCAAGATACATACGGATCTGAATGTTGCGACCCGTTGACTAAGCCTCTTCCACGAGCAAAACATGATCAGCACCAAGACTCCATGGGTGTTAGAATCATTACTATGTAATCTAGATTATTGACTCTAGTGCAAGTGGGAGATCAAGGAAATATGCCCTAGAGGCAATAATAAAGTTATTATTTATTTCCTTATTTCATGATAAATGTTTATCATTCATGCTAGAATTGTATTAACCGGAAACATGATACATGTGTGAATGCATAGACAAAACAAGATGTCACTAGTATGCCTCTACTAGACTAGCTTGTTAATCAAAGATGGTTATGTTTCCGACCATGAACAAAGGAGTTGTTATTTGATTAACGAGGTCACATCATTAGTAGAATGATCGATTGACATGACCCATTCCCTTAGCTTAGCACACGATCGCTTAGTATGTTGCTACTGCTTTTATCCATGACTTATACATGTTCCTATAACTATGAGATTATGCAACTCCGTTTACGGAGGAACACTTTGGTGCTACCAAACGTCACAACGAATCGGGTGATTATAAAGGAGTACTACAGTGTCTCCAAAGGCGATGTTGGGTTGGCGATTTCGAGATTAGGTTTTGTCACTCCGATAGTCGGAGAGGTATCTCTGGGCCCTCTCGGTAATGCACATCATCAAGCCTTGCAAGCACTACAACTAATGAGTTAGTTGTGAGATGATGTATTACGGAACGAGTAAAGAGACTTGCCGTAACGAGATTGAACTAGGTATTGATACCGACGATCGAATCTCGGGTAAGTAACATACCGATGACAAAGGAACAACGATGTTGTTATGCGGTCCGACCGACAAAGATCTTCGTAGAATATGTAGGAACCAATATGGGCATCCAGGTCCCGCTGTTGGTTATTGACCGTGAATGGTTCTAGGTAATGTCTACATTGTTCTCGAACCGTAGGGTCCGCACGCTTAAGGTTTCGATGATGCTTATTATGAGTTTATGTATTTTGATGTACCGAAGGAGTTCGAGTCCCGGATGTGATCACGGACATGACGAGGAGTCTCGGAATGGTCGAGACATAAAGATTGATATATTGGAAGCCTATGTTTGGAGTTCGGAATGGTTCCGGCGAAAACGGAATTTACCGAGTACCGGAGGTTACCGAACCCCGGGAGGTAAATGGGCCTCGATGGGCCTTAGTGGAAAGGAGAAGGGCAGCCCTAGGAGGCGCTGGCCCCCCCTTCCCTAGTCCTACTAGGACTAGGAGAAGGGGCCGCCCCTCTCTCTTTCCCTCCGGAATCCTAGTCCAACTAGGATTGGGGGAATCCTACTCCCGAGGAGTAGGACTCCTGTAGCGCACCTCCTTAGCCGCCCCCCTCCCCCTGGCTCCTTTATATACGGGGGGGGGGCACCTTGAACACACAAGTTGATCGTGAGATCGTTCCTTAGCCGTGTCGGTGCCCCCTCCACCATATTCCACCTCGGTTATACTGTCGCGAAGCTTAAGCGAAGCCTGCGCCGGTGAAACATCAAGATCGTCACCACGCCGTCGTCTTGTGGAACTCTCCTCGACACTCGGCTGGATCGAGTACGAGGGACGCCATCGAGCTGTACGTGTGTCAAGAACTCGGGCGTCGGAGTAACGGCGCCGGATCGGTCGGATCGCGAGGAGAACGTCGACTACTTCCTCTACGCCAGTGATCGCTTCCGCTTCGGTCTACAAGGGTATGTGGACAACACTCTCCCCTCTCGTTGCTATACATCACCATGATCTTGCGTGTGCGTAGGAAATTTTTTGAAATTACTACGTTCCCCAACACGTACGCCCCCTAGAGTTGCACCCTGCATTTTTCACCCCCCACCCCCCTATCAATGAAATGGTACGCACAAGAATGTGGTCGGCCTAGTTACAATTTACAGCTAGCCTAGCGAAGGAAGGACGTGGGAAAATATCGTGTACTCCGGCTGCACCATGTGAACAGACATGGATCTTCTGACGTAAGAATCCTTGCCATACCCTGCCTTTGAGTCACTGAGAGATGGGCCCCATGCTCAGTAGAACCCATGTGTCAGTGGATCAAATGTAGGATAGCCCACGTCAGGGGATCCTCATCCCATGTGACCTAGAACCGTTAGATACATAATGTAGGCACTGGATCCAACCCGAATGCTCTACCTTTGGAAATTTGCAAACAACACCGTAAATGCGTACATAATTAGTGTACTATTCCCATTACCTACCTTCAAGGCGTGCGACTGTCCCCAGTTGGAACAGAAGGAACACGAACAGAGTAGGGCGGCGAACCTGTGATGCTGGGCGAACGAGGTCGCCGCAGCGCTGGCGCGCAGTGCTCCAATGTCCTGCGGATAAGTCTCCCCATCGACGCCGAAGAAGAGAACTCCGATCTTCAGGTATGTTGTTGGATGTTACAACCATGTGTTAGTTTGTGTGTTTGGTTGTAATCCATCGTTCCCTTTATGCTGATTTGTGTGATGTGGCTAATTCTAGCTTGGAAAAATGTGGCGATGTCTCTGTACTGTATCAGGCGCAGGAAAATAATCACTGAAAAAATTGCTATATTTTATGTGATTAGTAACTATGTGTATAATACATGAGTACAGACTCACACGACTAGATCAATCACTGGCGCTATCTCTCTGTATAGTACAATTTCAGCTACTCATTGCCTGATACTATACATGAGTCCAGACTAATTTCATATACCCGTTCAAGTATCTGTAGGTGAAGTGCTTGTTGGCAAGACCGGGATGCATCTGCCCGTAAAATGTTTGCGACTTCACTAATTTCCGAGAGTTCACTATGTATTTGTCCAGTACTCCATTGAACTAAGCAGTAATTGTTTTGGTTTACTGAATTAACTGTCGTAGCTCTTTAGCCTTCCTCTTCAGATTCTTTAAAGTACTATATTGCATTCATGCAGTGCTATGTGTCTATGATAATGGCAAGATGCCGCGCTTATGTTGTTGTACTCAGAATGTATTTGGTTAGCACCATCCTCACAGCACTCTTTTTCCTTGGTACATATATGTGCCAGTGCATTCAGATATTTTCTCTCTCCACCTCTTTACCGTGGGATTGTTGTGTTTTAGACTACAATGTGTTGCAGCTCTCACGAGAAGCTAACTTGTTGTTACTGTAATATCTAATAATTTATCTGCACCGAGTAGGGAATGATGGAGTCAATGTCAAGTATTGCTCGGTGCCGGATCAACTACAACTCAGAGGAGGCTATTAGCAAAAGGAAAGTAAACCATAATTTAAATAGTACTCCCTTCGTCCCATAATGTAAGACGTTTTTTGACACTACACTAGTGTTAAAAAGCGTTGTATATTATGGGATGGAGGGAGTATTTCCTTTGTCAGGTTTTCATTATACACTTTCCTTCTTGTTTGTAGAGCAAGTAGCGTCCAAGAAGGTTCACTATCAGTACGTTGTTCTAGTTACAAAATCGGATATGATATCTCAAACGGTATTTATATTTTTTTCTCCTCATCGATTAAAACATGTTGACTATGTTTGCATATCTTTAACTTGCTTCATATTTTGCAGCATAGCCCAACCCATGGGAGTGGACATCCTTTACTTTGCGCTAAATAATGGATGAAAAGTGCTATATGGACCTAGTTCTGCTACAGCTTGTACACCTAGTTGAATTTGCTGGTGCAGTATATGTACACCTCCTAATCTGCTATACATTGGGCTGTAATAATATTTGGGTTACAACTCTAGTTGTGTGCTTTATGGTAGAATTTATGTGTATTGTCATGCGTACCATTGGCAGAGCATATTATTGTCGTACTGTGATATATCTTGGGATGGTTGTTATCTTCGGATGGTTGTTAACGTGTTACCTTCTATAACTTGACAAAGGTGGTTAATACACCTGATGTTGTTGTCTTTTGCAATTCTGGTGCTGATTTTATCAGTTCAAATCTTGATTCATGGACTTACTAATCCATTTTTTTTCTTTGAATTACCTTGGACTTCTTAAATCAACTTGTTGAATGTTTCTGTTGAGCACGTCCTACGGAACTTACATCTATTTTGTAGATGTTCTTGGAAAATTCATATTTGTACCATAGAGCTGTTGTCATACATATGTGTATTGGATCAGTTGAATGCGTCAGGTACATGATGTGCATGTTCTTTCTGTTCCAAACCTAGGGCAGCACATCTTTTGGAGCTAGATATGCGACTGTTACAGTTATTCTGCACTTATATAAGGGGCTTCTGCAAATTTTGCAGGACGGGGGCTTCCACACTTCATCCTGTACCTACATGTTCCATCCAATGGTTGTGATGCGGTTGGTGCAGCCGGAGTACTCAATGCTTGGGAGTATAGGATATGCTCTCGGAGTGTGGGCGCATATCCTTGTTGGGACGTGAGCCTAGTTCAGGATAGCAAAGTAACCGCCGCTATAAACGTCGAGTAAGCTTTTCCCCTATTTGGCACGACCTAGTGTTCGACTCTAGCTACTCCCTCTGTCCTTAAAAGAGTATAATTCTAACTTTGTTGAAAAGTAAAAATTTATATTTAACTGTATTTAGACAATAATACACCAATATTTATGCCATCAAAATAGTAGCATTAGATTCATTATAAAATATATTTTAATCATATACCTATTTGGTTTCACAAACATTGATATATTTTTGCACAAACTTGGTCAAAATTTAAGATAGTTTGACCTCCAACAAAGTTGAAAGTACACTCTTTCAAGAACGGAGGGCGTACGTCAAATAGTAGAGGAAGCGCTAACAGCACTGCACCTATGGCATGTCCATTGGGTGCTAAAAAGGCAGATGCTATACTTGTTTCTTTTTTAAATTTACAAAACTAAAATGTGTCCACTAATTTTAAATTTTAAAAAAATTCAAATTTAAAATATTAAAATAGTAATATTCTAAATTATTTAAAGATTGTGAAATGTAGAAATGTCCTCAGATTTAATACATGTTTTTGAGTTTTCAAAAGTTCAAAAATTTAAAAATACCCATAAAATGAAAATTTTGAAAATTAAAAGGAAATCATGAAAAGGATAAAGGAAAGAAAGAAAGAAAGAAAGGAATACGAAAATAAAAGACCAGACAGTAAAAATCAAAAAGAAAAGAAGAAGCAAGTAAACCAGTAAAACCAAAGAAACCGCGGCAAAAGGAAATCAGACAAGAACCAAAAAATCAAGCAAACCAAAAGAGCGGAGCAAAAACCTCGTCTTGTTCCTTCTCTTTTGAGAGGAGGGAGTCGAATTTTGCGGCGCACGGTCTTGCTAAACATGCACTAGGCCTTACTGTAGGTAGATATATTTGGCTCCTACTGTTGGGGAACGTAGTAATTTCAAAAATTTCCTACGCACACGCAAGATCATGGTGATGAACAGCAACGAGAGGGGAGAGTGTTGTCCACGTACCCTCGTGACCCGAGCGAAGCGATCACAACGTAGAGGAAGTAGTCGACGTTCTCCTCGCGATCCGACCGATCCGGCGCCACATTACTCGGCGCCCGAGTTCTTGACACACGTCAGCTCGATGACGTCCCTCGTACTCGATCCAGCCGAGTGTCGAGGAGAGTTTCACAAGACGACGGCGTGGTGGCGATCTTGATGTTTCACGGCGCAGGCTTCGCCTAAGCTTCGCGACGGTATGACCGAGGTGGAATATGGTGGAGGGGGCACCGCACACGGCTAAGGAACGATCCGTATATCAAAACTTGTGTGTTCTAGGGTGCCCCCGCCTCAGATATAAAGGAGGGAGGGGGAGGTGCGGCCGCCCAGAGGGGCGCGCGGAGGAGTCCTACTCCCTCTCGGGAGTAGGATTCCCCCAATCCTAGTTGGAATAGGATTCCTGAGGGGAAAGAGAGAGAGGGGCGGCCCCTTTCCTAGTCCTAGTAGGACTAGGGAAGGGGGAGGCCAGTGCCACCTAGGGCTGGACCTTTCTCCTTTCCACCAAGGCCCACTATGGCCCATTTACCTCCCGGGGTTCCGTAACCTCCGGTACTCAGAAAATTCTGCTTTCACCCTAACCATTCCGAACTCCAAATATAGGCTTCCAATATATCAATCTTTATGTCTCGACCATTTCGAGACTCCTCGTCATGTCCGTGATCACATCCGGACTCGAACTTCTTCGGTACATCAAAATACATAAACTCATAATAACCGCCATCGAAACCTTAAGCGTGCGGACCCTACGGTTCGAGAACAATGTAGACATGACCTAGAACTATTCTCGGTCAATAACCAATAGCGGGACCTGGATGCCCATATTGGTTCCTACATATTCTACGAAGATCTTTGTCGGTCGACCGCATAACAACATACGTTGTTCCTTTGTCATCGGTATGTTACTTGCCCGAGATTCGATCGTCGGTATCCAATACCTAGTTCAATCTCGTTACCGCAAGTCTCTTTACTCGTTCCGTAATACATCATCTCACAACTAACTCATTAGTTGTAGTGCTTGCAAGGCTTCATGATGTGTATTACCGAGAGGGCCCAGAGATACCTCTCCGACTATCGGAGTGACAAAACCTAATCTCGAAATCGCCAACCCAACATCTGCCTTTGGAGACACCTGTAGTACTCCTTTATAATCACCCGATTCGTTGTGACGTTTGGTAGCACCAAAGTGTTCCTCCGCAAACGGAGTTGCATAATCTCATAGTTACAGGAACATGTATAAGTCATGGATAAAAGCAAGAGCAACATACTAAACGATCGTGTGCTAAGCTAATGGAATGGGTCATGTCAATCAGATCATTCTACTAATGATGTGACCTTGTTAATCAAATAACAACTCTTTGTTCATGGTTAGGAAACATAACCATCTTTGATTAACAAGCTAGTCTAGTAGAGGCATACTAGTGACATCTTGTTTGTCTATGCATTCACACATGTATCATGTTTCCGGTTAATACAATTCTAGCATGAATGATAAACATTTATCATGAAATAAGGAAATAAATAATAACTTTATTATTGCCTCTAGGGCATATTTCCTTGAGTCTCCCACTTGCACTAGAGTCAATAATCTAGATCACATCACCATGTGATTAACATCGATAGTTCACATCATCATGTGATTAACACCCATAGTTCACATCGCCATGTGACCAACACCCAAAGGGTTTACTAGATTCAATAATCTGGTTCACATCGCTATGTGATTAACACCCAAAGAGTACTAAGGTGTGATCATGTTTTGCTTGTGAGAGAATCTTAGTCAACGGGTCTTTCACATTCGGATCCGTTATGTATTTTGCAATTTTTCTATGTCTACAATGCTCGCACGGCTACTCTAGCTAATTGCTCCCACTTTCAATATGTATCTAGATCGAGACTTAGAGTCATCTAGATCAGTGTCAAAACTTGCATCGACGTAACCCTTTACGACGAACCTTTTGTCACTTCCATAATCGAGAAACATATCCTTATTCCACTAAGGATAATTTTGACCGCTGTCCAGTGATCTACTCCTAGATCACTATTGTACTCCTTGCCAAAATCAGTGCAGGTATACAATAGATTTGGTACACAGCATGGCATACTTTATAGAACCTATGGCCAAGGCATAGGGAATGACTTTCATTCTCTTTCTATCTTCTGCCGTGGTCGGGTTTTGAGTCTTACTCAATTTCACACCTTGTAACACATGCAAGAACTCTTTCTTTGGCTGTTCCATTTTGAACTACTTCAAAATCTTGTCAAGGTATGTACTCATTGAAAAAACTTATCAAGCATCTTGATCTATCTCTATAAATCTTGATGCTCAATATGTAAGCAGCTTCACCGAGGTCTTTCTTTGAAAAACTTCTTTCAAACACTCCTTTATGCTTTGCGAATAATTCTACATTATTTCCGATCTACAATATGTCATTCACATATACTTATCGAAATGTTGTAGTGCTCCCACTCACTTTCTAGTAAATACAGGCTTCACCATAAGTCTGTGCAAAACTATATGCTTTGATCAGCTCATCAAAGCGTATATTCCAACTCCGAGATGCTTGCACCAGTCCATAGATGGATCATTGGAGCTTGCACACTTTGTTAGCTCCTTTGGATCGAAAAACCTTCGGTTGCATCATATACAACTCTTCCTCCGAAAACCATTCAGAATGCAGTTTTACATCCACTTGCCAAATTTCATAAATTGTGGCAATTGCTAACATGATTCGGACAGACTTAAGCATCGCTACTGCTTGAGAAAATCTCATTGTAGTCAACATCTTGAACTTTGTCGAAAACCTTTTTGCAACAAGTCGAGCTTTGTAGATAGTAACACTACTATCAACGTCCGTCTTCCTCTTGAAGATCCATTTATTTTCTATGGTTTGCCGATCATCGGCAAATCCATCAAAGTCCATACTTTGTTCCCATCCATGGATCATATCTCGATTTCATGGCCTCAAACCATTTTGCGGAATCTGGGCTCATCATCGCTTCCTCATAGTTCGTAGGTTCATCATGGTCTAGTTACATGACTTCCGAAATAGGATTACCGTACCACTCGTGCGGATCTCACTCTGGTTTACCTACGAGATTCGGTAGTAACTGATCCAAGTTACATGATCATCATCATTAGCTTCCTCACTAATTGGTGTAGTAGTCACAGAACAGATTTCCGTGATGAACTACTTTCCAATAAGGGAGAAGGTACAATTACCTTATCAAGTTCTACTTTCCTCCCACTCACTTCTTTCGAGAGAAACTCCTTCTCTAGAAAGGATCCATCTTGCCTTCGGATCTGTGATAGAAGGTGTACCCAACAATTTCCTTTGGGTATTCTATGAAGACGTACTTCTCCGATTTGGGTTCGAGCTTATTAGGATGAAACTTTTTCACATAAGCATCGCAGCCCCAAACATTAAGAAACGACAACTTTGGTTTCTTGCTAAACCACAGTTCATATAGTGTCGTCTCAACGGATTTAGATGGTGCCCTATTTAACGTGAATGCAGCTGTCTCTAATGCATGATCCCAAAACGATATTGGTAAATCGGTAAGAAACATCATAGATTGCACTATATCCAATAAAGTGTGGTTACGATGTTTGGACACACCATAACATTGTGGTGTTCCAGGTGGCGTGAGCTGTGAAACTATTCCACATTGTTTTAATTGAAGACCAAACTCGTAACTCAAATATTCGTCTCGTGATCGATCACGAAACTTTATTTTCTTGTTACGATGATTTTCCACTTCACTCTGAAATTCTTTGAACCTTTCAACTATTTCAGACTTATGTTTCATCAAGTAGATATACCCATATCTGCTCAAATCATCTGTGAAGGTCGAAAATAACGATACCCGCCATGAGCCTTAACACTCATTGGATCGCATACATCGGTATGTATTATTTCCAATAAGTCGGTTGCTCGCTCCATTGTTCCGAGAACGGAGTCTTAGTCATCTTGCCCATGAGGCATGGTTCGCAAGCATCAAGTGATTCATAATCAAGTGATTCCAAAATCCCATCAAGATGGAGTTTCTTCATGCGCTTTACACCAATATGACCTAAACGGCGAAGTACCACAAATAAGTTGCACTATCATTATTAACTTTGCATCTTTTGGTTTCAACATTATTAATATGTGTATCACTACGATCGAGATCCAATGAACCATTTTCATTGGGTGTGTAACCATATAAGGTTTTATTCATGTAAATGTAACAACAGTTTATTCTCTTACTTAAATGAATAACCGTATTGCAATAAACATGATCAAATCATATTCATGCTCAACGCAAACACCAAATAACATTTATTTAGGTTCAACACTAATCCCGAAAGTATAGGGAGTGTGCGATGATGATCATATCAATCTTGAAACTACTTTCAACACACATCGTCACTTCACCCTTAACTAGTTTCATTTATTCGCAACTCCGTTTGAGTTACTACTCTTAGCAACCGAACCAGTACCAAATACCGAGGGGTTGCTATAAACACTAGTAAAGCACACATCAAACACCAGTATATCAAATATACCCTTTTTCACTTTGCCATCCTTCTTATCCACCAAATATTTAGGGCGTTCCGCTTCCGGTGACCATTTCCTTTGCGTTAAGCACTCGGTTTCAGCTTTGGTTCAGCTTTGGGCTTCTTCGTGGGAGTGACAACTTGCTTGTCAATCTACTTGAAGTTCCCCTTTCTTTCCCTTTGCCCTTTTTCTTGAAACTAGTGGTCTTGTTAATCATCAACACTTGATGTTCTTTCTTGAATTCTACCTTCATCGATTTCATCATCATGAAAAACTCGGGAATCATTTTCATCATCCCTTGCATACTATAGTTCATCACGAAGTTCTACTAACTTGGTGATGGTGACTAGAGAATTCATCAATCGATATCTTATCCGGAAGATTAACTCCCACTTGATTCAAGCGATTGAAGTACCTGCACAATCGAGCACATGCTCACTAGTTGAGCGATTCTCCTCCATCTTTTAGCTATAGAACTTGTTGAAGATTTCATATCTCTCAACTTGGGTATTTGCTTGAAATATTAACTTCAATTCCTGGAACATCTTATATGGTCCATGATGTTCAAAACATCTTTGAAGTCCCGATTCTAAGTTGTTAAGCATGGTGCACTTAAACTATCTAGTAGTCATCATATTGAGCTAGCCAAACGTTCATAACGTTTGCATCCGCTCTCTGCAATAGGTCCGCACCTAGCGGTGCATTAAGGACATAATTCTTCTGTGCAGCAATGAGGATAAACCTCCGATCACGGATCGAATCCGCATCATTGCTACTAACATTTTTCAACACAATTTTCTCTAGGAACATATCAAAAAACAAACATATGAAAGCAACAATGCGAGCTATTGATCTACAACATAATTTGCAAAATACTACGGGACTAAGTTCATGATAAATTTAAGTTCAATTAATCATATTACTTAAGAACTCCCACTTAGACAGACATCTCTCTAGTCATCTAAGTGATCACGCGATCCAAATCAACTAAACCATAACCGATCATCACGTGAGATGGAGTAGTTTTCAATGGTGAACATCTTATGTTGATCATATCTACTATATGATTCACGCCGACCTTTCGGTCTCCGTGTTCCGAGGCCATATCTGCATATGCTAGGCTCGTCAAGTATAACTGAGTATTCTGCGTGTGCAAAACTGGCTTGCACCCGTTGTAGATGGACGTAGAGCTTATCACACCCGATCATCACGTGGTGTGCAGGCACGACGAACTTTGGCAGCGGTGCATACTCGGGAGAACACTTCTTGATAATTTAGTGAGAGATCATCTTATAATGCTACCGTCAATCAAAGCAAGATAAGATGCATAAAAGATAAACATCACATGCAAATCAATATAAGTGATATGATATGGTCATCATCATCTTGTGCTTCGTGATCTCCATCTCTGCAGCACCATCATGATCACCATCGTCACCGGCGCGACACCTTGATCTCCATCGTAGCATCGTTGTCGTCTCGCCAATCTTATGCTTCTCGACTATCGCTACCGCTTAGTGATAAAGTAAAGCATTACGAGCGATTGCATTTCATACAATAAGCGACAACCATATGGCTCCTGCCATTGCCGATAACCGGTTACAAAACATGATCATCTCATACAATAAAATATAGCATCACGTCTTGACCATATCACATCACAACATGCCCTGCAAAAACAAGTTAGACGTCCTCTACTTTGTTGTTGCAAATTTTACGTGGCTGCTACGGGCTTTAGCAAGAACCGTTCTTACCTACGCATCAAAACCACAACGATAGTTTGTCAAATAGACTCCGTTTAACCTTCACAAGGACCGGGCGTAGCCACACTCGGTTCAACTAAAGTGAGAGAGACAGACACCCGCCAGTCACCTTTAAGCAACGAGTGCTCGTAGCGGTGAAACCAGTCTCGCGTAAGCGTACGCGTAATGTCGGTTCGGGCCGCTTCATCTCACAATATCGCTGAACCAAAGTATGACATGCTGGTAGGCAGTATGACTTATATCGTCCACAACTCACTTGTGTTCTACTCGTGCATATAACATCAACGCATAAAACCTAGGCTCGGATGCCACTGTTGGGGAACGTAGTAATTTCAAAAATTTCCTACGCACACGCAAGATCATGGTGATGAACAGCAACGAGAGGGGAGAGTGTTGTCCACGTACCCTCGTGAGACCCGGCGGAAGCGATCTGGCGTAGAGAAAGTAGTCGTCGTTCTCCTCGCGATCCGACCGATCCGGCGCCGTTACTCGGCGCCCGAGTTCTTGACACACGTGCAGCTCGATGGCGTCCCTCGTACTCGATCCAGCCGAGTGTCGAGGGAGAGTTTCGTCGACCTGACGGCGTGGTGACGATCTTGATGTTTCACCGGCGCAGGGCTTCGCCTAAGCTTCGCGACGGTATGACCGAGGTGGAATATGGTGGAGGGGGGCACCGCACACGGCTAAGGAACGATCCGTAGATCAAAACTTGTGTGTTCTAGGGTGCCCCCCTGCCCCCGTATATAAAGGAGGGAGGGGGGAGGTGCGGCCGGCCTAGAGGGGGCGCGCCGGAGGAGTCCTACTCCCTCTGGGAGTAGGATTCCCCCTCCAATCCTAGTTGGAATAGGATTCCCGGAGGAGGAAAGAGAGAGAGGGGGCCGGCCCCCTTTCCTAGTCCTAGTAGGACTAGGGGAAGGGGGGAGGCGCGCGGCCACCTAGGGTGGCCCTTTCTCCTTTCCACCAAGGCCCACTATGGCCCATTTACCTCCGGGGTTCCAGTAACCTCCGGTACTCTATAAATTCTGTTTTCACCCGAACCATTCGAACTCCAAATATAGGCTTCCAATATATCAATCTTTATGTCTCGACCATTTCGAGACTCCTCGTCATGTCCATGATCACATCCGGGACTCGAACTTCTTGGTACATCAAAATACATAAACTCATAATAACTCATCATCGAAACCTTAAGCGTCACGGACCCTACGGTTCGAGAACAATGTAGACATGACCTAGAACTATTCTCGGTCAATAACCAATAGCGGGACCTGGATGCCCATATTGGTTCCTACATATTCTACGAAGATCTTTGTCGGTCGGACCGCATAACAACATACGTTGTTCCCTTTGTCATCGGTATGTTACTTGCACGAGATTCGATCGTCGGTATCCAATACCTAGTTCAATCTCGTTACGGCAAGTCTCTTTACTCGTTCCGTAATACATCATCTCACAACTAACTCATTAGTTGTAGTGCTTGCAAGGCTTCAATGATGTGTATTACCGAGAGGGCCCAGAGATACCTCTCCGACTATCGGAGTGACAAAACCTAATCTCGAAATCGCCAACCCAACATCTCTTTGGAGACACCTGTAGTACTCCTTTATAATCACCCGATTACGTTGTGACGTTTGGTAGCACCAAAGTGTTCCTCCGCAAACGGAGTTGCATAATCTCATAGTTACAGGAACATGTATAAGTCATGGATAAAAGCAGTAGCAACATACTAAACGATCGTGTGCTAAGCTAATGGAATGGGTCATGTCAATCAGATCATTCTACTAATGATGTGACCTTGTTAATCAAATAACAACTCTTTGTTCATGGTTAGGAAACATAACCATCTTTTATTAACAAGCTAGTCTAGTAGAGGCATACTAGTGACTTCTTGTTTGTCTATGCATTCACACATGTATCATGTTTCCGGTTAATACAATTCTAGCATGAATGATAAACATTTATCATGAAATAAGGAAATAAATAATAACTTTATTATTGCCTCTAGGGCATATTTCCTTCACCTACAGCCCCCCTTCTATTAGTTGTATCCGATAAAAACATTGTTATTGACTGGTAAAGACATCGTGTTTAGAGCAAAAAAAGAAACCTGGGAAAAGAAAAAGCAAACAAATGAAACCGTTAGATGGACCTAAGGTTGTCTTGCATGCTCTGCGCATTCGGCCCCTATTTGCAACGGTGGACCTTTAATTTATTAATTTTTGAGGGAAGTGAGCCTCAAAAAAAATTGAGGGGAAAGTGAGCCTTTGTCTTTTTATTTGAGTTTGTGAGCCTCTAAATAGGATTGCCCAAATCCCTATAAAGCAAAGCAGGCCGACGACCCATTTAGAGCTCCTCTACTACACACGCGGGCTCCTTCGTGGGAGGTCCAGCTCCACGTAGGACGTGTCTAAGTGAGCAAACACACAATAGGCGAGGTGCCTAGTGAGTCCTCCTATACGGCGTAGCACGCGCTGCGAACGAAGCGGGTGCGCACCCCCCGCTCCCCCTTTGCGGCCTTCTAGGCCAGCCCATATGCGGCCGGCACGCCGCCTGTTTTTCTTCTTCTTTTCCTTTTGTTTTTTTCCTTTTTCAATAATTCAGGATATCAGCAGGTTCAAAATTTTAGAAACAGTTGCTAATTTTGAAAAAAAAAACTATCATGATCTAAAAAATATCAGTATTTCAAAAAGATGCTCGGGAATTCAAAAAATGTTCAACAATTTAAAAAGTGTTCATGAATTTAAAAAAATGTTCATAATTTCAAAAAAGTGTCCATGAATTCCAAAAATCTTCACAAATTTGTAAAAAAATGTCCATGACTCAAAAAGTTTGTCTTGAATTTAAGATAATGTTCATGATTCCAAAAAAATGTTCGTGAGATCAAAAAATGTTCACGATTTCAAAAAATGACCGTGAATTCAAAAAATATTCAAACAAAATTATAAAATGTACATGATTTCAAAAAATGTCTTCAATTTAAAAGAATGTTCATAAATTTCGAAAAAATGTTCATGAATTCAAAAAATGCTAGTGAGTTCGAGAAATGTTCACAAATTTGAAACATGTTCATGATTTAAGAGAATGTTCATAAATTTCTATAAAAAAAATTCAAGATTTCAACGTTCGTGAACTTTAAAAATGTTCATGTATTCAAAAAATGTACATGATTTAAGAGAATGTTCATTAATAATTTGTAAAAACAAAACAACGGTTTCCAAGAAAATGTTGACGTATTTAAAAAATGTTCATCATTTGAAAAAATTGTGAATTTAAAAGATTTTCGCATATTAAAAAACAAGAAATAAAAACGAAAACGGAAAATAAAGAAAAGAAAACAGAAAAAGGATCAAAAAAGAAAAATAAAAACGAAAATAAGGAAAAACCGAAAGAGAAAAAAAACGGTTCTGGGAATGTTCTAGAACCTTCCCAAATCCGGTTTTGGTGAAACCCCGTAATGGGCCGGTCCATTGAAACAGCAGGGCGCGGGTGGTGTGTATGCGACCTAAGCTATATAGGAAGCGCGGTGCCTACTGGCCAGGACCACCTATGATATTTTTCCTGCAATTTAGTCTTATTGCGTGCCACTGCTACCGGAGCAAGAGGCTGAGCCGACGATTTTCAGCCAATTTTTTTCAAAACAGATTCGAAATATATAAAATGTTTGATTTTTTATAAATATATAACATTTTAAAATGTTCAAGATATAATACAAGTTCTCTTGAATTTAATAAATGTTCTCGATTTTTTCTGAAATATTTCCCTAAAATTATAAAATCATACAAATTTAAACAAATCTTCGCTAAATAAAAGGATTCACAAAATTTAAAACAGATCATGATTTTTAGTAATTTTCATAAATTTGAAAATTTTCACAAATTTCAAAAAATCACAAAGTTAAAATCAGAAAAAAGGGAAAAAATATAAAGCTACTAAAACCAACATAGAGAACACATAAAATATCATTCATGGTGAGCTAACCCAATAACGTGGGCTTGCCTACGGAAGGGTGCGTGTTTGATCGCAAACCAGTGACCTACTTTGTCTAAAAAAAACCAGTGACCTACTCCCAGACTAGGAAATTTGCTCCTTCGCAAGCTAGAAAAATGTCGGAGTCGTATTGTGAAAAATATCCAAAAAAGTTCATGACATTAATAATTGCTAATGAATTTTTAAAAATGTTCTGAAGATGTTCCATATATTGTGCACATGCGAGGTAGTCCAGCCAGAACCTCCGTACAGATTCAGGACAGACCTTCCGAAACGATTGAATGCTGCCACATTTGGCAGTGTTCAGTGACTCCGAGATGATCGTCTGGGAGCTACCGAGCAATGTTAAAAGTGTGAAACGTCAAATTTCTAGTTCACTATATTTACTAGCTATTTTTCTCGTGTGTTGCAACGAAGGAATAAATATTCTAGTGGTTCAACATCCATCATATCCAACATATAACTTAGACTCACCATATTCTAGATTTTGTAAGATATGATTTGATTCGAGTATGAAAAGGGAAAGGCAAAGTAAGTTCTGATTTAGTTCAGGTTTGTTAAGATTTTATTTGATGGGGATATATTGTGCATGACCTTAATATCCAAAAAAGTTTATGATCTTAATAATTGCTAATGAATTGTTAAAAATGTTCTAAAGATGTTCCATATATTGTGCACATGCGAGGTAGTCCAACCAGATCCTCCATACAGATTCAGGACAGACCTTCCGATACGATTGAATGCTGCCACATTTGGCAGTGTTCGGTGACTCCGAGATGATCGTCTGGGAGCTACCGAGCAATGTTAAAAGTGTGAAAGGTCAAACTTCTAGTTCACTATATTTACTAGCTATTTTTCTCATGCGCTGCAACGGGGGAATAAATATTCTAGTGGTTCAACATCCATCATATCCAACATATACCTTAGACTCACCATATTCTAGATTTTGTAAGCTATGATTTGATTTGAGTACGAAAAGGGAAAGGCAAGGTAAGTTTTGATTTAGTTGAGGTTTGCTAAGATTTGATTTGATGTGGACATATTGTGCATGACCTTAATATCCAAAAAAGTTCATGACCTTAATAATTGCTAATGAATTTTTAAAAATGTTCTGAAGATGTTCCATATATTGTGCACATGCGAGGTAGTCCAGCCAGAACCTCCGTACGGATTCAGGAGAGACCTTCCGACACGATTGAATGTTGCCACATTTGGCAGTGTTCGTTGACTCCAAGATGATCGTCTAGTAGTTACCGAGCAATGTTAAAAGTGTGAAAGGTCAAATTTCTAGTCCACTATATTTACTAGCTATTTTTCTCGTGTGCTGCAATGGGGGAATAAATATTCTAATGGTTCAACATCCATCATATCCAACATATACCTTAGACCCACCATATTCTAGATTTTGTAAGATATGATTTGATTCGAGTATGAAAAGGGAAAAGCAAGGTAAGTTTTGATTTAGTTGAGGTTTGTTAAGATTTGATTTGATTTGGATATGGGTAGCGAAAGTCAAAGAATGTTTTCATTGAGATGAGAGTTTGGTAAGAATTGATTTGATTGAGTTACTGCATCATATGGTTTTGGAAAGTATCAATTTCATTACTCAAGTTATTTTTTTTCATTAGTTTTATTTTGTGTCGCATCTGTTGAGATTACTAGAAAACTAAAAGGAAACCAAAGTGAAGGGAGAGGCGTGCAGAGAAAAAAAACCGGGGGAGGAGGTGAAGGCAATGCTACTAACTACCTTTTAATAGTAGAGATATATACCCCCACATCCCATCAGTTCACTCAAAGGAAACTCCACTCCCCCTCATATTTTTCAGAGAGAATACCACCTTATTATGCTGAGTTCAAAGAGCTTTTCACTCCAACAATTAAGCCAAACCTCTGATATTTGATTCCCTCCTTGATCTCCAATCCAAAAGCCATATATATGTATGTATATTGAGTTTGAGGGATGAGATTATCTTATGAAGAAAAAGAGCACGGGATTCATCACAAAGCAATCTCAGTTTTGTTACTTTTGGAGGGTGTGTGTCTCCTAGATCGACTAGGTCTTCAGGTTGAGAAGGAACCTAAAAGTTCGTATGGGCTTGAAGATCATTTACTTCGTAAAGATCTATCCTAAGTGTGGCTAGACCTTTGTGGTGCCATGATGCCATAAGTTGGTTGCTCCTTCAAAAACACTTGGTTATAGTCCTTTCTGAGCCAATTCCTTCGTGCAACTCGCATTTGGGATCTTCATGATCCTAGAACCTTTGTGCTTTGAAGGCTTCATCAACGTGGAGTAGGATAGCACCAACTATCTGAAGAACGAAAAAAAAATCTCTGTCGAATCATCCCGTGTTTGCATCCCCCAACTATACCGTTACTTCTACGTATGAAAGTTGCTATCTTCTGTTGTTATACTCTCCATAACTTGCATGTGTGCGGTTTTGATAGGCTACCGGTAGAAAACATAAAATTGCCAACAAAAATTAAAATTAGGAAAAGGTTCTCTTTCATTTGCTTGCAGTCTATTCACTCACTCTAGGTTATACGAAATGATCGCTACTAACTACCTTTTAATAGTAGAGATATATACCCCCACATCCCATCAGTTCACTCGAAGGAAACTCCACTCCCCCTCATATTTTTCAGAGAGAATACTACCTTATTATGTTGAGTTCAAAGAGCTTTTCACTCCAACAATTAAGCCAAACCTCTGATATTTGATTCCCTCCTTGATCCCCAATCCAAAAGCCATATATATGTATGTATATTGAGTTTGAGGGATGAGATTATCTTATGAAGAAAAAGAGTATGGGATTCATCACAAAGCAATCTCAGTTTTGTTACTTTTGGAGGGTGTGTGTCTCCTAGATCGACTAGGTCTTCAGGTTGTGAAGGAACCTAAAAGTTCGTATGGGCTTGAAGATCATTTACTTCGTAAAGATCTATCCTAAGTGTGGCTAGACCTTTGTGGTGCCATGATGCCATAAGTTGGTTGCTCCTTCAAAAACACTTGGTTATAGTCCTTTCTGAGCCAATTCCTTCGTGCAACTCGCATTTGGGATCTCCATGATCCTAGAACCTTTGTGCTTTGAAGGCTTCATCAATGTGGAGTAGGATAGCACCAACTATCAGAAGAACGAAAAAAAAAATCTCTGTCGAGTCATCCCGTGTTTGCATCCCCCAACTATACAGTTACTTCTACGTATGAAAGTTGCTATCTTCTGTTGTTATACTCTCCATAACTTGCATGTGTGCGGTTTTGATAGGCTACCGGTAGAAAACATAAAATTGCCAACAAAAATTAAAATTAGGAAAAGGTTCTCTTTCATTTGCTTGCAGTCTATTCACTCACTCTAGGCTATACGAAATGATCGCTACTAACTACCTTTTAATAGTAGAGATATATACCCCCACATCCCATCAGTTCACTCGAAGGAAACTCCACTCCCCCTCATATTTTTCAGAGAGAATACCACCTTATTATGCTGAGTTCAAAGAGCTTTTCACTCCAACAATTAAGCCAAACCTATGATATTTGATTCCCTCCTTGATCTCCAATCCAAAAGCCATATATATATAGGACAAATTTTTGCTACTACCGGGTGTAGTTACACCCATTTTAATTTTGTACGTTTTAGGTATTATCTACCGTACCGCAGTGTATGTATGCGTAGTATCTAGTATGTAAGAATATTTAGGTGGTATATATACTATTTTTTAGGTAGTATGTAGTATATTTTTAGCATACTTCTTTTTACGTACAAATATATACGTATTTTCACAAATATGATAAAAATATGGGCTCACATGCAATTTTTTCACATAACTCGCTTTGGAGTATCTTAGATATAGTATATGAACATACTAAAAATGATAAAGTAGTATATATACTACCACATAGTAGTATATGAGAAATGGGTGTAGCTACATCCGGTAGTAGGATATGTGTGTGTGTGTGTGTGTGTGTGTGTGTGTGTGTGTGTGTGTGTGTGTGTGTGTGTGTGTGTGTGTGTGTGTGTGTGTGTGTGTGTGTGTGTGTGTGTGTGTGTGTGTGTGTATGTTGAGGTTGAGGGATGAGATTATCTTATGAAGAAAAAGAGCATGGGATTCATCACAAAGGAATCTCAGTTTTGTTACTTTTGGAGGGTGTGTGTCTCCTAGATCGACTAGGTCTTCAGGTTGTGAAGGAACCTAAAAGTTCGTATGGGCTTGAAGATCATTTACTTCGTAAAGATCTATCCTAAGTGTGGCTAGACCTTTGTGGTGCCATGATGCCATAAGTTGGTTGCTCCTTCAAAAACACTTGGTTATAGTCCTTTCTGAGCCAATTCCTTCGTGCAACTCGCATTTGGGATCTCCATGATCCTAGAACCTTTGTGCTTCGAAGGCTTCATCAACGTGGAGTAGGATAGCACCAACTATCTGAAGAATGAAAAAAAAAATCTCTGTCGAGTCATCCCGTGTTTGCATCCCCCAACTATACCGTTACTTCTACGTATGAAAGTTGCTATCTTCTGTTGTTATACTCTCCATAACTTGCATGTGTGCGGTTTTGATAGGCTACCGGTAGAAAACATAAAATTGCCAACAAAAATTAAAATTAGGAAAAGGTTCTCTTTCATTTGCTTGCAGTCTATTCACTCACTCTAGGCTATACGAAATGATCCTGCGGGAAGCTTCCCAAAATTGACAACGAGGAGGTACATGGGTCAGCCCATTGCCGAATATGTTGTGCTGGTTTTTTCACAAATGCACGAACATTTCTTTGTTCACTAGAAACATCTTTTCATAACATTTTCCCATTTTCAACCTTTAATATTAAAACTAAGTTACAAAATTACTAGAAATGTATAAAAAAATGAGATTTAACAAAAAAAAGCATTATATCTATCAATGGGCCGCACGGTGGGCAACACATTTGGAGGTCCCATCATGTGGAGCGAGCGTAGCCACCGCTATGAGCATCAAATAGTAATATTATAATGCCCCGAGTTCCTATGTTTTTCCTACACTCCCATCAAACAACCACTTGTGCCAAATCATGTGTTTTCCACTCCCATAGGATTCAAGCGGACAAGGCATACCCTCAAAAAACAAAAGTGGACAGGGCATACCAATCCTCCATTTTTTCTACAATATGAATCAAAGGAGCCCTTAGTGGTGTCGAGGGTATATATTTATGCATGTACGTAGATAAACTTAAACTACAATTAAACAAAGGGGTATTAGTGCAACTAATTCATTTTTTGTGGTGTCGCTTGACATCACAAATTACAAGTAGCACCGCCATTACAAATAGAATGTCCCTCTTATTCCCCGCCTTGGTATAACACGTGAAAAGGTCTCTATATGAGTCAGCCCGGTGGCATGACCCATTAATCATTTTTTATTTTTTACATATATTTCAAGAAATGCACTTTTATTCAACATTTTTTTAAAAGTTGCCAAATAAAGGAATAAAATAATAGGAAAAATATTGCAAAAAATCAAAATGTTCACATGAATCAATAAAAATGGTTGTATGTCGAAATAAATATTTATCTCATATTTTGTAACATGTTTCAGTAAAAATATATTCAAGAACTAGAAAAGTCCATATATTTTTAAGTCATAGATTTGAGAAAAAATTATTCATTAATATCTTGATATGTATCCATATTCTTTTGGATGATTTTCATGTTTTTTACACCACCACCAAAAAAGCTCAAGTACTTTAAAAACTTCTTCATGCAACTAGTTATATATGTTCATATTCTTTAAAAAAGTTCTTGCAATTATAAAAACTTCATGTATTTTCCCTAGAATAATAGCATTTTCCTTAGAAAGTAAAGATCAATGATAATGAAAAAACTATTCAGTTGAAATAAACAAGAAAGACAAACAAATAAAAAAGATAAGAAAAAACAAACAACAAAAGAAACAGAAAAACACATGGGTCACATATAGGGGTTTCACCAGGAGAGTAGCATTTCAAGTCCCGGGCTCCAGAGAGCATGGTTTCTTGCAAAATTCGAAGTTGCCAATTTTTAAAAAAATATTCTGCAAAAGCATATGTATGTTCTCTAGCTATTTTGCATATTTTCATAAAATATAGTATTGCATTGTAAGCTACACAAAAAAGATAAAAAAAAGTTGGCCCAAATAAATATACAAGCCCTTTTTGAATCATTCAATTTCTTTTTATATACTCCGCATATAAATATCTATTTTACGGAAAATTCATAGCACATACAACACTTCTATATATAAACATACAACAGATTATTTTTTTAAAATAAAATTTACTGCTTTCGAAAGCAAAAAACCACGGATCTCCGTGGAGCCCAGTCACCGACGTGCATTATCGCTTCTTTCAGGAGCTATAGCTTCTATTCCATGCAATGAGCTTGTAATAAGATTTACCCCGTCTCTGCGCGTGGCGGTCACCACTATTACCGGTCTAACTAGGTGATGGGAGCTCACTCAGTTGGCCTTCTGGGATAAAATACCGATTTATTGCTTGTATTTGTAAGTCAGTGACCACTCTTTTGTTTAAACAGAAAAAGGGCAGTCAAATAGTTGCAAAATACAGTATAAATCATTTCACACACATAGTAGTTTTGACTTTTCGTTGCTGCTCAACCTTCTGCTCGGCCGCTGAGCCGTGGGCCTATTGACAACCCTGCAGCAGAAGCAGCAGCAGCCAGCAGGGTCTTTGATTACTAACACTGTTTCTTCTTGCACAGCTGAGATCCACATGCATGGCTGATGAAGATCTTCCCAAGATTCAACAGTGCACTGTACGCTGTATTACTGCACACGCGCCCGAAAAACGCCGTTACGGCCGAGCTCCTGCCAGCATGTTTCACCCCAAAATAGCCCAAACATCTAGGCGTGGTGTTCTTGATTCACAAGGCAGCCAGCAGATTCTGGGACTATGCTAGCGTAGCTGCTGTAGTAGGTTAGATTTGCGTAGCGGTCCACTCCGTGATCGATCTGATCCTACGTACTACGCTGTACGCATGCACACAGCCACGGATTAGGGAAAAAAATCGATATGACTGGACCATGCAGCGGCAGATTTAGCGAGAGCCCATGTATGGTCGACCCAAGGCATTGAAGACGCATCAAGTCATGAACTAGTACTGGAGTACTACGGTAACGATCGAGAACAAATCTGGACGCCACAATCTTCACCCAGGTAATAGGCAGCAGAGGGCTAGCTGGGTAGGTAGCTGCTAGTGCTAGCCCGGAGTTCAAAACCGCAAATCTGTCATCGCTAATGTGCATATGTAAAATGCTAGTAGTATGATCACTCGGACGACTGCCTTGATAGCTCAAGGTGTGCGTGGTTTTCGTCGATTTTTCTTAATTAAACGTGTCCTAAATGGTCTTAGGGTCGAGTGAAGTCTGAAATAAACCTTGAGGTTGTAGAGGCCGACACAAATGAACTCTCACCTTCGAATCCCTGAAGTTGATACCCTGTATTTACAAATCCCAGTCAATCCCGACCCTGCATGACTAAAATGTTATTTGGTGCAATAGGAAAGGCATGATCCCAGCCATGGTTGATTTCTACTGCGACTTACTACGTGGGCCCACCTGTAATATGCATCACCTCAAAAGTACACTTCCTAGCTAGCCTGTCAGGTGCGGTGCAGCGGCGATAACGACGGCGCCGATGAGCTCCTCAACAGCGTGTTCACCTGGGACTCGTAAGTCCGACCGCATAACGACGGGATCGGCTCGGCCATTGACGCCATTATGGATGAGCTTGAGGTAGCGATCATAGACGCCATCAAGCCTTGCCTCACGTCCGTAGGCTGCACTCACGTCCGTCTGTCCACACGCATGCATGTACGCATCTACGCGTCCATCCAGCCGTTGGCCGCACTGTTGCTCGCTGACCGCGTAGCCGTTTGGCTCGGCTCGCTGGTAGCCGCGGCGCCGTGCTCGGTTTTGTGCCCAACGCCACCTGCTTCATGCAGTTGCTCGCAGCTACGCACCGCCCACCGCGTGCCTCCCGTCCCATTGGTCGCGCAAGTCAACGGCCGGCTCGCTGTGGTCGAGTCGCGTGCTGGCCATCGCGCCCCGCTGGCGCGCGCTCGCCGCCGCGTCTCGCCACGCATGCAGGACGCCGCGACCACCAGGCCTCAGCTGCATCACATGTGAGCTCCGCTGGCCACGTCGCTCTCTACTGAAACCGAGACCCCGCCGCCCGCCTCGTAGGAAAATATAGAGGGATCGGCCGTGTAGAGGGAAAGGGGGGTCGGGGACGAAGAGGGACTAATATGACTTGTGGACCTATACTGTCAGTGAGAGCAGCGGATAAACCCGGCTGAGATCATTTCTATTCCCAATGCGCCAAACATGTATAGGGTTAGAATAGACCGGGATCAAAGAGGTTAGGGTACCAATTTCAGGGATTTGAAGGTTAGGGTTCATTTACGTCCGCCTCTACAAAGTCAAGATTTTCCTCTTTAACTGGACCAACTATCATGTTCTTTGTGCAGCACGGGAGCTCCCCGCCCTCCGTGGTAGTGAAAATTTGCTATAAAAATAGATCTTTTTGTTCGCGCACAAGCACGACTACAATCCAAAAGAAAGTAATGAGCGTAGCTAATTCAGTGGTCAAACCCAGAGCAGAGGCCAGCCGCAGCCGCAGCCGTCTCTTTGCCTGCGGCCGATGCAGCAGATCGCCAGACAGAGCGTATGAGCCCGCGCTCCACGCTCCCACAATGGCAAGCGGCAGCCTGCCTAGATTGTCCTGTCGTGTCGCTCCGACGACCCTCGGAACTAGCGCTAGCTGCTGGCCGCTGCGGCCACTGCGGCGGATAACGTGCGTACGAGCGGCTGGACGGGTCCGTCGACACGCAGGCTACGTACATCGATACGCGCATCGATCGCATCCATATCACCTTGGCAGTGGCAGGAGGATCCGATCGCTCCCAAGTTATTGCAAGCAGTCAGGTAGGAGTACGTACGTAGCCCGGCTCCCAAGATAAGAAAAAACATCCGTGTGCTAACGTCCATGCAGAATTCACGCGGGGTGTCGTGCACGTACGTGCTGAGCAGATCAATGATCAACGGAATGTATGTCCGTGTGGAGCGCGCGTACCCGTCTGCGTCTGCGTGTAGGAGCGGGAAGCGCGGGGTGAAAAACCCACGCTGAAAGCGCCTGCATACGCGCGCGCTGCCTACACAAAGCAGCGTAAATGGTGGCGAGATCTCCGGTGCAGATCGCATGGTCCCCTGGATCCATCCGATGCATGCCACTCGTCTTCCTGCCGCCGCCATGAATGCCGGCGCAGGTACGGCAGCCAAGGTTGTCCGAGGCCGAGGGGCCGGGGCACGGCCGCCATTACCATTCTTCGCGCCATCCATGATGTCATGTCACTACTCAATGTGGCTTGGTAGGTAGAGTAGAGTACGTGCTATGCTGCCTATGCAGCACGACCGCAGCTTCATGTCGCTCCCCCAATGTCTCGTAGGACACAAGTACGTGCCATGACGAATCAACGATGCATGCACGTGCATGGATCGATGGCGTACGTACTGATGCCATCGTTAGCGTGTGCTAGTTCTTTCTCGCTATACTGAACCCTAGCCGGCGTCCAAGACTTTTTGAAATCCGTGACTAATAACACTTGGCTTCACGGTATGCTGCGAATTGATATAGTTGTATACTTGGATTCACACTTAAGAGACTTTTTCCTATCATTATGTTCCTTTGCGGCCTTGTGGGATTATCACCGTGGTTTTTACAGGTATAAAAAGATCAGTTTAGCCTGATGTTTTTTATTTTTCAGTTTTTTTATAAGGCTGCAGTTTAAGTTTAATTGACAAGCAGGGTTATCAGAATACGTGGCTGGAATGCCGCAATAAGATGACAACGAAGAGAGGCATCGGAGGAACTCACTAACGTCGGTCGGACGGGTAATATTGCGTCCTACACCCCCCCCCCCCCCCGGGCTTGTAGGGCGTCGCCGTCACGCCTTGGTTTCTGCAATAGTTGACGACAGACCTTTGAGGAAGAGGAACAAGAGGGTGTGCGTTGCGATTGTAGCATGGGAAGGCACAGAAAGAAGGGGAAGGTGGTGGCGACACCGCTCAAGAGTCAAGACGCCGCCGCTTTGAAGAAATGTGTAAGACCTGCGGCGGCAAACTTGTGGCGATTGATGCAGTCCTATTCTTGCATAAATCACCGTGGGACAACTAGTGAGTTTGCATGCGCACTTCTAAGCTATCCTTGTCAAAAAGCCTGGGGCTGCATGTTTGCAAGCATGCAGATTAAGCCAAGTTTTAATCTCCAGCTGGGTCCACTAATCAATGCATGTGCGTGTGCATGCATGCATGCATGCATGAGAGGAAGGCGAAGAAAAAAGATCCAAGGCATGCATAACGGAAGAGGGTACTACTACTACCGTAGTACTCTACGTGGTTACGACGTGAGACATGTCGTTCGCTACTCGCGCCCACTTGCTTACGAGTAGTTATACAAGTTAGTATCAACCGTGTAAAACATGTGTGCCCCCCACCCCCCCACCCCACCCCCACCCACAACAGACACACACCCGGCCCCGCAGGCTGCAGCTCGCGGCCATGAATGCCTGTATTGAGTTTCTGAATTTCTGATCAGCTCTGTACCCGGGGACTTCAATGGTCAAATCATTTCCCTGTCTGTGTGTCGCGACGACGAGAGCTTCATGTAAAATCCGGTGCAGGTGCATCGTATCATTTCGCTGTCCATCTCCCAGCAGATTACAGCGCCTCACACGTAGGGTATGGGTATGTAGAGGAGTAGATGACCAACGCACGTAGTCTTGATCATGTCGCCCAGCATATATATTCACATACTGCACGCACACACACACACCATCCCACATGGTAGATCCATGCTTAAATCATCATCAACATGTGTTCGTTTTAATTTCAAAAAAAACATGTGTTCGTTTTACAGGTTTGTGTCGGTCGGAATCTACCACAGTACCACCCACATCCATTGGATCTTAGTTCAACGGTTCAGATTTTTGGGCTACCACGTATAAGAGCTTAATCTTCCGCGCAAAACGATGATCAGGTCCTTTTCCCTGGTCAGCCTCTAGCTGATCGCTTCAGTTCGACTCCGTTTTCTGTAAGCATTTGTTGTTGTCTACACTTTAACGGCTGACGTGTATTGAGCAATGGGGGGAGCAATGCTGTTCCTACGTCAAGATTCTACGAAAAGTTTTACATACCAGTTCAAATGGATGACAGTTCCTACGTCAAGACCATCGCTGTTGATGCTTCATGCCCCAGAGATGACCACCACTTAGAGGATGCTACCCACCTTGGACTCTTGCCCTAGAGCTTCTCAGCTGTGGCGTCTACTAGAGATCTGTCCTCACACGACATCGATCATCTTTGGGATATTGCCACTCTGGATGGTCTCGACATCAACCTCTTGCAATCCTTTGAAAACTCTGGGACTTTCGTAACGCCCAGGTGTTTCACTCTGAGACTCACTCCGCTATGGACACTCTCCAAAATGTATTCTGATTTTACGCTTTGGTGTTTAGGTTTAAGGACCCTGCTAGTAGGGGAGCGGCCATGTCATGGCGGGTCCTCTCCTCTCTTCGTACTCTATGATGTAACCTCGGCACCCAGGCTCCCCCCCTCACCCCACCCGCCACGCGCGCGCGCGCGTTGATTGTTCAAAATAAAATGGACGACGGTTAGCTGAAATCAAGGAAGCAGCTACCAACATATATAAAGGAAAAAAGAACTAGTACGTATGGATTTTGTGCAATCCTTGCGTAAGAATAGCATTTTTGAGTAAAATGAGTATGTATAGCTTTATGTTTCTACATCACCACATAAGCAAATACTACGTAAGTAAACAATTGATTGCATGTCATTGTTCTGAGCAATGGGTAGTCGTCCCCTTTGTTAAAATAAATCACCAAGTAGAAGTTTTGTGCAGTGCAAAAACATAGTCTGGAAAAGAAAGAGAGTGCACAGCCCTTTTGTTTTGGCAACCAAAACAAGGCACACTACTATTTTTTCGTTGAAATTTAAATCAAGTGCAGGCTAGGTACGAGAATGAAATCTCGGTTGATTGCTCACTGGACATGGGCCATCTAGGCCGTCGATCGATGTGTCATTTACGCGGTCGAGCAGGATCGGCATCCAAAAGTACAAAGAACCATGCACAGGTACGTGCCATATACACCATTCGTTTCATAGTGTAGTGCATATATATATATAGATTTTTTGAAAAGTCAAACCTCAATAACTTTGGCCAAATTTGCGGAGAAAAACATTTGCATCTAGAATGCAAAACCTATATCATTAGATTCATAAGATGTAGTTTCATATACTCCCTCCATCCCCTTGTACAAGGCCACAAACTCATATTACAGGTAGTATCAAGCTAAAATTTAATGACTAATTTGCATGCCAACTTTTCTTTTCATTAACCGGGATCGTTAATACGCCAAATGCATGTAAGGAAGAAATGGGAAGGAAATAGTTAAGTATCATTATGACTGCATGCATGCAAGTAGTATTAAACATGTTGCTACTAGGAGAAAACATTATTAACTTTTGCCTCGATTACTGTTGGTGGCCTTGTATAGAAGCAAAATGTATTTTTCGTAGTTGCCTTGTACTATAAGGGAATGGAGGGAGTATTATATAATTGATAGTATTGTAGATATAAACATTTTTCTCTATAAACTCGATCAAAGTTTAGAAAAATTGACTTCTAAAAACATCTAAATGCACTACATTTTGGAATGGATGATCTATCCATTATATATATATAAAGTACTGGTATAGTATAGTGATGCTCCTTGCCGGCCGGCCCACACGTAGGATACCCGAGTGGAGATGCCATCCGCTCTGCAGCGCGCATTCACTCTAGCTGACATGCACACGCACGTACGTACACTCCACTGTGCGTGTAAACCCTCCCAGTATACTACGGAGTACTAATTCACGGTACCATGCATATGCATGCATGCGTGGCACGCACGACCCCTCGTTTGTGCCAGACCCTGGTCGAGTGCGCGTTTAAGCGAATTTATTGGCGGCTGGCCAGCGCGTATGTACGTACTTTGATCTGATCGACACGCATGCATTCTCTCGTTTTCTCGCAGTGAAAAAACTACAGTGAAAAGTACTAGGAACAGTAGAGTGGTGATTCTGGTAGACGTATGTACGTGCGATAGCCGATCGATTCACAGTGGCACACTGCATGCATGCGTTCAGAACCCTGTCCCGTAGTTACGTACGTGCATACCGCGTCGCATGAACCGGCCGGCTTGTGCGTGTGCACAAGAAAGAGCGTTCGTGTATATAAACACACATGCATGTGTATAGTTGCATTGCATGCAGTATACTCCCTCCGTTCCGAAATACTGT
Source organism: Aegilops speltoides (assembly GCA_021437245.1). Lineage (NCBI taxonomy): Eukaryota > Viridiplantae > Streptophyta > Magnoliopsida > Poales > Poaceae > Aegilops > Aegilops speltoides. The sequence goes on along the minus strand of CM038147.1, from coordinate 93,718,507 downwards.
ATAAGTCTTTTTAGACATTTCAAATGAACTACAACATACAGATATATATATAGACATATTTTAGAGTGTAGATCCACTCATTTTGCTTCGTATATAGTCCTATTGAAATCTCTAGAAAGACTTATATTTAGGAATGGAGGGAGTATATTTGTCATACGAATATACTTACGTTGGTCGGTGTATACGATTAATTATTTTGCCGAGTGTACCGGCCGCGTGTAGGTACGTCTAATACCATTACATCCATCCACCTCGATCGAGCGCGCACGTACACGTACGAGCGGGTTAAACCGCGTGCATACAATAGATACGGGGCGGTACACACGTTGCCGCGGCTTGTCACATCAACATGCTTCCTGCTACATGCTTGCATGCAGATGCAGATCGGCCACGTACCAAGTGCATAGTACTGTACACGTGCGTACTGTGTACGTACACGGGGAAAATCCGGCATCTGCTATCTGTATCCACCGGGGCAGTACACGCGTACTCTCTCTCTCTCCCTTTCTCTCTCTCTTCATGCAGAAACCAGCCCTCTGCTGTGTGTGCGCGCGCGCGCATGCAGAAGCCAGCCGCCAGAGGGCACCATTTTGCGACGCAGCAATGAACAGCAGCTGGCGGCCGGACCTGCCTGCCGCGCTGCATATGGACATATTGGTGTGTGCAGGTAGGGAGGGAGATTCGTACCGCGGGGGTTTTAATGGACGGCCCGATCCATCGATCCGTTGCTCCGTATAGCAAGATCGTGCACTATGTTAGGCGCAGGCAGCCAGCCGGCATCTCTGTGTCTCTGGCGGGCGCGCGACGCTCACCGTAATAATCTCCGACCAACATTTGTTCGCCCGCCCGCCCGCCCGCTTCGATGGATCCAGTGCTCGTCTATTAACTCCAGACATTCACGCGAAGATCCACCGGATCCGTCCATAAATTCGTGCGCGCTGTGCACGATAGGAGTACCAGTAAATCCTATCGTTCCCGCATGATTGCGCTGTGCGTGCCCCCCACCCCCCCTCCGCCTGCGGACGCGGGCGCCATTGGAGTCGTATCTGCTAGCAGCTAGCCCATGGCCGGACACATCGAAACCGGCCGGCGTAACTACACCTTGTCAGAGTAGTAGCCGGAGGCCCGGATTCTAATTAACTGCCCACGAGGATGCATGATGGATAGGCTGAAACAGACACGGTGGACCTCCATATCTGGTGTGCACCATGAGTGCTTGGTTGAATTGGAAATGTGCGGGAGTGTTACATAATCGCTGCCGCCCATAAACATGATCTTAGTTTGTCCCGAGGTGTGGAAGATAAGCATGTGGGAAATTTCAAAAAAAAAAAAAAAGCTAAGCATGTGGGAAAGTAGTACTATATACATAATCGCTGCCGCCCATAAACATGATATAAGTTTTTTTAGCTCTAAAAAGGAAATAGAGAGGCGACGACGAACGGGCGACTCAAGAACCCTAGCTGCCGGCCACCGGCCATCTGCCCCACTCGCCGCCTTCAGGGCGTGTAGCTGCGCAAAGCCCGCGCGGCGCTGGTGGCGGCGGGGAGGTCCAGATAGGGGGGCTGTTGTGGAGTTGATGGAGGTCTACTGCAGGATGGTGACCGACGGACCCAATGCAGAGATCTTCATCGACGATCCGGTCCGGCTGGATCATCGGAGAAGAGGGTGTTGTTGTACGGCTTTGTACAACGGCGAGCTCGACATCAAATCCAGACCTGTCATACAACGACATGGGTGATTTTTTTTCCAGGTTTTCTTTAAGGAGTACGTCTTCTTGTTAGGTTTGGGACGGTGAAGCGGTGGCGTTGCCCAAATGTTTTATCCGCCCTGTCCCCATTCTGTTGGTGTGTCTTCCACAAGCACACGAGGGGGGAGGGGGGGAGGGGAGGTGTGTGGAGTTGTGTCTCCGCCGGGTTTTCTAGGATCCAGTTGGATTGATTTTCGTGGTCTTCTTAGTCTTCGGAGTTTCTACAAGCCCTTATTGATGGTTTTTTTCTCCAGGGCAGCGATTTGCTTCACAGACCGTGGCCGCCGGCATCTCCCTGGCCTACATCGACGACTTTCTGGCTGTTGCTTATACAAGCTCCTGGGTTTGAAAAAATTTGCTCCGCCGCGGCGGATGCCCAGAGGCAACATCGAGTTATGCTTACGGCGCGCCGCCGGTGGATGCAGGAGGAAGAAGACTTCGACACCCCTAAGATTTTGATTTTTCTACCTCCCCTGGTTAACCGGCAGAGATCGAGTGGAAGAAGGCTTTACCATAGTAGCCATGCTAGAGGGGAAAGCAGGCATCTTCACGCGCATGGGTGGGTGACTGAGCACAAGGAAAAAGAGAAGATCATCATGACCATTTCTCCGAGGTTATGAGTAGGGGGCGTAGTAGCAACAAAGACTTCAACTGGGATGAGCTTGGGGTGCAGACCCATGACTTGTGCGACCTGGGTAACACCATCACGGAGGATGAGGTTTGGGCGGCCATAAAAGAGACGCCTAATGATAAGTCCCCCGGTCCAGATGGCTTCACGGGTATCTTCTTCAAGAAGTGTTGGGGAATCATCAAGCATACGGTCATGAGGGTCATCCAGCATTTCGACTCCCTTCAAACCTCCAACCTTCATTGGGTGAATTCCGCCAATGTTGTTCTATTGCCCAAAAAGGAGGGTGCGGAAGGCATCTCTGATTATAGTCCTATCAGTCTCATTCATGCCCTAGCCAAAATTATTACCAAGGTCTTGTCGCTTCGGCTTGCTCCTCTCATGGATGACCTTGTCTCCAATGCACAGAATGCCTTCATCAAGAGGCGTAGTATCCATGATAACTTCATGTGCGTTAGGAATTTTGCTAGGCGGTTACACAAGTGCAAGACCCCTGCTTTGCTCTTCAAGCTGGACATAAGAAAGGCCTTTGACTCTGTTAAGTGGGAATACATCTTGGATCTCCTCCACCGTATGGGATTCCCGGACAAGTTCCGGGCTTGGATTGCCGCACTGCTTTCCTCGTCTTTGTCTCGCATTCTCTTGAATGGGATCCCCGGCCGCCCCATTATTCACGGTAGTGGTTTCCGGCAGGGTGACCCCATTTCCCCACTCCTTTTTGTCATCGCGATTGATCCGCTCCATAAGATTCTGGATTTGGCAACCCGGAAAGGCCTTCTTCACAAGATTTGTGGGCGAGGCCCCTGAAGGAAATATGCCCTAGAGGCAATAATAAAGTTATTATTTATTTCCTCATATCATGATAAATGTTTATTATTCATGCTAGAATTGTATTAACCGGAAACATGATACCTGTGTGAATACATAGACAAACATATAGTCACTAGTATGCCTCTACTTGACTAGCTCATTAATCAAAGATGGTTATGTTTCCTAACCATAGACATGTGTTGTCATTTGATTAATGGGATCACATCATTAGGAGAATGATGTGATTGACATGACCCATCCCGTTAGCTTAGCACTTGATCGTTTAGTATTCTGCTATTGCTTCCTTCATGACTTATACATGTTCCTATAACTATGAGAATTGTGTAACTCCCGTTTACCGGAGGAACACTTTGGGTACTACCAAACGTCACAACGTAACTGGGTGATTATAAAGGAGTACTACAGGTGTCTCCGAAGGTACATGTTGAGTTAGCATAATTCGAGATTAGGTTTTGTCACTCCGATTGTCGGAGAGGTATCTCTGGGCCCTCTCGGTAATGCTCATCACCTAAGCCTTGCAAGCATGTAACTAATGAGTTAGTTATGAGATGAAGTATTACGAGCGAGTAAAGAGACTTGTCGATAACGAGATTGAACTAGGTATTGGATACCGACGATCGAATCTCGGACAAGTAACATACCGATGACAAAGGGAACAACGTATGTTGTTATGCGGTTTGACCGATAAAGATCTTCGTAGAATATGTAGGAACCAATATGGGCATCCAGGTCCCGCTATTGGTTATTGACTAGAGATGTGTCTCAGTCATCTCTACATCATTCGCGAACCATAGGGTCCGCACGCTTAAGGTTTCGATGACAATTATATTATGAGTTTATGTATTTTGATGTACCGAAGTTTGTTCGGAGTCCCGGATATGATCACGGACATGACGAGGAGTCTCGAAATGGTCGAGACATAAAGATTGATATATTGGACGGATATATTTGGACACCGGAAAGGTTCGGGATAGTTTGGAGCTCCGGAGGTTCTGGAACCCCGGGAGGTATATGGGCCTTATTGGGCCCATGTAGGAGGAAGGAGAAGGAGCAAGGGAGGCGCCCTAATCCGACTGGGGAGGGGGGCCCCCTTTCCTTCTCCTTCCCCTCTTCCTTTCATACTACTAGTACTCCTTCCTACTACTAGTACTCCTTCCTTCTTCCTCCAAATAAGATTAGGAAAAAGAGGGGAAACCTACTTGGAGTAGGTTTCCTCCTCCTATGGCGCGCCCCCTCCTTGGGCCGCCACCTCCTCCCTCCCTCCTTTATATCTACGGGGTAGGGGGCACCCTAGAACACACAAGTTGATCATTGATCGTTCCTTAGCCGTGTGCGGTGCCCCCTCCACGATATTACACCTCGGTCATATTGTAGCGGTGCTTAGGCGAAGCCTGCGGCAGAGAACATCAAGATAGTCACCACGCCGTCGTCGTCTTGTGGAACTCCCCTCGGGCCTCTCTTGGATTGGAGATCGAGGTGCGTCATCGAGCTGTACGTGTGTCAAGAACTCGGAGGTGCCGGAGTAACGGTGCTTGGATCGGTCAGGACCGGGAGGACGTACGACTACTTCCTCTACGCTGCGTCAATGCTTCCGCTTCGGTCTACGAGGGTACGTAGACAACACTCTCCCCTCGTTGCTCTGTCATCACCATGATCTTGCGTGTGCGTAGGAAATTTTTTGAAATTACTACGTTTCCCAACAGTGGCATCCGAGCCTAGGTTTTTATGGTTTGATGTTATATGCACGAGTAGAACACAAGTGAGTTGTGGACGATATAAGTCATATTGCCTACCAGCATGTCATACTTTGGTTCAGCGGTATTGTTGGATGAAGCGGCCCGGACCGACATTACGCGTACGCTTACGCGAGACTGGTTTTACCGCCGTGCTTTGCACACAGGTGACTAGCGGTGTCGGTTCTCCAACTTTAGTTGAACCGAGTATGGCTACGCCCGGTCCTTGTGAAGGTTAAAGCGGAGTCTATTTGACAAACTATCGTTGTGGTTTTGATGCGTAGGTGAGATTGGTTCTTGCTTAAGCCCGTAGCGGCCACGTAAAATTTGCAACAACAAAGTAGAGGACGTCTAACTTGTTTTTGCAGGCATGTTGTGATGTGATATGGCCAAGGCGTGATGCTATATTTTATTATATGAGATGATCATGTTTTGTAACGAAGTTATCGGCAATGGCGAGAGCCATATGGTTGTCGCTTTATTGTATGAAATGCAACGCCTGTAATTGCTTTACTTTATCACTAAGCGGTAGCGATAGTCGTAGAAGCAATAGATGGCGAACGACAACGATGCTACGATGGAGATCAAGGTGTCGCGCCGGTGGCGATGGTGATCATGGCGGTGCTTGAAGATGGAATCACAAGCACAAGATGATGATGGCCATATCATATCACTTATATTGATTGCATGTGATGTTTATCCTTTATGCATCTTATCTTGCTTTGATTGACGGTAGCATTTTAAGATGAACTCTCACTAATTATCAAGAAGTGTTCTCCTTGAGTATGCACCGTTCGAAAGTTCTTCGTCTTGAGACACCACGTGATGATCGGGTGTGATAGGCTCTACGTTCAAATACAACGGGTGCAAAACAGTTGCACACGCGGAATACTCAGTTATACTTGACGAGCCTAGCATATCTGAGATATGGCCTCGGAACACGAGACCGAAGGTCGGCGTGAATCATATAGTAGATATGATCAACATAGAGATGTTCACCATTGAAACTACTCCATCTCACGTGATGATCGGACATGGTTTAGTTGATTTGGATCACGTAATCACTTAGATGACTAGAAAGATGTCTGCTAAGTGGGAGTTCTTTAGTAATATGATTAATTGAACTTAAATTTATCATGAACTTAGTACTGATAGTATTTTGCTTGTCTATGTTTGTTTGTAGATAGATGGCTCGTCTTTGTTGTTCCGTTGAATTTTAATGCGTTCCTTGAGAAAGCAAAGTTGAAAGATGATGGTAGCAATTACGGACTCGGTCCGTAACTCGAGGATTATCCTCATTGCTGCACGTAAGAGTTACGTCTGGAAGCACCGCTGGGTGCTAGGCCTCTTCTTGATGCTGGCCGACGGCGTTAAGAACGTCTGGCGAGCAAAGTCGATGACTACTCTATAGTTCGATGTGCCATGCTTTACGGCTTAGAACCGGGTCTTCAACGACGTTTTGAGCGTCATGGAGCATATGAGATGTTCCAGAGTTGAAGTTAATATTTCAATCAAATGCCGGATTGAGAGGTATGAAGTCTCCAATAAGTTCTCTGTTGCAAGATGGAGGAGAACAGTTCATCGGTGAGCATATACTCAAAATGTCCGGGTATAATAATCACTTGATTCAACTGGGAGTTAATCTTCCGGATGATAGCGTCATTGATGAAATTCTCCAATCACGCCACCAAGCTACAAGAGTTTTGTGATGAACTATAATATGCAAGGGATGAACAAGACTATTCCCGAGCTCTTCGCAATCTTTGAAAGCAGCGGAGGTAGAAATCAAAAGGAGCATCAAGTGTTGATGGTCAACAAGACCACTAGGTTTCAAGAAAAGGGCAAGGGAAGAAGAAGGAACTTCAAAAGAACAGCAAACAAGTTGCTGCTCAAGAAAAGAAACCCAAGTCTGGACCTAAGCACGAAATCGAGTGCTTCTCTTAGCGCGATGGACACTTTGAAGCGGAACTGCCCCAAGTATTTGGCGGATAAGAAGGATGGCAAAGTGAACAAAGGTATATGTGATATACATGTTATTGATGTGTACCTTACTAATGCTCGCAGAGCACCTGGGTATTTGATCTGGTTACATTGCTAACATTTGCAACTCAAAGCAGGACTACGAATTGCGAAGATTAGCTAAGGGCGAGGTGACGATCTTGGCGTGGGAAATGGTTCCAAAGTCGATGTGATCGCGATCGACACGCTACCTCTACATCTACCATCGGGATTAGTTTTAGACCTGAATAATTGTTATTTGGTGCTGCGTTGAGCATGAACATTATATCTGGATCTTGTTTGATGCGAGACGGTTATTCAATTAAATCAGAGAATAATGGTTGTTCTATTTATATGAGTAATATCTTTTATGGTCATGCACCCTTGAAGAGTGGTCTATTTTTATTGAATCTCGATAATAGTGATACACATATTAATAATGTTGAAGCCAAAAGATGCAGAGTTGATAATGATAGTGCAACATATTTGTGGCACTGCCGTTTAGGTCATATCGGTATAAAACGCATGAAGAAACTCCATACTGATGGACTTCTGGAATCACTTGATTATGAGTCACTTGGTACTTGCGAACCGTGTCTCATGGGCAAGATGACCAAACACCGTTCTCCGGATCTATGGAGAGAGCAACAGATTTGTTGGAAATCATACATACAGATGTATGTGGCCCGATGAATGTTGAGGCTCGTGGCGGATATCGTTATTTTCTCACCTTCACAGATGATTTGAGCAGATATGGGTATATCTACTTGATGAAGCACAAGTCTGAAACATTTGAAAAGTTCAAAGAATTTCAGAGTGAAGTAGAAAATCATCGTAACAAGCAAATAAAGTTTCTACGATCTGATCGTGGAGGAGAATATTTGAGTTACGAGTTTGGTTTACATTTGAAACAATGTGGAATAGTTTCGCAACTCACGCCACCTGGAACACCACAACGAAATGGTGTGTCCGAACGTCGTAATTGTACTTTACTTGATATGGTGCGATCTATGATGTCTCTTACCGATTTACCGCTATCGTTTTGGGGTTATGCTTTAGAGACGGCCGCATTCACGTTAAATAGGGCACCATCAAAATCCGTTGAGACGATGCCTTATGAACTGTGGTTTGGCAAGAAACCAAAGTTGTCGTTTCTCAAAGTTTGGGGCTGCGATGCTTATGTGAAGAAACTTCAACCAGATAAGCTCGAACCCAAATCGAAGAAATGTGTCTTCATAGGATACCCAAAAGAGACTATTGGGTACACCTTCTATCACAAATCTGATGGCAAGATTTTCGTTGCTAAATTCGGATCCTTTCTAGAGAAGGAGTTTCTCTCGAAAGAAGTGAGTGGGAGGAAAGTAGAACTTGATGAGATAACTGTATCTACTCCCTTATTGGAAAGTAGTTCATCACAAGAACCGGTTCCTGTGACGACTACACCAATTAGTGAGGAAGCTAATGATATTGATCATGAAACTTGGATCAAGTTTCTATTGAACCTCGTGGGTCTACGAGTAAGATCCGCACTGAGTGGTGCGGAAATCCTATTCGGAAGTCATGTTACTTGACCATGATGAACCTACGAACTATGAGGAAGCGATGATGAGCCCAAATTCCATAAAATGGCTAGAGGCCATGAAATCGAGATAGGATCCATGTATGAAAACAAAGTATGGACTTTGGTTGACTTGCCCGATGATCGGCAAGCCATTGAGAATAAATGGATCTTTAAGAAGAAGACTGACGCTGATGGTAATGTTACTGTCTACAAAGCTCGACTTGTTGCAAAAGGTTTTCGACAAGTTCAAGGGGTTGACTACGATGAGACTTTCTCACCCGTAGCGATGCTTAAGTCTGTCCGAATCATGTTGGCTATTGCTGCATTTCATGATTATGGCAAATGGATGTCAAGACTGCATTCTTGAATGGATTTCTAGAAGAAGAGTTGTATATGATGCAGCCTGAAGGTTTTGTTGATCCAAAAGGTGCTGACAAAGTGTGCAAGCTCCAGCGTTCCATTTATGGACTGGTGCAAGCATCTCGGAGTTGGAATAAACGCTTTGACAGTGTGATCAAAGCATATGGTTTTATCTGAGACTTTTGGAGAAGCTTTGTATTTACAAGAAAGTGAGTGGGAGCTCTGTAGCATTTCTAGTTTTATATGTTGATGACATATTATAAATTGGAAATGATATAGAATTTCTGGATAGCATAAAGGGATACTTGAATAAAAGTTTTTCAATGAAAGACCTCGGAGAAGCTGCTTACATATTGGGCATCAAGATCTATAGAGATAGATCAAGATGCTTAATAGGACTTTCACAAAGCACATACCTTGACAAAATTTTGAAAAAGTTCAAAATGGATCGAGCAAAGAAAGGATTCTTGCACGTGCTACAAGGTGTGAAGTTGAGTCAAACTCAATGCCCGACCACAGCAGAAGATAGAGAGAAATGAAAGATGTTCCTATGCTTCACCATAGGCTCTATCATGTATGCAATGTTGTGTACCGGACACGGCGTATGCTTAGCAATAAGCTTGGCGGTAGGTACCAAAGTAATCGAGTGGATCATTTGGACAGCGGTCAAGAACATCTGAAATATCCGAAAAGGACTAAGGATATGTTTCTCGTATATGGAGGTGACAAAGAACTAGTCGTAAATGGTTACGTCGATGCAAGCTTTGACACCGATCCGGACGATTCTAAATCGCAGACCGGATCGTGTTTATATTAAGCGGTGGAGCTGTAAGTTGGTGCAGTTCTAAACAAAGCCTCGTGGCGGGATCTACATGTGAAGCGGAGTACATAGCTGCTTCGAAGCAGCAAATGAAGGAGTCTGGATGAAGGAGTTCATTTCCGATCTAGGTGTCATACCTAGTGCATCGGGACCAATGAAGATCTTCTGTGACAATCTTGGTGCAATTGCCTTGGCAAAGGAATCCAGATTTCACAAGAGGACCAAGCACATCAAGAGACGCTTCAATTCCATTCGGGACCAAGTCCAAGTGGGAGACATAGAGATTTGCAAGATACATACGGATCTGAATGTTGCGAACCGTTGACTAAGCCTCTCTCACGAGCAAAACATGATCAGCACCAAGACTCCATGGGTGTTAGAATCATTCTTGTGTAATCTAGATTATTGACTCTAGTGCAAGTGGGAGACTGAAGGAAATATGCCCTAGAGGCAATAATAAAGTTATTATTTATTTCCTCATATCATGATAAATGTTTATTATTCATGCTAGAATTGTATTAACCGGAAACATGATACATGTGTGAATACATAGACAAACATATAGTCACTAGTATGCCTCTACTTGACTAGCTCATTAATCAAAGATGGTTATGTTTCTTAACCATAGACATGTGTTGTCATTTGATTAATGGGATCACATCATTAGAAGAATGATGTGATTGACATGACCCATCCCGTTAGCTTAGCACTTGATCGTTTAGTATTCTGCTATTGCTTCCTTCATGACTTATACATGTTCCTATAACTATGAGAATTGTGTAACTCCCGTTTACCGGAGGAACACTTTGGGTACTACCAAACGTCACAACGTAACTGGGTGATTATAAAGGAGTACTACAGGTGTCTCCGAAGGTACATGTTGAGTTAGCATAATTCGAGATTAGGTTTTGTCACTCCGATTGTCGGAGATGTATCTCTGGGCCCTCTCGGTAATGCTCATCACCTAAGCCTTGCAAGCATGTAACTAATGAGTTAGTTATGAGATGAAGTATTACAGAACGAGTAAAGAGACTTGTCGGTAACGAGATTGAACTAGGTATTGGATACCGACGATCGAATCTCGAACAAGTAACATACCGATGACAAAGGGAACAACGTATGTTGTTATGCGGTTTGACCGATAAAGATCTTCGTAGAATATGTAGGAACCAATATGGGCATCCAGGTCCCGCTATTGGTTATTGACTAGAGATGTGTCTCAGTCATGTCTACATCGTTCTCGAACCGTAGGGTCCGCACGCTTAAGGTTTCGATGACAATTATATTATGAGTTTATGTATTTTGATGTACTGAAGTTTGTTTAGAGTCCCAGATATGATCACGGACATGACGAGGAGTCTCGAAATGGTCGAGACATAAAGATTGATATATTGGACGGATATATTTGGACACCGGAAAGGTTCCGGGATAGTTTGGAGCTCCGGGAGGTTACCGGAACCCCCCGGGAGGTATATGGGCCTTATTGGGCCCATGTAGGAGGAAGGGAGAAGGAGCAAGGGAGGGGGGCGCGCCCCAATCCGAATTGGGGAGGGGGGCCGGCCCCCCCTTTCCTTTCTCCTTCCCCCTCTTCCTTTCATACTACTAGTACTCCTTCCTACTACTAGTACTCCTTCCTTCTTCCTCCAAATAAGATTAGGAAAAAGAGGGGAAACCTACTTGGAGTAGGTTTCCTCCTCCTATGGCGCGCCCCCTCCTTGGGCCGGCCACCTCCTCCCTCCCTCCTTTATATACGGGGGTAGGGGGGCACCCTAGAACACACACACTACTAGGAAAAGGGCTATAGATAGGATTGATTCTAATGGCGCACCGTGGAAGCAGTGCGCCACTACTATATACTAATGGCGCACCAGTTTTGTGATCGCCATTAGTGTGGAAGACACTAATGGCGCACCGTAAAATGTGGTGCGCCACTAGTATAATTTTTTTCCATTTTCCCATACACACTAATGGCGCATCTGGTCCATAATGCGCCATTACTATCTATAATTACTAATGGCGCACCAAGCGAGCGGCGCGCCATTCTTGTAAATTTTGTTTTATTCTTTTTTTGCAAAACTACTAATGGCGCATCGCCATACAATGCGCCATTACTAGTTTAAACTAGTAATGGCGCTTTCGGAGGAGATCGCCATTAGTATATATACTTATTACTTTTACTTTTTGCAAAACTACTAATGGGCACTTTAAATCGTAGTCTTCATTTCTCGATTGTATTTCATGGGCACTTTTGATATCATGAATATTTTTAAATTTCATGGGCACTTTTTAATTCATGAGGACACTTGATCTTGATTCCCCTCCATCTCGATCTCGATCCCCTCCATCTCGATCGCACCCTTTCCCTCCCCGCTTAGCTCCACCCATCGCAACCTCCCCGCTCCACCACCGAGCACCGGCCCCCAAGACCAAGACTTTTTGAACATATTTTTAAATTTTTTTACTATTTTTATAAAAATATTACTGTTATAATTTAAAAAGTTTGAACATATTTAAACACAAATAAATATAAAAACAGCATTTAAAATGCATAAACATATTCTTGTTATGATTTAAACAAGTTTGAACATATTTAAACACAAATAAATATAAAAAACACCATTCCCACTCCACCGCCGACCCCCTCCCGCACCCTCCCCACTCCACCGCCACCGACCCCCGCACCCTTCCCCACTCCACCGCCACGACGTCCCACGCACGCGCCCCACTCCACCGCCATTGCCCACCGACCCTCGGCCCGCACCGTCCCCCACTCCACCGCCGTCGACGACCACTCGCACCCTCTCCCCCGCACCCTCCCCGGCCCGCTCCACCGTCACAAATGGATGCAACTAAAATTGCAAAAAAAAAAACAAATTTGATTATATTTCCAAATAATAAATTTGATGATATTTTTTCATATTCATAAATTTTTTCAAATAACAAATTTGATGATATTTTTTAAAAAATTATTTCTATTTTGATAAAAAATATTACTGTTATGATTTAAACAAGTTTGAACATATTTAAACACAAATAAATATCAAACAATATTTTAAATGCATAAATACAAAAAATGGGGAGCCTAGGAATCAAACCCAGGACCTCCTGGTGTGTAGTGCTGCATGCTGACCAGTCGGGCTAGTGGGCTTGTTCTGATGGAGTGGGGGTTATGTGGAATGTGACCTGACCAGTCGGGCTAGTAAATAATGGCGCACCCGGGCGTGGTGCGCCATTTGATTGGTTGTACTTATGGTGCACTAGGGTTGTGGTGCGCCATTGGATCCCTCCCCCCAGTTCGTCCCCTCTCACTGTTACCTCCCTCCCTCCCTCGCCAGATCCACTCAACCCAACCATACACCACCGTCCCCTTTCTCCGTCCCCTCCGTCACATGCACTGCAGGCGTCGGCGCCCGCCGCCGCCGCTGTGGTCTTCTGCTGCCCGCCGCCCGCCGCCCGACCCATGGGACTCCACCCCGCCGCCCAGCGCCCACGAGCAGGATCGGCCGGCGCGTGCCGCCCGCTCCTCTCTCTCCTCCTCCTCCCGCGAGTGAGGGCTCCTCCGGCCCCTGCGGCGGCGGTCGGCGCGGCCCTCACGCCCCACCTCGCCTGCCCTGCCGTCCTCCGCCACCGCCCTTGCTCTCCTTCAATCATGGCGGCGGGACCGGACGAGCTCGACCCGACCCGACCCCTTCGCCGACCCGACCCCTTTGGCGACCAGTGCGTCTCCTCCTTCCTCCTTCCTCCTCTCTCCACCATTCCCCATTCCTTCCAACCGATGCTCCAAAAGAAATTTCAAGATGAAAGCACATGCTCCAAAAGTTAGGGTTCACGATTCAAATTGCCTTTGCATTTTTGTACTGCATTTTTGTAACTATATAGGAGAATCGAGTTCCTTCTACTTTTGTTTGTTTTCTTTTGAAACTGTGCTATCTTTTCATTAGAGATGGGATGTTTCTACTTTCTAGCGGTGAACATGAGAAGGTTGTGTTAGTTGCTCACTGGGATAGGAAAATAGACCGTGAACTTTACGAGATGGTAAAATAGATGAGGGCATTGTTCTCGAGGAAGGTGCAATGGATGTGATTGAAGATTCAGTTCGGTTGTTCCATTAATGATGTCTAGGCGTAATGCTTAATAAGTTTCATCTTGCGGCAAACAACAAGAACTGCAGGACTGCCTGTTGCTAGGTAGTAGTAGAGTACATAAACTTGCAAGTTCCAACTAGTTGCTTGAGGATTGAGTTAATTCATAGATGTTGACCTTCATCCATGGCATATAGATTGGAACAACTGAGTTCTGCTTTCTTGTTATTCTAGATTGTCTTGTGGATTTGATTTATTATCTGCAAAGTGATAAATTTTGAATTTGAACTAATTGATTCTCCTATGAAGAAGGCCAGCCTCGGAAATTGGTTAGTTTGAAGGCCGGCCCTTATAATGATGCTTTTCTCTAGAAAAAATGATCCTGGATTTTTTATGTAATTCTTTGTGGTATTAAGATGGAAACACAGGATACTATTTACATTAGGAGATGGTGTTATATTAAGATGCATATATTGTTATATTACATAAATTGTATCATCTTGCCACTTAAGTCACCTTCCCTTTAAGCGAAAAATTCAGTTAGGAGCTCTTGTTAGGAGATCTTGTCAAAAACTTGAGCTCTTGTCAAAAATTCAGTTATGGCATCTAGAATTATGTCAGTTTTGTTTCAGTAACTAGAAGACCAAAGTGTTAGGAATTACAGTAAAGCTGTAGTTTTCGATATTCTGTCCAAACCGAAAACTGTTAAAAAGCATGATGTTTCTTGGATTTACGTAATGATAATGATGATGGAACACATGGTCTTGGATTTCTGTAATGATGATGGAACATTATAAAGCATTGTACTCGGTGTGTATGAAGGATACAAAAATTTAGCAACTTCTTTGATTTTATAAAGTTGTTCTTATATGGGTGAAACTTCACTTGTTTTTAGGCTAGTGCAGGTGTTGCTTTATTGTGATGCCTCTGAATTACTTGTGATCACATTGAGAAAGACTTGCTATTTTGTTGGGTTTTGTCTCCGACCATTGTGTCGTGATGAATTTGCAGTACCCGAGAGGCCCTTGAGTTTGCGGAATGTCGATTAACTTCCGTTCCGCAAATTCGGGCACTCCATATGTCCTATTTTCAGCAAAGGTCATGCTGAAATTTTCCGTGAATTTTAGCATGACTTTGCTAAAAATAGGACATATGGGGTACTTATGACTAATACTGTTATCATGCATGGGTACTAATTGGTCTCTTCTGCTGCTTATCGGAGATGGCGGAAGCAGCCACCGCCGATCTGCGACACCACGGTCGAGTTGGATGCTTCGAGTTCTTCACTATCATACTTGAGGCTTGATATCATCCATGACGCTGGTATATAAAGCGAGATCTCCCTTCACCCATCTCATTATGATATCATTGTTTGCTACATCACTCATTTTCCCAAACTGCAGAGGCTGCCCGACAGTTTATGAACATCTTGATGGGTGAAGATCCGCCAAATAATGTGAAGCTGCGACAGCCGGCGGCGGGTTTCGCAGCGATGGGATGTGCGATTGGCGATCAAGAAGGGCCACATGTACTTGTCTCGTGGGTGGGAGAAGTTCTACCGTGCCTCGACCTGCAGCTGGGGTACTTCCTTGTCTTGAGTGCGACGGCGGCGCCAACATGCTCATCGTGAAGGTGTACAACAAGACTATGTGTGCATGCGCTCGCTATCGATGATGATGCGATGCGTCGTTCGCCTCTTCTTATTCCTCTACATTTGGCTTTGTCTCACATCGATTGTTAACGGTCATTGTTGCATTTTGGACAGGTAGGAGCAGCAAGAATGACATCAGCTACAACCAAAGCGGCGAAATATGTATGTGAAGCAAGCAAGCGATTCGGTCAGTGGCAAGCAGCGATTCTGCACCAAAGATAGACAACAAGAAGGATGATCCGGACTGGAGTGCGGGAGAAGAGGAGCAGAGTGAGGATGAGGAGCTGCATGATGACGATGGGCATCGGCCGAGGATGACCTAAGCGCTGGTGGTGGTGACCAAGGGCAAGAGATGGTGGTGGTGACCATGGGCAAGAGATGGAGGTGGTGAGGATGACCTAGCGATGGTCGTGCTCAAGGTGGCCTCGCGATGGTGGTGGTGCTCGACAATGACCACGCACCGGTGGTGGCGCCGGCGATCCCACACCGGGCGACATGACCACGCCAATTGTGGTAGAAGACTACATCCCACTACCTCCATCGCCTCCACCGCCTCGCCGCTCTAGGCGCATCGAGAGATGAAGGAGAAGAAGGAGAAGAACTGCCTACTTTGTCGGGTATGTCAGATCTCCTATAGGTTAGCTATCCAAAATGATATATATATATATACTTATTTACCTATGTTATCTCTAATATGCTTAGTTTCCTATAGGTTAGCTTCATTTTGCCTAAGTTGGCTCTAATATACTAACTTAGAGCTTATATGCTTAGTTTCCTATAGGTTAGCTCCAAAATAACTTATGTTAGCACAAAATGATCAAGTTTACATAATAAGCTTATAGTCTTTTTCTTAATCTTCTTCTTTTCCAAAATGACATAGGTTAGCTTCATTTTACCTAAGTTGGCTCTAATATACTAACTTAGACCTTATATGCTTAGTTTCCTATAAGTTAGCTCCAAAATAACTTATGTTAGCACAAAATGATCAAGTTTACATAATAAGCTTATAGTCTTCTTCTTATTCTTCTTCTTTTCCAAAACTCTTCTTATTCTTCTTCTAGTGTTCTTCCTCTTCTAGTATTCTTCTAGTCTTCTTCTTTTTCTTCTTCTAACTTCTTGTTTATCATTTTGCAGATTTGATTTAATTGATGGAAGCTTGCGTGGATGGAGTGCTTCTTTTCCATTTGTGTTTTTATTTTGTATCAATGTGAAACTTTTGTGAATTGATGGATAACGGTGTTGGATGAACAATGTGAAACTTTTGTAACGACGGAACTATGTGTTGGCTATGTATGTATATATGATGAAACTTGTGTGTTGGATATGATTGCTATATGGATGCTTGTTGTATATATATATGTGTTGAATATCTCATATGTGAAATGTGACCTGAGACTAAGAAGAAAAGAATTAAAAAAGTTGTTACTAATGGCGCACTACCATGTGCTGCGCTATAAGTATAGCAGATAATAGTGGCGCACTGTGGGCAGTACTAATGGCGCACTGCCTAGTATGCCATTAGAATACCAGATTCTAATGGCGCACATGTGGTGCGCCATTAGAA
Organism: Aegilops speltoides; assembly: GCA_021437245.1. Taxonomy (NCBI): domain Eukaryota; kingdom Viridiplantae; phylum Streptophyta; class Magnoliopsida; order Poales; family Poaceae; genus Aegilops; species Aegilops speltoides. The sequence goes on along the minus strand of CM038147.1, from coordinate 93,701,532 downwards.
AAAAATTCTAATGGCGTGAGTCTAGTGGCGCACCAGCCATGCGCCATTAGAAGGCAAAACTGGTGCGCCACTAGCATGCCTTTTCCTAGTAGTGTACAAGTTGATCATTGATCGTTCCTTAGCCGTGTGCGCTGCCCCCCTCCACGATATTACACCTCGGTCATATTGTAGCGGTGCTTAGGCGAAGCCTGCGCGACGAGAGAACATCAAGATAGTCACCACGCCGTCGTCTTGTGGAACTCCCCTCGGAGCCTCTCTTTGGATTGGAGATCGAGGTGCGTCATCGAGCTGTCGTCGTCAAGAACTTCGGAGGTGCCGAATGCGGTGCTTGGATCGGTCGGGACCGGGAGGACGTCGACTACTTCCTCTCGCTGCGTCAGCGCTTCGCCCGGTCTCGAGTGCGTAGACAACACTCTCCCCTCGTTGCTATGTCATCACCATGATCTTGCGTGTGCGTAGGAAATTTTTTGAAATTACTACGTTTCCCAACAGCCCCATGGTGAGAACCTCCCTATATGCGGATGCTGCTGCTGTTTTTTTTTTGCTCCTATCAAAACAGATACCGACAACCTTGCGTCCATCTTGAGAGGGTTTTGTACGTGACTGGCCTTAACACCAAGTTTCAGAAAAGCTCCGTCGTGCCAATTCAATGCAATCATCTTAATCTTGGGCACATTCTTCAGAGCATGCCGACATCTCGTGCTACTTTCCCGGTGAAGTATCTAGGTCTGCCACTCTCCGTGTGGCATCTTAGGGCATCTCCAGCCGCGCCCCCAAGAAGGCCTCCCCAGGCGATTTTTTCACGCTGGCGCCGAAAAAAGGCCCAGTCGCGCACCCAGGATGCCAAAAATCGCCGGCTTGGGCCGAAAACAGCGCCGGCGGACCCAGCCCGAACCAGCCTTGGCCAGGGGCGCCGAAGCGAAGTTGTTTTGATGCGAAGAAGCCGCGGGCCAGCCGCGTCAGCGACCCGGCGCCTCGTCTTCCCCCAACGGCCTCGGTTTCTGCGGGAATCAATGGCAAGGCTGCCGCCGGTCAGCCTTGCCATTGATTACTTCACGGGCGGCACGTCACGGGGCGGCGCCGACGCCTTCCCTCCCTCACACGCGTACACACGGCGCGGCCCCGGCTATAAAAGCCGGCGGCCTCCACTCCACTTCCTGTGCCCACACCAGCCCGCCCGCCCTCGCCGCCGTCCGGCCCTCCTCTCTCCTGCCTCTCCCGCGCCGTCGCCGCCGACGCCATGGCGAAACGCTTCCCGGGGGCGAGGCGGCGGCAACCGGCCGCCGTTCGCTCCGCCTGCGAGTCTGGCTCTGTTCGGCGAACATCCGGCGCCGCGCGGACATGCGCGCCGGGCCGTCGGGATGGAGGCTCAGCGCCGAAGTGCCCATTCCCCGTTGCCCGACGCCGCGCGGCGGCCGAAATGCCGCCGACGAGGTTGAGATCGTCCGCGCGTCCCTCACCGACGCCCAACGCTCCCTCCCCCAGTACGCCGCCGACAACCACGCCGCCTGGGCGGCGTATTTCGAGCGCCACCAGCAGCAGCGTCTGGCGTCCACCAATGGCGCGCCGGTGGTCGGCGGGCGGCAGAACAGCGAGGGGCGCCACCTCTGGTGGGGCGTCCCCGGCCGCACACTCGAGGGCGTGCTCACGCACCTCGAGGGCGGCAACGACCGCCGTTAGCATACCCCGGCAGCCGCCGTGCGCGAACATGGGCGCCAAGGCGGTTCGGGTCTTCCTCCTCCTCTTCCTCCTCCCGATCCTCCTCGCACTCCTCCGGAACTCCGGCCCTGCTCGCCGTCAAGGCCGAGCCTGCGTCGGAGTCGCCGCTCGGTCGGCGCACTCGCAGCGCCGGCATCGTCATCCACGAGGCGGCGGCGCTTGTCCTCGGTTCGCCAGCGCCGTCAAGCGAAGACGGGCGAGAATAGCACCGGTGAAAGCGGGCGGGCTGGCGCCGGTGAAGACGGAGCGGCTCGCATCGCGCGAAAGCGGGCTTCGTCGGCAACAGCGACCACAGAATGGGCGCGCCAGACTCCATTGCGATGGAGAAAGCGCGCCAGAGAAAGCGAAGGCGCCCAGTAGCGCCGAACTAAGCGCCGCCGAGGAGCGCCGACGCGGCGCGGCGAAGACGGAGTCGTCGTCCTATCGACAGCGACGACGACGACAGCGCCGCCGCCGATCCACCATGGCGGCGTCGGGTCTGGCCGGGCGTCGCGTCAAGGAGGAGAAGGCCGGCGGCAGCGATGGCGGCGACGGCGGCGGCGACTTCAGCGCCTTTGTTTTTAGATTAGCTTAATAATGTAATGAAAATGGGCGAATTTGACGAAATTCGCCATGTTGAACGAAATTTAATCGCTCTTTGTCATATCTTCGCGAGCGGGCCCCCTTTTTACACTCTCTTTGTGGCGGCCCACGAGTCGGCGGCTGGCGACGACTTCGCCAGGGCCTTTTTTTTCGCCGGCTCACCCCTAGGTGGCGCTTTTAGACGCCCCCTGGGGGGCCAACGGCTGGAGATGCCCTTAGGAAGGTGGACTTTCAATACCTTGAGGACAAGGCGGCTGGCAAGTTGGTCACATGGGACTGCCAAAACATCACTAATATCGGTCGCACGACACTTGTCAAGTCGCTCATCTCCTCCCAAGCAATCTACTCAATCACGCCTCTCATTGTGCTGCCAAGCATGCTTAACAGCCTCAATAAATTCGAGAGGACGTTCCTATGGTCCGGCACGGACAAGACAACGGGAGCCAAATGCAAAGTGAATTGGAAAATGGTTTGCAGACCCAAGGAGTATGGGGGTCTTGGGGTACTCAACACTGACAAGTTTGCGCGTGCCTTATGACTCTGGTGGCTGTGGTACGAATGGAAGGTGCCCCACAAGCTTTGGGTGGGTTTTGGTAACCCTAGCACTGATGACGACCTAGAGTTTTTCTATGCCTCTACAACTATCACCGTCGGTGATGGCGCTAAGATGCCGTTCTAGGACTCTCCTTGGCTGCTTGGGCGGAAACCCAAGGATATTGCTCCGTTAATCTTCGAGGCCTCAAGGAGAAAAAATTGGAAGGTGCGGGAGGCTCTTAAAGGAAATGCTTGGATTCTCAAAATCAATCCCAACACCGTTGTCACCATTGGTCACATTCGCGAATTCTTCACTCTTTGGATGCTTGTTCATGATTTCCACCTTGATGGGCAAGCCGATGATGATATCATTTGGAAGCACGCGAATGATGGGATCTACTCGGCGGCCACCGCGTATAAGGCCCAGTTCCTTGGTTTGACTCTGTCGCCCATGAACTGCATGGTTTGGAAGGCTTGGGCCCCCCCCCAAAGGTTAAATTCTTCGCTTGGTTAGCTCTACAAGACCGTATTTGGACCGCTGATCGGTTGGAGAGGCGCGGTTGGGCTAACTGTGGCCTTTGCCAACTATGCAAGAGAGAACAAGAAACAGGGCCTCACCTCTTCTTCAAGTGTCAGTACACGCTTAGGCTATGGAGATCTATCATCGAGAAGTTTGGGCTAGCTCACATCAACACCTCTGGGTGGCATCTTGATGAATCCGTCAACGAGTGGTGGGGCAAACGAACCGATAACCGACAGCAAAACTGGCATGCCATGACCTCCCTCACCATGCTCATCTCGTGGACCGTTTGAAACGAGCGGAATGCTAGAGTGTTAGGTCAAAAATTTGCTCCACCACCTGTTCTTCTTAGATCCATTCTTGAAGAAGCAAAGTAATGGGTTTCTGCTGGCGCAAAGAAATTTGGGACTGTAATTTTGTGCGAGTAATTTTCATGCCGCTTGTGTGTAGGGGGTTATGTAAACGAAAACTCAAAACGGTGCCCGGGCTCATCTGCTCCCTCTCAGCAAAAAATTCAAAAAAAATACTAGAAAAATTCAAAAACATCCAATTTTTTTGTGGTGGTAGATAATTTGACGCGTGAGGTGTGCCCCAAAATTCAACTTATTTGGACAACTGAGCAGCTCTCGGCAAAAAAGACAAATCGGGTCAAAACGGTGCGTGAACAGTAAACATTTTTACAGACCCTGATTTTGTCTTTTTTGCCGAGAGCTGCTCAGATGCTCAAATGAGTTGAATTTTGGGGAGCACCTCACGCGTCAAATTATCTACCACCACAAAAAAAATTTGGAATTTTTTGAATTTTTCTATTATTTTTTTTGAATTTTTTTCTAAGCGTAGGTGCAGCTGAGCCCGGGTGCAGATTAGCCGCACTCGTTATGTAAAACTCTAAACTCTATTCTCTCCTTATTTAATAGATGAGGCAAATCTTTTACATCCGTTTCAAAAAAAAAAAACATAAAAGGCAAACACCTCAGTGCGTACTCAAGAGCGAGCTGATCGAGCATATCCAACTGTACTAGTGTCACAGCGTCGCCAAGCAAGGCATTCAAGACCAGCTGCACCGTTGGCCAGTCTCCATAGGTCTTGCAGCTCGCATGTATGTAGTACGAACTGCGGGCTTTAAACAGTAAGGCCGTGGCATATGCTACAGGAAATCAGCATGTACGAGCAGTTTAATTAGGATTATCATCAAGTTCGTGGCATATGCTACAGGAAATCCGCAAAAAAAAAAAACAGCATGTACGAGCAGTTTAATTAGGATTATCATCAAGTTTGGCAGCAGGCAGGCAGTAGGGATTGATGCTAAGTACTGGGCTCTGCTCGTACCACGGTACTGCGTACTGCCTAGCTTAATTACTCTTGTTCCGCTTGCTGCGAGCGGATTCCCATCTTAACCGGACGGAGATTACGCGCGTGGCGTAGCGTACGAATGCGCAGGCCCCGTTCGATCCGGGGGGATCCTTAGCGGGAGGTACGTCCGATCTCCCCGCAGCGAGCGGGCAGGAAACTAAATGAGAGTTGCGATGGGATCAGGCTCTAGTTATTTGCCTGGCGCTGATCAGGCATTTTGTTCCTCCAAAATGGATCTGATCCAGGATCGACGAATTGATGATGATCTCTGAACCCCAGTTTCAGACAAGTTTGTGCTTGACTAAACCGTTCCTAGTCCTTACCTTGACCCTGGAAAATTCATTTGGGCGGTCAGTGTCATTGCAGCATCTGCTATGGACTGCACTTTTGCTCGAAAATGTTGGTTCTCAATTTCTTCATACAATCGCCATGGACATCGCTATCTCGGGCTGCCGGAATATATGGATGCACAGAAATGAGGATTTTTTTTCAGAAATGAATTGCCAAGCCTTCTTTCCTGGAGGGTTGAGCTCAAACAGGATCCGCTGTTGGTCAAGCATAGGGCCAAAGTCAAGAATTGGGTACAACTCTGAACTTTAGTTATTCATGTTATTCATGTGATTGCTTCCCTGCTTTGACTAGTTGAACTCTGAACTCTGAGCTCTCTCAATCAGTGGATTGCTTCCCTGATTTGGCTAATTGAACTCTAAACTTCAGTTATTCATGTTAGAAAAAACTGGAATTTGGTAGATGCAGATTCATATCTGCTTGTATATTGTTTACTTGCTTTGTACATATTTTATCTAAGGGAAATGAAAAATACCGTAAAACTAATGTTCTACGGTTTCAGGTTTTGAAAGGTATTTTCTTTGAGGTTCAACCTTTTGTAAAAGCTGCCACATAGGAATTTGGGTGATGGGGATGAAACAAGTTATTCCCTCTGTAAAAAAAATATAAGAGTGTTTAGACTACTATTCTAAACGCTCTTATATTTCTTTACGGGGGTAGTACATACGTTTATGCCTTTTGAGGTTGTATATATAGCGTCTATGATGTGTACTCACATATAGCGATTATACTTCGCCACAAAATAAACGATTATACTAAAAGTAGACCATTTTATAGTCTGTCCATTGTCATAAACACCGGATGTCTAAATTAAATCGGTGGGAGGAAGATCAACTGGGTGACGAGATCAAATGTGATGCCCGAGAGTTTTAAAATACCGAAAAAGGATTTCCCCCACTTTGTATTCCAAAGTTGCGAACAGCACATCAAGCCCAAAGAAAAAGAAGAAGAAACAAATGCCAATAATGGCAGCTCGACAAAGCGCGGATGACCCGCCACCGCTACGCCCTCACTAGTAGAAAACAGGGCTTTCGTTCGGGCCAGATAAGCCCTTTAGTCCCGGTTCAGTCATGAACAGGTACCCATGGGGGCATTGGTCCCGGTTCGTGCGGCTAAAGGCATTAGTCCCGGTTCATGTGAGCCCTTTAGTCCCGGTTTGAAACATGAACCGGGACTAAAGGGTGCGATGCTTTTAGTCGGTTCAGTATCTCAAACCGGGACTAAAGATTAGACCTTAGTCGGTTTGAGGCACGAACCGGGACTAAAGGAATCCCTAGTCGGTTCATGCCTCAAGCCGGGACTAAAGGTCCCATTCAAACTCTACCCCTCCTCTGTTGGGGAACGTAGTAATTTCAAAAATTTCCTACGCACACACAAGATCATGGTGATGTATAGCAACGAGAGGGAGAGTGTTGTCTACATACCCTTGTAGACCCGGCGGAAGCGATCTGGCGTAGAGGAAGTAGTCGTCGTTCTCCTCGCGATCCGACCGATCCGGCGCCGTTACTCCGGCGCCCGAGTTCTTGACACACGTCACAGATCGATGGCGTCCCTCGTACTCGATCCAGCCGAGTGTCGAGGAGAGTTTCGTCGGCGACGGCGTGGTGGCGATCTTGATGTTTCACCGGCGCGGGGCTTCGCCTAAGCTTGCGACAGTATGACCGAGGTGGAATATGGTGGAGGGGCACCGCACACGGCTAAGGAACGATCCGTAGATCAAACTTGTGTGTCCTAGGGTGCCCCTTGCCCCGTATAAAGGAGGGAGGGGAGGTGCGGCCGGCCCAAGGCGCGCGGAGAGTCCTACTCCCACCGGAGTAGGACTCCCCCTTCCTAGTTGGAATAGGATTGGGGAGGGAAGAGGAAGGGCGCCGCCCCCTCCTGTCCTATTCGGACTGGGGGGGGCGCGCCCACCACCCCGGCCGGCCCTCCTCTTCTCCTCGAGGCCCACCGAGGCCCATTTACCCCGGGGTTCCGGTAACCTCCGGTACTCAGAAATTCTGTTTTCACCGGAACCATTCGAACTCCAAACATAGGCTTCCAATATATCAATCTTTATGTCTCGACCATTTGAGACTCCTCGTCATGTCCGTGATCACATCCGGGACTCGAACTTCTTCGGTACATCAAAATACATAAACTCATAATAAGCATCCATCGAAACCTTAAGCGTGCGGACCCTACGGTTCGAGAACAATGTAGACATGACCTAGAACTATTCTCGGTCAATAACCAACAGCGGGACCTGGATGCCCATATTGGTTCCTACATATTCTCGAAGATCTTTATCGGTCGGACCGCATAACAACATACGTTGTTCCTTTGTCATCGGTATGTTACTTGCCCGAGATTCGATCGTCGGTATCAATACCTAGTTCAATCTCGTTACGGCAAGTCTCTTTACTCGTTCCGTAATACATCATCTCACAACTATCTCATTAGTTGTAATGCTTGCAAGGCTTCATGATGTGCATTACCGAGAGGGCCCAGAGATACCTCTCCGACAATCGGAGTGACAAATCCTAATCTCGAAATCGCCAACCCAACATCGCCTTTGGAGACACTGTAGTACTCCTTTATAATCACCCGATTCGTTGTGACGTTTGGTAGCACCAAAGTGTTCCTCCGTAAGCGGAGTTGCATAATCTCATAGTCACAGGAACATGTATAAGTCATGGATAAAAGCGGTAGCAACATACTAAGCGATCGTGTGCTAAGCTAATGGAATGGGTCATGTCAATCGATCATTCTACTAATGATGTGACCTTATTAATCAAATAACAACTCTTTGTTCATGGTCGGAAACATAACCATCTTTGATTAACAAGCTAGTCTAGTAGAGGCATACTAGTGACATATTGTTTTGTCTATGCATTCACACATGTATCATGTTTCCGGTTAATACAATTCTAGCATGAATGATAAACATTTATCATGAAATAAGGAAATAAATAATAACTTTATTATTGCCTCTAGGGCATATTTCCTTGATCTCCCACTTGCACTAGAGTCAATAATCTAGATTACATAGTAATGATTCTAACACCCATGGAGTCTTGGTGCTGATCATGTTTTGCTCGTGGAAGAGGCTTAGTCAGCGGGTGCGCAACATTCAGATCCGTATGTATCTTGCAAATCTCTATGTCTCCCACGGACTAAGTCCGGATGGAATTGAAGCGTCTCTTGATGTGCTTGGTCCTCTTGTGAAATCTGGATTCCTTCGCTAAGGCAATTGCTCGATATTGTCACGAAGATTTTCATTGGACCCGATGCACTAGGTATGACACCTAGATCGGATATGAACTCCTTCATCCGACTCCTTCATTAGCTGCTTCGAAGCTGCTATGTACTCCGCTTCACATGTAGATCCCTTCTGACGCTTTGTTTAGAACTGCACCAACCGACGGCTCCTCCGTTTAGTGTAAATCGTATCCGATCTGCGATTTAGAATCATCCGGATCGGTGTCAAAGCTTGCATCAACGTAACCGTTTACGATGAGCTCTTTGTCACCTCCATATCTGAAAACATATCCTTAGTCCTTTTCGGTATTTCAGGATGTTCTTGACCGCTGTCCGATGATCCACTCTGGATTACTTTGGTACCTCCTGCTAGGCTTATAGCAAGGCACACATCAGTGTCAGGTACACACATTGCATACATGATAGAGCCTATGGCTGAAGCATAGGAACATCTTTCATTTTCTCTCTATCTTCTGCGGTGGTCGGGCATTGAGTCTTACTCAACTTCACACCTTGTAACACGTGCAAGAACCCTTTCTTTGCTTGATCCATTTTGAACTTCTTCAAAATTTTGTCAAGGTATGTGCTTTGTGAAAGTCCAATTAAGCGTCTTGATCTATCTCTATAGATCTTAATGCCCAATATGTAGGCAGCTTCACCAAGGTCTTTCATTGAAAAACTCTTATTCAAGTATCCTTTATGCTATCCAAAATTCTATATCATTTCCGATCAGCAATATGTCATCTACATATAATATCGAAATGCTACTGAGCTCCACTCACTTTCTTGTAAATCTGAGGCTTCTCCAAAAGTGCATACAAGACTATATGCTTTGATCAACTCATCAAAGCGTATATTCCAACTCGAGATGCTTGCACCAGTCCATAGATGGATCGCTGGAGCTTGCACACTTTGTTAGCTCCTTTGGATCGAAAAAACCTTCGGTTGCATCATATACAACTCTTCCTCCGAAAAACCATTCAGAATGCGGTTTTACATCCATTTGCCAAATTTCGTAAATTGTGGCAATTGCTAACATGATTCGGACAGACTTAAGCATCGCTACAGTTGAGACAATCTCATTGTAGTCAACATCTTGAACTTTGTCGAAAACCTTTTTGCAACAAGTCGAGCTTTGTAGATAGTAACACTACTATCAACGTCCGTCTTCCTCTTGAAGATCCATTTATTTTCTATGGTTTGCCGATCATCGGGCAAATCCATCAAAGTCCATACTTTGTTCTCATATATGGATCATATCTCAGATTTCATGGCCTCAAACCATTTCGCGGAATCTGGGCTCATCATCGCTTCTTCATAGTTCGTAGGTTCATCATGATCTAGTAGCATGACTTCCAGAACAGGATTACCGTACCACTCTGGTGCGGATCTTACTCTGGTTGATCTACGAGGTTCTGTAGTAACTTGATCTGAAGTTTCATGATCAACATCATCAACTTCCTCACTACTTGGTGTAGGTGTCTCGAAACCGGTTTCTGCGACGAACTACTTTCAAGTAAGGGAGAAGGTACTATTACCTCATCAAGTTCCACTTTCCTCCCACTCACTTCTTTCGAGAGAAACTCCTTCTCTAGAAAGGATCCATTCTTAGCAACGAATGTCTTGCCTTCGGATCTGTGATAGAAGGTGTACCCAACTATCTCCTTTGGGTATCCTATGAAGACACATTTCTCCGATTTGGGTTCGAGCTTATCAGGTTGAAGCTTTTTCACATAAGCATCGCATCCCCAAACTTTAAGAAACGACAACTTTGGTTTCTTGCTAAACCACAGTTCATATAGTGTCGTCTCAACGGATTTAGATGGTGCCCTATTTAACGTGAATGCAGCTGTCTCTAATGCATGATCCCAAAATGACATTGGTAAATCGGTAAGAAACATCATAGATTGTACTATATCCAATAAAGTACGGTTATGACGTTCGGACACACCATTATGATCTAGTGTTCCAGGTGGCATGAATTTGTGAAACTATTCCACATTGTTTTAATTGAAGACCAAACTCGTAACTTAAATATTTGTCCCATGATCAAATCGTAGAAACCTTATTTTCTTGTCACGATGATTTTCCACTTCACTCTGAAATTCTTTGAATCCTTTCAACTATTTCAGACTTATGTTTCATCAAGTAGATATACCCATATCTGCTCAAATCATCTGTGAAGGTCAAAAATAATGATACCGCCATGAGCCTTAACACTCATTGGATCGCATACATCGGTATGTATTATTTCCAATAAGTCGGTTGCTCGCTCCTTTATTCGGAGAACGGAGTCTTAGTCATCTTGCCCATGAGGCATGGTTCGCAAGCATCAAGTGATTCATAATCAAGTGATTCCAAAATCCCATCAGCATGGAGTTTCTTCATGCGCTTTACACCAATATGACATAAACGGCAGTGCCACAAATAAGTTGCACTATCATTATTAACTTTGCATCTTTTTGGTTTCAATATTATGAATATGTGTATCACTACGATCGAGATCCAATGAACCATTTTCATTGGGTGTGTAACCATATAAGGTTTTATTCATGTAAACAGAACAACAGTTTATTCTCTTACTTAAATGAATAACCGTATTGCAATAAACACGATCAAATCATATTCATGCTCAACGCAAACACCAAATAACATTTATTTAGGTTCAACACTAATCCCGAAAGTATAGGGAGTGCGCGATGATGATCATATCAATCTTGAAACTACTTTCAACACACATCGTCACTTCACCCTTAACTAGTTTCTGTTTATTCTGCAACTCCCGTTTCGAGTTACTACTCTTAGCAACTGAACCAGTACCAAATACCGAAGGGTTGCTATAAACACTAGTAAAATACACATCAATAACATGTATATCAAATATACCTTTGTTCACTTTGCCATCCTTCTTATCCGCCAAATAATTGGGGTAGTTACGCTTCGAAGGACCAGTCCCTTTGCGGTAGAAGCACTTAGTCTCGTGCTTAGGTCCAAACTTGGGCTTCTTCACTTGAGCAGCAACTTGCTTGCCGTTCTTCTTGAAGTTCCCTTCTATCCCTTTGCCCTTTTCTTGAAACTAGTGGTCTTGTTAACCATCAACACTTGATGTTCTTTCTTGATTTCTACCTTCATCGATTTCATCATCATGAAAAAACTCGGGAATCATTTTCATCATCCCTTGCATACTATAGTTCATCACGAAGTTCTACTAACTTGGTGATGGTGACTAGAGAATTCTATCAATCACTATCTTATCTGGAAGATTAACTCCCACTTGATTCAAGCAATTGAAGTGCCCAGACAATTTGAGCACATGCTCACTAGTTGAGCGATTCTCCTCCATCTTTTAGCTATAGAACTTGTTGAAGACTTCATATTTCTCAACTCGGGTATTTGCTTGAAATATTAACTTCAACTCCTGGAACATCTCATATGGTCCATGACATTCAAAACGTCTTTGAAGTCCCGATTCTAAGCTGTTAAGCACGGTGCACTTAAACTATCAAGTAGTCATCATATTGAGCTAGCCAAACGTTCATAACGTTTGCATCTGGTCCTGCAATAGGTCTGTCACCTAGCGGTGCATTAAGGACATAATTCTTCTGTGCAGCAATGAGGATAAACCTCCGATCACGGATCGAATCCGCATCATTGCTACTAACATTTTTCAACTTTGCTTTCTCAAGGAACGCATTAAAATCCAACGGAACAACAGCACGAGCCATCTATCTACAATCAAACATAAACAAGCAAGATACTATCAGGTACTAAGTTCATGATAAATTTAAGTTCAGTTAATCATATTACTTAAGAACTCCCACTTAGAAAAACATCTCTCTAGTCATCTAAGTGATCACGTGATCCAAATCAACTAAACCATAACCGATCATCACGTGAAATGGAGTAGTTTTCAATGGTGAACATCTTATGTTGATCATATCTACAATATGATTCACGCTCGACCTTTCGGTCTCCGTGTTCCGAGGCCATATCTGCATATGCTAGGCTCGTCAAGTATAACCCGAGTATTCTGCGTGTGCAAAACTGGCTTGCACCCGTTGTAGATGGACGTGAGCTTATCACACCCGATCATCACGTGGTGTCAGGCACGACGAACTTTGGCAGCGGTGCATACTCGGGAGAACACTTCTTGATAATTTAGTGAGAGATCATCTTATAATGCTGCCGTCAATCAAAGCAAGATAAGATGCATAAAGGATAAACATCACATGCAAATCAATATAAGTGATATGATATGGTCATCATCATCTTGTGCTTCATGGTCTCCATCTTGCAGCACCACCATGATCACCATCGTCACCGCGCGACACCTTGATCTTCATCGTAGCATCGTTGTCGTCTCGCCAATCTTATGCTTCTCGACTATCGCTACCGCTTAGTGATAAAGTAAAGCATTACGAGCGATTGCATTGCATACAATAAGCGACAACCATATGGCTCTGCCGATTGCCGATAACCGGTTACAAAACATGATCATCTCATACAATAAAATATAGCATCACGTCTTGACCATATCACATCACAACATGCCCTGCAAAAACAAGTTAGGCGTCCTCTACTTTGTTGTTGCAAATTTTACGTGGCTGCTACGGGCTTAAGCAAGAACCGGTCTCACCTACGCATCAAAACCACAACAATACTTCGTCAAATAGACTCGTTTTAACCTTCTCAAGGACCGGCGTAGCCACACTCGGTTCAACTAAAGTGAGAGAGACAGCACCCACCAGTCACCTTTAAGCAACGAGTGCTCGTGGCGGTGAAACCAGTCTCGCGTAAGCGTCTGGCGTAATGTCGGTCAGGCCGCTTCATCTCACAATACCGCTGAACCAAAGTATGACATGCTGGTAGGTAGTATGACTTGTATCGCCCACAACTCACTTGTGTTCTACTCGTGCAAAACATCAAACCATAGAAAAACCTAGGCTCTGATACCACTGTTGGGGAACGTAGTAATTTCAAAAATTTTCCTCGCACACACAAGATCATGGTGATGTATAGCAACGAGAGGGAGAGTGTTGTCTACATACCCTTGTAGACCCGGCGGAAGCGATCACAACGTAGAGGAAGTAGTCGTCGTTCTCCTCGCGATCCGACCGATCCGGCGCCGTTACTCGGCGCCCGAGTTCTTGACACACGTACAGCTCGATGGCGTCCCTCGTACTCGATCCAGCCGAGTGTCGAGGAGAGTTTCGTCATCACGACGGCGTGGTGACGATCTTGATGTTTCACCGGCGCGAGGCTTCGCCTAAGCTTGCGACAGTATGACCGAGGTGGAATATGGTGGAGGGGCACCGACACGGCTAAGGAACGATCCGTAGATCAAACTTGTGTGTCCTAGGGTGCCCCTTGCCCCGTATATAAGGAGGGAGGCGGAGGTGCGGCCGGCCCAAGGGGGCGCCGAGGAGTCCTACTCCCACCGGAGTAGGACTCCCCTTCCTAGTTGGAATAGGATTGGGGAGGGAAGAGGAAAGGCGCGCCCCCTCCTGTCCTATTCGGACTGGGGGAGGGGCGCGCGACCACCTGGCCGGCCCTCCTCTTCTCCTCGAGGCCCACCGAGGCCCATTTACCCCGGGGTTCCGTAACCTCCGGTACTCGGTAAATTCTGTTTTCACCCGAACCATTCGAACTCCAAACATAGGCTTCCAATATATCAATCTTTATGTCTCGACCATTTCGAGACTCCTCGTCATGTCCGTGATCACATCCGGGACTCGAACTTCTTCGGTACATCAAAATACATAAACTCATAATAAGCATCCATCGAAACCTTAGCGTCACGGACCCTACGGTTCGAGAACAATGTAGACATGACCTAGAACTATTCTCGGCCAATAACCAACAGCGGGACCTGGATGCCCATATTGGTTCCTACATATTCTCGAAGATCTTTATCGGTCAGACCGCATAACAACATCGTTGTTCCTTTGTCATCGGTATGTTACTTGCCCGAGATTCGATCGTCGGTATCAATACCTAGTTCAATCTCGTTACGGCAAGTCTCTTTACTCGTTCAGTAATACATCATCTCACAACTATCTCATTAGTTGTAATGCTTGCAAGGCTTCATGATGTGCATTACCGAGAGGGCCCAGAGATACCTCTCCGACAATCGGAGTGACAAATCCTAATCTCGAAATCGCCAACCCAACATACGCCTTTGGAGACACTGTAGTACTCCTTTATAATCACCCGATTCGTTGTGACGTTTGGTAGCACCAAAGTGTTCCTCCGTAAACGGAGTTGCATAATCTCATAGTCACGGAACATGTATAAGTCATGGATAAAAGCGGTAGCAACATACTAAGCGATCGTGTGCTAAGCTAATGGAATGGGTCATGTCAATCGAGATCATTCTACTAATGATGTGACCTTATTAATCAAATAACAACTCTTTGTTCATGGTCAGGAAACATAACCATCTTTGATTAACAAGCTAGTCTAGTAGAGGCATACTAGTGACATATTGTTTTGTCTATGCATTCACACATGTATCATGTTTCCGGTTAATACAATTCTAGCATGAATGATAAACATTTATCATGAAATAAGGAAATAAATAATAACTTTATTATTGCCTCTAGGGCATATTTCCTTCACCTCCCCCCGCGGATCGCCTTTTCAGTTTTGTAAAAAGCAAAAGAGAATGACAAAAACTTCAAAAATTAAAATTCTTCGAGATGTAGTTATGTTAATACATCTATTAGTTAGGAAAATTAAAAAACTTAATTTGGACATGTTTTGCAAAAAAGTGTTATGAAAAAGTAAAACGGCCATATCTTTTGCATACGATGTCTGAAAAAAACGCATAATATATCAAAAAATTCAGCACGAAAATCCGCATCCGATTTTGACTGCCGTAAGCCTGTTTGCAATTTTTTAGAATCCTCAAATTGTAAAAGGAAAAAAGATATGCTCAAATTTCAGTATTTTTTTGAATTTTGTTTAAATCTGGTCAAACTATGGTCAAGCTACTTATTGAAGAAGTATTAGTGGTACTAAATAATTATTCAATAATATTATTGTTACAAAATAATTATTTCAGTATTTTGAATTTAGGTCAACTCTGGTCAAACCACTTATTCAAGAAATATTAGTGTTACTAAATAACTATTGTTTTGTAGAATAATAGTTTCAAACTCAAACAGTGAAATGTGTGAATTCATGCTCAAGCTAAACTCCTGAGGGTTAATAGGATTGACATCTTACCATTGTCACGAAAACAACAAGTGCAAACTTGAAAACGAGGGGGAATAGAACCCAGAAGTTAAGCGTGCTCAGGCTGGAGTAGTGAGAGGATGAGTGACCGGCCGGGAAGTTAGATGATTAGGAATGATGAAGGGTGATTAGAAAGTAGATGTTAAATTGAGCAGTGATGAGTGGTGATTAGAGATTAAATTGTAAAATAATTCAAAATTTTGGAAATCAAGAAAAAAATTCAAAAAAAAACTCCATACAGCGGCCACGTGGAGGGCCTTTAGTGACGACCCTCTAAAAACGGGACAAATGGGCCTTTTTCTACTAGTGCGAACTGCCGCACACCAAGCAGCACCTCCAACAAGGAATGCGACGCCGACGATCCCCCGACACACGGAGGGAGGTGGGGGATGGATATCACCGACACCCTCCAGGAAGGAATGGTGGCACCCGTAGGTGTCACCGCATAGGAGCCGAAGAACTGGCAAGGATTTCTCCCGGACTCGAACCCTACCGACCAGCCAGACCGCCGCGCACCACCATGCGCCAACGCGGTTGCGCCGCCACCCACGACGCCTCACTGCGAACACCAACACGAGGCCAAGAGGACCGGAGAGAAGCGCCCCACTGAGGGAGAAGCGACACCGAAGCCGAACGGGAGGGAACCACCTCCACCACCATCGTGCGGGAGGCCAAAACCTCCGCGGCAACAGGGCATGCCAGACCACCCCTGGCCCGGCCAGGCCCGAAACGGGCCCGCTAAGCCCCGCCGCCACGCTTGCAGCAAGCCGACGATGGTGCCGCCAGCACCCTGTCGCTCATCGCCTCTCCCCCACCTCCCGAAAGCCATGAAGCAGACCCGCTTTGCCGCTGCTGCCCGAGGCCAGATGGGGCCGAAGGGCTAGATCTGGCCGAAGCGGCGCCGCCAGATCAAGGCCATGCTAACGGCGATACCACCGCCCGAAGCCCGCTTCGCTGCGTCGGGGACCGCGAGCACCATATTGACCGCCGCCGCCTAGAGACCTTGCCGGTCGCCCGTCCAGCCGGCGGACACCAAAGAGGAAAGGCTAGGGGCGCCGCTTGACCGCCGCCGCCTAGAACCTTGCCGGTCGCTGTCTGCTGCCGGCGGACACCAAGAGGAAAGGCAGGCGCGCTACCGGATCGCCGCCGCCTAGAACCTTGCCGGGTCGCCTACATGCCCCACGCCGGACACCCAAGAGGAAGGCGAGGGCGCCCAGGCTGGGCTCCGCCGCCTAGAACCTTGCCGGTCGCCTGCCCCCGCTTGTGGACACCAAGAGGAAAGGCAGAGGGCATTGTGTCGCCGGGCCAGGCCCTTGAACGGCCGCCGTGACAGCGGGGAGGAAGAGGAGGAGAGAGGTCTTGTGAGGGAGGAGGAAGGGCGTGGCCGGCCTCCATGAAGCGGCGCGGATCATGGAGAGAGAGGATCGCCAACCACCTTTTTTCTCCAGCCTCTTCAGTCCAATCAGAGTTTTAAAATACTCACTCTGCAAACAAATATAAGATGTTTTAGATCGCTAATATTTTTTTAGCACGGTAGAGTAATTATTATTGAACTTTATTTATAGTAGTTTCATGTTGTGTGCATCCCACGACACCAACGGAGTGCTTTCAAGTCACCTAACAACAGAATGATTAGTTTGACGGTTTCAGGCAGACAAAGTGCAGCACCATATTATATATACTGTGCTCAGCCCAAAATAGCACTCGGCGAGCAGAGAGCACCTTCCAATGGTATACAAGACAATCTACAAAAATATCAAGAAATTGCTTCAAACGTTCATGGCTTTTTGCAGTTAATTCAAACTGCAAAAATGTCATACATTAGTTTCCAGAGGGTAGAATATATTCTCTCTCTCTCTCACATCACCATTCTGAATTTTTTATTTCAGTTCATCCAACAGTAAAACGTGAAGAAAAAAAAAACAATGCTGCAGAAATGAAATCACCAGGAATGGAAAAACAACCGGAGCAAGCAAGCAAGCACCCCCAACTGCCGTGCCATTGGAGGGTTGCGGCAGGTGGGTCCCAGTGGCTCCTCATCCTGTAGCCTTGCACCATATGCAAACGCAAACGCAGCGAGCACTTCCACTCCGATGACTGACCCCTATAAATCGGCCACCAACAGTCCAAAACTTTGCTTTCCATCGCCATCGCAACCTGCTCGCCCCTTCCACCTCCCCAAACAACACCCCTCCCACCTCACCAAGCGTGCTCCTGCTGCGGTGGTTTGGCTACTTCCTCCTCCTCCTCCACCTCCTCCTCGTCGTCTTCTACCCCCGCCTGCGTCGGTTGCTTGCTGCGGTGTGGCTGAGCCGAGCCGAGAGCACGGGCAGGGCTTGCTTGCTCGCTTGGGCACCCGGAGTGTCGCTGTCTGCCTGCCTCTGCCTTTCTTTTCCCCCTCTCTGCTCCGTGTCCTTGCTCTCCTTTGGCCTTTTGCTTTCCCAACCTCTTCCTCCCCGGCCTCAATAATGATGGAGGCGCCGCGGCCGGTTCGTTCCTGAAGGCCTCCCCCCCACCCCGTCTAGCCCCGTCTCAGTCTCCGCCGGTGTGCCGGGATACAAATCCACCGGCAAGTTTTTCCTCTGATCTTCGCTTCTTCCGGGAGTATTTTCGAGTCCCCTACCTTTCCCTTCTGTTGTGTTCAGGTGGTGTTGGTGACTGTCGAGCGCTCGAGGAAAGCTCCCTTTCTTCTTGGTCTTAATTAGCTGCCATCAGCTTCTCAGAGTTTGGCCCAGTTGTGCCCCTCGTTCTTGCTGGGGATTGGGTCAATTGGGAAGTTTTGTCCTTAGGGTTTCGTAGGAGGTGCTAGTTCACAAGCAGTTGTTAAGTTGCTCTGAGTTGGCACGAATTGGGATGCTCTTGGACGCCATGATGATGGAGGCCAGGAAGGGGTTGATGGAGAGGGAGAGGGAGAGGGACCAGTTCCCCGTCGGCATGCGGGTCCTTGCCGTCGACGACGACCCGGTGTGCCTCAAGGTTCTGGAGGTCCTCCTCCGGCGCTGCCAGTATCACGGTCAGTGCCTGCTCGCACTTGATTCTGCTCCTCCTGTTCAAAGGAACTTCATCATTGTGTTGTAAGCTAGTTCATTGCAGTTTCACTTGTCAATCATCTGATGTTACTTATGTGTTCCAGAGAGTTTGCTCTGCTATTTGCACCTACCATATCGTGCGCTGTTAATAACTCTTGCTTAAATGCTTCTGAAGTTGCAAGAGTTCCCACATGCAGAGTGTAAAACAATCTGCCATGCTCTGAAATGCATATATCACAGACATAAATTTTACAGATGTTTTAACACTCTTGCAATGCGATGCAACATATATTGGCTATTAACTTATTATGCATCCTCTGCTTTCAAGTTTCAACAACAACTGTAAGCTGATATAAGAGCACCTGCTTTTGCTGCCTCTTTAACAGTAACAACCACCAACCAGGCTGCCACTGCACTGAGGCTGTTAAGGGAGAACAAGGACATGTTTGACCTGGTCATCAGCGACGTCCACATGCCCGACA
This sequence comes from Aegilops speltoides, assembly GCA_021437245.1. Taxonomy (NCBI): domain Eukaryota; kingdom Viridiplantae; phylum Streptophyta; class Magnoliopsida; order Poales; family Poaceae; genus Aegilops; species Aegilops speltoides. Next base: position 93,682,492 of record CM038147.1, on the reverse strand, counting down.
TGGACGGCTTCAAGCTCCTCGAGCTCGTGGGGCTCGAAATGGACCTCCCTGTCATCAGTAAGTTCACAACTTCCTTCATTAATTTTTTTTGGGTACTTTGTTGCTGAATCACTGTGTTAAAATATGGATGTTAATGAGGCACCATTCAACTCGTGCAGTGTTATCGGTGAACGGAGAGACAAAATCTGTGCTCAAGGGGATAACCCATGGCGCCTGCGACTACCTCCTGAAACCCGTCCGGATCGAAGAGCTCAGGAACGTGTGGCAGCACGTCGTCAGGAGGAAGTTCAGCAACCGTGAGCCGAACAACAACCTTGATCTCTGCAAGGAGATCAGCAAGCCGCCGAGCGCCGACTCGTACCACCGGCTCGGCCAGGCGACGTGCGGCATGTCGTCCGACCAGAGCAACAGGGCCGGCAAGAAGCGGAAGGAGCCGCACAGCGAGGAGGAAGACGACGGCGAGGACAACGACGACGCCGCGGGGTCGAAGAAGCCGAGGGTGGTGTGGTCGGTGGAGCTGCACCGGAAGTTCGTCGCCGCCGTCAACCAGCTCGGGATCGACAGTAAGAAAGAAAAAAACACCTCCCCACGTTGCCTTTTGCTTTATGTTAAATGTTCTTGCAGGCTGCAGCAAACCCATTTATGCTCGTGTCCTTTCTCTTGCTGCTGTTCGCAGAGGCTGTGCCCAAAAGAATACTCGAGCTTATGAACGTGGAGAAGCTCACCAGGGAAAATGTTGCGAGCCATCTGCAGGTATGGCGACATGACATGGCATTTACTTCCATCATCGCCTTTACCTGTGTTATCTCTTTCGTTGGTCAGCATGTGGTGCACAGGAAGAAAAACTTTTACAGAACTTTTGGTAAAATTATGTGCAAATGGCCTTTATTTTCCTGTGTCGAATTAAGAGGGCCAACTATTGAACATTTAAAAAAAAAGGATATTCGTATACAGAGTCCTGATCCCCTTACTGTATTTGGTATCGACACACCTATTAGTTGCAGAGCAGAGCTTAATTTGATATTATGGTGTTGCAGAGTAGAACTATTTTAACAAATATGTTAACAATTTCCTGGTGGCCGTGCAAAATGAGTTAAGTATTTTAATTTTGCGGTTACATAGTTTCACCTTCACAGTTCTTCATTTTTCTTGACAAGTTGAATACGTTCAGCTGGTCTGAAAACAAAGAAACATTCAGTTCAGTTATACTGAATCTTTCAGAAAATCTGAAGGAGATATCTAATAAAAATATCTGATTATTCCCACAACCATGTAGACTAGTAGATCAGATCTAACTACACAGGTATAAAATGCTCAAATTAGTATGTACTGTCGTACAGGTTTAATGCAGAGTAATTAGGTAATACTGCTGTAAAAGTTTACTGTAGTATTTTGGTATGCACTGCTGTACAAGTTAATGTTGTATTTTGGTATGTACTGCTGTACAAGTTTAATGTGGTGTTTTGGTATGTACTGCTGAGTTTAATGTATAGTTTTGGCTACATTGTTTCACTTCTATAAAACTGTTAGAAGAAGACACTGACACCACCCTGTACAGACTACAAAGCTACATATGTAAACTGCGTTGTACTACCTCTGTCTTATATTTTGAGACGGAGGTAGTAGTACACCTTTTGGTTAAAATATTTTTTTAGAGAAATGCAAAAGCTTTGCATGTCAATGAATTGACAAATAGGAAATTTATTAACAAGCCTACATTAAAAGGTTAAGAAAATCCATCAGATTTTTCTATATCCTGGAGTGCTTTTATGTACCAGTTCAGCAACAATCTCCATACCAAAGCAGGAATCAGTTATCTTAAGACTGTACATCTCATGTTTCAGAATTCTGATGATTACATAATTTCCTCCATGTCTAATCAGGTTGCTTTGTATGCCAATGCAGAAGTACAGGCTATACCTCAGACGGCTAAGTGCCGTGGCATCACAGCAAGCCAGCATTGCTGCTGCTTTTGGAGGCAGAGACCCCTTCCTGCACATGGGAGCATTTGAAGGACTTCATAGTTATCATCAACCCTTTGCCCCTCCTGCCGCTCTTCCATCTTTCAATCCACATGGACTGCTGAGTGGTGCTGGTGCAGCAGCATTTGGGCTTCAGGACCTTGCTTCTCCCAAGGCAAACCAGTGTTCTAGCAGCAATGGCGTAGTAAGTCATTGCGCCGGCGATACGGAGAAGTTCCACATTGTGAGCTTACAAGACAACCAACAGGCAGATTTATCGCAAGGCTTGACCGCGTCGCTTGGGCAGCCCCAGCTCCATCAGAAGTGGATCCATCAAGAAACCAGTGACCTGTGCTCTGTCTTTTCCGGGGGTGCTCTGGCTAACACTATGTCTGGCACACTTCAAAGAGTTACAAGCAGTTCACTGCCACCAGAAGATCTTTTGGAGTGCACTCCGCACATCAAAGTTGGAGCCCATCCATCAATAGGAATACCAACTGCAAGTTCAGGGCTGCTTGAAAGGTCTGTCGGAGTTACCGCCAATTTGCGGGATTCTTGTATATCTCAGCAGTGTGCTCTTCCAATCAGTGATGGGTTTTCTGTCGACAAGTTACCGTTGCGCATCCCGTTCGATGGTACCGGCACGACAAAACTTGATGCTAGCTTTGTGGCTGGAGAACAAGAGATGGACCAAAAGGGTATATTTTCGGAAAGAATGGCTGTTAGTGTCTGTCCTTCTGAGAGCCTTATAGTAGCCAGCAATGCCAAATGTGGAGCTAGTTCTTGTGGTAGTACAATGCTGCTCCCTCCTCATGATACCGAGAAACATTCAAAATACTTGCAGTTTGGGGCTGCAAGCAACTCCAGACATAGAATGGATGGTGGAATGAGACAGGAGCAAAGACTGAACAGTGGAGGTTTTAGCTATGATGGTGGTGCCATTGTGCCTGAGCAGACCGATATGTACGATTTGGGAGTTCCAAAGCTGCAGGGTGGATTCAATTCTAGCAGCTGCAACTTTGATGGTCTTCTCAATTCCATGATAAAAGTGGTAAGGACATCAGTCATGCTTAAAATTTCACTATTTATGATAGTCATATTTCCTTTAAAATCGTTAGTAGTAAACCTATGTTCTTAGAATTTTGATGGTGATTTTTCTGAACCCCTTTTCCGATTTCAACGCAGGAGAGCGACGAAGTGCCGTTCACGGAAAACGACCTCGGGTGTGAACTTTTCCCACTTGGTGCCTGCATATGAGAGCTACTCCTAGTAATATTTAGGCTAGTCCACTACAGACCTAGAGGAGATTGTACAGTCATTCCTATGGGTATCTATCAGCTATGCTTGTGTACGCTACTAGATATCTGGGGTGGCTAGCTAGGGATTTCATGGCTTGTAGGAATCTGTACTTTCTTTCTCCTGGGAATGGGCAATGGAAGCAAATATATGGTGTCTAATCACAAGCTCTGAAAACACAAACTCTGGAGAAAAAAAAGAACTCTGAAAACACAAACTCTCGAACTCAAAACTTAACCATAATTGTTTCTGGAAATTCAAAATTGACAATACATTGTCCAAGAGTAATTCTGGAAATAAACCTGACCTGATTTTGATACAACAACAAAGTTCAGCTGCTGCTGCTAAATGCTACAAACTACGATAATGCCCCGGGTCGCATGATCGAAACTCAGAGATGTAGGTGGTTTTTCAGTGACTAGGATGATAACTGCATTCGCTCGCTGAAAAACCACCTACACCTATCTCGATTTTTGATCATGCGGCGGGGGAACGGCCGAACGGGGAACGAAGAATCTCAGCGATCAGTTATTAACTTGGTTGCAGAGGTCAAGAACAATCTGTGCGATTGTCGGCTTGGGTATGGGCTTTGTCAGGTGAAGATCCATCCCTGCTTCCATGGACTCCTGCAGCCCCTCCTCCGCGGAATGCGCGGTCAGCGCGATGATCGGGGTGCGGATGCCGTAGCGGCTTTCTTCCTCCCGGATGCGCCTCGTCGCGTCATAGCCATTCATCACTGGCATCTGAAACAAAGAAGATCGAATTGTCAGCAGCGTCAGATTAAACCATCTTCAGGAAGAGGGCGATGGGGCTGATGCGCTGGGCACGTTGTTTGCTGAAGAAATGTACCTGGCAATCCATGAAGATGACATCGTAGGGCATGGTCACTGTGTCCACATGGCTCTCTGAGACGCCATTTGCGCTCTCAAGAGCCTTTGTAAACATGGCCACGGCCATGGAGCCGTCCGTGGCGACCTCCACGGTTGCCCCGTAATTGGTCAGTATCTGCTTCTGGACTACCTGCAGCAGCGTGGTGTCGTCCGCCAGCAGGATGCGCATCCCCTCCAGCGGCTTGCCTTCTCCAGCATTGGCCGGTCCCTGGGCCGCCGCCGCCGGCGCTGCCGGCATGATTTCAGACGCCTCCGCCGCGGGAGTGATTTCAGAAGACGCCTCCGCCGCGGGCGTGATTTCAGAAGACGCCTCCGCCGCAGAGGTCTCATCAGCAGCCGGCAGTTCTTTCATGGCTGTACCGAGCTGATGTGGTTGCTGCTGCATAAACGGGTTCGCCTGGAGGTCTTTCATGACCTGGAGGAGCTTGTGCAGCCGGGAGCCGTGGATGGGCTTGCGCAGGTTGAGGTCGATGCTCGCCGCCTCATTGAACCTCCTCAGATCCTCGGAGGGGGTCTTGATGTCCGTCAGGCAGACGATCCTGCACGGTGCCTGCTGCTTGATCCTTGCCAAGCTCGCCGCCTCGGGGGCAACCTCGTCGAGCCTCCCGCCGGAGACATCAACGATGACGAGCAGGCCGAAGAGGTGGAGGTGGCTGCCGGCCATGCCACTGCTGTTCCGCAGGTGGCTGACCATCTCCTTGGAGCTGAAGCACCGGTCCGTCGTAATGTTGGAGTCGCCGCTCCCGACGCCATGCAGCGACGACGTCGACGCCGACCTCAGCGGCGAGGCGCCGGCGGCGGAGCGCGCCTTCTCGAGGGTCGGGGCGAGGAACTCGGCGCGCGTGACAGGCCAGACCTTCATCCCGAGGCTCTCCATCCACGTGTACAGGATCCGGCGGGTCTCGTCGCCGTGGGCGAGGAGGACGCAGTGCCCGCCCTTGAAGCAGGCCGGCTCCCTGAACAGCGACGGCGGCGTCCTCCCTTGCTCGAGGTCCTCTTCCACCTCTGACGCCTCGCTGACCTTGAGGAAGATGTTGAAGCCGAAGCACGTGCCCGCTTCTCCTGGCTCCTTGTCCTTGATGTTGATTTCTCCTCCCATCAAACGAACCTATATTTACATCAACATCAACAGCAAACAAAACTATAAGTAAACAAGAAAAAACGAAAACATTAGTGAAAAATATACTGATAGTAATTTTCTTTTCGAAACAAACAAACATGAACACACACATCTTACCCATGAAGAATACAGTTACGGCTAAGTTATCGTTGATGCATCTGACAAGATTTTAACATGCACGAAAAAAGACTGAGATCACTTACGAAGGATTGCACAATTCCAAGTCCGAGCCCGGTGCCACCATGCCCTTCCTTCACTTGAACGTAGTTCTCAAACACGGACTCCCTCTTTTCCTGGGGTATCCCCACACCAGTGTCAACCACCTCAAAGTAAAACTCAACCGAATTCGGATCATTTTGTAAGGACATTCGGCTATTCTGCTCGGAACGGTTCTCCCTCCTTCCAAGCAGCCGCCGAAAGATCCCACCCGTGGGGCGACGAGGGGTGAACCTCGATGGGGTGCTGACCACGGAGCTCCTCATGATGGGGCGGTTGGCCCATGCCCGAAGCATGACGTGGCCGTCGTGTGTGAACTTGATGGCGTTGCCGAGTAAGTTGTCAAGGATCTGTTTGATACGCTTGCAGTCGCCCATGGTGGCAGTGCACCGGAGCACGGAGAAGTCACAAGGGTCCCAGATCACTTCGACGCCTCTTGACATGCCGACGACGTTCGCCAGGTCCATGGATTCCTCAAGGACGTCTGCCATCCTGAACTCCACCTCCTCTAGCTGCATCTTCCCGGACTCCACCTTGCCCATGTCCAGTATCGTGTTAAGTATATCTGCATGTACACATACACATGTATAAACATGGATGATGAGTCAACATAGGCTCAGCTGAGAACACAAAGATGGTATAAAGTGTATTTTTTTCGGAAATAATAAACTTTTTTTGCTTTATCCACTCGAAGATGCGCACAAACAACATGACGCATAGATGTGACAAAATGTGCCAAGCATCAAAATAGATAGGAATACTGAAACTTTATAAGTTTATTACTGGTTGCTAACATAGTGATATGTGACAATTCTATTTCAACTATCCTAAACTTTATTTTTTACAAATAAAATGCTATTTCTTTACCAAATGGAGATTGATTTCTTGCATATTTTAAAATTTTATGAGAATTTTTCATACCTTAAATGTATAACAGCTGGACTATTGCACACTCTACACCTAAAACTGTAATTAAATTATTTACGAAATATTTACTTCTATGACATGCAAATTTATAATGCTATGATCACATTAGCTAAATTGCCAAGTACGGATAGATCTACTAAAAGGTAGCACAAGCTATTCATGGTATTGTCATGCATGGTAGACTGACCGAAGAGCTTGTTGGTGCCAATGTTCATCTGGTCGAGGTTATAGCTGAGGTTGGGGTTGCTCTCGGCCTCTATCCGGGAAACGTCGATGAGTCCAACGACGGCAGCAAGTGAGGAGCGGATGTCGTGGCTGGCACGGGCGAAGGCATTGCTCTTGTTCATGCTCTTGCGCTCCGCTTGCTGGAGCGCCTCCTTCTGCCTCACGAGGTCAGCCTCTAGAGCCGCCTCCCGTGCCCCGGCCCGCCACAACGCCCGTGCCATAAGGATGCACACCAGCGTCGCGACCGCCACGACCGCGCACACGACGCTCACCATGGCCACCCCCATTCGCCGGAGCTCGGCTGCACCACTCCAGTCGCTGACCACGAGACGAACTCCCTGAAAAACAAGAAGAAATACAACCGGAGATACTTGTCAGTCGTCCCGATAAAAATTCTCAAACATGCATATGCGTGCTTATACTACGAAGAAAATATATTTTTTTATCAAGAGGCTGTACGCCAGGTTGTTTCCATGGCCTTTATCCAAAAAAAAAGAGACTGTTTCCATGGCGCGCGAGGCGCCGCCCGGCCGGGTCGGAGAATTATCAAGCTAGCGCAGCCCCTGCGCTCGTTGCATAGGCGACGGATGGCAAGATCAGTTTCAATGGTGATCTACTACGTAGTCTACTGCTCTGTACGCTGTAAATAAATTGCAAAAGAACTGATGGGAGATGTACATGAACGACGATCGGTGATATGCATGCAAGGCACTAGCAGATGCAAGAAAAGTACGTAGGAGACGATCGAGCTCACCGCAGTTTTGTGCCAGAGCTCCGTTTGGAGAAGAACAGAAGGAGAAATCTTGCTTTGGGGAAGAAGAGGAAGAAGAGGAAGAAGAAGACTTTGTACTCTCCATTAAGATTTTCTTCCTAATTTTGGGACACCTTGATTTGGAAAGGTTTTAGTTTTTTACATGCCAAAGAAAGGAAGGAAGAAAGATCATGTACGTCCACTTTCCATAGCGGAGCGTTCCCTGATTTTTTTCCTCACTCCAAGTCGGAAGGATGTTTATTGAGGTCGCCAAAACAAAAAACGTTTTATTAGTTCCTTTTTTCTTTTGTTGCCGAAGTCCCCTTAGCTCATCTAAACTTTTTTTCATTGTCAGTTGCTTGAATGTATAAACAGCATACTTGGAAGAAATATTACATGCTGTGCTGGGATTAATTCTTGACCAAAATGCAGAGCAATTGTGTTAGATATATAGGGTGTGTGCACGTTCGTGTACGTATGCATATATGGATGGCCTGTGATTGATGCTAGATGGACACGTTACCAGGTTCACGCCGGAGAGGTCGAAGCTCGTGCACGCGACTTGGTCCGCCCCGACGGCGTGGAGCACGAGCTTGCTGCTGGGCGCGCCAATGGCGGACGCGGTGCATTTGGTCTCCGAGGAAAAGGCCTTCATCAGCTTCGCGTCATGCTGGCCGGGCTTCCCGGCGTCCAAAGGCTTGTAAACCGGCGGCGCGCCGCCGTCGCGCTTGTCGGTGATCGCGTAGTACGTCCGCGCGACGGGATCGGCGGCGGCGTCGCCCTGGCTGGCGATCGCCAGGACGTCGACGGGGACCGCGGCGGAGACCACGCCGGCAGTGTCACCGACAGGCGCGGAGAAGACCACCATCTGGACGCTGGAGCTGACCCACCCGGCCCCGAGGGCGGCGGGCGAGCCGCTCTTGGCGTCGGCGAGGACCTGCGTCGCGTTGGGTAGGTGCTCCGGCTGAGCCGCTGGGTCAGGGCGGCCGGTGGGACGGCCGTTCACCGGATCAACGGCCTGAGTGTACCATTCGCCGCTCTGGTTCCCGGACTTGGCTCTCAGCTGGCCGTTCTCGCCGCGGTAGTACGTCAACGCGGCGCCGTCCACGCTGGTGTATGATATCTCGGCCACCTGCGGCTGCATGGCCAACGCCATGACCATATACGGTCCCACCTGTCAGGTCAAGAATACACGTAAATGTTATATTTGCACGTACGTGTTGATATGTTTATTTTGGACGTGTCCTACACAAAAAAATGTACGCAAAAATTATTTGTTTGTATATGCATGCGTATATTCATATCAATGCTCGCATTATTATGAAAATCAGAAGAGAATCATACGCAATAACCAGTTACCGCGTCGGCCCGGCTAGTAATTAAGATTTGTTATTTAAAGTAAGGAAATAATTGTGGTTCAAAAAGGAAATGCATATACTTTTTGAAATTAATCACGTTATACGGAGAAAAAAGAAGCATAATTCAATTTAACCCAAAGGTGCACGGTTAATTACGTATCGGAAATAAGATGATTCGTTGCTGGGGATCTGCAGAGAGTGTGCGACGACGGCGGCGGAGCGGTTGGCTTCCACGAGCGGCTGCACGCCGGCGGCGACGTGCGCCAGCGACGCGTCCATGGCGCTCGTGGCATCATCATTTATGTGCGACGAGATGAAAGAGTAAGCGAGAGCCACTACGACCACGATGATTCCATGGGCAACCTGCATGGGTGCAAGTGCAATAAAAGTGTGACGTCAGAAAAAATATTTGCAACATGTAAAAAATAAAATAGAAAAATGCATAATTATTAAATTAAAGTGTCTTTTTTTGTAGATAAATTAAACTGTCTTTTAGGCTGACGAGGCCTCGACAAGCGGAGTTGCAACGTGTTTCAACTCGTCTAATGGTAACATTTGTTCCGCAAGTAATAAGTCAAGATTTCGAGGGTTTTCACTAATCTAAAGATATAATTTGTCGTGACATCTCGCTAACAACAGATGGCCTTTGGGCTCATCTAACGAGAACATTTGTCGTAACATTTCATGGGTAGATCTAACACACGGCGACCAAAAAAACAATATAGAAGCATACGACAAAAGGGAGATCTTCGGCTCGCCACCGCCTCACACATGTGGAGAGATATCTATGATGTACGGAGCGGAAGCCAAATTATATATTAAAACCTGCATAGATGTATTTTTAGGGCATGTCTTACACAAGTGAAAGGATACTAATATTGTACGGAGCGGAATCCTAATTACAAGATAAAATAAAATTATATTTACTTTTTGAATCCACGCCTAAAACACACGTGGGAGGATATCCGTCTTGTACGGAGCAGAATCTTCAATTACAAGATGAAAAATTATGAAGATCTAGTTTTCATTGTTATCTAAAGAAACAGATCTCGCATGCCTGACACGTGCAGGATGATATCTGAAATATACAGAACTGAATCGTAAACGATGAAATTCAGTTAGATCTACTTTTCAAATCTGCGCCTTACAGGCATAGGAAGATATCTACATCGTACGAAACAAAATTTAATTGTAAGACAAAAATCATTAGAATTACTTTTGAACCTCACGCCTATGCCAAGAGACGGGGGTAATCCTCCTTTTCCCAAAATATACCGTACCACTACATAGATCTATTTTCGAGATCACATCACCACATATGTGGAAGGATGTCTTTGTTGCACTAAGCTTAAGCAAGATGAATCCCTCAAAAAAAAAAAAGCTTAAGCAGATGATAACCTCGCAGATCTAGTTTCCGCTCAGGTAAGCAACAGTTGTAGGTGGAAGGACAAGAACCAAGAAATGAGAAAAGCCATGGAGTTTTTTTTGAAGGAAGAGAATAGCCATGAAGTTCATATAGAAGAACAAGTATTAACCATGAGTTTCATAAAAAGAAGCCAACTCTATGAATGTTTTCATACCAATGGGATTAAAGCCCAAGAATGTTTGAAGGAACTACCCCACTTGCCAACCTCTCCAGCCATCGCGGAAGTATTGTAAAGTATTCTACAGAAGCAAATCTTTGTTAGGTGTTGGTGAATATTTGTTTCGTAGGTAGATGGCCTTTTATAGATGCTCGGAGGAATACACTTTACATATTGGAGGGGTTTTCCGCTCTGAATTGTGGGCTCAGAGCGCCGCCGGTTTTTCAAATCCGCCGCCGCGGTTTATTTTACCACTTTTGGCAGTATTTCCCGTGCACCGCAGAAAAAATTGGTATTTACCCCCGCACCGCAATAAAAAAGAGATATTTATTCTTAAAAAATCGTCATTTAACTTCGATATCTAATATCAATGCGCGGCCCGGTAGTAGACACACGACGAGATAGAAAAAGGGATACTACATGATCTTGTAATCAATTGCCAAATCCGAGCACAATGAATTATGTTTTCCTCCCGTTCGAATAGTTTGGGCGGGCTGAGGCAGTGTTGGCCTTGCATGGGGGCAGTGTTGCCAGCCGCACGATCGTCATAAGGCCATCCTGTTGTGCAAGTGTACACCTATCCATTAGCTTCCTGTCTTAGATAGCATGATCATTAGTTTTGTTATAAGTTAACTCTTGGTTACGTTTGATGCTAAATATAGAAGCACAGGCTCGACTTATGTTGAACTAGCTCCGTTGCCAGGACAGCTAAGACTGATGAACCAGGTCCTTTCCCTCAAAATGTAAAATAAACATGAACCAGGTCCTTTCTTAAAAAAGAAGATGAATTGTGTCTTACTTTCTTTTTGTAGCCTGTTTCTTACTTATGCAAACTCGAACATCAGCTGATTTTTTTGTAGCCTGTGTCATACTTATTCAAACTGGATCATCATGTGAAAATCTTGAAGCACGGAAATTGAAAAGTTATATTTATTTTGTCTGCACACACACGACAAGTTCGAGCGTTCCTCTTGTGCGCCGAGTGGGCAATATGTAGGACTGTTCATGTGAGACCGTACAGCATGTCACCTATATTCCATTGAAAAAGATGATGAAAAAAAAAATACAAGACTCATACGCAATTCTTCTGTGCATATTATAGTTAGTGGATCTGTCGTACTGTTTTTGATGTACATACGTAGCTTAATTGCCTCATCACTATTGACTAGCACAATTGTTTTTAAAATTAGTTCTATCTTCTATCACAAAGAAAATAGCGAATACATTCAAATAACGAGGTAACTAAACCAACAAGCATAGAATTAACCATAAACAAATGGAATTCTATCCAACACTGTAGGCCGCAAAATTCAAGCCAAGCTGTAGCCAAACTCGTCGTCGTTGTCCCACCTAGATCTCGCAAGCGGAGAACAACATCGAGAATCCGAGTTAGTGAAGACCTCTAGAGAAATACATCTTGAATGTTCGCAATGGTAGGCGGTCAGGCGTGTATAACAGATATTAGCAATCATGCCAAGAACATTAGCATGGGGCACCAAGACTTCATGGGTGTTAGATTCATTACAATGTAATCTAGATTATTGACTCTAGTGCAAGTGGGAGACTGTAGGAAATATGCCCTAAAGGCAATAGTAAAGTTGTTATTTTATATTTCCTTATTCATGATAAATGTTTATTATTCATGCTAGAATTGTATTAGCGGAAACTTGATACATGTGTGAATACATAGACAAAACACCGTGTCCCTAGTATGCCTCTACTAGACTAGCTCGTTGATCAAAGATGGTTAAGTTTCCTAGCCATGGACATGAGTTGTCATTTGATAAACGAGATCACATCATTAGTGAAATGATGTGATGGACAAAGACCCATCCGTTAGCTTAGCATAATGATCATTCAGTTCTATTGCTATTGTTTTCTTTGTGTCAAATATATATTCCTCCGACTATGAGATTATGCAACTCCTAGACACCGGAGGAATACCTTGTGTGCTATCAAACATCACAACGTAATTGGGTGATTATAAAGATGCTCTACAGGTATTCCCGAAGGTGTTTGTTGGGTTGGCACAGATCGAGATTAGGATTTGTCACTCTGAGTATCAGAGAGGTATCTCTGGGCCCTCTCGGTAATGCACATCATATGAAGCCTTGCAAGCAATGTGACTAATGAGTTAGTTACGGGATGATGCACTACGGAACGAGTAAAGAGACTTGCCGGTAACAAGATTGAACTAGGTATGAGGATACTAACGATCGAATCTCGGGCAAGTAACATACCGATGACAAAGGGAATAACGTATGTTGACATTGCGGTTCGACCGATAAAGATCTTCGTAGAATATGTGGGAACCAATATGAGCATTCAGGTTCCGCTATTGGTTATTGACCGGAGAGGTGTCTCGGTCATGTCTACATAGTTCTCGAACCCGTAGGGTCCGCACGCTTAACGTTCGATGACGATATGTATTATATGAGTTATGTGTTTTGGTGACCGAAGGTTGTTCAGAGTCCCGGATGAGATCACTGACATGACAAGGAGTTTTGAAATGGTCGAGAGGTAAAGATTGATATATTGGAAGGTTATATACGGACACTGGAATGGTTCCGAAGAGATTCATGAATTTTTCGGAGTACCGGGAGGTTACCGGACCCCCCCGGGAAAGTTAATGGGCCTCATGGGCCATAGTGGAGAGGAGGAGGCAGGCCACAAGAGGTGGCGCGCGCCTCCCCCATGGCAGTCCGAATTGGACAAGGGGTGGGGGCGCGGCCCCCCTTTCCTTCTCCCTCTCCCCCTCTTTCCCCTTTCCCCTCTCAGTTGGAAGGAAAAGGGGGAGCCGACTAGGACTAGGAGTCCTAGTGGGTCTCCCCCCACTTAGCGCGCCCCTAGGGATGACCGGCCTCCCCTCTCCTCCTTTATATACGGGGGCAAGGGGGCACCGCAAAGGCACATCAATTGTCTTAGCCGTGTGCGGTGCCCCCCTCCACCGTTTACTCCTCCGATCATATTGTCGTAGTGCTTAGGCGAAGCCCTGCACGGATCACTTCACCAACACCGTCATCACGCCGTCATGCTGACAGAACTCATTGACTCCTTCGTGCCTCTACTGGATCAAGAGTTCGAGGGACGTCATCGAGCTGAACGTGTGCAGAACTCGGAGGTGCCATACGTTCGGTACTTGACCGGTTGATTCGAGAAGATGTTCGACTACATCAACCACGTTAAGTTAACGCTTCTGCTTTCGTTCTACGAGGGTACGTGGACACACTCTCCCCTTCTTGTTGCTATGCATCTCCTAGATAGATCTTGCGTGAGCGTAGGATTTTTTTTTGAAATTGCATGCTATGTTTACCAACACTTTACCAACCCTCGGGAGGCTATACTTGTCCCATTATCACGATAATGCCTTGCTAAAGCCATCTCTGAGGTAGGATTGGCCACATCTTTCGGTTTCCTTTTCTTCATTTGAAAGATGGAAGAATTTTTGTGACAAATTTTAGTTAGAAATGCATGAATGTTTTTTAAGCCAACTAAACTTTGTACAAAATTAAACGACTGAGTCAAATTTTTTTGTAGATTTTTGGTTACTAAATTTTGGTTGAAAGTGGCATCACATTGGTTCTTATGAATATTTTTGAAGTTTAGTTAGAAATATGGTTCCCCTTTTATGGTTGAAAGTGATTCACATGCTCCCATGACGTCGTGCTCATTACTGCTATCACCTTGTATGCATGTCCCTAAATAATTAAGTTAGAAGTAGATGAGAACAATCGAGAAGTTGAAGGGAAAGTTTACAATATGAGCCATCATTGGTGGTCAATTTCCAAAAAAGGGAAAGGGGTGTGGCGTTTCCTACTATGGTAATTGGATGGTCTTGTGTGTTATTGTGAATTATATTGATTTTATTCAAAATTGTTTTTTTTGTACGCCGTGAGAGCCTGCCATTTTTATGTTTATTTCCATCAACGGGGGTCTTTTTTCCAGCAGATCACAACACACACCATCCGACTAAATGAAAAGAAAAATAACGTGAAAAGGAAGCCTACGAAATCTACAACTTAAAAGCAATTACGCCATATGGTGGATAGCATGGAAGGACCACCCATCAATTTATTCGTTTGTTGCTCCGGTTATCTTTGTTTTGCAGTAAATATAAACAGTTGTGGGGACACGACTTAAGAATATGAGCACCCTAGTTAGTATATACACTACCCCCATGATTAATAGAGAATGTTCGCATTCAACATAAATATCAGAATGTACTTGGATGAATACGTCATGATTGGTTACATAAATAAACCATAAAGATTGGGTACATTTGTAAAAAAACTTTTCGTTATTGAACTTTGTTTAATTGTAGTGGTAAACGTTAAAGAAGTAGTGGCCCCAATTAGTGTGGGGAAGCTTTCGCTAGCAGATCACAACACACAATATCCGACTAAACGAAAAGAAAAATAACGTGAGAAGGAAGCCTACGACATCTACAACTTAAAAGCAATTGCCGCATAAAGCTGGACAACATGGAAGGACCACCCACCAATTATTCGTTTGTTGATCCGGTTATCTTAGTTTTGCAGTAAATATAAGCAGTTAGGGGGACAAGACTTAAGCATAGGAACAACCTAGTGAGTATATACACTACCCCCATGATTAATAGACAATGCTCACATTCGACATAAATCCAGAATGTACTTGGGCGAATACATCATGATTGGTTACATAAACAAACCATAAAGGTTGGGTACTTTTGTACATAAGTGTTTCGTTATTGAACCTCGTTTAATTGCAGCAGTAGACGTCAAAGGAGTAGTGGACCCAATTAATATGCCAAATTGCAAAAAATAAAATCGACCATGATTGGGTGTTGGTTCTTGTAGTAAAACCATATATGCTGGTAGTAGGGTAACTTCTTATTTTCCATTCCTAGCCAATCACAACAAGCCTAGTTGGCACATTGAATTTATTCATAGGCTACTAGATATAGTACATAGCATTTTCTTCATGAAAGGATATATTAGAATCACTTTTTGATAGTGCATCCATTGTCCTCTAGTGGATATTGATGACCTATGAAAACTTGATTAAAGCAACTAAGGGCATCTCCAACAACCATTACCACATATTACACGTCAGTAAACTATATGATATGGTATGTAAATCTTCTGAGAAAGAAACTGTTGCTGGGAGGAGAACTGCCTCATCACAAATACAAAGACAAAAGTGGCAGTGCCACCAAAAGCACTAGATTGTTTGGGCGTGCCCTTGCTACTTATGATATGTTGTGGCATTTGCATGATAGATGCCATGGAGGTGGCTTATATCGTGTGGTTAGGGGCCGATGTGCGCCGACGACGTCCAGATGCAGGATTGGGCACGAGCACTGGTGGACATAGAGATGTACCCAGATTTAGTACCCTCGTATGGAGTTAACACCCCTACTTCTACAAGGATCACTATGACGAACACAAGGGGTACATGGTTGCTCCTAGAACTGTATCAGAGGAGAAAGAAGAGGGCTCTAGCTCTTCTCTCTCCCTCGTGTGTGTGTGTGTGTGTGGTGGAATGAATGAGCCAACCCCCTACTAGGGGAGCTCCTGAGATGTCTTATACTTGGGCCTCCCAGGTTACATAATGCCTAAGAAGGTGGGGTGGGCCTCGGCTGCCAGCGTCTCTGGCCTTCAGTGAGGCCCACCGGCTGCGGGTCCTGTTGGCCATGGGGCCCGCCGACTGCTTCTCGTTGTAGCATGTAGACCATGTCGTCATGGGGTTGAAGGAAATATGCCCTAGAGGCAATAATAAAGTTACTATATATTTCCTCATTTCATGATAAATGTTTATCATTCATGCTAGAATTGTATTAACCGGAAACATAATACATGTGTGAATGTATAAACAAACAGAGTGTCACTAGTATGCCTCTACTAGACTAGCTTGTTAATCAAAGATGGTTATGTTTCCTAACCATGAACAAAGGGTTGTTATTTGATTAACAAGGTCACATCATTAGTTGAATGATCTGATTGACATGACCCATTCCATTAGCTTAGCACACGATCGTTTAGTATGTTGCTACTGCTTTTATCCATGACTTATACATGTTCCTATAACTATGAGATTATGCAACTCCCGTTTACCGGAGGAACACTTTGGGTGCTACCAAACGTCACAACATAACTGGGTGATTATAAAGGAGTACTACATGTGTCTCCAAAGACAGATGTTGGGTTGGCGTATTTCGAGATTAGGTTTTGTCACTCCGATTGTCGGAGAGGTATCTCTGGGCCCTCTCGGTAATACACATCACTTAAGCCTTGCAAGCATTACAACTAATGAATTAGCTGTGAGATGATGTATTACGGAACGAGTAAAGAGACTTGCCGGTAACGAGATTGAACTAGGTATTGGATACCGACGATCGAATCTCGGGCAAGTAACATACCGATGACAATGGGAACAACGTATGTTGTTATGCGGTCTGACCGATAAAGATCTTCGTAGAATATGTAGGAACCAATATGGGCATCCAGGTCCCGCTATTGGTTATTGACCGAAGACGTGTCTCGGTCATGTCTACATTGTTCTCGAACCGTAGGGTCCGCACGCTTAAGGTTTCGATGATAGTTATATTATGAGTTTATGAGTTTTGATGTACCGAAGGAGTTCGGAGTCCCGGATGAGATCGGGGACATGACGAGGAGTCTCGAAATGGTCGAGACGTAAAGATCGATATATTGGACGACTATATTCGGAGTTCGGAAAGGTTCCGAGTCATTCGGGTATTTTTCGGAGTACCGGAGAGTTACGGAATCCGTCTTGGGCCTCATTGGGCCATACGGGAAAAGGAGAGAAAGGGCTAAAGGTGGCGCGCCTCCCCTTGCTCTAGTCCGAATGGACTAGGGAAGGGGCGCCTTCCTTCCTTCTCCTTCTCTCTTCCCTTTCCTTCTCTCCTACTCCCCTACATGGAAGGACTCCTAGTTGGACTAGGAAAGGGAATCCTACTCCCGTGGGAGTAGGACTCCCCTGGCGCGCCAAACCTAGGCCGCCTCCTCCTCCTTGCTCCTTTATATACGGGGGCAGGGGGCACCCCATGGAGACAAGTTTGATCTACGGATCGTTCCTTAGCCGTGTGCGGTGCCCCCCTCCACCATATTCCACCTCGGTCATATCGTCGCGAAGCTTAGGCGAAGCCCTGCGCCGGTAACACATCAAGATCGTCACCACGCCGTCGTGCTGACGGAACTCTCCCTCGACACTCGGCTGGATCGGAGTACGAGGGACGTCATCGAGCTGTCGTGTGTCAAGAACTCGGGCGCCGAATGTAACGGAGCCGGATCGGTCGGATCGCGAGGAGAACGTCGACTACTTCCTCTACGTTGTGATCGCTTCCGCCGGGTCTCTGAGGGTACGTAGACAACACTCTCCCCTCGTTGCTATGCATCACCATGATCTTGCGTGTGCGTAGGAAATTTTTGAAATTACTCGTTCCCCAACAGTGGCATCCGAGCCTAGGTTTTTATGGTTTGATGTTTTGCACGAGTAGAACACAAGTGAGTTGTGGGCGATACAAGTCATACTACCTACCAGCATGTCATACTTTGGTTCAGCGGTATTGTGAGATGAAGCGGCCGGACCGACATTACGCGTGACGCTTACGCGAGACTGGTTTCACCGCTCGAGCACTCGTTGCTTAAAGGTGATTGGCGGGTGTCTGTCTCTCTCACTTTAGTTGAACCGAGTGTGGCTACGCCCGGTCCTTGAGAAGGTTAAACGGAGTCTATTTGACGAAGTATCGTTGTGGTTTTGATGCATAGGTGAGATTGGTTCTTGCTTAAGCCCGTAGCAGCCACGTAAAATTTGCAACAACAAAGTAGAGGACGTCTAACTTGTTTTTGCAGGGCACGTTGTGATGTGATATGGCCAAGACGTGATGCTATATTTTATTGTATGAGATGATCATGTTTTGTAACCTAAGTTATCGGCAACTGGCAGGAGCCATATGGTTGTCGCTTTATTGTATGAAATGCAAACGCCCTGTAATTGCTTTACTTTATCACTAAGCGGTAGCGATAGTCATAGAAGCAATAGATGGCGTAAACGACAACGATGCTACGATGGAGATCAAGGTGTCGCGCCGGTGACGATGGTGATCACGACGGTGCTTCGAAGATGGAGATCACAAGCACAAGATGATGATGGCCATATCATATCACTTATATTGATTGCATGTGATGTTTATCCTTTATGCATCTTATCTTGCTTTGATTGATGGTAGCATTTTAAGATGATCTCTCACTAATAATTATCAAGAAGTGTTCTCCCTGAGTATGCACCGTTGCCAAAGTTCGTCGTGCCTGCACACCACGTGATGATCGGGTGTGATAAGCTCTCGTCCATCTACAACGGGTGCAAGCCAGTTTTGCACACGCGAATACTCAAAGTTAAACTTGACGAGCCTAGCATATGCAGATATGGCCTCGGAACACGGAGACCGAAAGGTCGAGTGTGAATCATATAGTAGATATGATCAACATAAGATGTTCACCATTGAAAACTACTCCATCTCACGTGATGATCGGTTATGGTTTAGTTGATTTGGGTCACGTGATCACTTAGATGACTAGAGAGATGTCTATCTAAGTGGGAGTTCTTAAGTAATATGATTAATTGAACTTAAATTTATCATGAACTTAGTCCCGGTAGTATTTTGCAAATTATGTTGTAAGATCAATAGCTTGCGTTGTTGCTTTCATATGTTTATTTTGATATGTTCCTAGAGAAAATTGTGTTGAAAAATTTTAGTAGCAATGATGCGGATTTGATCCGTGATATGAGGTTTATCCTCATTGCTGCATAGAAGAATTATGTCCTTAATGCACCGCTAGGTGACAGACCTATTGCAGAGCGGATGCGACGTTATGAGCGTTTGGCTAGCTCAATATGATGACTACTTGATAGTTTTGTGCACCATGCTTTATGGCTTAGAATCGGGACTTCAAAGATATTTTGAACATCATGGACCATATGAGATGTTCCAGGAATTGAAGTTAATATTTCAAGCAAATACCCGAGTTGAGAGAGATGAAGTCTCCAACAAGTTCTATAGCTAAAAGATGGAGGAGAATCGCTCAACTAGTGAGTATGTGCTCAGATTGTCTGGGTACTTCAATCGCTTGAATCAAGTGGGAGTTAATCTTCCAGATAAGATAGTGATTGACAGAATTCTCTAGTCACCATCACCAAGTTAGTAGAACTTCGTGATGAACTATAGTATGCAAGGGATGACGAAAATGATTCCCGAGCTCTTCGTGATGTTGAAATCGACGAAGGTAGAAATCAAGAAAGAGCATAAGGTGTTGATGGTTGACAAGATCACTAGTTTCAAGAAAAGGGCAAGGGAAAGAAAGGGGAACTTCAAGTAGATTGACAAGCAAGTTGTCACTCCCACGAAGAAGCCCAAAGCTGAACCAAAGCCTGAAACTGAGTGCTTACACTGCAAAGGAAATGGTCACTGGAAGCGGAACTGCCCTAAATATTTGGTGGATAAGAAGGATGGCAAAGTGAAAAAAGGTATATTTGATATACAGGTGTTTGATGTGTGCTTTACTAGTGTTTATAGCAACCCCTCGGTATTTGGTACTGGTTCAGTTGCTAAGAGTAGTAACTCAAAACGGAGTTGCGTAATAAGCGAAACTAGTTAAGGGTGAAGTGATGATGTGTGTTGAAAATAGTTTCAAGATTGATATGATCATCATCGCACACTCCCTATACTTTCGGGATTAGTGTTGAACCTAAATAAATGTTATTTGGTGTTTGCGTTGAGCATGAATATGATTTGATCATGTTTATTGCAAAACGGTTATTTATTTAAAGTAAGAGAATAAACTGTTGTTCTATTTACATGAATAAAACCTTATATGGTTACACGCCCAATGAAAATGGTTCATTGGATCTCGATCGTAGTGATACACATATTCATAATATTGAAACCAAAAGATGCAAAGTTAATAATGATAGTGCAACTTATTTGTGGCACTGCCATTTAGGTCATATTGGTGTAAAGCGCATGAAGAAACTCCATCTTGATGGGATTTTGGAATCACTTGATTATGAATCACTTGATGCTTGCGAACCATGCCTCATGGGCAAGATGACTAAGACTCCGTTCTCCGAACGATGGAGCGAGCAACCGACTTATTGGAAATAATACATACCGATGTATGCGATCCAATGAGTGTTAAGGCTCATGGTGGGTATCGTTATTTTCGACCTTCCCAGATGATTTGAGCAGATATGGGTATATCTACTTGATGAAACATAAGTCTGAAATAGTTGAAAGGTTCAAAGAATTTCAGAGTGAAGTGGAAAAATCATCGTGACAAGAAAATAAGATTTCTACGATCGATCATGAGACAAATATTTGAGTTACGAGTTTGGTCTTCAATTAAAACAATGTGGAATAGTTTCACAAATTCATGCCACCTAGAACACCACATCATAATGGTGTGTCCGAACGTCATAACCGTACTTTATTGGATATAGTACAATCTATGATGTTTCTTACCGATTTACCAATATCGTTTTTGGGATCATGCATTAGAGACAGCTGCATTCACGTTAAATAGGGCACCATCTAAATCCGTTGAGACGACACTATATGAACTGTGGTTTAGCAAGAAACCAAAGTTGTCGTTTCTTAAAGTTTGGGGCTGCAATGCTTATGTGAAAAAGTTTCATCCTGATAAGCTCAAACCCAAGTCGGAGAAGTGCGTCTTCATAGAATACCCAAAGGAAATTGTTGGGTACACCTTCTATCACAGATCCGAAGGCAAAACATTCGTTGCTAATAAATGGATCCTTTCTAGAGAAGGAGTTTCTCTCGAAAGAAGTGAGTGGGAGGAAAGTAGAACTTGATGAGGTAATTGTACCTTCTCCCTTATTGAAAAGTAGTTCATCACAGAAATCTGTTCCTGTGACTACTACACCAATTAGTGAGGAAGCTAATGATGATGATCATGTAACTTCAGATCAAGTTACTACCGAATCCCGTAGGTAAACCAAAGTGAGATCCGCACCAGAGTGGTACGGTAATCCTGTTCTGGAAATCATGCTACTAGATCATGATGAACCTACGAACTATGAAGAAGCGATGGTGAGCCCAGATTCCTCAAAATGGCTTGAGGCCATGAAATCTGAGATGGGATCCATGTATGAAAACAAAGTATGGACTTTGGTTGACTTGCCCGAGGGTAGGCAAGCAATAGAAAACAAGTGGATCTTCAAGAAGAAGACTGACGCTGACGGTAATGTTACTGTCTACAAAGCTCGACTTGTCACAAAGGGTTTTCGACAAGTTCAAGGGATTGACTACGATGAGACCTTCTCACCCGTAGCGATGCTTAAGTCTGTCCGAATCATGTTAGCAATTGCCGCATTTTATGATTATGAAATTTGGCAAATGGATGTAAAGACTGCATTCTGAATGGATTTACGGAAGAAGAGTTGTATATGATGCAACCAGAAGGTTTTATCGATCCAAAGGGAGCTAACAAAGTGTGCAAGCTCCAGCGATCCATCTATGGACTGGTGCAAGCATCTCGGAGTTGGAATATACGCTTTGATGAGTTGATCAAAGCATATAGTTTTATATACAGACTTACGGTGAAGCCTGTATTTACTAAAAAGTGAGTGGGAGCACTACAGCATTTCTGATAAGTATATGTGAATGACATATTGTAGATCGGAAATAATGTAGAATTATTCTGCCAAGCATAAGAAGTGTTTGAAAGGAGTTTTTCAAAGAAAGACCTCGGTAAAGCTACTTACATATTGAGCATCAAGATCTATAGAGATAGATCAAGATGCTTGATAAGTTTTTTCAATGAGTACATACCTTGACAAGATTTTGAAGTAGTTCAAAATGAAACAGTGAAAGAAAGAGTTCTTGCCTGTGTTACAAGGTGTGAAATTGAGTAAGACTCAAAACCCGACCACTGACGTAAGATAGAAAGAGAATGAAAGTCATTCACTATGCCTTGGCCATAGTTTCTATAAAGTATGCCATGCTGTGTACCGATCTATTGTATACCCTGCACCGAGTTTCGCAAGAGAGTACAATAGTGATCTAGGAGTAGATCATCGACAGCGGTCAAAATTATCCTTAGTGGAATAAGGATATGTTTCTCGATTATGGAAGTGACAAAAGGTTAAATCGTAAAGGGTTACGTCGATGCAAGTTTTGACACCGATCCGGATGACTCTAAGTCTCGATCTAGATACATATTGAAAGTGGGAGCAATTAGCTAGAGTAGCTTCGTGCGAGCATTGTAGACATAGAAAAATTGCAAAATACATAACGGATCTGAATGTGAAAGACCCGTTGACTAAGACTCTCTCACAAGCAAAACATGATCACACCTTAGTACTCTTTGGGTGTTAATCACATAGCGATGTGAACTAGATTACTGAATCTAGTAAACCCTTTGGGTGTTGGTCACATGGCGATGTGAACTATGGGTGTTAATCACATGATGATGTGAACTATCGATGTTAATCACATGGTGATGTGATCTAGATTATTGACTCTAGTGCAAGTGGGAGACTGAAGGAAATATGCCCTAGAGGCAATAATAAAGTTACTATATATTTCCTCATTTCATGATAAATGTTTATCATTCATGCTAGAATTGTATTAACCGGAAACATAATACATGTGTGAATGTATAAACAAACAGAGTGTCACTAGTATGCCTCTACTAGACTAGCTTGTTAATCAAAGATGGTTATGTTTCCTAACCATGAACAAAGGGTCGTTATTTGATTAACAAGGTCACATCATTAGTTGAATGATCTGATTGACATGACCCATTCCATTAGCTTAGCACACGATCGTTTAGTATGTTGCTACTGCTTTTATCCATGACTTATACATGTTCCTATAACTATGAGATTATGCAACTCCCGTTTACCGGAGGAACACTTTGGGTGCTACCAAACGTCACAACATAACTGGGTGATTATAAAGGAGTACTACATGTGTCTCCAAAGACAGATGTTGGGTTGGCGTATTTCGAGATTAGGTTTTGTCACTCCGATTGTCGGAGAGGTATCTCTGGGCCCTCTCGGTAATACACATCACTTAAGCCTTGCAAGCATTACAACTAATGAGTTAGCTGTGAGATGATGTATTACGGAACGAGTAAAGAGACTTGCCGGTAACGAGATTGAACTAGGTATTGGATACCGACGATCGAATCTCGGGCAAGTAACATACCGATGACAATGGGAACAACGTATGTTGTTATGCGGTCTGACCGATAAAGATCTTCGTAGAATATGTAGGAACCAATATGGGCATCCAGGTCCCGCTATTGGTTATTGAACGGAGACGTGTCTCGGTCATGTCTACATTGTTCTCGAACCGTAGGGTCCGCACGCTTAAGGTTTCGATGACAGTTATATTATGAGTTTATGAGTTTTGATGTACCGAAGGAGTTCGGAGTCCCGGATGAGATCGGGGACATGACGAGGAGTCTCGAAATGGTCGAGACGTAAAGATCGATATATTGGACGACTATATTCGGAGTTCGGAAAGGTTCCGAGTCATTCGGGTATTTTTCGGAGTACCGGAGAGTTACGGGAATCCGTACTGGGCCTCATTGGGCCATACGGGAAAAGGAGAGAAAGGGCTAAAAGGTGGCCGCGCCCCTCCCCTTGCTCTAGTCCGAATTGGACTAGGGAAGGGGGGCGCCCCCTTCCTTCCTTCTCCTTCTCTCTTCCCTTTCCTTCTCTCCTACTCCCCCTACATGGAAGGACTCCTAGTTGGACTAGGAAAAGGGGAATCCTACTCCCGGTGGGAGTAGGACTCCCCTTGGCGCGCCCAAACCTAGGCCGGCCTCCTCCCTCCCTTGCTCCTTTATATACGGGGGCAGGGGGCACCCCATGGAGACAAGTTTGATCTACGGATCGTTCCTTAGCCGTGTGCGGTGCCCCCCTCCACCATATTCCACCTCGGTCATATCGTCATGAAGCTTAGGCGAAGCCTCGCGCCGATAACACATCAAGATCGTCACCACGCCGTCGTCTTGACGGAACTCTCCCTCGACACTCGGCTGGATCGAGTACGAGGGCGTCATCGAGCTGTCGTGTGTCAAGAACTCGGGCGCCGGAGTAACGGAGCCGGATCGGTCGGATCGCGAGGAGAACGTCGACTACTTCCTCTACGTTGTGATCGCTTCGCCGGGTCTCTGAGGGTACGTAGACAACACTCTCCCCTCTCGTTGCTATGCATCACCATGATCTTGCGTGTGCGTAGGAAATTTTTTGAAATTACTACGTTCCCCAACAGGGGTGGTTTGCATGACACTTCTACAGTGCCAGACAGTCTGGGTGTTGGTCGCCTCAATCAGCGGTTCCCGAGCGAGGTGCTACGCCTAGCCAGCCTCCAGCGTGGGGAGCCGACCGAGGGGCCAATAGTCTTGAGGGAGTTGAGCCGTCCCAATGTTTTGAAATGTTAACTTGTCTCCTTGAGCCTACTCGGGGATCATGCGGTCTTGAGCGGAGGGCCTCCATAGGTTTCTCCCCAAGGCAGGTTGTAGACGGTGATCGCATGGCTTGGTGAAGATGGGTACGTCTAGCGAGAGTTTCCTAGCTGGAGTCTCGCGAGAAGCCGGGGACACCGGCTGCCTGCAGCGGCGCAGAAATGGTACCTGCTACTTGTAAGCTACGTTGGGATTTCCTCAAAGACGAGAGGATGATGCATTATAGTAGAGATAATTATTTTCCTCAGCTAAGAACCAAGGTTATCAATACAGTAGGAGAACCATGACGAGGACATGTACCTAGGGTAGGTTCCTAGGCCTGACCTACATACCCTACCCAAGGACACCGCATACAAGAATCCAAGGCCCACAAGGTTATGAAGGAGTCGCCAACTGGGATACCTGCAACTTACAAGTCACTCGAAGGAGGGATTCACTCGGTGGTCTCACCAACACTCGTCTGTCTCTGCTCACTCGGAGTACCAAGCGTCACTCGACCACAGAAGGCTTTGATACGTCCATTTTGCATCATGTGTACCTACTGTTGTTTATATTGTTTTATTGCATAATAATGCTTTTTGGAGTAATTCTAATGCCTTTTCTCTCATAATATGCAAGGTATGCACAAAGGGGGAGAATTCTGGCAGCTGGAAATCTGGACATGAAAAAGCTATGTCAGGCTACCTATTCTGCACAACTCTAAATGAGCTGAAACTTTACGAGGATCATTTATGGAATAAATAAGGATTTTTGGAGCCAATAAGTACCAGAGGGGGCTCATCAGGTGGGCACAACCCACCTAGGCGCGCCGGGAAGCCCAGGTGCGCCCTAGTGGGTTGTGCTCACTCAGGCTCACCTCCGGTGCCCCTTCTGGTACATAAGTCATTTTGACCTAGAAAAAATAAGGAGAGGAATTTTGGGAGGAAGCGCTGCCGTCTCGAGGTGGAACCTGGGCAGGAGCACTTTTGACCTCCGGTGGAGCGATTCCGCCCGGGGAAGTTCCCTCCCGGAGGGGGAAATCATCGCCATCATCATCACCAACAACTCTCCCATCTTGGGGAGGGATATCTTCATCAACATCTTTAACATCACCAACTCCTCTCAAACCCTAGTTCATCTCTTGTGTTCAATCCTTGTATCGGAACTATAGATTGGTGCTTGTGGGTGACTAGTAGTGACTATAGTTCCGGTACAAGGATGATTATAGGAACCATATTTGGGCCTATTGGATCTTGTAGTTTCTTTCTATATGGTTTATTTGGTGGAAGATTATATGTTCAGATCCATTATTCTATTTAATACCCCTCTAATCTTGAGCATGGTTATCATTTGTGAGTATTTACTTTTGTTCTTGAGGTCACGGGAGAAACCATGTTGCAAGTAATCATGTGAACTTGATATGTGTTCGATATTTTGATGATATGTATGTTGTGATTCCCTTAGTGGTGTCATGTGAATGTCGACTACATGACACTTCACCATATTTGGGCCTAAGGGAATGCATTGTGGAGTAGTTATTAGATGATGGGTTGTGAGAGTGATAGAAGCTTAAACCCTAGTTTATGCGCTATTTCGTAAGGGACCGACTGGATCCAAAAGTTTAATGCTATGGTTAGAATTTACTCTTAATACTCTTCTCTTAGTTGCGGATGCTTGCAAGGGGGTTAATCATAAGTAGGAGGTTTGTGAAAGTAAGAACAACACCTAAGCACCGGTCCACCCACATACCAAATTATCAAAGTAGCGAACACGAACTAAGCCAACATGATGAAAGTGAATAGATGAAATTCCCGTGTACCCTCAAGAACACTTTGCTTATCATAAGAGACCGTTTTGGCCTGTCCTTTGCCTCAAAATGATTTTGCTACATTGCTGCACTTTTATTACCACTACTGTTACTTGCTCGTTACAAATTATCTTGCTATCAAACTACTCTGTTACTTACAATTTCAGCATTTGCAGACATTACCTTGCTGAAAACCACTTGTCATTTCCTTCTGCTCCTCGTTGGGTTCGACACTCTTACTTATCGAAAAGGGCTACTGTCGGTGTCAAAACCGGCGGATCTCGGGTAGGGGGTCCCGAACTGTGCGTCTAGGCGGATGGTAACAGGAGACAAGGGACACGATGTTTTTACCCAGGTTCGGGCCCTCTCGATGGAGGTAAAACCCTACTCCTGCTTGATTGATATTGATGATATGGGTAGTACAAAAGTGGATCTACCACGAGATCAAGGAGGCTAAACCCTAGAAGCTAGCCTATGGTATGATTGTTGTAATGGTTGTGTTGTCCTATGGACTAAAACCCTCCGGTTTATATAGACACCGGAGAGGGCTAGGGTTACACAGAGTCGGTTACAATGGTAGGAAATCTACATATCCGTATTGCCAAGCTTGCCTTCCACGCCAAGGAAAGTCCCATCCAGACACGGGACGAAGTCTTCAATCTTGTATCTTCATAGTCTTGGAGTCCGGCTGACGATGATAGTCCGGCTGTCCGGACACCCCCTAGTCCAGGACTCCCTCAGTAGCCCCCGAACCAGGCTTCAATGACAATAAGTCCAGCACGTATGTAGTCTTCAGCGTTGCAAGGCGGGTTCTCCTTTAAGTTCCATGTACCTGCCGAACAATGTCCGGCTTCCTTATCAATGTCGCGCTTCTTGGCTTCCATGCCCAATAATGGCCTTCTTCCACGCGTCGCACGAATGCGAAAAGCCAGGGTATCTTTTATGTTTTACCCCCTAGCTACACAAATAACCTGCCTATAAGAGAGGCAAGAATCCAGATCCAAATCACACCATCTTCCTTCCGCGAGTATTCATCGGAGCGCTTCTGACAAAAAATCCATTCCATCATGGACCGTCGACGCGGCTCCTCTTCCCGCGCTCCCAACCCTCTGCCAGGAGATTGGAGGAGATGTTCTGTCCCGCACAACGAGCTGGTGACGCTCCAAGCAGAGGGATATCTCCCTCCGGCCTTCATGGTTCCGGTTCGAGCCGGGCTGGCCACCTACAAAGGTGGGAAGCAAGCGGAGGCTACCCCAAGTCCCAACAAAGGGGAGCGGGTATGCTTCGTCCCCTATCTGATAAGGGGGCTCGGATTTCCTATACATCCGTTCCTCCGCGGGCTCGGAGTTCTACGGACTCGGCTCCATCACCTCACGCCCGCCTCTATCCCCTTATCGTGGTTACGTAGCTCTTTGCGAGCTATTTCTGGGCGTCGAGCCCCATTTCGCGCTGTGGAAGAGGTTGTTCTGCCTCGTACCCCGCTCTCATGAGGGGTCCATATATCAAGTGGGCGGTGCCAAAATATGGCGCATCGCCGGGACCGGATATCCATCCGGAACCCCTAAGAAGGCGTCTGAAGACTGGCCTTCAGAATGGTTTTACGTAGAAGACGCTCCGCTGCCGGACCCTGTTCGGATCGGCCTCCCGGAGTTCAGTAATGCTCCTCTAAAGAAACGCCTTAGCTGGCGCCCACGGAGCCCCCAGCTGGAGGAAGACAAGAGCGTCCACTATTTGATTGGCCGGATAAGGTTACTGGCCCATTCCGGGTTGACCATGATTGGAGTCATGGCAACGTGCATTATGCGAGGGGTGCAGCTGCTGCAATATAGGGGCCACCCTATGTGGGATTTCAACGGGGAGGACGATGCCACCCGTCATGGTCGCAAAGGGCCGGGATCGGCCGAAGACCTGGCGAAGATCCTGTCCGGCCTGTACAAGGGGGAGAAGGAGGATTTTCTTCAGACGAGCCCGTTGAATGGGTTCTCCATGAATAACCCTCGACGTTGGGTAAGCGAACACTTTGAGTGCCCGACCCATGCTTTCAAAGTTTAAGTTTCTTATATTATGCTTTCGACGCAAGAGCTGCGTCGGGTTGTGGAGGGCATGCTTAGTCCAGCTCCGCAACCCGAGGATCCAGAGAGATCCCAGGATCCGGCCTCCGAAGAGGACCCGGACATAAAGGTGGAGCTAATTGACGGGGTGTTCCACCAACTCAGCATGGGCAATGCTTTAGTCGCCATTATGGCTGACTACCCCGGCCTATATCCGGCTTCCCAGGTGATTGTGACTGAAGTCCTGACACCATTATTTCTTCCTTGCTCTTTTCTGACCCCCGTATATGATGGTGTTTTGCAGAGGCGCCTTCAAGGCGGAAGCCGAGCTCACAAGGCGGCGACCAACAAGGGTCAGTCCAGCCCAGTAGGCGGAAGAGGAGCGCGGCGCGGATTGAAACGTCGCCGCAAAGGTATAGCTCACAGTTTTTTATTTAGAGCAACGTTCCTAGGAAGCGTTTGAGTGCTCATGACTTTTGTAGAAGAAAAAGCGCCCGCCGGACTGCGGGCATAGAGGTTGCCAACCCTGCCTCTACCAGCCAAGCTCCAGCACCTGGTCTGGAGGGGGAGGCGAGCGCAAGGCGCGAGCCGGATACTCCTCCAACGGAGGATGCCGACAGACTGTCCGCCACCAAGTCTGAGGTGGAGAGCGCCATGAACCACAGGCGCCGCCGGACAATTTTTCGTGACGCGTGCTTCTCCCCTGAGGCGTTGAATGCCTTTAACACGGGGGACGCGCACCTCCGTGCTGCTCAAGATGGTTTGACCAGAGCCACAGAGCAGTATGTAAAAGGCATATGAGTAAGAGATTTTAATAGTTGTATATGCCAGTAGCCCCCGAGATTTAAAGTAGTTGTATTAACTGATTTGAGGATCATTTGAAATGCAGGATCTTACAAAGAAGAATACCCAACTGTCTCAGGAGCTGCAAGAGTGTAAGGCCCAACTTGAGGCCGCACTGGCTGCTGCAGGAGGAAACACAGGGATCCCTCCTGGTAACACATTATTTTTAAAAAGATAAGTGGTGTGCGGCATGCGCGCAAGTCTAAAAATGACATTGCAGGTGCTGCCGGACAAGATCCGGACAGGCAAGAACTACTGCGCCAGCTGAAGGCCGGCGAGAGGTGCTGACGAGGGTGCAGTAGGAAAGGAACAAGCTCCAGGATGCCCACGCCCAGCTTGGAGAAGAGCTGAGAGGTGTTCGGCCGAGCTGTCAGCTCCGTTAAGGAGAATCAGCGGCTTCGTCGTGGCATCTATAGTAAGTGCTTGAGCGAACTCCTTTGAAAAGAAGAGTTCGGCGAGGAAGTCAATTGACAAAATATGTCTGTAGGTGTACTCACAGGTCGCCCCATGGAGGAGATGCCCGTATCAACGGGTGATCAACTTCCCGAGCTGTTGCAACTGCTCGAACGAGTTCGGCAGACAATGAGCGGCGTCGTCCAGGCTTTATGGCCAGCGCTCTCCCTACCCGAGGGCCTTGGGGAGCTTGTGGAGAAGCTTCAGGGAGTGCGGCAGCGCTTCCGTTTATGGAAGATTTCGGCCTGCCGCCAAGGTGCCAGGGAGGCCTGGGCCATGGTGAAGACGCGGTACAAGAAGGCGGATCCCAACCACATGGCGAGGTCGGACTGTGGGGCCCGATGGGAAGGAGATCCTGTGAGTTTAGTGTACGGCCAAGTAGAGTTGGCGCTAAATTTTCCCAACGGGATGTAAATTAGACAGCCTGTTAGGCGGGATTGAGGAGGAATCTGATCGGTCGATTGGACAATGTATTTTAAAATGACATGTAAAATGCCTTCTAGCGGATTGTAGATCGTTTGTCTTTGCCGACCTTTTCGCTTCAACCTCGGGACCCTAGAGTGCAGGTGTGTCCGAATACCTTCTCGGTTAAGAAACAACCGGGGCATGCATGGAGACCAGGCGTAGGGGTCATTAGTGCTTTATCAGACAAGTGCCCAACTAGTTATGTTATATTACATGGTTAGTAAGAAACATCTTCCAGGGAGAATAGTTCCGTTAAGGGTTCCTTTCCCTGGGAGGCATGCCCTAAAGTGCATGTCCAGATTGCGAAAAGAGCAGGATAACATCTGGGGGCAGATAAATAAATTGGTAAAAAATCATCTTTCAAGTCACCGACCGAATATTCCCTTAAGAACGCTAGCTTTCGGCTTCACCCAGTCTGAGGTACACATCCGGTGACCACAAGAATAACTGTCGCAGAGGTGCTCCCTTTACCTCCTAGCCGAACAATCGGGAATGTAGGGGTAAGCACAGGAGCCAGGCAGCCCAGCTTGGCCAAAACTTAAGTCATATCGATGCATATAATGGTGAATAAAAGGTACACGTGGAAATTTGACACGCGTGCTGGGCATGAAGCCCTTATAATTAAGCTTCTGGTAAAGAAGCCCCCAGGTATAATGAGTGCGGATAGCACATCAATTGCGTGCGAACGATGCGCAAGTAAGCCTTTTAAGGCTTTGATGAATAGGGGTGAGAGAAAAAAGAGAAACAAAAGACAGCTGAAGTGTAAAAATTTGGACGTGGGAAGGGGACGAACTCTTAGTCCGGCGCTAGGCATAGAATCTTCGGAGGCGGGCTGCGTTCCATGGGTTCGGCTCGAGTCGGTTGTCCGACGCATTTCGTAGACGGTACGCTCCGCCGGTCAAGACTTGATCGATAATGAAGGGGCCTTCCCATTTGGGCTTGAGCTTGTCCTTTTTCTTGTCCGGCGGGCGTAGAACTAGTTCACCAACGTTGTAAGTCTTGGCCCGTACTTCTCTACTTTGATATCTTCGAGCCTGCTGCTGATAGAATGCGGAACGAGCCTTGGCGACGTCGCGTTCTTCCTCCAATGCGTCCAAGCTGTCCTGCTGATCCAGCTCGGCTTCTCTTTCTTCGTACATGCGCACTCGAGGTGAGTCATGAATGATGTCGCAGGCGAACTGCTTGCGCCGTATACCATAAAAATGGTGTGAATCCAGAGTACGGTTGGGCGTTGTCCGTAGCCCCAGTCTGGAGTCGAGCTCCTCTACCCAAAGTCGTGTCGATTTCGTAAGTGACCGCACTAGTCTGGGTTTGATGCCGCTCATTATTAGACCATTTGCTCGTTCCACTTGACCGTTGGTTTGAGGATGATAGACTGAAGCGTAATCGAGCTTAATGCCCATATTTTTGCACCATGATTTAACCTCGTCGGCCGTGAAGTTCGTGCCGTTATCGGTGATGATGCTCTGGGGACACCATAACGGTGTACTACCCCGGATATGAAGTCTATCACTGGTCCGGACTCTGCCGTTTTAACTGGCTTGGCCTCTATCCATTTGGTGAATTTATCCACCATGACCAATAGGTACCTTTGCTTGTGGGTTCCCCTTTAAGGGGTCCAACCATGTCAAGCCCCTAGACCGCGAACGGCCAGGTAATGGGTATAGTTTTGAGGGTGGTGGGTGGCATATGGCTCGATTAGCAAAGAGTCGACAACCGACGCATCTTTGGACTAAGTCTGAGCATCTGCCGGGCCGTCGGCCAATAAAATCTGTGCGGAATGCCTTTCCTACAAGGGCCCGAGCTGCGGCGTGGTGTCCGCCTAGTCCGGCATGAATTTCAGCCAGAAGGTTTCACCCTTCCTCTTCGGAGATACACCTTTGAAGGACTCCGGTTGTGCTTTTCTTATAGAGTTCTCCCTCATGGACCTTGTAGGCTTTGGATCGCCGAACTATGCAGCGGGCCTCATTTTGGTCTTCGGGAAGTTCCTGCCTAAGCAAGTAGGCTAGGAATGACTCTGTCCACGGGGCGATTACTGCCATTATGTCGTGGGCTGAAGGTGTTATTTCATCGGCTGAATCGCCGATTATGTCAGATTGCTCTGTGTCAGTTGGTGCGGCTGCTTCCGGTTTGTTATTTCCGGACTCCTCTTCCCATAGTACGGATGGTTTAAACAACCGTTCCAGGAAGATGTTTGGAGGGACATCGTCACGTTTTGCGCCGATGCGTGCCAATACGTCGGCCGCTTGGTTATTATCCCTGGCTACGTGGTGGAATTCAAGTCCTTCGAACCGAGCTGACATTTTAAGGACAGCGTTACGATAGGCTGCCATTTTCGGATCCTTGGCGTCAAAGTCTCCATTTACTTGGGATATTGCGAGGTTTGAGTCCCCGCGCACCTCTAGGCGTTGAATGCCCATGGAGATTGCCATCCGGAGGCCATGTAAGAGGGCCTCGTACTCGGCTGCGTTGTTGGAGTCCGTGTACATTATCTGAAGTACGTATTGGACTGTGTCCCCGGTTGGGGACGTCAATACGACGCCAGCCCC
Source organism: Aegilops speltoides (assembly GCA_021437245.1). Lineage (NCBI taxonomy): Eukaryota > Viridiplantae > Streptophyta > Magnoliopsida > Poales > Poaceae > Aegilops > Aegilops speltoides. The sequence goes on along the minus strand of CM038147.1, from coordinate 93,649,520 downwards.
CAATCCAGCCAACATTTTGGAGCCGTCGAAGTGCATACTCCAATTAGAGTATGTGCCGTACTCTTTAGGGAGGTCGGCTTCAGTCCACTCAGCGACAAAGTCAGCCAAAACTTGCTACTTTATAGCTCGCCGAGGTTTGTAAGTTATATCGAATGGTAAGAGCTCAATAGCCCATTTTGCAATCCTGCCCGTCGCGTCGCGGTTGTTTATAATGTCATTTAGGGGTACTTCGGAGGCCACTGTTATCGAACACTCTTGAAAGTAGTGTCGGAGCTTCCGGGATGCCATGAACACCGTGATCGCTATCTTTTGATAGTGCGGTAACGGACTTGCGGGAGTTAAAACAAAGGATCGTAGTACAATGGTTTTTGAAGAGGGAATTTATGCCCTTCTGTCTCTCGTTCTACGACGAGTACCATGCTTACAACTTGATGTGTTGCCCCGATGTATAACAACATTGGTTCGCCCAGGTTAGGCGCAGCCAGGACCGGATTTGTTGCCAATATGGCTTTTATTTCTTCGAGTCCGGCAGTGGCAGCATCCGTCCACTCAAAGTGTTCTGTGCGTCTGAGGAGGAGATAGAGGGGCAATGCCTTTTCTTCCAAACGGGAGATAAAGCGGCTTAGAGCCGCCATGCATCCAGTCAATTTTTATATCTGTTTGAGGTCTTTTGGAATCCAGCTGTGACAGAGCTCGGATCTTGGCCGGGTTTGCTTCAATTCCTCTACCGGATACAATGAAGCCCAGGAGCTTTCCGGCTGGTACGCCGAAAACACATTTTTCCGGATTCAGCTTGATGTCATATGCTCGGAGGTTGTCGAATGTGAGCCTCAAATCGTCTACTAGAGTTTCGACGTGTTTGGTTTTGACGACTACGTCGTCTCACGATGCCTCTCTTGTTTTGCCGATCTGGGTAGCGGACATGTACGAATCATGCGCTTATATGTTGCCCGGCGTTTTTAAGTCCGAAGGGCATCGTGTTGAAGCGAATGGTCCATATGGAGTAATGAATGCCGTTGCGGCTTGGTCCGCTCCGCCATCTTGATTTGATGGTAGCGGAGTATCGTCCGGAAGCACAATGAATCGTGCCTGCGGTAGCATCGATTATTTGGTCGATCTTGAGAGGAAGGGATCCTTTAGGCAGGCCTTGTTGAGGTCTTTAAAATCGACACATAGGCGCCAGTATTTGTCCTTCTTTGGTACCATTACCAGGTTTGCTAGCCAATCCGGATGTTTGATGTCTCTGATGAATCCGGCTTTCAATAGTTTGGCTAGTTCTTCTCCCATTGCCTGTCTTTTGGGTTCGGAAAATCGTCGAAGAGCCTGTTTGACTGGCTTGAACCCTTTTAGGATATTTAGGCTATGCTCTGCCAATCTGCGTGGGATTCCCGGCATATCTGAAGGGTGCCAGGCGAAAATGTCCCAATTTTCCCGAAGGAATTCTCGCAGTGCGGCGTCTACATCAGGGTTCAACTGTGCCCCGATGGAGGCCATCTTTGTCGGGTCCGTTGGATGGACCTGGAATTTTACTATTTCGTCCGCTGGTTTAAAGGAGGTGGACTTGGATCTCTTATCGAGTATCACATCGTCCCTATTCACCGTAGAGCGCAACGCGGTGAGTTCTTCTGCCGCTAGGGCTTCGGATAGTGCCTCCAGGGCTAATGCGGCTGTCTTGTTTTCGGCACGGAGTGCTATGTCCGGATCACTAACGAGAGTGATTATTCCGCTGGGCCCAGGCATTTTGAGCTTCATGTACCCGTAATGGGGTACGGCTTGAAAAATTGTGAATGCCTCTCGTCCTAATATAGCGTGATATCCGCTGCTGAACGGGGCCACTTGGAACGTGACTTCTTCAGACCTGTAATTGTTCGGCGAGCCGAACACCACATCAAGTGTGATTTTTCCGGTGCAGCGCGCTTCCCGGCTAGGGATTCTTCCTCTGAAGTTTGTGCTGCTTCGCTCAATGCGGCTCCAGTCTATTTCTATTTTTTGAAGAGTTTCCTCGTAGATGAGGTTTAATCCGCTGCCGCCATCCATGAGTACCTTGGTAAGTCGAAAGCCGTCCACTATTGGACTAAGGACCAATGCGGCTGGTGCTCGGGCTGTTCGGAATTTAGGTTCGTCGCTGGCATTGAAGGTGATGGCCGTGTCGCTCCAGGGATTTGTTGTTGCTACTTGGCAGACTTCGGCAAGGCTGCGGATTGTTCGTTTCCGCATATTGTTTTATGCGAAAGTTTCGAAGACTGTTGATATCGTACCGGTATTGTTGGAGTGGTTTTCCGGGGCTAGAAGCTCCTCGCCAGTTTTGGCCACCTGCCGTAATATCCAACATGCTCGAAGGCTATGTGTTGGGGTGGCGCCCTCTGTACTGTGAATTTTATAGGGTCCGCTAAGCCATCCCTCCAGTACGGTTCCGTGCCCTTTATGGGGTTTTTGCTTTTTGGTTTTTGTACCTGGTGCCTGAGTGTAATGCACCCTTTTGTTGCGGACTAGGGTTGTATTCGGGGCCGGATTGTCCCAAAACTTATTTTCGGTCTTCCGGAAACTCTCCATCGCACAATACTTTCGTACTATGGATGCCAGGTCGGCGAAGCGTGTGATTTCACGACGGCTGATGGTGTTCAAGATTCCCTCGTCCGTGCAATTATTGCAAAAAATTGAGATTGCGTTTTCCTCTCGGCAGTCCTTTATCCTGTCCATAACCAGGAGGAATCTGGCCCAGTAATGATGTACTGTTTTAGCGGGCTCTTGCCGGATTAGAGATAGATCGCATGTGTCTGGGTGGGTGGGTGGAATTGAGTCCGGAACCCTACCCATCTCAAGGCTCAAGGGCCGAGAAGTTTCCGAATTTGGAAGCTTGGAAAGTGGAACGTTGTCCAACGAGTCCGGTCCGATGCCTGACTTTAGGTTCAGCGCTTGATTGAAGTCCGTCCCTCCGCGGGAATTCGGCATGGAGGGTTCGGAAGCCCGGACATGACTAGTTTTCAATATAGGGGAAGAGTCGCCGCGATGTTCCTCCACCACCGCGACGTGGTGGCTAACCTGGGGAGAGTTAATCTCTCTCAGATCGGTTTTATGCCCAATCTGATTGTAGTCTGTAGCGACTCCCAGGGCGGCAATGCGATCCAAGAGTTCCTTTACGGACGAGAGCTCTATTGGATCCAGCTGCTTGGCGAATTCCGAGTTGACGTGAAGATTGCTTTTGATGACCCGAGAGGTCATCGTCGAAGCGGTGGCCGAACATGCGGCCATGAGAAAACCACCTAGCCGGATAGTTTGGCCGGCGGCCAAGGCTCCTTTGGCGAAGATACCATCCTTGAAGATGGGAAGAGGCATCCTTCCTATCGGTGACGGCACAGAGGATCTCTCAATGAAAGCACCAATGTCGGTGTCAAAACCGGCGGATCTCGGGTAGGGGGTCCCGAACTGTGCGTCTAGGCGGATGGTAATAGGAGACAAGGGACACGATGTTTTTACCCAGGTTCGGGCCCTCTCGATGGAGGTAAAACCCTACTCCTTCTTGATTGATATTGATGATATGGGTAGTACAAGAGTGGATCTACCACGAGATCAAGGAGGCTAAACCCTAGAAGCTAGCCTATGGTATGATTGTTGTAATGGTTGTGTTGTCCTACGGACTAAAACCCTCCGGTTTATATAGACACCAGAGAGGGCTAGGGTTACACAGAGTCGGTTACAATGGTAGGAGATCTACATATCCGTATCGCCAAGCTTGCCTTCCACGCCAAGGAAAGTCCCATCCGGACACGGGACGAAGTCTTCAATCTTGTATCTTCATAGTCTTGGAGTCCGGCTGACGATGATAGTCCGGCTGTCCGGACACCCCCTAGTCCAGGACTCCCTCAGCTACAATTGATCCCATATACTTGTGGGTCATCAGGCTTAGAGTCACCCTGAGATAGCATCAGTCAGGCGATCAGTTCACCGTCATAAAGAACATCTAATGGTGCTGTTACCTGTAACTCTCACATCCTTTAACATCTCTATCAAACCCTTGGGTGACAGGGCATTCATGAGGGGCCAGCGGACTCTATATAAGCCGCTCCTCTTGAAGGAAATATGCCCTAGAGGCAATAATAAAGTTATTATTTATTTCCTTAATTCATGATAAATGTTTATTATTCATGCTATAATTGTATTAACCGGAAACTTAGTGCATGTGTGAATACATAGACAAAACATATAGTCCCTAGTATGCCTCTACTTGACAGGCTCGTTAATCAAAGATGGTTATGTTTCCTAACCATAGACATGTGTTGTCATTTGATGAATGGGATCACATCATTAGGAGAATGATGTGATGGACATGACCCATCCGTTAGCCTAGCATTATGATTTGTTTTATTTTCAGTTTCATTGCTACTGCTTTCTTCATGACCTATACAAGTTCCTCAGACTATGAGATTATGCAACTCCCGAATACCGGAGAAACACTTTGAGTGCTACCAAACATCACAACGTACATGGGTGATTATAAAGGTGCCCTACAGGTGTCTCCGAAGGTGTTTGTTGGGTTGGCATAGATCGAGATTAGGATTTGTCAGTTCGTGTTTCGGAGAGGTATCTCTGGGCCCTCTCAGTAATACTCATCACTATAAGCCTTGCAAGCATTGTGACTAATGAGTTAGTTGCAGGATGAAGTATTACGGAACGAGTAAAGAGACTTGCCGGTAACGAGATTGAACTAGGTATTAAGATACCGATGATGAAATCTCAAACAAGTAACATACCGATGACAAAAGGGAACAACGTATGTTGTTATGCGGTTTGACCGACAAAGATCTTCGTAGAATATGTAGGAACAAATATGAGCATCCAGGTTCTGCTATTGGTTATTGACCAGAGATGTGGTACATCTCTAATGTATCTTTAATTTTTGATTGTTCCATGCTATTATATTATCTGTTTTGGATGTTTAATGGGCTTTACTATGCACTTTTATATTATTTTTTGGGACTAACCTACTAACTGGAGGCCCAGTCAAAATTGTTGTTTTCTGCCTATTTCAGTGTTTCGTAGAAAAGGGATATCAAACGGAGTCCAAACGGAATGAAACCTTCGGGAGAGTTATTTTTGGAACAAACGCAATCGAGGAGAATTGGAGTGGACGTCAAGAAAGAAACGAGGCAGCCACGAGGTAGGAGGGCGCTCCCAGGGGGGTAGTTGTGCCCCCCACCCTCGTGGGCCCCTCGTGGCTCCCTTGACCAACTTCTTTCGCCTATATATACTCATATACCCTGAAAACATCCAAGAGCACCACGAAACCCTATTTCCACCGCCGCAACCTTCTGTACCCATGAGATCCCATCTTGGAGCCTTTTCCAGCGCTCCATCGGAGGGGGAATCGATCACGGAGGGCTTCTACATCAACATCATAGCCTCTCCGATGAAGTGTGAGTAGTTTACCACAGACCTTCGGGTCCATAATTATTAGGTAGATGGCTTCTTCTCTCTCTCTTTGACTCTCAATACAAAGCTCTCCTCAATCTTCTTGGAGATCTATTAGATGTAATTCTTTTTGAGGTGTGTTTGTCAAGATCCGATGAATTGTGGGTTTATGATCAAGATTATCTATGAACAATATTTGAATCTCCTCTGAATTATTTTATGTATGATTGGTTATCTTTGCAAGTGAAAGCACATTTGCTCCCTAGGTGGTTTTGGTAATTAATGACAACATACTTTGTGGTTGGACTAATGCTTTTATCAAGTATGTTTCAGGAAAGTCAATCACTCTGGCATGGCAAAAGGACTGAAGAGGTGAACCCCTAGGATGCTAAGGAAAGGATTGGCAAAAGCTCAAGACTCCATTTTTGGTTTAGTGATCCAAGATCACATTGAGTCCATAGGAAAGCCAATACTATTAAAAGGGGATGAGGTTATGATGATGATCTGGTTGCTCCAAGTGCTTAGTGATTTATCTCTCAAACTATCAGCAATCTTTCATTCCAACATGAACCCATAAGTAATCTCGGTCCCACCGATTCCAAACTCAGTCACACCGAGATGAACCACCTCAGCCATATAGCCAAACCCTAAGATTCTCGGATTTTCCGATTCCAAACTCGGTCATACGAAATTGGTGTTGCCAAGCTTCAGAAACATACGTACTCAAATCGGTGTCACCGAGATGAGAAAGTCGGTCCCACCGAGATTGGCAAACCCTAGACTTTGGAAGAATCGGACTCACCGAGATTGTATTTTCGGTCCCACGAAAATCCCAACGTTCTAAGATTTGAACTTTCGGTCCCACCGAGTTGTCAACTTCGGTCCGACCGAGATTGGTCAAATGTGTGTAACAGTTGGATTTTGTGTGGAGGCTATAAATACCCTCCACCTCCTCTTCATTAGTGGAGAGAGCCATCGAAAGAACTACCACTCCTACCTTACATTTCTCGAGAAGAAAACTACCTACCCTTGTGTTGAGATCAAGTTGCTCCATTCCCACCATATGAAACTTGATTTCTAGCCTTCCCAAGTTGCTTTCCACTCAATCCCTTCCTCCACCACAGCCAAATCGGTGAGGAGAGTTGAGTGTTGGGGAGATTATCATTTGAAGCACAAGAGCAAGGAGTTCATCATCACCAACACCATCTATTACCTTTTGGAGGTGGTGCCTCCTAGATTGGTTAGGTGTCACTTGGGAGCCTCCGTCAAGATGTGGAGTTGAACCAAGAAGTTTGTAAGGGCAAGGAGATCGCCTACTTCGTGAAGATCTACCCCGAGTAAGGCTAGTCCTCCGTGGGCGTAGGCCATGATGGCATAGACAAGGTTGCTTCTTCGTGGACCCTTCGTGGGTGGAGCCCTCCGTGGACTCTCGCAGCCGTTACCCTCCGTGGGTTGAAGTCTCCATCAACGTGGATTGACGATAGCACCACCTATCGGAACCACGAGAAAAATCTCCGTGTCTCCAAATTGCGTTTGCTCTTCACAATCTCTCCCTTACTATTCGTGCAATTTACTTTCCGCTGCCCTTTACACTAGAATTGCATGTTTAGTATGTTGCTCGACTTGTATGCATGATGCTTGACTTGGTCTTCATTATAAACTTACTAAGAACTTATGTTAATCAAAAGGCATAAACTTTTATCTTGTCGAGTTGTCTAATCACCCCCCCCTCTAGACACTCTTGCCTTCAACGATCCTACAATTGGTATCAGAGCATTGGTCTCCATTGCTTTGGTTTGCACACCATTGGAGGAAGATGGACGTGTCTACGTTTGGGAGTGTTAGTCATAGAGTGCCTATTCTTGATGGAGTGTCCTATAACTCGTGGAGGATTGAAATGCTTGCTATCTTTAAGATGTACAACTTGCGCAAATATGTTGAAACCCCATATGTACCACCATTTGACCCCTTGCACCCCACTATGAATGAAGAGCTTGATTTGCTTCGTAACCTTAGAACTGTCAATCTTATCATTAGAGGCTTGCCGGATAACTTGCTTACGCTTGTCACAAACTTTGAGTGCGCCCATGCTATGTGGAAGTTCTTGGAAGAACTTTATCCGGACTACTCTTTGAGAGGTCTTGATGAAATTCTATACAAGACTGTTGAATTTGATATGTTGCGCCCCAATGATCCCAACTTTGATAAATGCTTCTTTGAGCTTCGTGATCTTATGAAACGGAAGGGTGATTCGGACTTATCAATGTTCTTGTTAGAAATGCTCTTGTATTGCATTCCGATGATTATTATCACGTTGATAAAACTGATGCAAGTCATTGTCAAATTGACCTAGGTATTGATGATGAATTATCTATGGGTCAATATGATGATGAGCATGAGCATGATGACGATTCGGACACCGAGCTAGACAAGATCATGAAGAGTCTCATCTTATGGCAAATCTGAGAGACTACATATCCGGTGGAAAAGAGTGGATTCTTGATAGTGGATGCACCGATCACATGACCGGAGATGAAGACATGTTTCGAGAGCTTGCAAAGAACGATGGTCCACGCAAGTATGTGACTTTTGGAGACAACTCCAAGGGAAAGGTACTTGGCCTTGGTAAGGTGGCCATATCTCATGATAGCTCCATTAAAAATGTCATGCTTGTTGAATCTCTTGGATACAATTTACTTTCCGTGTCTAGATTAGTGACTTTGGATTCAACGTGCTATTCACCAAAGTAGATTGCCAAGTTTTTCGTAGTGACAATCATAACATGGTTTTCTTGGCATTCGTGAGGTGACCTATACATTGTCGATTTCACTAAGAAAGCTCAACCTAGAACTTGCTTTATTGCTAAATCTGCTAAAGGTTGGCTTTGGCATAGAAGGCTTGGACATGTTGGTATCACGAAATTTAGATAAGCTAATCAAAGGTGATCACATTCTTGGTGTTAAAGATGTTTTCTTTGACAAAGATAGACTCTGCGAGTGCATGTCAAGCAGGAAAACAAGTAGGTGGAAGTCATCCCGTGAAGAATATCATGACCACAAGGAGACCGCTTGAGCTTCTTCATATGGATCTCTTCGGTCCCAATGCTTACAAAAGCCTTGGTGGTAACTCCTTTGGTCTAGTTATTGTTGATGACTTTTCCAGATTTACGTGGGTATTTTTCCTTGATGACAAATCGCAGGTTCAAAAATCTTCAAAACCTTTGCTAGAAAGGCTCGTAATCAGTTTGAGGTAAAGATCAAGAAGGTTCGGAGTGACAACGGACGGAGTTCAAGAACGCCCATGTGGACTCTTTTCTCGATGAGGAAGGATTCTACATGAGTTCTCAGCTACGTACACACCTCAACAAAACGGGGTTGTTGAGAGGAAGAACCGAGCAGCTCATTGAGATGGCGAGGACAATGCTTGATGAATACAAGACACCAAACACTTCGGGGTGAAGCCGTCGAGACAGCTTGTCATGCCATCAACAGACTTTATCTTCACAAGCTCCTCGGCAAGACTTCATACGAGCTCCTTACGGGTAACAAACCCCAAGTGGGATATTTTCGTGTCTTTGGTTCAAAGTGCTATATTCTTGATAAGCATCGTCGGTCTAAATTTGCTCCTAAAACTCATGAAGGCTTTTTCCTCGGTTATGGATCAAACTCTCACACCTACCGTGTCTACAATAATTTCACCGAAAGGTTGAAGAGACGGTAGATGTGAAGTTTGATGAATCTAATGGCTCATAAGTAGAGCAAATGCCTATTGATGTAGGAGACAAGGACCCATCGGAAGCCATTCAAGATTTATCCATTGGAAAGATTCGTCCCATGGAAGTGAAGGAGAGTACCTCATCTACATATGTGGAGCCCCCTACCTCACGGCAAGGTGAACCTCAAGGCAACATGGAGGCCTCCACAAGTGGAACTCACCAAGATGAGGAAGTGCGACAAGAAGATCCACCACAACCTCCTTCTCCACCACCTCAAGACAACACCAACAACACAGATGAAGAAGAAGATGAGGATGATGAGGAAGCTCAGCCACGACCACGACAAAAGCTATCCCGAGTTCGAGCAAGAGTCAAGAAGGACCATCCGTGGAACAAATGATGAATGACATCGACTCGGAGAATCACTCGCTCTAAAACTCGTTTAGCTAACTTTTGTGAGCATTACTCATTTATTTCCAGTCTTGAACCTATGAAGGTAGAAGAAGCGCTTGAAGACCGGATTGGGTGAGCGCTATGCATGAAGAGCTGCACAACCGAGAGGAACAACGTTTGGTCTTTGGTAGAAAGCCCAATGATGACCAAAACGTCATTGGAACCAAATGGGTATTTCGGAACAAGCAAGATGAAGATGGACAAGTCATCCGCAACAAGGCTCGTCTTGTAGCACAAGGTTACACACAAGTCGAAGGTATGGACTATGGTGAGACCTATGCCCCCGTTGCTAGACTTGAGTCCATTCGCATTCTTCTTGCTTATGCCAACCACCATAACATTACTCTCTATCAAATGGACATTAAAAGTGCTTTTCTAAATGGTGAAATTGAGGAGGAAGTTTTTGTGAAACAACCTCCCGGATTTGTGAATCCTAAAAAGCCCAATCATGTTTACAAATTGCACAAAGCTCTTTATGGTCTTAAACAAGCTCCTAGAGCTTGGTACAAATCTTGACTAGCTTTCTTCTTGAAAAAGGATTTGAGATTGGTAAAATTGACTCAACGCTATTCACGAAAAGAGTAGACGGTGAACTATTTGTATGCCAAATATATGTTGATGATATTATCTTTGGTTCAACTAACCCTGATTTTAGTGAGAAATTTGGAAAGCTTATGTCGGAGAAGTATGAGATGTCCATGATGAGTGAACTCAAGTTCTTCCTTGGGTTGCAAATCAAGCAATCTAAGGAGGGTACTTTTGTCTCACAAACTAAGTACACTAAGGATCTCTTCAAGAAGTTCAACATGCAAGAGAGCAAAGGTATGAGAACCCCCATGCCTACTAATGGACATAATGACTTGACTAAAGATGGAAAACCTGTTGATCAAAAGGTTTATCGATCCATGATTGGTTCTCTACTATATCTCTGTGCTTCTCGTCACGATATAATGTTGAGTGTATGCATGTGTGCTCGATATCAAGCTGCTCCTAAAGAATGTCATCTTAAAGCTGTTAAAAGAATTGTGAGATATTTGATACACACACCTAACTTTGGCATTTGGTATCCTAAGAGGGCCTCTTTCGATCTTGTTGGCTATTCCGACTCGGACTATGCCGAGACAAGATAGATAGAAAGTCAACTTCGGTACATGTCAATTTCTCGGTCGATCCCTTGTATCTTGGTCATCCAAGAAACAAAATTCGATATCATTATCTCTCGCCAAGCGAGAATATATTGCCGCTGGTTAGTGTTGTGCTCGGTTGCTATGGATGAAACAAATGCTTAAAGACTATGGGATACATGCGAGACATGTTCCTTTGCTTTGTGACAATGAGAGTGCGATTAAGATTGGACACAATCCGTGCAACACTCTCGCATTGAAACACATTGAAGTTCGTCACCATTTTATTCGTGATCATATTGCTAAGGGTGACATTGATCTTAAACATGTTCAGATCTTGACAAACAGCTTGCAGATATCTTCACAAAACCACTTGATGAGAAAGTGTTTTGTCGCTGAGGAGTGAGTTGAACATCATTGATGCTTCAAACTTGGAGTGAAAACTCCATTGATGCATGCAAGGCATGAGCCTAATTGACTAATCCTTGATATTTCTCTTATGATGATGATCATATGTCTTGGACACATTTGCCCCCTTGCATTGCATCTAACTCCTTGCAGGTACTTGGATGGTCTACATTCTACAAGATTATCACACTCACTCAAATCATGAGTAATCTTGTCATTGACCAAGTATCTAGCTCTTTGGGATGTTGAGTTCAAGGAACAAAATTCCACATATCCTTTTTGACACCATACACTTCTAGTACTTCACTCATGTCATATTGGATATTCTTGAGTATTTCCTTGCTTGCCTAACCCATGTAGGAAGATGAACTATACAATTGGAATTGGTGCTCCAACTTCACATTCTATGAGCATCTACATCAAGTTCACCTACATGAGAACAAGCAACAACAAGCCCAAGGTATGTCTTTCACATCTTGAAAAAGCTTTGCTCAAAGACATGAGTACAAGCAGCTTCAAAAGATGTGATCACATCAAATGTTAATCGAAAAATGGTAACCCCATTTTGAGCTTAAGCGATAAGTATGACCTATGATCAAATGTTCTCATTTGACTCCTAAGTCAATATACTCAAACATAGGTGACCTAGTCGCCGACCCCTGTCTAGATGAAGTACATATGTTTTGGAGTTTTGCTATTGTCTCTTTTGATTCTCTTGTTGAGTTTTTCCTTAAAAAAAACTTCATCTAGCAATCTTTTTCATTTCTGTTTCTTCTGTTCTTGTGTATATCCTTTAGCTCTGATAACTTCCCTGAAAATCATTTACAAATTCATTGCAAATCTTCTGAAACATTCCTTGCAAAGTGAGCTGAATTATTTCTGTATTTCCTTGGAATTAAACTCGGAGTCACCGATTCAATCACTTCGGTCTGACCGAAAAAGGATCTGCCCTAAGTCTCTGACTTTCGGACTCACCGATCCATATCAATTCGGTGTCACCGATTTACATTCACCGGGATATCATCTTCTACAGCTCATCTAAATGATTTCTTCTGCATACTTAATTTGCTCAGTTGTGATTCTTAATGATCCCACTTCTTTCCTTCCATCTTTCCTGCCCTTCCTGGTTTACTATCCTTTTCGGCACTTGATGTCAAAGGGGGAGAAGATTTAGGGGGAGCTAGGGGAGCTAGGGGGAGATTGAAGGATAAGGGGAGAAAAGAAAATTTAAAGAAAAAAAACAATCTTACCTTAAGGGGGAGAGGATCACATCAAAGCTTTGCCATATATTTCACTGTGATAATACATTTGGCATTATTCTCTTGATTTTGCTTCTCTTGCTCTCACTATTGGTATCTTCTGAAAAGCACAATTGGTATCTTATGAAAAGCAAAATTCTCTCAGAGCTCATTGAAAATCTTTTAGTCCAGGGATGGCTTGGTACTCTTGATGTTCTTGCTATTGGTTGAAGAACTACTCTTGTGTTATCTAACCTTGTTTTCCCAAGTTTACTTCTTCAGGAACAATACCAAGGAACCTCAAGGTAAGTATATGCATCTTGCAGAATGTGCATGATGGTGACTTGCTTGTGAATACCTGTTTGCAAGAAATCACCATGCACATATGCATCATCTCTCATTTACCTTCATCCGCTCTCGATGCATATAGCCAAGCTGCATGTAGCACATCCTGCTTTTCTCTCATGTGTGCTTGTGGTAGTCCAAAACCAAAATCTAAAATCTTGCACACTGGTAGGGGAAGCTTGTGTACTACATGTTTGTCAAAGCTTTAATGATAATCTGTCTTTCTTTCAAGAAGCTTTGATATCTTTTTTCGTGTGTTGCCATCAATTACCAAAAGGGGAGATTGAAAGCACATTTGCTCCCTAGGTGGTTTTGGTAATTAATGACAACATACTTTGTGGTTGGACTAATGCTTTTATCAAGTATGTTTTAGGAAAGTCAATCACTCTGGCATGGCAAAAGGACTGAAGAGGTGAACCCCTAGGATGCTAAGGAAAGGATTGGCAAAAGCTCAAGACTCCATTTTGGTTTAGTGATCCAAGATCACATTGAGTCCATAGGAAAGCCAATACTATTAAAAGGGGATGAGGTTATGATGATGATCTGGTTGCTCCAAGTGCTTAGTGATTTATCTCTCAAACTATCAGCAATCTTTCATTCCAACATGAACCCATAAGTAATCTCGGTCCCACCGATTCCAAACTCACCACACCGAGATGAACCACCTCACCATATAGCCAAACCCTAAGATTCTCGGATTTTCCGATTCCAAACTCGGTCATACGAAATTGGTGTTGCCAAGCTTCAGAACATACAGTACTCAAATCGGTGTCACCGAGATGAGAAAGTCGGTCCCACCGAGATTGGCAAACCCTAGACTTTGGAAGAATCGGACTCACCGAGATTGTATTTTCGGTCCCACTAAAATCCCAACGTTCACAAGATTTGAACTTTCGGTCCCACCGAGTTGTCAACTTCGGTCCGACCGAGATTGGTCAAATGTGTGTAACAGTTGGATTTTGTGTGGAGGCTATAAATACCCTCCACCTCCTCTTCATTCGTGGAGAGAGCCATCGAAAGAACTACCACTCCTACCTTACATTTCGAGAAGAAAACTACCTACCCTTGTGTTGAGATCAAGTTGCTCCATTCCCACCATATGAAACTTGATTTCTAGCCTTCCCAAGTTGCTTTCCACTCAATCCCTTTCTCCACCACAGCCAAATCGGTGAGGAGAGTTGAGTGTTGGGGAGATTATCATTTGAAGCACAAGAGCAAGGAGTTCATCATCACCAACACCATCTATTACCTTTTGGAGGTGGTGCCTCCTAGATTGGTTAGGTGTCACTTGGGAGCCTCCGTCAAGATGTGGAGTTGAACCAAGAAGTTTGTAAGGGCAAGGAGATCGCCTACTTCGTGAAGATCTACCCGAGTAAGGCTAGTCCTCCGTGGGCGTAGCCATGATGGCATAGACAACGTTGCTTCTTCGTGGACCCTTCGTGGGTGGAGCCCTCCGTGGACTCTCGCAGCCGTTACCCTCCGTGGGTTGAAGTCTCCATCAACGTGGATTGACGATAGCACCACCTATCGGAACCACGAGAAAAATCTCCGTGTCTCCAAATTGCGTTTGCTCTTCACAATCTCTCCCTTACTATTCGTGCAATTTACTTTCCGCTGCCCTTTACACTAGAATTGCATGTTTAGTATGTTGCTCGACTTGTATGCATGATGCTTGACTTGGTCTTCATTATAAACTTACTAAGAACTTATGTTAATCAAAAGGCATAAACTTTTATCTTGTCGAGTTGTCTAATCACCCCCCCTCTAGACACTCTTGCCTTCAACGATCCTACAGCAAGTCTCTTCGAATTATCAGTTTGGTTTGGCCTACTAGATTGATCTTTCTTGCAATGGGAGAAGTGCTTAGCTTTGGGTTCAATCTTGCGGTGTCCTTTCCCAAAGGATGCTAGGGCAGCAAACACTAATTGTATTGTTGCCATCGAGGATAAAAAGATGGGGTTTATATCATATTGCTTGAGTTTATCCCTCTACATCATGTCATCTTGCCTAATGCGTTACTCTGTTCTTATGAACTTAATACTCTAGATGCATGCTGGATAGCGGTCGATGTGTGGAGTAATAGTACTAGATGCAGAATCGTTTCGATCTAATTGTCGCGGATGTGATGCCTATATACATGATCATGCCTACATATTCTCATAACTATGCACTTTTCTATCAATTACTTGACAGTAATTTGTTCACCCACCGTAATACTTATGCTATCTTGAGAGAAGCCACTAGTGAAACCTATGGCCCCCGGGTCTATTTTCCATCATATACGTTTCCGATCTATTTTATTTTGCAATCTTTACTTTCTAATCTATATCATAAAAATACCAAAAATAGTTATCTTATTATCTCTATCAGATCTCACTTTTGCAAATGGTCGTGAAGGGATTGACAACCCCTTTATCGCGTTGGTTGCATGGTTCTTATTTGTTTGTGCATCAATTTGCACGAGCGACGTTGCCGAAGTAACAGCTGTAGCACACAATTCTCACTAAGAAGGGAAGAAAAAACACTCACGTCGATGCGATAGGCACGGTGACCTTTATTCCGGGAGAGCCTTCCGGGGCTTTGGTGGGGTGACCTTGGGATGTTTCACAATCTTCTCAGTCAGATTTGGTGTTGCTGTCCGAGTGTGCTTCGAGTTCCTAACACTCGACGCCATGGCATTACCCTGGCTGGTAGTCGGATCTTGGTTCAGTTTGGATCGACGCTCGGTGCGAAGGAGACTCGACTTCCTTGCTCTCTTCTCAGTTGTCACTATTGCCCGCGCTGTCTTCGGCATAACTGATATCAGCACTCCCGCCCTTGCTCTGTGTACCTTCAATGAGTTGTTCTCCATTTGGCACGGGTGAAAACATCTTCGTGAACTCCTGTGAGGCACAAATATTAAAGTCAGTCGGTTATCAATCCAATCGCATGTTTGAAACAAAGGGAAACACTCGACAAGATATGTCTCACCTCTCCGGTGGGTGCTCTGCGTCGAAAGGCACACCGCTTGGATCCACGTGGATTATCACGAGCTTTGGTGATGGTGCTAAGCCATTGCATCATGGTCTCATCCTTGACTTCCTCTGGATGAGTCCGAGTGGAATCGTTTGGACCTGTGTACTGCCAGATGGGATGGCCTCGTTCCTGCAAGGGCTGAATCTCTCGACTGAGGAATACCTCTAATAGATCCAAGCCCGTCACTCCGCCTCCAATTAACTCGACTGCATATTCTACCAAGATTGCCACTTCAGCTTTCTCCTTCTCGGCCACTACCAGCGAGCAAGGAGCGTTGGGCCTTGCTGATGTGTAAGGAGGAAGCCCAGTCGACAAGCTAGGAGATGGAATGTCATTGCAGTAAAACCAGGTTGACTACTAACCTCGAACGGATTCAGGAAAGGTCATAGCAGGCGAGGGAGTCCTGGATTAGGGGGTATCCTGACAGCCGGACTATGTACGACGTCCGGACTATTGAAACGTGAAGATACAAGATTCAAGACTTTGGCCCGTGTCCGGACAGGACTTTCCTTGGCGTGGAAGGCAAGCTTGGCGATCCGGATATTATATTTCCTTCCTTGTAACCGACTCCATGTAAACCCTAGCCCTCTCCGGTGTCTATATAAACTGGAGAGGTTGGTCCTTAGAAGGCCGATCACAATTACATTCATACCATCATAGGCTAGCTCTTAGGGTTTAGCCTCTACGATCTCGTGGTAGATCTACTCTTGTACTACCCATATCATCAATATTAATCAAGCAGGAAGTAGGGTTTTACCTCCATCGAGAGGGCCCGAACCTGGGTAAACATCTGTGTACCTTGCTTCCTGTTACCATCAGCCTTGACGCACAGATCGGGACCACCTACCCGAGATCCGCTAGTTTTGACACCGCATTGGTGCTTTCATTGAGAGTTCCTCAGTGATGTCGCCACAAGGTTTGATGGCTCCTTCAATAATCATCTGCAACGCTGTCCAGGGTGAGGCTTTCCTCCCCGGATAGATCTTCGTGTTCGGCGGTTTCACACTACGGGCCGATCCGCTCGGTCATCTGGAGCAGATCGTGTCAGGATCGCCGGATAGTCATGACGAGCATGGCTTGGACCTTCCGTCAGACGATGCTCGGGATATTACCCCGGCAGAAGCCTCAGGTCTAAATCCGGGGCAGGTTGCGTTGCCTAAGGATGGAGGGCTAGTCCCTGTCCCGCAGGCCGTACCCTCGTTGGCGATAGAGCCGAACACAGGTCTCACCTTCGCGGGAACCTGTGACTCCGGACCCCCGGATTCATGTCCAGACGTAGGTTCCAGTTCGCGCGTCCCCGAGCCCGCCGATCCTGGTTGGGCTCCGGTGATGGAGTTCACCGCGGCGGACATCTTTCAGCATTCACCCTTTGGCGACATACTAAACTCATTTAAAACCCTCTCTTTGACATAGAACTTCGGGCCGAACTATGTAAGGCTCGAGTGGTAAGCAGGCGACAAAGAAATTCGTTACCCACCTACCACCCACTTGATAGCCACGGTTGATGATTTAACCGACGTGCTGGACTTCGACTCCGAAGGCATCGACGGTATGGACGATTTATGCGGAGAAGACTCAGAATCTACGGGGTATCGGATTCCCACCTCGTCACACGACATATACATGGTGGGTACGCCCAAGGAAGGCAATGGTGACAATCCGGAAGATAACACCCCTGGGCAAAAACCAAAGCGACAGCGCAGACGCCGTTCCAAATCCGGTAACAGTAACAACATCAGCAAGAGCGCCAGAAGAATGGATACTCCGGTCAACCCTGAAGGCAATAATGACCAAACGGAACCAGCGATGGAGCAGGACGAACCAGGTCACGCCGAAAATAGCCTGGAGCGTACGCCCGAAGAAAATGATCCAGAAGGACGAGTTTATCAAACCGGCCCAGGACAAGAATATAGTCCGGACGATGACGCATTCATCGTTCCGGAAGAACGCATGGAAGGAGAGAACCTCCACAGAAAGCTTATGGCCACAGCGAGAAGTCTGAAGAAGCAGAAGCAATGGCTTAAAGCCGCACATGAAATGCTCAATCGCAGATGGAACAAAGTGCTAGACACCAAAGAAAGATATGGTGACGATCGCCATACAAAGAGCTATCCAAAACGCAAGCTACTGCCGGAATTCGACGACGAGGCCGTTCCACCGAAGAATAACACTACCAGGAGACCAGGAGTACCACTTCATAACCACAATAAATCAGCTACCGAAGACGCCCACGATCTACGTGAGCACCTGGAGAAGAAAGCTGGCGCAGCTAGGTCCATTTACGGATCTAAAGGACACACCCGGCGGGGACCATGATCGTCAAAACAATTATGACAACCAAACACCAGTTTGGAATAAACACCAAACACAACAACAGCCGACGGCATGCAACAGCGCGTCCAGATATAGAGGGGCTGCTCACCCCCTATGCTTTACTGATGAAGTTCTGGACCATGAATTCCCACAGGGCTTTAAACCTGTAAACATAGAGGCATACGACGGAATGACAGACCCAGGGGTCTAGATCAAGGACTTTATCCTCCACATACACATGGCCTGTGGGGATGACCTCCACGCCATCAAATACCTTCCCCTCAAACTCAAGGGACCAGCTCGGCACTGGTTGAAAAGCCTCCCCAAAAATTCAATCGGGAGCTGGGAGGAACTAGAGGACGCTTTCAGGTCCAATTTTCAAGGGACCTATGTCCGGCCTCCGGATGCTGACGATTTAAGTCACATAATCCAACAACCCGAAGAGTCCGCCCACAAGCTTTGGAACAGATTCCTCACTAAGAAGAATCAAATTGTTGACTGCCCGGATGCCGAAGCCTTAGTGGCATTTAAACACAGCATCTGTGACGAGTGGCTCGCCAGACACCTCGACCAAGAAAAGCCAAGGACAATGGCAGCCCTAACAAGCCTTATGACCCGCTTTTGCGCGGGAGAAGATAGCTGGCTAGCCCGTGAAGGCACCAGCAACCCCAGCACATCCGAAATAAGGGATGGCAACGGGAAGCCACGGCGTAATAAAAACAAACGCCAAAACAAGGAAGAGAGCCCAAACGACACAACGGTTAATGCCGGATTCAGGGGCTCTCGACCTAACCAGCAAAATAAGCAACCTAAAGGCAGTAAAGAGGGACCGTCTGGTCTGAACCGAGTTCTGGACAGACTATGCCAAATTCATGGCACCCCGACAAACCTGCGAACCACACGCATAGAGTCTTTGGGTCTTCAAGCAGGCCGCAAACTAAACACGAACACAAGGAAGGGAAACACCAAGTGAAGATGAGGATGAACCTCGCCAGCCGAACACTGGGGGACAGAAAAATTCACGCCAGAGGTTAAAACAGTAAACATGATCCACACGACTCGCACATCCTTGGGAAGGCACGAACGCGCCCATAAAGACGCGCACGATATAGATCCCATCGTACCCACACCTAAATACTGGATGACTTGTCCGATCACTTTCGATCGTCTGGACGGCCGAACTAGTATTCGGTGCAAAGGATCAAACGCCTTGGTGCTTGACCCAATAATTGACAGATACCATCTCACTCATGTCCTCATGGACGGCGGCAGCAGTCTCAATTTAATATATGAGGACACTGTCCGCAGGATGGGGATAGACTCATCCAGAATCAGCAAGATCGACACCACCTTTGAAGGGGTGATACCAGGCGTTGAAGCCTACAGCAGGGGCTCCGTCATACTGGAGGTAACATTCGGCTCTCCAGGCAACTCCAGAAGTGAAGAACTAGTCTTCATCATCGCACCCTTCCAAAGTAGCTATCAAGCACTACTTGGGAGAACGGCCTTCGCTCGCTTCAACGCATTACCGCACTATGGCTACCTTACACTTAAGATGCCCGGTCCTCGCGGCGTCATCACCGTTAGCGGAATAACAGAACAATTTTCGCGTGTAGAGGAATACGCGACGGCCCTAACGGCCGGACTATAAGCGGCCTCTAACAAAAATATACCGGGTCGTTAAGACCACAGACACGGTAAGATGAGTCCGGCAGCCCATATTTAACCAGAGCACTGTATATGTAATCCTATAGTGGACACCAGGGGCTAATAATTAAGCTCCACACTCGGCTCAGCCTTATGGGCAGGCCAGCATCTTATATTTTCTACTATCCATCGCATACTTACGTTGCACTCTCCTATGAGATTCCCTTTTCTGCAGACAACATTCACGCGATACTCTTCCAGGATGCGGCACAACGGAGACAAAGGCGCAGACGTGCAGCAGGGCCCCGTTCAACAGGTTTCTTTTTCAATTAAGCCCCTGTGGAAACCTTTTCTATTGCCTCTTGTTGTTTCATCATCCCATGGGTTCCATACCCACAGAGGATACTGCCGTTTTTGGCATTTCGCCATGACAGATTAACGCATGTACCTAGAAATACAGGGTTTATAATGAATGGGCATCCTTGAGCTCATCATCTGTTATAAAGTCCGAATACCTTCGGGAGTGTTCAGCGTCACGAGTTTGGCCTTATATGTATCAGCTCCAAATCATGTCTTTGGTCAAATGTTGGGTTTGCCCGGCTCCTGGGTTTGCCGCCTTACGTTCCATCATAATCGGCTAAGGTGGCCAAAGGAGAACTACTGCGATTGTGCCCTGGTTATTCCGGATGAGCACCTCAGTAGAGAAAGCCGAAAACTGACCGTCATGATACAACGAGAGACTGGTCAACCACTCGATGACTCACTGGAATCTCTAGGATTCCTCCGCATTAACGAAGGGCCATTTCCCGGCCATGTACATACGCGCCCGTATTCGGATGCATGCGAAGGTACTAGGGGCTACATAGTAGCCCCAACGTTAAAATCCTGCGGCTAAGCGAAAGTGTTACAACTATATAGTCCGGTTGCCTAGTTCGACGTGCGATCACCTCCTTGCCGGACCAAGACGTTGGATAAAGAGTGATCAAGCACATTTTTTTGCGAACACCCCCGCATTGTATGCGTGGGGCTGAAATAAACGATCGCTATCTTTTGGATTACACACACACACACACATACACACACACACACGATATATATATATATATATATATATATATATATATATATATATATATATATATAAACGGCCGCATAGGGACACAATCATACTTTCGGACAATATATATATATATATATATATATATATATATATATATATATATATATATATATATATAAACGGCCGCACAGGGGACACAATCATACTTTCAGACAAAAATTACAAATATAACCTTCTAATCAAAATGTTTTTACAATGATTTGAATCATCACTCGAAGAGGAGATTCTTCGGGCACTACACCTCTATCAGGCGGGCACCCTCCGTGACCTGCGCCAAGTAGTGCCCGGCCGGATACTGCCCCCCACCACCGGATCTTGAGACGCTACCATAGTGGCATCCATATCCGTCCAATACGCTTTAACGTGAGCAAGGGCCATCCGCGCACCCTCTATGCATGCTGACCTCCTCATGGCATCGATCCGAGGCACATCCCCAAGGAACTGTTGCACCAAACCAAAATAACTGTCCGGTTTAGGCCCCTTCGGCCAAAGATGGTCTATTACAGATCGCATTGGAAGACCGGATAGCCTGTGAAGCTCCGCTACAGCAGCCATCCTATCACTTAATGGCAGCGGGCGAGTGGGAGGACTGAACTGCGACCAGAAAAGCTTCTCCACCTCCTTCTCACCCTGATCTTTGAAGAACTCCACAGCATCAGCCGTACTCTTCGCCAGGTCCGCGTACGCATTTGGCGAGCTCCAGCGTCCATCTAGGGGAGCATACTTCGGATCGAAGAACTTCGTCCGCAGCAAATAAGAGCCTCCAGCCGCGATCTTATCGGCCTGTTGAAGCTCCTCCCACGCACTTCTGAGCTCGGTCCGTATTTCCTTGGCGGCATTAAGTGCCTTTCTCAGGTCAGCCGATTTATCCTCATGCTCCTTTTTCAAGAGCTCATACCGGTCAGCGGCATTTTTTAACTCGATAGCCATTTCGGGTATCTTTTCCTCGCTTCGGCGATGAGCAGCCTGCTCGGCTCTCAATTCCTCGGCCGCCTTTAGGGCAGCCGCATTGCTCACCCGAGCTTGTTCCTTGGCTAGAGCAAGTTTCGCCCGCAGGGCCTCCAGGGCAGCAGCACCATCTGCAGTCCGAACAAATTATATTAATATGTGCCACCTTAATATTTTCCTATGCAATGGGAGACAGGGCACATACCTTGCAATTTATCCAGCCGCTCATTCATCAGAGTAATATCAGCATCAACCGAACCAATTTGCCTTGTCAGTTCGGCCACTTCAATGGACGGGCCGGCGGCCGGACCCACAGGTACCTGCACATATTTACAACATAAATCTTTGGTTTATGATCCCCCGTTTGCCGCCTAAGGCGGGCAACCAGAGTCTCAGGGGTTACTGTCTATATGGAGCACACCTAGCGCGTGCCTCACAATTAAAGAAACGGTGGATTATCCATTACATACCTCAAAGCCTCTGAGCAGGCTTGTGAATGCTTCATTCAAACCACTCGTAGCGGATGAAATCTTCTTAATCACCGCGCTCATTAATGAGTGCTGCTCCTCCGAGAGCGCAGCTCGCTCCAACAGGCCCGCTAGTACGTCCGGCCGGACATCGAACTGCGCCGGACTCCTCCCATCGCCCCCCGTTGTAGCCAAGTGCTCCGGGCGTAGGGCGGCTGATGAATTGACTGCCGGATTAGGCAGACCCGAACTCCTCCATGACGACACCTCGGTGTCGCCCGCTTCATGAGTCAGAGAAGGGGGTGGGGTCTCGCTCTCCATCATCTCCGGAGGAAGGTCCCTAGAAGACGAACCCTGTTGAGAGGAGCTGCTGGCCGGACTGCAAAAATTTGAATCCTGGTTACTAACCGAGGAAGAAATGCAGTACCTTCGTATTGTAGATTGTCTTACAACTTTGTGGAAGGCTGGCCCGTTGGAGGGCATGGTGCGGTGAGGGTGCATGTCGGGGCAAGGCCCCCTGGGGATGCCTTTTTCCCCAATTTGGGCATCTCTGCCTCCAAGTCTTCGGAGGCGGCCCTCTTCTTCCCGCGCGGGGAGGAGGCCTCGACCTCTCCTCCCCGACTATCCTCCTTGGGGAGGTAGCAACTCCCCCGGTTCGGATGTGTAGCGTGTGGGGTTCGGATTTTTCATCCCTCCCCTCGCCTTTCCCCGAGGGCATCCTGCTGAGTACTCGGTCAAGCATCTTGGCCATGGTAGGAGCGGGCGAGCCTTCGGGAAGTGGCGCCGAACACCTGATTCTCTCCGCCTTGCTGAGCCATTCCTGGACGCAGATGATTTTCTGAATAAACAATCATGATAAATAAAAAACGGGGTGTCCGGTATCAAGGCTACTTACTCGAGTGTATAGGCGATTGCAGCTTAGGCCCGCATCTTCGGTGGTGTCCGGACACATCACTTTCCGTCTGAAGAATAATTTGCACATCTCTTCGAGCTTCAGGCCGAAGAAATGCTTGACGGTCCGCGGACCCTCCGGATTGAATTCCCACATCCGGAGAGGCCGGCGTTGGCACGGCAACATCCGCCGGATCAACATCACTTGCATTATGCTAACGAGATTAACATCCCTTGCAAGAAGCTCCCCGATGCGATTCTGCAGTACTGGTATATCACCAGCGAGTCCCCAATTCCGCCCTACGTCTGTCCAAGACGCCAACTGTGACGGAGGGCCCGAACGAAACTCAGGGGCGGCAGCCCACTTTGTGCCTCTGGGAGCCATGACATAAAACCACCTCCGTTGCCATACATCGGATACTTCTGGAAAGGCACCCTCCGGCCATGGGGCGTCGACGTTTCTGCTTATTACGGCACCTCCACACTCCACATGTCGCCCCCAATCATCTTCGGCTTCACATTAAAGGTCTTGAGCCATAAGCCGAAGTGCGGGGTGATGTGGAGAATAGCCTCGCACATGATAATGAACGACGAGATATGGAGGATGGCGTCCGGAGCCAGGTCATGAAAATCCAACCCATAATAGAACATGAGCCCCCTCACGAAAGGATCGAGGGTGAAACCCAAACCGCGGAGGAAGTGTGGGACGAAAACGACACACTCATTGGGCTCCGGCGTAGGGATGACCTGCCCTGGAGCAGGAAGCCTATGATGGATATCTGCGGTCAAGTATCCGACCTCCCTAAGCTTTGCAATGTCCTTCTCTTCAATCGAGGAGGCCACCCACCTGCCTTAAGGGTCAGATCCAGACATATTGGAGGATTCCGAGGGGAGGAGCTTAGGTTTTGAGTGTTAGAACTCGAGGTGCGAGAAGGTGCGATGAAGGTGAAAAAAGAGGCATAGGTCTCGACCCCTTTATAAAGAGGGTGAATATCAAGAGTCCCCGGTGTGACCGTTTGAGGCTTATCTAAAAACACACGGGGTAATACCAACAGCCGTCGTGGGGTCACGCACGCTCATATTGATGGAAAATCCTGTAATAAAAGGGACACAATCTCTGCCTCGACGGGACGTGCCAATAAAACCGCCTCGTAACACGAGTCATTGTGGGGTAGGAAACGTCGGTTCACATTGGACCGAGCCATGATGCAAGGGCACGACGCACGAAGATTGCCAGCAAATCAGATCTGTACCATACAAAGATCATCTTGCAGATCCAGACACGGTCTATGTGTTCGATAACCACTTTGGAGTATTCGAAGGAGGAACCCGCCTTGCAATGCCGAAGACAATACTGCGCGCCGAACTCATCGTCATTGAAGCCTGGTTCAGGGGCTACTGAGGGAGTCCTGGATTAGGGGGTATCCGGACAGCCGAACTGTGTACGACGTCCGGACTATTGAAGCGTGAAGATACAAGACTCAAGACTTCGGCCCGTGTCCGGACGGGACTTTCCTTGGCGTGGAAGGCAAGCTTGGTGATCCGGATATTATATTTCCTTCCTTGAAACCAACTCCATGTAAACCCTAGCCCTCTCCGGTGTCTATATAAACCGGAGAGGTTGGTCCTTAGAAGGCCGATCACAATTACATTCATACGATCATAGGCTAGCTCTTAGGGTTTAGCCTCTATGATCTCGTGGTAGATCTACTCTTATACTACCCATATCATCAATATTAATCAAGCAGGAAGTAGGGTTTTACCTCTATCGAGAGGGCTCGAACCTGGGTAAACATCTTTGTCCCTTGCTTCCTGTTACCATCAGCCTTGACGCACAGATCGGGACCCCCTACCCGAGATCCGCCGATTTTGACACCGACAGCAGGAAATGCACTTCGACCTCTCATCTGGATACCTAAACCACCACACATCTGGATCACGTGGGTCCTCATGTCACTCGGATTTCCCTTCTTGACCGACTGAGAACGAGACGTGAAGATATGCTTGAACAAACCCTAGTGGGGATGACAACCCACGAAATTTTCGCACATGGAAATGAAGGCGGCAAGATATGATATGGCGTTTGGAGAAAGATGGTTGAGCTAAGCACCAAAGAAATTCAGAAACCCTCAAAGAAATGGATGAGGGGGCAGGGAGAAACCTCTCTACATGTGGGTAAGCAGGAGGACCCGCTCCCCGGGGCGCGGCGCCGGCTTGACCTCCCTCTCCTCCGGAAACCTCCAAGACCCATGGGACAACAGGTCGTGAGCGACGAGCCCATCGAGGTCCTCTGTCGTGATGGTCGACGGCAGCCAGTCACCCTGGATCCAGCCTGACGGGAGTGCGGGCCGAGAGCTTGATGCCTTCTTCTCCTTGGTCGCCTTCTTGGCGCGCTCCAGCTTCGCCATCTTGTCCTTCGCCATCTCCGTGGTGGTCGTCGGAGTCAAGCGGAGCCGCACGGCACATAGGTGGAAGAGGCGGAGAGACGAGCGAATGGGGAAAAGAGGAGGAGCACTGTTCCACCCCTTGGCCATATCGCCTCTTATAGCAGTGCATCCGAGTCACCGACACCTGGGCCCGTGAGATCCTAGCGCATCCTGCTGAACAGAGACTGCGCAGTACGTGGCGATAAAGGTGGAGCAAAAATCAAGGAGTCCGGTGATAACCCACAAGTATAGGGGATCAATTGTAGCCTCTTTCGATAAGTAAGAGTGTCGAACCCAACGACGAGCTAAAGGTAGAACAAATATTCCCACAAGTTTTATCGACCACTGATACAACTCGCTTGACGTTCGCTTTACCTAGAATAAGTATGAAACTAGAAGGACATGTAGGTGTTGTTGGATAGGTTTACAAGAATATAAAGAGCACGTAAATATAAACTAGGGGCTGTTTAGATAAAAAAGAAATAAAGTTAGTACAATGAGTGTGGAAAAGTGGTGGTAGGAGTTGTGAAATTGTCCCTAAGCAATTGACTACTTTACTAGACCGATAGCAAGTTTTATGTGGGAGAGGCATAAGCTAACATACTTTCTCTTCTTGGATCATATGCACTTATGATTGGAACTCTAGCAAGCATCCGCAACTACTAAAGATCATTAAGGTAAAACCCAACCATAGCATTAAAGTATCAAGTCCTCTTTATTCCCATATGCCATGACCCACTTATCCGTGTTTGTGTTTCAGTCACTCACGCAACACAGACAATAAGCAAACCATGAACATATTGCAACACCCTACAGCGGGAATCCCTCACGCTTGCGTGACACAGAGAGCACCATAGGACAGCAACATAAACACAAGCAAATTAAACCAATCATAGCAATTCACCAACACCGATAGGACAACAAAAATCTACTCATACATCATAGGATGGCAACACATCATTGGATAATAATCTGAAGCATAAAGCACCATGTTCAAGTAGAGGGTACAGTAGGTTGCGGGAGAGTGGACCGCTGAATATAGATGTGGGAAGGTGATGGAGATGTTGGTGAAGATGATGGTGGTGTTAGTGTAGATCGCGGTGATGGTGATGGCCCCGATGGTGTTCCGACGCCACCGGGAGAGAGGGGGAGAGAGACCCCTTCTTCTTCTTGTTCTTCCTTGACCTTCTCCCTAGATGGGAGAAGGGTTTCCCTTCTGGTCCATGGTCTCCATGGCGTGGGAGGGGCGAGAGCCACTCCGAGATTGGATCTGTCTCTCTGTCTCTCTCTGTTTCTGCGTTCCTAGATTCTGCCCTTTCACCGTTTCTTATATTCTCGGAGATCCGTAACTCCGATTGGATTGAAACCTTCACCAAGATTTTTCTCCAAAAATTAGCTTTGTTGCGGCCAAAGAAGAGCAGTAACCACCTTACAGGGTGCCCACGAGGGTCAGGGTCGCGCCCACCCCCCTGGGGCATGGCCCCCTGCCTCGTGGCCCCCTCGAGCACCGTCTCGCGTTGATTCTTCTTCCCAAGTATCACAAATATTCCAAAAATATTCTCCGTCCATTTTTATCCTGTTTGGACTCCGTTTGAAATGGGGTTTCTGCGAAACATAAAACATGCAACAAACAAGAACTGGCACTGGGCACTGGATCAATATGTTAGTCCCAAAAATAGTATAAAAAGTTGCCAAAAGTATATGAAAGTTGAATAATATTTGCATGGAACAATCAAAATTATAGATACGACGGAGACGTATCATCCCGCCCCACTTGCCCCACTTACCACGTTGTTGCTGATCTGCGCACTTCTCCAAGATTTTGAATCCCGCGAAATTTGGAACCCGGCAGAACGATTGATTGCATTAGAAGATTTCTTTGTTCATTCATGGCCGACCCAATGCTCGGGATCTCTTGATCACACATCGAGCCGCAGGTATATGAAGATCTGTAAAACTCTTTCGAGGCATTGAGTCTAGTGAGAACTCGCTCCAATCCTTTTCCACTCAAACCTCGATCAATTCGGGGGCTAATGACGAGGACATGTACCTAGGGTAGGGTCCTAGGCCTGACCTACATACCCTACCTAAGGACATCGCATACGAGAATCCAAGGCCCACAAGGTTATGAAGGAGTCGCCGACTGGGATACCTGCAACTTACAAGTCACTCAGAGGGGGGGTTCACTCGGTGGTATCACGAACACTTGACTGTCTCTGCTCACTCGGAGTACCAAGCATCACTTGACCGTAGAAGGCTTAGAGTCACCCTTAGATAGCAACAGTCAGGAAATCAGTTCGCCATCATAAGGAACATCTAATGGTGGCATTACCTGTAACTCTCGCATCCTTTAACCTCTCTATCGAACCCTTGGGTGATGGGGCATTCATGAGGGGCCAGAGGATTCTATATAAGCCGCTCCTCTATGCCTGTACAAGGGTTCACACCTCTTGTAACATCACACTCCAGAAAAGAAAGCTCCCGCAGCACCGAGACATAGGGTCTTTACCTCTTCCGAGAGGGGCCTGAACTCGTAAATCCGAGTGTACAACCACACCGTAGCTGGACTCTGCCCTCTCATACGTACCCCTATACTCTACTGTCAGATCCATTCCCACGACAAACCACGCAACACCATGTTAGCAGTACATGCACACAAGATAACAAATCCTTGCACCCAACATTGACAAGGGGTTGTCAATCCCTTGGCGGTCACTTGCAAGATTAAATTGTATGGTGATAGATAGATAGATCGCACAAAAATGCAAAAATAAAATAAATACAGAAAAAGTGAGCAAGGTATTTTGGTTTTAATGTGATAGAAAATATACCCAGGGCCATAGTTTTCACTAGTGGTCTCTCTCTTGAAAAT
Organism: Aegilops speltoides; assembly: GCA_021437245.1. Lineage (NCBI taxonomy): Eukaryota > Viridiplantae > Streptophyta > Magnoliopsida > Poales > Poaceae > Aegilops > Aegilops speltoides. The sequence continues at coordinate 93,621,129 of CM038147.1, read as the reverse complement.
AGCATACGGTGGGTAAACAAATTACTATTGGGCAATTGATAAAAAAGCAAATAATCATGACGATATCCAAGGCAATGATCATATATATAGGCATCACGTCCGAGACAAGTAGACCGAAACGATTCTGCATCTACTACTATTACTCTACACATCGACCGCTATCCAACATGCATCTAGAGTATTAAGTTCATAAAGAACGGGCTAGCGCCTTAAGCAAGATGACATGATGTAGACAAAGTAAACCCACGCATGAATAAACCCCATCTTTTTAGCCTTAATAGCAATGATACATACGTGTCATGTCCCCTTCTCTCACTGGGATTGAGGAACGCGAGATAGAACACACTGCAAAACACCTCTCCCATTGAAGGAAAATCAATCTAGTTGGTCAAACCAAATCACTAGATCAGAGAGAAATACGAAGCTATAATAATCACGCATAAAAGAGTTCAGAGAAAACTCAAATAGTATTCATGGATAAATCTAATCATAAACTCACAATTCATTGGATCCCAACAAACACAACACAGAAAGTCATTACATCAAATAGATTTCCAAGAACATCGAGCGGAACATTGTATTGAAAATCAAAGAGAGGGAAGAAGCCATCTAGCTACTAGCTATGGACCCGTAGGTCTGAGGTAAACTACTCAAGCATCATCGGAAGGGTAGCAAGGTTGATGTAGAGTCCCTCCATGATCGATCCCCCCTCAGATAGAGTACCGGAGAAGGCTTCCTGATGGGATCTCGTGAGAACAGAAACTTGTGGTGGTGGAAAAAGTATTTCGAGGATCTATGATCTCAGGGGAATATTTGAGAATTTATAGAAGCAGAATTAGGTCAAGAGGTCCCACGAGGGGCACACAAGCCTGAGGGGCGCCCCCTGGGGCATGCCTCCCAAGCTTTTCGCTCCCTCGTGACTCTTCAGGTCTTGCCCCAAACCTTCTAGGATCTCTTCTGGCCCAGAAAAAATCAATCCATCTCCTCCTCTCACCTTTGACTCTGTCGGCTGGGCCTTCTAGCGTCTCTCATGGATAAAAAATTTATTAAAAAAGGGGAGGATTGAATCTCCTCCTCTCTACGTTGACTATGTCGGCTAGACCATCCCTCCGTCGGTCGGTGGAGCTCGAGCTCGCCGGTGTGCAATCCAGCAGCAACTCCCCTGCGCCGGCCGGGCCATGAGCTCCACCATGCCCCACTCCGAGCAACTCACTTGGAGCATGGCTGCCGGCACCGCTACTCGCGCCCCCACACTACCTGCGCGACAGCTGCTTCTCACGGTCAGTGTCGTTTCTCGCGCCCACGCGCGACCGGCGCATCTACTACTGCTCGCGTCCGGCGCGGCTGCTCGTGCCCATGCGCTGCCTGCGCGGCTACTGCTGCTCGTGGCTGGCGCCAATGCTCATGCCCAAGTGCGGCCGGCGCGACTGCTGCTGCCCGCGGCCAACGCGGCTGCTCGCTGATACGTCTCCAACGTATCTATAATTTATGAAGTATTCATGCCATGTTTAAAACAATTTTATATGGTTTTGGTATGATTTGATTGGAACTAACCTAGACTAATGTTGTTTTCAGCAGAACTACCATGGTGTCGTGTTTGTGCAGAAATAAATGATCTCAAAATGGGCTGAAAATTTACGGTGATTTTTTATGGACCAAAAGAGATCCCCTAAGCACAAGAGATGCACCTAAAGCTTCACGAGGAATTCAAAGCCAGGGGCGTGCCGACCCCCCAGGGCGCGCCTAGGTGGCTTGTCGCTGCCTCATGGACCCCCTTGACGTGAGACCGACGCCGAAAATGCCTATAAATACTAAAAACCTCGAAAAGAAACCTAGATAGGAAGTTCCGCCGTCGCAAGCCTCCGTAGCCATGAAAAATCAATCTAGGCCATCTCGGCACCCTGCCGAAGGGGCCCATCATCACCGGAGGCCATGGAGGAGGAAGCCAGAAGGGGCCATCATCACCATGGAGGCCACAGACCATAGGGAGAACCTCTCCCCATCTAGGGGGAGGCCATGGAGGAGGAAGCACAAGGGAAGACTCTCCCCCCTCTCTCGCGGTGGCGCTAGAGTGCCACCGGGGGAACCATCGCCGTGGTGATCGTCTTCATCAACATCACCATCTTCATCACCTTCCTCATCTCTTTTAAGCGATCCACTCTCCCGCACCCCGTTGTAATCCTCTACTTGAACATGGTGCTTTATGCCACATATTATGATCCAATGATGGGTTGCAATCCTATGATGTTGTGGGTTGATTGACGGTCTAGATTGGTTTGAGTTGGATGTTTTATTTTGGTGTTGTCCTATGGTGCCTTCCGTGCCGCGCACACGTGAAGTATTCCTGCTGGAGGGTGTTGCAATACGTTCTTGGTTCACTTATAGTGGGTTGCTAGAGTGACCGAAGCATAAACCCGAGTAAGGGGGTTGTTGCGTATGGGATAAAGGGGACTTGATACTTTAATGCTATGGTTGGTTTTTACCTTAATGATCTTTAGTAGTTGCAGATGCTTGCTAGAGTTCCAATCATAAGTGCATATGATCCAAGTAAAGAAAGTATGTTAGCTTATGCCTCTCCCTCATATAAAATTGCAATAATGATTACCGATCTTGTTAACAACTGCGTAGGACAATTCCGCACACCGACCCATCATTATTCTACACTAGCTACTCATAATATATAGTAATATATTCTAACTTTATGTTAAAAGCACCTATTTTCATATTTTAGTTCTTCGATATCATGCAAAGCTATCCTCTTCATACCCACAACATAGTTTTATTTCTCGTTACTAGATGGAAGCAAACGTTCGGTGTATGTAGAGTCGTATTAGTGGCAGATAGGAATTGAGAGAATATTGATCTTACCTTTAGCTCCTTGTGGGTTCAACACTCCATACTTATCACTTCCACCTTTGGAAATTGCTACGATGATTCCTTGCACTTGGGGATTATCAAGCTCTTTTCTGGCACCATTGCCGGGGAGCAATAGTGTGGGGTTGATATTCTCGTGTGTGCTTGTTTGCTTTCTTCACTAAGTAGATTTTTGTTTTCCCTTTTGTTTTTGTTTTCTATAGTTGTGGGTGAAACAAACAATTTTTTTAAAAAATAATGCAAAATACCAAAAATATTACTTGCCTCTATGCCTAAGAACTTTTTCATAAAAGAGAAGTGATCGGAAGGTTGTGCATTGGAGAAGTGAGGGTCGACCTTGAACACCTGTGTTCATGCTCATGGAAACATTGTAGAATTTTTCATGGAAGTTTCTCAAAAAAATATCCCCTTGTATATATCCATTTTATTATAAAAATAATGTGCTAAGTTTTGGTTTTAGGATGATTAGATTGCTTGTTTGCTATGTGTAGAGCAAAAACAGAAACTTTGGTTGTAGTGCGTGAATTTACATTTTTTACTGGGAAGTCAAAAGTTTCTGAAATTTCTACACAGTACTGCTATAAAAATATTTTAGGTTATCCTAATTATTTTAGGATTTTTGGAGTTACAGAAGTATACGAAGTTTCCAGATCACTACAGATTGTCCATTTTTTGACATATTCTGTTTTCTATGTGTTGTTCACTTATTTTGATGAATCTATGGGTAGTATCAGGGGGTATGAACCATGGTGAAGTTGGAATACAATAGATATAATGCCAATATGTAATTGGAATTAGTTTACAACAGTACCTAAAGGTAGTGATTTTCTTTATTATACTAAGGGATTTCACGAGGGTTTTTGTTAAGTTTTGTGTGGATGAAGTGTTCGAAGATCGAGGTGTTATCAATATGAGAAGAATAAGGAGAGGCAAGAGTTCAAGCTTGGGTATTCCCAAGGCACCCAAGTAAATATTTCAAGGATACTCAAGCATCTAAGCTTGGGGATGCTCCGGTTGGCATCCCATCTTTCTTCTTCAACAATTATCGGTATACCTCGGTTTTTGTTTTGTTCACATGATATGCGTCTTTTGTGTTTTTCTTTTCCTTTGTGCACCATGCTAGTATGAGATAGTCCTTCATTGATTTATAGAATTCTTCATGTGCTTCACTTAAATCTTTTGAGTATGGCTTTATAGAATGCTCTTTGTGCTTCACTTAAATCTTTTGAGTACGGCTTTATAGAATGCTCTTTGTGCTTCACTTAAATCTTTTGAGTATGGCTTTATAGAATGCTTCATGTGATTCACTTATATATTTTGAGCTTGGGTATTGGTCAATCTGTATTAACTGTAGAATGCTCTATGAACTTCACTTATATCTTTTAGCGTATGAATAAAATTATCATCGGAATTGGGTTTGGAAGAGTATCATTAAAATATCATGCCTAGCTAAAAAAGGCATTAAAGAAAAGCGCTTGTTTGGAGGCAACCCAATATTTGCCCCTACTGTTTTTGTGTATTCTCATGATTATGCTATTTTAGTAATCATGTTTTATAGCTTTTGTTTCAATAAAGTGCCAAGTAAGACCTTTGGGATGATATATGGTGGTAGTTGATTTGATCTTGCTGAAAAACAGAAACTTTTGTGCTCATTGCTAGAATTTTAAAAAAAATCACAGAAGCATGTCTTGGATCTGAATTTTTTACACAAGATTTATATACAAATTTCCTACGTTGTCCTAATTTTTCAGAATTTTTGGAATAGGAGAAGTATGGTTGTTGCTCAGATCATTACAGATTGTTCTGTTTCTGGCATATTCTGTTTTCAATGCATAGTTTGCTTGTTTTCTAGTTTCTATGGCTTATATTGCTCAATATAAATTGTAGAAATGATATGGTACATTAGGAATTGTGTGAAAGCAATTATGAATCTTATCTTTACAGTACCAAAGTGAATGATTTGTCTTTATCATACTAACCCATCTCACGAAGTTCCATTAAGTTTTGTGTGATTGAAGTTTTCAAGTTTTGAGTGAGATGTTGATATGATCAGAATAAGGAGTGCAAAAACCCTAAGCTTGGGGATGCCCAAAGAATCCCAAGGTAATATTCAAGGAAGACTCAAGCTCCTAAACTTGGGGATGCCCCTAAAGGCATCCCCTCTTCCGTCTTCAAAACTATCAGTATATCTTACTGATACGTCTCCAACGTATCTACTTTTCCAAACACACTTGCCCTTGTTTTGGACTCTAACTTGCATGATTTGAATGAAACTATCCCGGACTGACGCTGTTTTCAGCAGAACTGCCATGATGTTATTTTATGTGTAGAACAGAAAAGTTCTCGGAATGTCCTGGAAATCCATGGAGGCACTTTTTGGAATTAATAAGAATTTCTAGGCGAAAGAAATACACCAGGGGGCCCACACCCTGTCCACGAGACAGGGGGCGCCCCCCTATAGGGCGCGCCCCCTATCTCGTGCCCCCCTGGACCTCCACCAACCTCAAATCCAACTCCATGTATTCACGTTCGGGGAGAAAAAAATCAGAGAGAAAGTTTCATCGCGTTTTACGACACGGAGCCGCCGCCAAGCCCTAATCTCTCTCGGGAGGGCTGATCTGGAGTCCGTTCGGGCCTCGGAGAGGGGATTCGTCACCGTCGTCATCATCAACCATCCTCCATCACCAATTTCATGATGCTCACCGCCGTGCGTGAGTAATTCCATCGTAGGCTTGGTAGACGGTGATGGGTTGGATGAGATTTACCATGTAATTAAGTTAGTTTTGTTAGGGTTTGATCCCTAGTATCCACTATGTTCTGAGATTGATGTTGCTATGACTTTGCTATGCTTAATGCTTGTCACTAGGGCCCGAGTGCCATGATTCCAGATCTGAACTTATTATGTTTTATTGAATATATGTGTGTTCTTGATCCTATCTTGCAAGTCTATAGTCACCTAGTATGTGTTATGATCCGACAACCCCGAAGTGACAATAATCGGGATACTTCTCGGTGATGACCGTAGTTTGAGGAGTTCATGTATTCACTAGGTGCTAATGCTTTGTTCCAGTTCTCTATTAAAAGGAGGCCTTAATATCCCTTAGTTTCCGCTAGGACCCCGCTGCCACGGGAGGGTAGGACAAAAGATGTCATGCAAGTTCTTTTCCATAAGCACGTATGACTATTTACGGAATACATGCCTACATTACATTGATGAACTGGAGCTAGTTCCGTGTCACCCTATGTTATAACTATTACATGAGGAGTCGCATCTGGCATAATTATCCATCACTGATCCATTGACTACGAGCTTTTCACATATTGTTCTTCGCTTATTTACTTTTCCGTTGCTGCTGTTACAACTACTACAAAAACCCCAAAACAATTATCTTTACTTCTGTTATCATTACCTTTATTATCATACCACTTTTGCTACTAAATACTTTGCTACAGATACTAAGTTATCCAGGTGTGGTTGAATTGACAACTCAACTGCTAATACTCAAGAATATTCTTTGGCTCCCTTGTGTCGAATCAATAAATTTGGGTTGAATACTTTACCCTTGAAAGCTGTTGCGATCCCCTACACTTGTGGGTTATCAAGACTAATTTCTGGCGCCGCTGCCGGGGAGCATAGCTCTATTCTCTGAGTCACTTGAGATTTATATCTATTGATCACTATGAAGAACTTGAAAGATGACAGAACTACGATCTATCCCTCAACTACGAGGGGAGGTAAGGAACTGCCATCTAGCTTTGCACTAGATTCTCCTTCTGTTATTAGTAAACTTGTGACACCTAAACCTGCTACTACTATGAATTCTGATATGTCGCATGTTATTGATGATGCCACTTCTGCTATGCATGATGAAACTACTTCTGTGCATAATACTACTTTGCCATTAGGTGAATTTCTTGATGAACAACTTGCTAGAGTTAGGGGGAATGAAATTATTGAAGATGCTATTATTGATGATAGTGATGATGAAGGTTCTCCCAATGATTATGTATTACCTGTTGTTCCTGAGGGTTATGTTATGAATGAAGAAGCTGCTAGAGCTATCTTTGCTTGCAATGATAGATATGATCTTAAAAAGTTATTAGCTAAGTGGAAGCAGCAGTCTCTTAATGCTAGAATGAAACCTGGCCCTGCTTTCGCTACTTCACCTATATGTGTTACTGATCAGGATTATGAATTCTCTGTTGATCCTGAAATTATTACTTTAGTTGAATTTGATCGTTTTCATGGCCTTGAATCTGAAACTGTTGTGGCACATCTTACCAAGTTGAATGATATAGCCACCCTATTTACTAATGATGAGAAGTCTCGCTATTCTTATATCCTTAAGATATTTCTGTTCTCATTAAAGGGTGATGCTAAGACTTGGTATAATTCTCTTGCTCCTGGTTGTGTGTGTAGTCCCCAGGATATGATTTATTACTTCTCTGCTAAATATTTCCCTGCTCATAAGAAACAAGCTGCCTTGTAGGAAATATATAATTTTGTGCAAATCAAAGAAGAGAGTCTCCCACAAGCTTGGGGAAGGCTTCTCCGGTTACTTAATGCTTTGCCTGATCATCCTCTCAAGAAAAATGAAATACTTGATATCTTTTATAATGGATTAACCGATGCTTCCAAGGACTACTTGGATAGTTGTGCTGGTTGTGTTTTCAGGGAAAGAACAGTCGATGAAGCCGAAATATTATTGAATAATATGTTGACTAATGAAAATAATTGGACTCTTCCTGAGCCAATTCCTGAACCAATTGACCCAACTCCTGAGCCTATTCCTAAACCCACTCCAAAGAAGAGAGGTGTTTTATTTCTCAGTCCTGAAGATATGCAAGAGGCAAAGAAATAATGAAAGAAAAAGGTATTAGGGCAGAAGATGTTAAGAATTTACTACCTATTGAAGAAATACATGGTCTTAATATACCGCCTGTTGAAGAACCACATTGTCTCGATAACCTGACACAGGTAGTAAAGGTAAATTCTCTCTATAGATATGATAAAGTTGAAATTCCCTCTACTAAATTCCATAGCCCATGCTTAGATGAATTTGATGACTTTATGGCTAGACAAGAAAGTTTTAATGCTTATGTTGGTAGAGAGTTAAAGAATAATGCTTTCGAGATAGGACGCGTGAGCGATAATATGGCTAGGGTTAAAAGTGAACTTAAACTCATTAGCAAATATGCTTCTATGGTTGCTACTCAAGCTGAGCAAGTACTTAAGGCTCAAAATGATTTGCTCGAGGAATTAAATAATAAAAATGACTTTGCTGTTAGAGTGGCTACTAGAACTGGTAGAATGACTCAAGAACCTTTGTATCCTGAAGGCCACCCTAAGAGAATCGAGCAGGATTTTGAGAGAAATAATTTAGAGGCACCTAGTTCTTCTAAAAAGAAGAAAAAGAAAAACGATAGAACTTTGCATGCTTCTTGTGAACCTACTGTAGACACACCTGAGAATCCCAATGATATTTCTATTTCTGATGCTGAAACACAATCAGGTGATGAACATGAACCTAGTGATAATGTTAATGATAATGTTCATGTTGATGCTCAACTTACCAAAAACAATGATGTAGAGATTGAACCTGCTGTTGATCTTGATAACCCACAATCAAAGAATCAACGTTATGATAAGAGAGATTTTGTTGCTAGGAAGCACGGTAGAGAAAGAGAACCATGGGTTCAGAAACCCATGCCCTTTCCTCCTAAACCATCCAAGACAAAGGATGATGAGGATTTTGAGCGCTTTGCTGAAATGATTAGACCTATTTTCTTACGTATGCGCTTAACTCATATGCTCAAAGTAAATCCCTATGCTAAGTATATGAGGGATATCATTACAAATAAAAGAAAGATACCGGAAGCTGAAATTTCCACCATGCTTGCTAATTACACTTTTAAGGGTGGAATACCAAAGAAACTTGGAGATCCGGGTGTACCAACTATACCATGCTCCATTAAAAGAAATTATGTTAGAACTGCCTTATGTGATCTTGGAGCCGGTGTCAGTGTTATGCCTCTCTCTTTATATCGTAGACTTGAATTGAATAAGTTGACACCTACTGAAATATCTTTGCGAATGGCTAATAAATCAACTGCTATACCTGTCGGTATTTGTGAGGATGTGCCTATTGTGGTTGCAAATGTCACTATCTTAACTGACTTTGTTATTCTTGATATTCCCGAGGACGATAGTATGTCTATTATCCTTGGTAGACCTTTTCTTAATACCGCCGGGGCTGTTATTGATTGCAACAAAGGCAATATCACTTTTCATGTTAATGGTAATGAGCATATGGTACACTTTCCGAGGAAACAATCTCAAGTTCATAGCATCAATTCTATTGGAAAAGTTCCAACTATTATTATTGGAGGTTTTGAATTTCCTCCCCCTACTGTCAAGAAAAAGTATGATATTCTTATTGTTGGGGATTTTCATATCCCTGTTGAGGTAACTTAGTGTTATTCGAAATTTCTCCGGTTCCGTGTTACTCGGAATGAGTTGGTTAACAAGACTTGATCAACCTTGTTAGTGGATTCATTTTGATGATCACGAGATGGATGAAACTAGAAGGCACAACCTTGTGTACCCACTTTTTACTTTCTGTTATTTAGAATAAATAAAGAAAAAATAGTATTATCTGTCTGTTTTCTGAATTATCCATGCAATAAAATAATAGTCCGAAAATAAAAGTGCTCCAAATGCCCTGCAAATTTAGTATGATTTTTTCTGGAATATTTGAGGATTTTAGGCACTGAAATCACTGCAGGAGGGGCAAGCACCAGACCACGAGAGTGGAGGGTGCGCTCCCTGTCTCGTGGGCCCCTGGTGGCCCCCCTCCACTTATGCCAGCACCCACACACTTCATCTTCTACCCAAAAAAATCCCCATCCAGCTCAAGCACGAGTTCTAGCTCATTTTGCTGCGATTTTCGATCTCGTTGCTCAAAGCTCCATTCACAAAACTGCTTTGGGAGATTGTTGCTTGGTATGTGACTCCTCTGTTGGTCCAACTAGTTTTTGTTCTAGTGCTTTATTCATTGCAAATTTTTGCTGCATAGGTGACCATGTTCTTGAGCTTGCATGTTGAATTTATGAGGTCCCAAGCAATTCCAATGCATGATATAGGCTCTAGGCACTTGTAGGAGTAGTTGCTACCAAACTTGTTTAGTTTTATTCACTTTTATTTTGAAGTTACTAAAATTTCAGAATTATTTCAGAAAAATAATTATGCTTAGGAGAATGTACTAAGGTGGTTCCTCGGTGAAGAAAGGGCCCAGGATTGCTATACGTGAGCAAGATGTTGAATTGCCGAGGGACGCGGATGTACAAGCTTGTGAGTGGCCATCCGATGATTTTATGGTCGAAGCAGGCTTCCAGGAGGAATTTAACGTGTATGTGCGTAATGCCGAGCTGGAGGACTTCTTACAAGATAAGTGTCCGCAGTACTATCAGTTGACTGATTCTTTTGTGCGAAGGTTTAAATATAACTGTGCGCGTAATTCCCCTAGTGTCATATTTGATATTTATGATACATCTTATACCATGGATTTAGAGGATTTCACAACTGCTTGCAAACTCCCGCAATGGGGTAATATTAATGATCCTCACAAATATGAATTTAGAGATTTCCTTGCTAGTATCACTGTGGGAGAATCTAGGGACATAGCACAAGCTACCACAGGGAGCATTCATTTTCCTGCTATGCATTATTTTGCTCTCTTTATTGGTAGATGCATTAATGGTAAGGATGAAACATGTCACATGTGTGTCCCTGATCTGTGTGTCCTCAAGAGTGCTGTGTTAGGTTATAAAGGTTATAACTTGGGGGCAATAGTTGCACGTAGGTTGCAGAATAATAGTATAACGGGAAATTTATTTGGAAGAATTTATGCAACCCGTGTGGCTAATTATCTTAATATAGCCCCACGAGAGGGGGATATGATTTTAGCTCCTGTTTATTTGGATAAAGAAGCTATGTTCAATCATCAATTTCTTGCGAGGAATGAACAATTCCTCCATTATCGACTAATCTATGACAGACGCAACGTCGTCCATGTTACTCTTCATGCTCCCTCCTTTTTGGTTATCAGGCAAAAGGAAGATATGTTGTCACTAGCAGGGAGGAAGCAGCTGAACACGAGAGGGGAGCAGAGGCAGCTCGCCAACACGCTGCAGCTCAGGAGGCGGTTGCCGCTGCATCTCAATATGACCCCAGTTTCACTTATGGATATCAGCCAGGCGGTCCTTGGTACTATACCAACTTAGGACAAAAGCCTAAGCTTGGGGGAGTACGTATTTCTCACCGACTTTACATTCATGTTCACACACTAGTCGTCGGTGCTCATACTCTTTCATTGTATTATCCATGCTAGTCTAAATTTCTTTTTCTAGTTTTCTTCTTGTGTGTTTGATAAACCTTAAGAAAAAACCAAAAAAACTAGTTAGTTTAAATTCTAAGCTTGTAGTAGAAATTTAAATGAAAACCCAAAAAGATTTCTCGTTCTTCTTTTACTTGTTGGGAGCTTTCCCGTGTAAATAGTTTTCTTTTCTTTTCTTTGGGGGTCGAGAAGACCATATTGAAAATGTTTAGTGGCTCGCATATGCATGATTGTTTATTTAACTTAGAGCCTATATTACACTGTCTTCTCTCTTGAGTTGAATGCTTGCATATTTCAGCTTAGTCCAATGCACATGCACTCTTATTATTATACACATCGTTCGGTCGTGCAAGCGAAAGGTAATAATGATGACATATGATGGACTTTTTGAGATGAGAAAAGCTGGCATGAACTCGACGTCTCTTGTTTTTGTAAATATGACGAGTTCATCGTTTCTGAGTCAGCTTATTATGAAGTAAACATATTTGCAATAACATTTACAGATTATAGTTGCTTGTGCCATGCTTGATTAGCTATGAGTTATAATGGTTTACCTTGCGTGCCAACATGCTATTAGAATGATTATGATGTGATATGATGGGATGTTATCCTCCTTTGAATGAATTGAGTGACTCGACTTGGCACATGTTCACGCATGTAGTTGAATCAAATCAACATAGCCTTCATGATATTTATGTTCATGGTAGATTATATCCTACTCATGCTTGTACTCGGTGTAAATTAATTTTAATGCATGTTTACGACCGTTGTCGCTTCTCTCGCTTGGTCGCTTCCAGTCTTTTGCTAGCCTTCACCTGCATTTGCGGGAATACTGCTTGTGCATCCAAACTCCTTAAACCCCAAAGTTATTCCATATGAGTCCAGCATACCTTCCTTTATGCGGTATTTACCTGCCGTTCCAAGTAAATTTGTATGTGCCAAACTCCAAACCTTCAAATGAAATTCTGTTTTGTATGGTCGAGCAGCTCATGTTACAACTAGGGTTGCCTATATCTTCCATGCTAGGTGGGTTATTCTCAAGAGGAGTGGATTCCGCTCCTCATTCACGAGATAGGGCCGGTAACCGGGATGCCCAGTCCCATGATCCAAAAAGATTAAAGCAAATCAAAATAATTAAACAAAACTCCCGCAAGGCTGTTGTTAGTTGGAGGCACTCGTTGTTTTGAGCAAGCCATGGATTGATGCTTGTTGGTGGTTGGGGGAGTATAAACCTTTACCATTCTGTTTTGGAACTGCTTATAATGCATGTAGTATGGAAGATACATCCATCTCATAGTTTTTGCATTGATAATGAAAGTATGCCGCTCAAAATGTTATTCAATCTGTATTTTAAAATCGAGCTCTGGCACCTCTACAAATCCCTGCTTCCCTCTGCGAAGGGCCTATCTATTTACTTTTATGTTGAGTCATCACCCTTATTAAAAAGCACCCGCTGGAGAGCACTCTCTCATTTGCATTCATTACTATTGGTTTATATTGGGTATGACTTGACTGGATCTCTTTTACCATGAATTACAATGTTTAGTCAGTCCTTGATCTTTAAAGGTGCTCTGCATTTATGTTTTGCGGTCTCAGAAAGGGCTAGCGAGATACCATTTTGTTATATCATGTTATGATTATTTTGAGAAAGTGTTATTATCCGAGTTTTATTATTATGGATCGCTAGTTGATTATGCTATTGATATGAGTAATTGTGAGACCTAAGGGTTATTGTGAGTATGGTTAGTTCATAATATCTGCTGAAACTTGAATGCTGGCTTTTCATGTTTACAACAACAAGAGCAAACAGAGTTTGTAAAAGTTTTTATTTATCACTTTTAGTTTATCAACTGAATTGCTTGAGGACAAGCAAAGGTTTAAGCTTGGGGGAGTTGATATGTCTCCAACGTATCTACTTTTCCAAACACTTTTGCCCTTGTTTTGGACTCTAACTTGCATGATTTGAATGAAACTAACCCGGACTGACGCTGTTTTCAGCAGAACTGCCATGATGTTGTTTTATGTGTAGAAAAGAAAAGTTCTTGGAATGTCCTGGAAATCCACGGAGGCACTTTTTGGAATTAATAAGAATTTCTTGGCGAAAGAAATACACCAGGGGGCCCACACCCTGTCCACGAGACAGCCCCCCCTATAGGGCGCGCCCCCTATCTCGTGGGCCCCCTGGACCTCCACCGACCTCAACTCCAACTCCATATATTCACGTTCGGGGAGAAAAAAATCAGAGAGAAAGTTTCATCGCGTTTTACGACACAGAGCCGCCGCCAAGCCCTAATCTCTCTCGGGAGGGCTGATCTGGAGTCCGTTCGAAGCTCCGGAGAGGGGGATTCGTCACCGTCATCATCATCAACCATCCTCCAACACCAATTTCATGATGCTCACCGCCGTGCGTGAGTAATTCCATCGTGGGCTTGCTGGATGGTGATGGGTTGGATGAGATTTACCATGTAATTAAGTTAGTTTTGTTAGGGTTTGATCCCTAGTATCCACTATGTTCTGAGATTGATGTTGCTATGACTTTGCTATGCTTAATACTTGTCACTAGGGCCCGAGTGCCATGATTTCAGATCTGAACCTATTATGTTTTCATGAATATATGTGTGTTCTTGATCCTATCTTGCAAGTCTATAGTCACCTATTATGTGTTATGATCCGACAACCCCGAAGTGACAATAATCGGGATACTTCTCGGTGATGACCGTAGTTTGAGGAGTTCATGTATTCACTAGGTGCTAATGCTTTGTTCCGGTTCTCTATTAAAAGGAGGCCTTAATATCCCTTAGTTTCCGCTACGACCCCGCTGCCATGGGAGGGTAGGACAAAAGATGTCATGCAAGTTCTTTTCCATAAGCAAGTATGACTATTTACGGAATACATGCCTACATTACATTGATGAACTGGAGCTAGTTCTGTGTCACCCTATGTTATAACTATTACCTGAGGAATCGCATCGGGCATAATTATCCATCACTGATCCATTGACTACGAGCTTTTCACATATTGTTCTTCGCTTATTTACTTTTCCGTTGCTGCTGTTACAACTACTACAAAAACCCCAAAACAATTATCTTTTCTTCTGTTACCGTTACCTTTATTCTCATACCACTTTTGCTACTAAATACTTTGCTGGAGATACTAAGTTATCCAGGTGTGGTTGAATTGACAACTCAACTGCTAATTGTAACGCCCCGGATCCGATGCGCCAGGTGTCCGCCAGTTATTCGCCGTTGTTGCCATGTCATGTGCTTGCGTGTTGCACTTTGCCATGTCATCATATGCATTTCATATCATGTCATCATGTGCAATTCATTTTGCATACGTGTTCGTCTCTTGCATCCGAGCATTTTCCCCGTTGTCCGTTTTGCAATCCGGCACTCCTATGTCCTCCGGCGTCCCCTTTTACCTCTTCTCATGTGCGGGTATTAAACTTTCTCGGAATGGCCCGAGGTTTGCCAAGCGGCCTTGGTATAGCACCGGTAGACCGCCTGTCAAGTTTCGTGCCATTTGGAGTCCGTTTGATACTCCAACGGTTAACCGGGTAACCGCAAAAGCCCCTTTGTGTTGCAGCCCAACACCCCTTCCAAAGTGGCCCAAAACCCACCAAACTCCCCACCATGCTCTCGGTCGTTCGATCACGATCGCGTGGCCGAAAACCGCTCCTCATTTGGACTCTCCTAGCTCCCTCTACCTATAAATTAGCCTCCCCCTCCGAAATTTCGTGTCCAAACCCTCCAAATCCCTAGCCTCTTCCTGCACACGCACGACACGTCCGTCCGCGCCGACATGTCCGCACGTCACCCGCCAATGGGGTGCCGCCACGTCACCAAGCCGCCGCCTCCACCACTCCTGTCTGCCCACGTGGAACACGCTGCCGCCACCACCGCGCCCGCCAGCCCATCGTGAGCCACATGCCCGGATCCCGCACGCCAAGGCCATGCGGCTTCTCCCTTCGCCGCTCCTGCGCGCCCGCCGCCAAGAAGCGACCTCCCGCCGCCACGCCACTCACTTTGCCACAGCGGCCCGCGCCGCTCGCCGCCGCCTCGCCCGCCCCGCCTCGCCCTCGCGCCTCACCTCCCAGCGCAACCGCCGCCCCGCTCCGGCCCTCGCTCGCGCGATCCGCCGCCAGCGCCACACAAGATCGCCGACCTCACGGGATCCATACCCAGCCACCGCGCTTTTTCCGCATGGCCTGCCTCGTCTCGGCTGATCCGGCCGCACGGCCGGATCCGCCTCCTCCCGCCTCCCGGACCTCACCGCCTTCTCCCGTCTAACTCCAAGAATCAAGGCCGCCAGCTTCGGCGTGCTCCGAAAACCGTGCAGGTTGACCTCCCCCCCGAATCCACTGTCCCTGAAATTTTACATTCTAGACCCATGTTCATCGCATCACATCTCTGCACCCATAGCTCCGTTTTGCGCGTATAATATGTCAAATTGTTCGTCTCGAAGAGTACATCATTTCATTCCATTGCATCATTTGCATTTGAGCTCATCGTGATGCCCTAAATGCTGTTGGAAGAGGGCTTCAGATCATTAGTTCCAGAATCTTATCAGCTCGAGCTCTTTTGTCATTTTTGCCATGATTTATGTGTGCATCCTATGAGTATGAGCTCTACATGAATGTTGAAATATGCCATGCCATCTTTCCATAGGTGTTGACCTTGTATTTTTGTGAGTTGTGTGCTGAGTGTATCAAGCTTGTAAAGTAGGGTTGTTGTTGTTGCTGTTTTGCTAGACAGATTCTGTTATATTTTGATGCCATGTTAACATGCTTCCACTAATCATTCTATGCATAATCTGGAGATGCTCTATAAACATGTTTTGATATACATGGAATGCTCTATCCATTCTTGCCCTTGGTTGCAATTATAGCCTGCTGGAACATGTTCATTTCTTGCTCCAAAGTTGCTTGAAAATGTTTCCTGACAGATTGTTTGCATGAGATTCAGTTTTCACGAGGTCGTTGTAGTTGATCCGTGTATGCTATGACCCTGCTCTTGCCATGCTTAGCTTCATAAACATGCCTTCTTACTGTTGGTTGCCTTGCCATGCCATGTATTGCTCTGTAGTGAGTGGTTCGAGCTCACGAACATGCCTACTTATTGTTGTTCCTGCCATGTATGAATCTGTAATAAAACTTGCCATGTTTACATGGGTGCCATCATATTTTCCGTGCCTTTTTGGCTTATGGTCAGTAAGGGTCTTTTGATATATGCAATTAGTAGATTCATGCCATGCCTTTGTTTGCCATGATAAGTTCCTGTAACATGTTGTTTGATAGCTCTAAACATTGCAACCTGATGTTATTTCTGCTAAAGTCTGAAATTGTTATTACTTGCAATATCTCCATGTCTTTTTGAGCATGTTCTAGTTGTTTCTGGAGATAGCTCAGTGTTCATGTTTTGTTATGCTTTATGTGTACTTCATGCCCATGCCTTTTGTTATTATGTTGGGGGTGCTGTAGCATGTTGTTTTGATGCTTGCAATATGCCTAGTTGCTGTTTTGGACAGATTGTTTCTATGACTTGTATAGTGTGTGTGTGTTGAACCGTTGCTCCGTTTTGAATGTGCTCTATATGAAACTTGCTTGTTTTTGCATGTAGCTTCATATTATCATGTTGCATCCTTGTTTTGGTGTGTTTGCTTGATGTTTGGGTGCATTTTGCATCAATGCCATGTTTAACTTGTTTTGCTCATATCTTCTAGCCCGTAGCTCCGAATCTAATGAACTTTATATGTAACTTGACTAGAATTTCGTGTAGATCATCTTGGTGCATCTTAACTTGCTGTTTAACCACTTGAACATAAGGTTTATTCAGTTCTGGACCTATTTCAAAAATTGCATACGAGGACTTACCGGAATTGTTATATGTTGTTTCCGGCCTCATTTAAACTTGCCTTGATGTGTTGATCTTGTGTGCATCATCTCTTGCCATGAGTAGCTTCATGTAGCTTGGTCATGCATCATGTTTGTTGTGCATCATGTCTTGTTCATGTGTGGTGTGTTTACCTTGTTGTGTGCTTCTTCTTGTTAGTTCCTGTTTCGTTGCGATCGTGAGGATTCGTTCATCTGCGTGTGGTTCGTCTTCGTGGTTTCATCTTCTTCATGGACTCGTTCTTCTTCCTAGCGGGATTTCAGGCAAGATGACCGCTACCCTGGATCTCACTACTATCATTGCTATGCTAGTTGCCTCGTTCTTTCGCTATGCTGCTCTACCTATTACCTGTTTGTCAAGCCATCCCATATTGCCATGAACCTCTAACCTTTGACACCATTCCTAGCAAACCATTGTTTGGCTATGTTCCCGCTTTAATCAGCCCCTCTTATAGCGTTGCTAGCTGCAGGTGAAGTTGAAGATTGCTCCATGGTGGACAGGGTTTATGTGGGATATCACAATATCTCTTATATTATTAATGCATCTATATACTTGGTAAAGGGTGGAAGGCTCGGCCTTATGCCCGGTGTTTTGTTCCACTCTTGCCGCCTAGTTTCCGCCATACCGTGTTATGTTCCCGGATTTTGCGCCCCTTACGCGGTCGGGTGATTTATGGGACCCCCGACAGTTCGCTTTGAATAAAACTTGTCCAAAGAAGGCCCAACATTGCCTTTTACCATTTGCCTCACCTAGCCTTTTTTTCCCTTGGGAGTCGCGCCTCGAGGGTCATCTTATTTTACCCCGGGCCGGTGCTCGTCATGAGTGTTGGTCCAAACCGTCACCGCCGGTGGCTACCAGGCAACTCGGCTGGCCTATTGAAGCTTGGACAATCCGGTGTGCCACGAGAATGAGATATGTGCAGCTCCTATCAGGATTTGTCGGCACATTCGGCGGCTTTGCTGGTCTTGTTTTACCATTGTCGAAATGTCTTGATGTACCGGATTCCGAGACCGATCGGGTCTTCTGGGTGAAGGTCTATTCCTTCGATGATCGCGAGAGCTTGTCATGGGCTGTTGGGACACCCCGCAGGTATAAACTTTCGAGAGCCATGCCCGCGTTATGTGGCAGATGGGAATTTGTTAATGTCCGGTTGTAGACAACTTGACACTTGATCCGAATTAAAATGCATCAACCGAGTGTGTAGCCGTGATGGTCTCTTCTCGGCGGAGTCCGGAAGTGAACACGGTTTCCGTGTTATGTTTGACGAAGTAGGTGTTCGTGATCACCTCTTGATCATTGCTAGCTTCACGACTGCTCCGCTTGTTTCTCTTCTCGCTCTCATTTGCGTATGTTAGCCACCATACTTGCTTAGTCGCTGCTGCAACCTCACCACTTTACCCCTTCCTTTCCCATTAAGCTTTGCTAGTCTTGATACCCATGGTAATGGGATTGCTGAGTCCTCGTGACTCACCAGATACTTCCAAAACTAGTTTGCAGGTGCCTATGTTACCGAGCAGGTGTCGCAACCAAGCTCAAGGAGGAGCTCGATGAAGATCTTGCCCGTTGTTTTGTTTCGTTCTAGTTGATCAGTAGTGGAGCCCAGTTGGGGTCGATCGTGGACCTTTGTCGCATTTGGGGTTCTTCTTTTATTTTTGGTTCCGTAGTCGGACCTTTATTGTATCTGGATGATGTAATGCTTTATTCATGTAATTGTGTGAAGTGGCGATTTTAAGCCAACTATGTATCTCTTTCCCTTATGTATTACATGGGTTGTGTGAAGATTACCTCACTTGGGACATTGCTTTCAATGCGTTTATGCCTCTAAGTCGTGCTTCGACACGTGGGAGATATAGCCGCATCGAGGGCGTAACAAGTTGGTAATCAGAGCCATCCCTGACCTTAGGAGCCCCACTGCTTGATCGTTTTTAGCGGCCGAGTTGTGTCTAGAAAAATGTTTTGAGTCATTTAGGATTATATATATCGGAGAGTAGGATTCTTTTTACTCCCCAGTTCTTTCGACCTTCTGGTGAGGTATCCTGACGTAGAGTTTTGACTCTTCTCTTCTCAAATTTCACTAAAAAATTTTTTTTAGGATCACGCGGGTATGTTGGGATCGTTCCGATATTCTTATGATGAGAACATTGTTCTTGGTGCCTCCTGTCATTTAGGGGTTGTGGCAGTGTCTCGGGGAGTTGAGCTCCGAGGTGTTGTCGTCATAATTTTATCGTTGCAGTTCGAATACCCGAGTTTAGTACGACATCGAAAATCTTTTTATGCAGTTGTTGGTGAGATAACCCCGCTAACCCAAAGATCGAGGTGAGTACGGAGTATTGCCATGACTCGTATAACGGATGCTTTTCAAGGTTGAGGTAGACGATTTCAAGGTTTCTTGGTTATGTGTTGACGGATGGATACAGCTGGATGTAGGGATTGTTAGTTTGGGTGAGATATATTGCTCCCTGTATCCCCAACACCGATTGCATAACCGTAAAGTTTCGGAGTTTCATAGGTGGGAATTCAAGTAGCTCTTAGGATATCTTTCCGACGGATGTATGATATGAAATTGGGGTTCGACGCCTAGTGGTCCGCCTATTCACGGTTGGTTTTACAAAGGTCTCGTTGTGTCTTAAAGAGTCCTTGGCTATGCCGACTGGGACGCTTCAGATGTCATGTGCACTGCCTTGTACATGATGGTGCTGTACGATTGAGCCCGTGTAGGCCCCACCACGAAAACTTCGGACGAAATCTCTATCATATGTTTGTTCTGGCTTATTCTGCAAGCCAAACCCTTTGTTTTGTTTTATGTGTGGTATTCGAGTTGCTTCGAAGTCAAATGTTGAATCCATACCTTTCCTAAACGGTATTCTCATATTGCTATGTGAATACTAATCCTTTTGTTCATTGATTTTGTCATGTCAACTCTTGTCTAACCGGTGCGCTTTTCTTTGAGATGATCCCATCATTTTTCACATCCGCAAGATCAATTCTAAGTTTTCTCAACGGTGTCTGTTTCATCCGTCCCAAGTTGCCTTTGTTTTCCCGCCCTCCCACCCTTTTTCTTCAAGGACACAGATTTCTTAATCAAGTATCCATTTATTCATGTGAAGTCTCTTCATTCTTTTCAATCAATGTTCTTATCCGGTGATTTCCCATGAAGATGCTCAACAGCTTCAAGTTAATCATCCTCCTTTCTTTTTCTTCTCCGGTGGATTCAAGTCAAGTTTTGTTGATCATACTTTTTTTTCTCTCATTTCAATGTCTTCTCATACCGGTGCACCTCATTATCATTCTACTTCTCGCTATTTGTTATTCCGAGTGCTCAAGATATCTCAAGATTCGTGTTTCCACTCTGCATTCGCTCAAGCTCTTTCGAGATTGGTATCTCATTCAAGTCATTTAATTCAACCGTGCAACATCTCTTTAAATCTTTTCAACGGTGTTCTTTTGAGTGGGCCCTAACCCACGTGTCTTTTCCTGTGATCTTACCCGACTCTTCTATTTTCCCAGAGCTATCCTAAATTCTTCTCCAAGTTTGACATATGAATGAGTTATCATCAGTCAAATGCTTTTCTCCAAGATCTTTCAAATTCTTTTCATAGTTAGCTCAACCTCTTCGCTTTTGATTCTTCCGGTGTGCCTCAATAATTCATGGTGGTGGTTCTCATCATCATTCTCAACATTTGAAGACTGAAGAAGAGTTCCTCTTTAATCTTGCTCTATTCTCTTCAAGATTCATGGTGCTAGCTTGTTGCCATCCTCTCATAATTGTTTTCGATCGTGAGAATCTTTTTCACCCATCAGGAGATATTCAAGAGTCTTCTCAGTTTGTCATCCGGAGTCCATCAATTCAGGTTTATTCATTCTCAGCTGTCAGTTATCATTCTCCTATCTTGCCGGCGCATCAATCGAATATCCTCTAATCAGTTCTTCATCTATTTGTTCTCATGTATCTAGTGTGTCTCAAGCACCTTCGTTCATTTGCTAATTCTTACCGGTGATGCACCCCTATTTCGATCTTTTCAATTTTTACGGTGGTTCTTTCAAGATCTCTCTTCCTTGTTCATCATATCAATTCATTTGTGGTTTCAATCCTACCGGTGGTTCGTTGAAGACCTTCTCAAGTTTGCGCTATATCTCTCTTAATCCTTTCTACGAGAATAAGTAGTATGCCAAATCCGTTGATTGTCATCAATTTAATTGGTGAAGGATAAGCATAACATAATTCTTATTCTGGTTCATCCAAGTGATTAATTCTTTATTCCGGAGGCCCTTAAAATTCTCGGTTTCATTTGTTTCATCTTCTCTTTTTCCCGGAGTTCCAAGCTCTAAGTATCACGGAGATCCATCTAAATCATCGCAAGGCTTCACCTTGTGTTTTCAAGTTCTCTTTCTTTTATCATCCTTTCTAACCAGAGTTCTTCATGGAGGCTCTACATGATGGTTCATCAAGGATTCTTTTCATTCTTCAATTGTTCTTCAAGATTTCTCTCGAAGTATGACCCGCCAAGCTATACTCAAAAATAAACATGGTGCTCAACACATGTTTTGTTTTGAGGAGCTCAAGTATTTTTCGTCTTGCATTCCAAAGTGCAATTCTTTCTACCTTATATTTTGAGATGGTGTTATGTCACTCTTGACAATTTCCTTCACGTTTCATGATTCACATGTTGTCAAGAACGAGGTATATTAAATCCATCAATCTCTTCGTTGCAGTTATCTTGGTATAGATTTCACCTAAAGCCTTCCCTAAGGAATATTGCTATTTGTGGTGTTTATCAATGATCCAAGTTTTCTCCTATCCTCTCGGCGAAAGCAGTTTTTCATCTCTTTGGTGCTATCAATCCAATCATTTGTTTCCGTTGGTGGCAGAAGCTCACCTCATAATTTTGAGATGTTTTCATAAGCCCGCCACAAGCTTGTGCTTTTCGTTGTTGATTTTCCAACAACTCCGTTCAATTCTTATTTGCAAGGATGCTTTCCAAGCTCATTTGTGGCAGAAGTTGGCATTTTCTACTTCATTTGGTTATTCCAATGATCTATCTTCTATTCTTTCTTCCGAAGGCATTGTGATGTTGCTCTCTTCACGCATCACCTCGTTTTGTGAGGATCGTGTTCTTTTCATGCTTATCCATTTAACCGAAGTGTTGTATCATCTCTTCAATATCTTTTCATCTCATCAAGTTTTCTTCTCTTTTCTACCGGAGTGCTGTCCAAATTCTGCCATTCTTGTTCCTTGGCTATCTCATTATACCGATGTGGTCATATTCTTTTCGTTCGTGAAGCCCTTATTTCAATGTCTTTCAACCTTCAAGTTTTCGTAATACTCCTTGTTCATCTTTTCTAACGGATTGTTTGCAATCTCGTTAATCTCTGTTGTACTCTTTCTTTTAAATTGCTCAACCTCTCAAGGTTCATGGTTTCACTCGTTCGTCAAAGAAGCAACTTAGTTTTACCTCTTCTCTCCCTTTTTCGTTTCTCTCCGGTGCCATCCTAGATCTCGGGACGAGATCCTCTCGTAGTGGTGGAGTGTTGTAACGCCCCGGATCCAATGCGCCAGGTGTCCGCCAGTTATTCGCCGTTGTTGCCATGTCATGTGCTTGCGTGTTGCACGTTGCCATGTCATCATATGCATTTCATATCATGTCATCATGTGCAATTCATTTTGCATACGTGTTCGTCTCATGCATCCGAGCATTTTCCCTGTTGTCCGTTTTGCAATCCGGCACTCCTATGTCCTCCGGCGTCCCCTTTTACCTCTTCTCATGTGCGGGTATTAAACTTTCTCGGAATGGCCCGAGGTTTGCCAAGCGGCCTTGGTATAGCACCGTAGACCGCCTGTCAAGTTTCGTGCCATTTGGAGTCCGTTTGATACTCCAACGGTTAACCGGTAACCAAAAGCCCCTTTGTGTTGCAGCCCAACACCCTTCCAAAGTGGCCCAAAACCCACCAAACTCCCTCCATGCTCTCGGTCGTTCGATCACGATCACGTGGCAAAACCGCCCTCATTTGGACTCTCCTAGCTCCCTCTACCTATAAATTAGCCTCCTCCAAATTTCGGGTCCAAACCCTCCAAATCCTAGCCTCTTCCTCATACACACGGACACGTCCGTCCGCCCCGGACATGTCCGCGCACACCCGGCCAATGGGGTGCCGCCACGTCACCAAGGCCGCCGCCTCCACCACTCCCGTCTCCCGTGGAACCACTGCATGCCGCAAGGCCCGCCAGCCCATCGCCAGCCCATCGCGAGTCCGGATCCGGATCACGCCGCCGCCACACTGCTGCATGCTGCTCCCTTCGCCGGCTCCCTGCCGCGCACGTCGCCGCCCAGCGACCTCCCTGCTTCGCCGCGTACCTCCGACACCCCAGCGCCCACTTCCGCCATGCCCCACCACACACCGCCCTCGCCACGCCTCCCGGCCTCCCCAAGCCCGCCCCCGCTCCGCCCTCTCTCGCTCCACGCCACAAGGCAAGGCCACAAGATCGCCGACCTCCCGGATCATACCGCCCGCGCGCGCCTTCCCGCCGCGGCCTGCCTCCGCCGGATCCGGGCGGCACGGCCGGATCCGCCTCCTCCGGCCTCCCGACCTCACCGCCTTCTCCCGTCCAACTCCGCAGAATCAGCCAGCCAGCTCCGGCGTGTTCAAACTGCAGTTGACCTCCCCGAATCCATCGTCCCTCAAATTTTACATTCTAGACCCATGTTCATCGTGATCACATCTCTGCACCCATAGCTCCGCTTTTGCGCGATAATATGTCAAATTGTTCGTCTCAAGAGTACATCATTTCATTCCATTGCATCATTTGCATTTGAGCTCATCGTGATGCCCTAAATGCTGTTGGAAGAGGGCTTCAGATCATTAGTTCCAGAATCTTATCAGCTCGAGCTCTTTTGTCATTTTTGCCATGATTTATGTGTGCATCCTATGAGTATGAGCTCTACATGAATGTTGAAATATGCCATGCCATCTTTCCATAGGTGTTGACCTTGTATTTTTGTGAGTTGTGTGCTGAGTGTATCAAGCTTGTAAAGTAGGGTAGTTGTTGTTGCTGTTTTGCTAGACAGATTCTGTTATATTTTGATGCCATGTTAACATGCTTCCACTAATCATTCTATGCATAATCTGGAGATGCTCTATAAACATGTTTTGATATACATGGCATGCTCTATCCATTCTTGCCCTTGGTTGCAATTATAGCCTGCTGGAACATGTTCATTTCTTGCTCCAAAGTTGCTTGAAAATGTTTCCTGACAGATTGTTTGCATGAGATTCAGTTTTCACGAGGTCGTTGTAGTTGATCCGTGTATGCTATGACCCTGCTCTTGCCATGCTTAGCTTCATAAACATGCCTTCTTACTGTTGGTTGCCTTGCCATGCCATGTATTGCTCTGTAGTGAGTGGTTCGAGCTCACGAACATGCCTACTTATTGTTGTTCCTGCCATGTATGAATCTGTAATAAAACTTGCCATGTTTACATGGATGCCATCATATTTTCCGTGCCTTTTGGCTTATGGTCAGTAAGGGTCTTTTGATATATGCAATTAGTAGATTCATTCCATGCCTTTGTTTGCCATGATAAGTTCCTGTAACATGTTGTTTGATAGCTCTAAACATTGCAACCTGATGTTATTTCTGCTAAAGTCTGAAATTGTTATTACTTGCAATATCTCCATGTCTTTTTGAGCATGTTCTAGTTGTTTCTGGAGATAGCTCAGTGTTCATGTTTTGTTATGCTTTACGTGTACTTCATGCCCATGCCTTTTGTTATTATGTTGGGGTGCTGTAGCATGTTGTTTTGATGCTTGCAATATGCCTAGTTGCTGTTTTGGACAGATTGTTGCTATGACTTGTATTGTGTGTGTGTGTTGAACCGTTGCTCCGTTTTGAATGTGCTCTATATGAAACTTGCTTGTTTTTGCATGTAGCTTCATATTATCATGTTGCATCCTTGTTTTGGTGTGTTTTCTTGATGTTTGGGTGCATTTTGCATCAATGCCATGTTTAACTTGTTTTGCTCATATCTTCTAGCCCGTAGCTCCGAATCTAATGAACTTTATATGTAACTTGACTAGAATTTCGTGTAGATCATCTTGGTGCATCTTAACTTGTTGTTTAACCACTTGAACATAAGGTTTATTCAGTTCTGGACCTATTTCAAAAATTGCATATGAGGACTTACCGGAATTGTTATATGTTGTTTCCGGCCTCATTTAAACTTGCCTTGATGTGTTGATCTTGTGTGCATCATCTCTTGCCATGAGTAGCTTCATGTAGCTTGGTCATGCATCATGCTTGTTGTGCATCATGTCTTGTTCATGTGTGGTGTGTTTACCTTGTTGTGTGCTTCTTCTTGTTAGTTCCTGTTTCGTTGCGATCGTGAGGATTCATTCGTCTGCGTGTGGTTCATCTTCGTGGTTTCATCTTCTTCATAGACTCGTTCTTCTTCCTAGCAGGATTTCAGGCAAGATGACCGCTACCCTGGATCTCACTACTATCATTGATATGCTAGTTGCCTCGTTCTTTCGCTATGCTGCTCTACCTATTACCTGTTTGTCAAGCCATCCCATATTGCCATGAACCTCTAACCTTTGACACCATTCCTAGCAAACCATTGTTTGGCTATGTTCCCGCTTTGCTCAGCCCCTCTTATAGCGTTGCTAGCTGCAGGTGAAGTTGAAGATTGCTCCATGGTGGACAGGGTTTATGTGGGATATCACAATATCTCTTATATTATTAATGCATCTATATACTTGGTAAAGGGTGGAAGGCTCGGCCTTATGCCTGGTGTTTTGTTCCACTCTTGCCGCCCTAGTTTCCATCATACCGGTGTTATGTTCCCGGATTTTGCGTCCCTTACGCGGTCGGGTGATTTATGGGACCCCCGACAGTTCGCTTTGAATAAAACTTGTCCAAAGAAGGCCCAACATCGCTTTTACCATTTGCCTCACCTAGCCCTTTTTTTCCCTTGGGAGTCGCGCTCTCGAGGGTCATCTTATTTTACCCCCGGCGGTGCTCGTCGTGAGTGTTGGTCCAAACCGTCGACCGCCGGTGGCTACCAGGCAACTCTGGGCTGGCCTATCGGAAGCTTGGACAATCCGGTGTGCCACGAGAACGAGATATGTGCAGCTCCTATCGGATTTGTCGGCACATTCGGGCGGCTTTGCTGGTCTTGTTTTACCATTGTCGAAATGTCTTGATGTACCGGATTCCGAGACCGATCGGGTCTTCCCGGTGAAGGTCTATTCCTTCGATGATCGCGAGAGCTTGTCATGGGCTGTTGGGACACCCTGCAGGTATAAACTTTCGAGAGCCGTGCCGCGGTTATGTGGCAGATGGGAATTTGTTAATGTCCGGTTGTAGACAACTTGACACTTCATCCGAATTAAAATGCATCAACCGAGTGTGTAGCCGTGATGGTCTCTTCTCGGCGGAGTCCGGGAAGTGAACACGGTTTCCGTGTTATGTTTGATGTAAGTAGGTGTTCAGGATCACCTCTTGATCATTGCTAGCTTCACGACCGCTCCGCTTGTTTCTCTTCTCGCCTCATTTGCGTATGTTAGCCACCATACTTGCTTAGTCGCTGCTTTTGCAACCTCACCACTTTACCCCTTCCTTTCCCATTAAGCTTTGCTAGTCTTGATACCCATGGTAATGGGATTGCTGAGTCCTCGTGACTCACCAGATACTTCCAAAACCAGTTTGCGGTGCCTATGTTATCGAAAGGTGTGTCGCAACCAAGCTCAAGGAGGAGCTCGATGAAGATCTTGCCCGTTGTTTTGTTTCGTTCTAGTTGATCAGTAGTGGAGCCCAGTTGGGGTCGATCGTGGACCTTTGTCGCATTTGGGGTTCTTGTTTTATTTTTGGTTCCGTAGTCGGACCTTTATTGTATCTGGATGATGTAATGCTTTATTCATGTAATTGTGTGAAGTGGCGATTGTAAGCCAACTATGTATCTCTTTCCCTTATGTATTACATGGGTTGTGTGAAGATTACCTCACTTGCGACATTGCTTTCAATGCGGTTATGCCTCTAAGTCGTGCTTCGACACGTGGGAGATATAGCCGCATCGAGGGCGTAACACTAATACTCAAGAATATTCTTTGGATCCCCTTGTGTCGAATCAATAAATTTGGGTTGAATACTTTACCCTCGAAAGCTGTTGCGATCCTCTACACTTGTGGGTTATCACTTACTCGGAGCTATATTTTTATTCATCACATGATATGTGTTTTCCTTGGAGCATATTTCCGTTTTACTAGCGGTTTGAATAAAATCATTGGATCTGAAATCTTGATTGAGAGAGAGTACTCACATGGCTATTTAAGTACTTGACTACTCATTGTTCTTCACTTATATCTGTTTGGAGTAGTTTGTCATTTAGTCTCGTGCTTCACTTATATCCTATGAGTAAATGGTTGAATGAATTGAATATCATAAATCTGAAATTATATATATTTCATATGCTTATCCCATGGGGAGTAATGACTTCACATATAAGAAGTATAGGTGGTAAAATTTATTGAAAGTTAGCAAACACAACTTTGGTCACTTGAACAATTCATGAAAGAATATTGAAGGAAGAGAGATTTCACATATAAATATACTATCTTGGACATCTTCTATGATTGTGATCCCCATTAATTATTTTCAAACATGAGAGAATTAGTTGAAGTTGGAAAAGGAAGACAACGTAATGAGTTATGTTTGGGTATATTTGTATAGAAGTTAAATTGTTATGAATCCTCCAACATGTGATGCTTGCTTAGGATCTTTTGCTAGCCAAAAATTTGTACTAAGTAGAGATAGTACTTGTGCCTCGAAAAACCCTTAAACCCCATTTCATGCCATGAGTGTCCACCATATCTACCTATGGATTGAATATATAAGATCTTTCAAGTAAGTTGTCATCGGTGCAAAAAGCAATAAAAAATTGCTCCTAAATATGTATGATTTTTATTGTAAGGGAAAATAAGCATTGTACGAACATGTGATGGTAAAGAAATAAAAGCAACGGACTCCATAATAAAGGTTGCTATCACAAAGGGCAATACAACGTGACATTCCTTTGCATTAAGGATTTGCACATCCAAAATTAAAAAAGCGCATGACAACCTCTGCTTCCCTCTGCAAAGGGTCTATCTTTTACTTTCATGTATTTACTTTTATGCAAGAGTCAATAGTATTCCTTCTTAGTTCAACCTCAATTATTCTTTAGTTGGCATGCATCATGTGGTGGGGAAAGATACAAGCATATATGGCAATTCAAATATATTTGATCATGAATTATTATTGTTGACAATTATCTATATGATAAGTAAGTTGGGAGGCGAAACATTAAGCCCCTATCTTTCTCTGTGTTCGACGGATGCTATTTGTTCTAAAAGTATGCTTTGAGTGTTAGCAATCATGGAATACTATATGATAGTTGAGTATGTGGAATTTGCTAAATCAAAGCTCTTACATAGACCCTTCCTGAAAATAAGATGAATTGCGATTGTTTGACGACTAAGAACATGGTTTGTTAGTTTTCAAGAAACTTTATGGTCTATACTTTAACATGTGAATAGCTTGTTACTTGATCATGAGAAGTTTTATGAGATCAACTACTGTTTATGATATATATGCTAGAAAAGGTGATTGGAATTATCATTGATCAAACTTGTGCACTCGCTAGCATTCACACTTCATCAATTATTTCTTTTTTCATTTACCTACTTGAGGACGAGCAGAAATTAAGCTTGGGGATGCTGATACGTCTCCAATGTATCAATAATTTATGAAGTATTCATGCCATGTTTACAACAATTTTATATGGTTTTGGTATGATTTGATTGGAACTAACCTGGACTAACGTTGTTTTCAACAGAACTACCGTGGTGTCATTTTTTTGTGCAGAAATAAAAGTTCTCGGGATGGGCTGAAAATTTACGATGATTTTTTATGGACTAAAAGAGACCCCACCCCAAGGACAAGAGGTGGACGAGAAGCTTCATGAGGAATTCACAAGCCAGGGGGCGCGCCCACACCCTAGGGCACGCCTAGGCGGCTTGTCGCTTCCTCGTGGACCCCCTTGACGTGAGACCAACGCCAAAAATTCCTATAAATACAAAAAACCCTGAAAAAACCTAGATCAGAAGTTCCACTGCCGCAAGCCTCCGTATCCACGAAAAATCAATCTAGGCCCTCTCTGGCACCCTACCGAAGGGAGCCATCATCATCGGAGGCCATGGGGGAGGAAGCCGGAAGGGGCCATCATCACCATGGAGGCCAAGGACCAGAGGAAGAACCTCTCCCCATCTAGGGGGGAGGCCATGGAGGAGAAAGCAAAGGGGGAGACTCTCTTCCCCTCTCTCCCGGTGGCGCCGGAGTGCCGCCGGCGGAATCATCGCCGCGGTGATTGTCTTCATCAACATCACCATCTTCATCACCTTCCTCATCTCTTTTAAGCGGTCCACTCTCCCGCACCCCCACTACTAGGGAAAAGCCTAGGAGCAGCGCGGGTTCTGGGTATATCAGTAGCGCGGGGGGCGATGCTACTGATAAGGCCCTACAGCTAACATGCGCGCCCGCGCTACTGCTATACAAGTGTAGCAGCAGCGTGTTGTATGGAAGCTCGCTACTGCTAATAGCTCTAGCGTGCTTTGCTGGCACGCGCTACTGCTACTGTCACGCTGCTGCTAACTTTTCTCCACTCGCTACTGCTAATTTTAGTAGTTTATTTGTTTTGTATTTGAATAGGCTTTATACAAGAATCTTTAGCACATACAAATGACATCATCATACACCTACAAATGGCTGTGATACCACAAATGTAATCATAGCTTATACATACAAATAGTCTCATCATAATCATCATCCAACACAAAGTGGTATCTCGTCATCATCTCGAAAATAGCGATACATGCAAGTCTCGAATACTTGTAACTACAACGTCATCCATCTAAACAATGATATACGCGAGAAGAGCTATCACTATGAGTGAGAGCGGAACTATGCAGTACATGAGGGGGCAGTTACGAGTCCTCTCTCACGCTAGCGTGAACCTCAAGTAACTAGCTTCTGCTTCTTGTCTGCTTTTGAAGCCTTTATGGCTGGCGTTCGAGACCCCATTCACTTGCGCCTAACACTCATGCCACTCGTTGTACACCCCCGGAAGCTAGGTACATGACATAGCACTACCATCTCACCATCAAGAAGCTAGGTACCTGTTAGAGATGCATCTTCATCAAGAGGATGTACAATCATATGCAACAAAATATACTAGAGAAACACGAAAAAGAAAGGGTTAGCAACAGGATGCAACATACAATACGCAAACTAATTAACTAGAGGTACGCAGGTCATCGTACCCAAACTAACAAAGTAGCGTTATGCAAGTTTGGCAGGGACCGTGGACATCACAAAGTTTCTTCGCTACAGAAAGTATACAAGTTCAACCGACACATATCATCATCATCGGCATCGTAAATCACTAGAAGTTCCATCCTTCCATATCATCGAGGACGCACCCTAGCATTTTGAATGGCGTGAGGTCATGACGTTGCATGCCTATGCAAGTTCGGATGTCAGCTCGCGATATAGGGCCGTGGTGGAACATCCCCTTCTCATCGATGACTTCTTTCATGATGATCGTCGCAATGTCCCTTTGGATGCGAAAGAAGTCATCTCTAAGTTTATAATCCGCTTCTCCATGAGATTCTACCCATTTGTGGATATGATCATCATTTCTGTTTGTGATGCGAAGCTTTTGGTGATCCGTGTTGAACTCAATCATGAGATGGAGGATGTAGAATCCATCTTTCTTGCTTGGTTTTGGGACATGGATGCAGCAAAAGTTAGTTTTATGCGCGAAACCCGTCTTCTTGTTCCTTTGTTTCCTGATCTGCACGTGGCCACCTCTAATGCTGAAGCCTTGGAGAGCATCATCTAGAATATTCATTATGTGGGTATAGTCCTTCTTCTCGTAGTCTCTGGAAGGGTCGAAATACACGGCGTGGGAGACTCGCGGGTAAAGAACGATAAGGACGGCGCGCCCGTTGCTACGGGGAAAAGACACCTCAAATTATTCTCCATATGAGCAAGAAGGAATGATTGAAATGTATGAAAGGGTTGTCCGAAACTGACTTACTTTGGATGATAAGGCAGGAGGACAATTTCCTGGTCCTTATTCTGTACCATGAAGTTTTGGAGGTACTCCCTAGTAGTTTCACACTCAAATTCGCCAAGACTCAAGAAATACTCATGCATGTAGTACGGATCCGCCACACAGATTTGCGAGACCTCTTCTCTCTTCATGACGGAGCTCATATGTAGCGCAAAAAGGCAGATGATTGTAAAATCGAGCCGCCTTGTCAGAAACATCTCAAAGATATGGTCAAACCGCAGGAAGAACACCTCCGCAGGCCGTGTGTTGACGTAGCACTTCCCCTCAGGCACACGAGCCGCGTATGTCGGATATCCTGGATCCTTCAAGGCTAGTAGGCTTTTCTCAGTCGACAAGACATGGTCGTGCGGTCTCCACGAGATCCTCGATAGTGCCTCCAGCGGTTTCGGCGGTAGCATCGGCTCGCCCGTCAGATGGAACATGGCCGCACCTTTCACGGGTACACGCTCTTCAGAATCCATCGTATGGCTGCTATGTGCTCTAGCTTGTTTGGAGGCAGCTATCGTCCCCGGTCTCTTCCTCTCCTTTTTCTTGGGCACACCTTCCAGATGCTTCCTTAACCCCTGCCCTAGTGTTGCCGGGCTAAGCATTGTACGACCCCCGGCTAGTTGAGCCTGTGTTGAGGCGACATCTTCAGGCGTGTCCTGTGAGGATTTCATGAAGAGAGACTTCTTGCAATCCCTGCTACGACCTTCCTGCCCAGGCAGATCATCCATATCCTCATTAGCATGCTGATAGACCGATTCATCATATGGTTGACTCATCATATCTAAGTCACACTCATACGTGTTTGTATTGAGGAAAGCCATTGGGTCGACCTCTGTCTCATCATCCATTCTCTGTTCTATAGGATCGATTACATCAGCCAGTACTATTGCACCCCCTTCATCACGTCGTCCGCCGCTCTCACCCGACACTACAGGAGCTGATAATTGTGTAGGCGGGGTGGTGGTCTCCGCACATGCTTGTTGATGTGTGGTAATTGGTGTGCTCTTGGCCGGCTCCAGACGAAGAAGATTCTTCGGCCATTGCAGCACCCAACCCTTGCAGCTTCCAATCTGCGGCGGGGTCTTGTCGTCCTCTCCCACATGTCGTACTGGAGGAGGCAAATCCTTGTGCCCCGATTTCACACTGGACAAGTTAACCCTAAAGTCCCCAGCGGGGATCGGCTGGTTGTGGAACGTGGGTTGCAAGGGGTTCATTATCACCCCCTTTCCCACGTCCACCTTCTGGCCTTTGATCAAGTAGAGTATGGTGCACGGGGCTTCATCGGCTTGCAAACACATGTCTGTGGCGCAAAACATCCGAAAGGCAATGAAAATGGAATATTTTATATATATGTTGGTGCGACATGTAATTACCGTGAGGGCGTCGAGCTCAGCCAAAGATGAAGGCCCACCTAGTGCGCCAGAGACTGAGGACGGGCTGCTATGAGCGGGAGCGAGTGCGAGAGGAGGCCCGGTTGCATGAGCAAGTGATGGTGCGGAGGTGTTGTTGTTCACGGAGTTGCTCCCGACGAAACTGGGCAACAGGAAATCATGTACCGTCTTTTCTGGATTTTCCTTCGTCCAGTTGATGATAGCTGGAACCAAGTTAGTAGCGAAATCATTTCTAC
This sequence comes from Aegilops speltoides, assembly GCA_021437245.1. Lineage (NCBI taxonomy): Eukaryota > Viridiplantae > Streptophyta > Magnoliopsida > Poales > Poaceae > Aegilops > Aegilops speltoides. Next base: position 93,588,188 of record CM038147.1, on the reverse strand, counting down.
AGGCAGTTACAGCTGCATTGACTGCCTGCTCTAGCAACTCATTTTTCTCCTCGGTTGTTTTTTTGTGCCCTCAGCTGCTTTTTTTCTCGACCGCAAGCTTCACCTCCTCCTCGATGTCCGCCTGACTAAACTTCTTTTTCTGCTTCTTGGCCTCCGGGCCCTCGTTGTAGAACACCTTCCACGTGGCACCATCTCCAACGCCGTGCACACGACCATATTGCGGCCGCTGGCGCAAAGGGAGTCCCTTAAGTTCGTTCAAGGCCTGGTTGAGAGGGGTGTCCCACTTGGGCCTCATCGGAGAAGTAGGGCTTTCGGCTGCAAGCTGGTGTTGCTTCTCCTGCAGAAGGAACGTGAACTGTTTAGGAATGTGTAGTCGACTAGATCTGGAGCTAAATGTAAGGTGGTAAAAGAATAATTACCAGTAGTCTAATCAATCTCATCGTGATCTGGTCCGTGTAAAAAACCTTCTTTTCCTTGTCCCACTTGTAGCAGGCCCTAATGAAGTCACGCTCCAAGGGGTTGGTGAACTTCACGAAGGGGTCTGGGATACCCACGGCTTCACCTTCCGCGTCCTCCTTATCCCATATGGGCCTTTTACTGAGGTAGCCACGGCTTCCGAGGCGATGCTTCCCCGTGTTCCTTTGTTTAAGGCTCTTGAATTTCGCAGCCTTAGCCTTGGCTGCCTCGGTAGCGCAAGTGTCCTTGAACTTTTCGAACTCCTCTTCCGTAAGTGTCGAATTTTCCTCCAGAATCTTGGACGTGGGTTGCTCAACCTCAATAGCTCGTTTCACCCTCCCTTTCCAGGAGGCCAAATCATTGCTGAACATGCCCATGGCGTGATTGTTAATATTTTTCATCTTCGGATCATCCCATGGTTGTTCTATGTTATCGTCCCGGTCGGGGAGCTTGACTCTCTTGTGCAACTTCGTCAGGAGCAACTGCGTCAAATGTTCTTCACTCCTTAAGTCATCGTCGTTGATGCTCGCGCATTCCCGTAGGATGCATCCTACTTGGTTCCCATAGCACTTGCAAGGTTCTTCCGGCTCTAATGGCTCAAACTTGCCAGGTGCCATCTTTGTGACACCAGTCGTCCAATCCCTAGTTTGTTAGGTTTTCGTATCCTCTGCTTCTTCTGCTTCTTCTTTTCGGTAGCGACATCGGCGCCGGTACCTTTCTCGCTGGTATCTTCCCCGCCATCAGTCCCGGCGCCGCCATCGGTGCCGGCGCCGTCAGTGTCGATTCATAATAATGGCTAAGTAGGTATACAAAATAGGAACATATATATTACATCATTTGACCTATAACATACGGTTCCTCAGCGTTGATGTTTTCGTTTTTGAGTCAGCTTCTTTCCCTTCTTGTTCGTTGAAGAATAATTGAGCCCCTCATTGTGACTTTTCCTTTTCCATGGAGTACGATTTTTCTTAGGTAATGTAGTATTGATTCTTCTTTTGACGTATACTTCATCATCTTCCCTCATTGGGTTGCCGTACTGATCGTGGTCTTCTTCGTTGGCGACTCCATCCATTCCAATGATGTTCCTTTTGCCTCTCCTCACGACAACACGGCTGGGATTGCGCGGGTCGGTTATGAAGAAGCATTGTGTCACGTGCTTAGCGTGTACCCATGGCTCGTTTTTTGCTATAGCGTTCACGGTAGCGCTCTTGGCATCGGGTATAGTCATGGTAGTGAAATTCCAGTTTTCTCTTTCGACATTCTTAGCCCATCTGACACGGAACATCGTCGTGTTGTGCAGTCAAGAGTAGTCAAGCTCCCAGATCTCCTCGACCTTCCGTAAAATCTTTCAGTTGCGCCATTGTCGCTGTCGGTCATGCATTTCATCGTCACCCCTGAGTTCTGATCATCACTGTCCATATCTTTGGCCTCCGTGTAGTACGTGTATCCGTTGATATCGTATGCCTGATAGGTTAAGAGGTTGGGCGAGGGGCCATGTGCTAAGGCGTATATGAGCAATCCGTCCTTAGAGCCCTCCTCCGGGGGATTAGTAATAATATGCTCTTTGAACCAATGTAGGAAAGTGGAGTTGTGCTCTCTAGTAACTTCGGCGTCCGTCCTGCATACCCCCCGATCATGATACTTCTTTGCGATAATTTCTTTGTGCAGTGCCACGAAAGGATCTACCTCGTCTAGGTGTTGTTGCACTACCAAGTTTGCTCTGTCAAAGTCGCTGCGTCGATCTGAGTATGCCATGTGCAGTTCCCTGCGACCGTTGGAGTGACCTTCTCCTTCGAGCCTCCCATCGTGCTTGTTAACGGGCAAACCAACACTAACACCAGGCGGCTGGTCTACGCCATATAGAAAATTCTCTCAGAAAGAGATGCACTCTTGTGTCAGATAGCCCTGGACGATGCTTCCATCCAGACGGGACATGTTAGAACGAATCCTTTGATGATCCCATTCATCCTCTCAAACGGCATCATGTTGTGCAGGAATGACGACCCCAGGTCTATTATGTCGTCCACAGTATGGACACACAGATGCACCATCACATCAAAGAACACGGGCGGAAGTACATCTCAAGCTCATTCAGTATCACAACGATCTCTTCTTGTAGCCTTCGGAGCTGCTTCAAACTGATCGACTTTCGAGAGATAACGTCGAAAAAGTTGCAGAGACTAGTAAGCGTGTCACGGACGTGCTTGTCCATTATCCCTCTAAGGGCAACAGGTAGTATCTACGTCATCATCACATGACAGTCATGGGACTTCATCCTGCTGAACCTTTTCTTGTCCGTGTCTAGATATCTGCTTATCTTGCCACAGTAACCGGAACTAACTTTGACTCCGGTAAGGCACTTAAAGAATTGATCGATCTCAGCCTGACTTAAGGTGAAGCAAGAAGGGGGGCAATAATCCTCTTCCTTTATTTTCTTGCCCTTCTTCTCCCGCGCCTCTGTCTCCGTCTCTGTCTCATCTGACTTTTTACGGGGCGGCATGTGCAGATCTTCCCTGATATTCAAATCTTGCAAGTCTTTTCTTGCCTTTGGCCCATCCTTGGTCTTATCCGGCATGTTCATCAGTGTCGCGAGCAAGCTCTCAAGGACATTCTTACATATATGCATTTGATCAAGGCAATGAGGTGTATCGAGTTTGTGCCAGTACTCCAAGTCCCAAAACACAGACCTCGTCTTCCATACCTTCAGCAGCGGCTCCGGCGCCTTTTTTGTCGTCTTTCCCGGCGCGGGGCACTCCTTCCAGTTTTTCAACAGCTCATCGATTTCGGCGCCGCTCCGCTTACGTGGAGGTCCTCGATGCTCAGTGTGACCATTGAATAGATCTCCATGGTTTCTCCATGGGTCGTCCGGTTCGAGCCATCTTCGATGCCCCATGTACACGATTTTCCTGACCCGCCATCTTTCCTTGACATTAGCTGCGAGACGTCAGATCATCCATGCACCGCGCATCCGCAATATCCATGGCACACCTGGCTGCGACATATCTCAGAATCGAGATAGTCGTGCACCGTCGTGATCAGCGCGGCTCTCATGTAGAAATACTCGCCTTTGCTGGCGTCCCATGTCTTGGCCGGTGTTTTCTATAACGTGTCTAACTCCTCTTGAAGTAGCCCCAGATACAGATTAATATTATTTCCTGGTTATTTTGGCCCTTGAATCAGCATGCTCATGTGAATGTACTTCGACTTCATGCACAACCAGGGGGGAGGTTCTACATCCATACAAACACGGGCCATGTGCTATGGTTGGTGTTCTGGTTGCCAAACGGATTCATGCCATTGGTACACACGCCAAGCACGATGTTCCTTGCATCACATTCAAAATACCGATAGAAGCTGTTCAACGCTCTCCACTGGCTTCCATCCTTGACGTGTCTTAGCTTCGGATCATCTCCATCGTCGGGCTTCTTCCTCTCCGCGTGCCAGCGCATTAGCTTTGCTTCCTTGGGATCTATGAAATACCGCTGGAGACAGGGAGTGCTCGGTAAGTACCATACAACTTTCTGGGGACATTTCTTCCCGGCCTTCTTGTATCGAGAAGCATTGCACACTGGACAACTTGTTTTTTCCGCATGCTCCTTCCGATAAATTATGCAATCATTGATGCATGCATGGTATCTAACGTGCGGCAGATCAAGAGGGCACATGATCTTCTTGGCCTCATCAACACTCGTAGGACATAGATTCCCTGTGGGAAGAACATCCTTTAGGTACTTGAGATGCTCATCGAGGCTAGGGTCGGTCCATTTGTTTTTAGCCTTCGTCTTCAGGAGTTGGAGTGTGAAACTCAAGCGGGTCACCTCAGGATTGCAACCATCATACAATGGAGTGTTCGAGTCTACCACCAGTTGCTGCAGCTTAGCCTCCTCTCTAGAAGCAGCTCTCTCAATACTCGTCTCCTTGCGAAGCAGTGCTTGAACATGAGGGTCCCGCACGATTGAACTTAGTACTGACGAACTCTGCTACGTGGAGTCCATGTTCTCTTCGTTGCCATGTCCAGCCCCTTCTCCTCCGCCATGTCCGGCCCATTCTCCACCGCCATGTCTGGCCTCTTCCCTACCGCCATTATCGATCATCTCTTCGTCTTGCCCCGTGTCGTCATTGCCTGCCCCATCGGCGTCCTCAACATCGTCATCCTCATCTTCAGTTATCCATCGAGTATAGCCATCCATGAAACCAGTCATGAGCAAGTGTGCTTCGACACGACCATCGTCATAGGGGTCGAGCCAAACTATTCCTTTGCATTTTTGACATGGACATAAAACCTCTGTCAGGTTATTTTCTTTCTTGTCCTACACCACCGACCACAACCACCTGTCCACCATCGTTCCACTGACCATCATGAACGTCTGCACGGTAATAATAAGCAAATTGATTATAAAAATGCATGCATGCATCAAAGTCATACAAAAATTCTGCATGACCTTTCCTAAAAATAGGACATATAGATCTAGAGTTTGCTTGGAGTTCGCCGAAATGGAAATAAATTGACATTTTGGCAAAGCATAGGCAACTCAAAAGCAAAATTTGGCGTCATCAATTCATGCCACACACACAATTTCCATCATATCGCCCAATTATCATATCGCACACACATACACATATATATTTCCATTTTGCAAAAGCATAAAATTTTAATCACCTCTATCTCGAGATCGAGCACATAGTGGAGATGATGATGTAGCGAGATCAAAAGTGCACAAAGCTCTTCTTGACAAAGATAGATCTAGTTAGGGGACAAATAGGTCACTTAACTAAATGCTACATCTGCCTAGCTAGCTAATTTGGAAGGAAACAACTTCAACTAGTGGAGGGGAAAGCAAAAAGAGAAAGGAGATGCATTAATGGAGGTGGTGTAGTTAGCTAGGAGTAATGAAGAGAGAGAAAGGTAGGTAGAAGAGGGAGAGTAATGGGGGGAGAAGTATTGAGGAAGAAGAAGAGTGAGAGAGAGAGGATGTGGGAGGTAGGGAAAAGGGAAGAGAGGAGATGGGGAAGGGGAGGACGGGGGAAAAGGTGGTGGTGTGCTGCATCTTAGCAGTAGTGCGGGTGGGAAACCACGCTACTGCTAAGAGCATGGCAGCAGCGCGCTTTTCACACACGCGCTACTGCTAAGCGGGGCCAACCATATGACCAATTTGAAAAGTAGCAGCAGCGACAGGAGTAAAAAAGCGCGCTACTACTATTGCATTAGCACTAGCGCGTGTCTTGACACAGCGCTGCTGCTAAACTTAGGTTGGTGGATACTGTCGGTCGATTTTTGTAGCAGCGCGGTTTAGCCAGCACGTGCTACTGCTAAATTTGTATCCGTAGCGAGTGTATGGTGCCCGTGCTACTGCTAATTAGCAGTAGCGCTTCTTTTTGTGCCGCGCTGCTGCTAAGATTATGTGTATAAAGTTTTTCCTAGTAGTGCCCACTGTAATCCCCTACTTGAACATGGTGCTTTATGCCACATATTATGATCCAATGATGTGTTCCCATCCTATGATGTTTTGAGTAGATTTCTTTTGTCCTTTGGGTTGATTGATGATCTAGATTGGTTTGAGTTCTATGTTTTATTTTGATGTTGTCCTATGGTGCCTTCCGTGCCGCGCACACGTGAAGGATTTCTGATGTGGGGTGTTGCAATACGTTCATGATTCGCTTATAGTGGGTTGCTAGAGTGACAGAAGTTTAAACCCGAGTAAGGTGGTTGTTGCGTATGGGATAAAGGGGACTTGATTCTTTAATGCTATGGTTGGGTTTTACCTTAATGATCTTTAGTAGTTGTTTGCGGTCTTGCGGATGCTTGCTAGAGTTCCAATCATAAGTGCATATGATCCAAGTAGAGAAAATATGTTAGCTTATGCCTCTCCCTCATATAAAATTGCAATAATGATTACTGATCTTGTTAACAATTGCTTAGGACAATTCCGCACACCAACCCATCATTACTGCACACTCGATATTTATAATATATAGTAATATATTCTAACTTTATGTTAACAACACCTATTTTCATATTTTAGTTCTTCGATATCATGCAAACCTATCCTCTTCATACCCACAACGTAGTTTTATTTCTCATTACTAGAAGGAAGCAAACGTTCGGCGTACGTAGAGTTATATCAGTGACAGATAGGACTTGAGAGAATGTTGATATTACCTTTAGCTCCTTGTGGTTTCGACACTCCATACTTATCACTTCCACTTTTGGGAATTGCTATGATGATTCCTTGTACTTGGGGATTATCACTCGCGCCCATGCGCTACCCGCGTGACTGATGGTGCTCGCTCTCAGCGCCGCCGCTGCTGCTCGCGTCCGGCGTCGCTGCTGCTGCGCACTCCCGTCGCCACTGCAGCATATGGCGGGTGGGCAGGGAGTCGCACGACAGAGCTTCGTCGCTGCCCGATGTCGTGCCCGGCGAAAGGTTCACTGCACACCATTGGAGATGAAGGTCACGAGGACCCAATTGTGTATTTTCACGGGTCTTTCTATAAAATATATTTTATCGGATATGATTTGCTTTTTAATTTGTCACATCATCCTGTCAGCGGGACCCACCTGTCATAATCGTGCTTAAAATGGCCTAAGTCACCGATTAGTGTTTTTGCACATAAGAAAAAATAGCCTTGAAATTAGTGGATTTTGGCACAAAACTGTAGAATTGTGATTCCTGCAACCCTAGACTTCAATGTTGATGTTTTCTGCAATTCACTCTTCAACAGTTGTAGTACTAGGACAAGATGACCCAGAGGTCTTGGAAGCAATGGCCATCAGCGAGGGGCTCGCTTTAGCTTCTGATTTATACTTGCGGCCAATTCAGGTGGGAACTGATTGTGCTGCTACCATTTGTCATCTGAAAGGCCCGTACTATGGTACAAGCATTGCTATTATTCAGGATACTAGCTAACACCCCGCGCGTTGCTGCGGAAATGCACGGATACAATTTATGAATTATTAGAAGCTAATATTGTCACACTGTAGTAAACAAACATGATACAATGTTGAAAATAATGAAATATGAATAATGAGTTTCACTGGGATAGAAAAAAAACATGTTTTGTAAGAAAATACGGGCAATTGAAATAACATAAAATTAGAGGTGATACAATTCATTCACTAATGTATCACACAACACAGTAATCCGATTAAGTGTACTTCCAAACCTAGTTTAGTAAGAGCATGTGTGTGGAGAAAGATTCAGCAAGAATACAAAAATAACAAATCTCTAAAGGTGACAGTTGCTAAGGAGAAACACAACAAATATACAGAGAACAAACATATATGTGACATTCGTCAATGAATTTGTGCACAAATAGGTCAGAAAATAGATTGTTGACGTCAATGGAATATACCAGAATTGCTTTTTACAACTTTGTGATACATATACACTAAGGTATAACAAACCTGAAGGTGAAGATTTTGTTAATCATTCATGCCCATCAACATTCATCTTCTAGATTTGATGTCTTCATTCTTCATTCAAACATCTGGTGTATCCAAACATTTTTTATTCTCAAATTATTATAAAGGAAAATATAAACATACCAAGGAGGTAGGAATGGCCAAGACCGATATCATTTCATGAAAGTAAAAAATACATATGGCCCCTCCACAAAAATTGTAAATATATAATAACCAAGATATGAGGTTGTAGAAGGACATGTAACTTGTGAAAAAGACGAACCTGTAATAAGACTGCAAAGATTTTATTTCCCTATGAACTGTTCTGCAAAGTATGTGATGACCATATCACTTCGTAGAAGGGATAGATCATTTAAACATTGAAAATTATTTGAAAAATCACATTTGAATATGTGCTCAGCAAAAAAACATATTTGAAAGAGTGCATGGACTCCCAAATGGCCAAAACCGCTTGAGTAAATCACATTATTTAAAAATAACAAACATTGAGAAGACAGGAGAAGAAGATGCGTGTGATGATATTTATGTTATTACCATTCTATCTACCAGGCATGAAAAGAAGAAGTTGTATGGCAAAACCTAGCTGCTTTATGTAAAGGATGCATTTGCGCTGAAGAGCTTCACCATCCCTGCCGACAGTTCGTGCTATCATCAAATTGAAATGAGGCTGTGACGCCACAAAGCAGCCGTGACACAACGACGTCATGCCGATAGCTGGTAGCTACATCGTCCCACCGTGGACATGCATCCAAGTAAAGATCTAGCAAAATAGAATATACTAATGAGTCAGTATGATTACTCGTATCATGCAACATGAAAACATCAATCTGCCTAAGGCCTTGTTCGGTTACGTGTGAATCCGAGTGGATTGAAGGGGTTTGAGGGGGATTTAAACCTCTTACAAGTCAAAATACATCTCAATCCATGCCAATCCCCTCCAACCCTCTTCGGAGGAGGATTAACCGAACAAGCCCTAAAAGAATCTAGTGCTAATGTTTTTTTTTCGAAAAGGGGGAATTCCCCGGCCTCTGCATCAGATCGATGCATACGGCCCCTCTTATTAAAAAACTAAACATGTTCTGAACAAAGGTCTTACAGCAAAAGAAATAAAAATCAGCCCAGTAGCTCACATAGAGCATCGATCGCAATGTAAAAAGAGATAAGCCACAACCCGGCTGGCATAATAGTAGATAGGTAAACTAAACTCCTATCCTATTAGATGATCGCCATCCAAACCGTTGAAGATATCCCGCTACCGTCTCCCACCGGACAGATCCAAGAACCATCGCTCCCGGCCTCCGTCGGAGTGAGTAAGGACCAAATGCGGATCAGCGCAGTAGCCGAATAACACCTGCAAAAATGAATATTTGTTGTTACATTAAAGACCAAATCATTCTGCAATTCCAAATTGCCCATAATAACGCACATACTCCTACACTAATGTGTCCGGCTGTTTCGCACTCAATCCCAACTAGCCACGGCCCAAATAACGTGTTTACCGATCTCGGTGGAGTAATATTAAAGGCAATTTGCACAAGGCGCCACAACCCTTGTGCCAACGGGCAATCAAAAATAAATGCTTGATAGTCTCATCCCGATCACGAAACTACACCTAGTAGATCCTGTCCAGATTAAGCTTAACTAGATTGTCCTTTGTAAGAATAACTTGTTTATGCACAAACCACATAAACACTTTAATCTTCAGAGGCACCTTAACTTTCCAGACCTCCTTGGACGTAGGTATCACCGATGAATTAATAATATCAATATACATCGATTTTACCGTGAACACCCCCGTTCTAGTTAGTTTCCAACACAACTGGTCGGGCTGAGAATTTAGTCAACATCCATCGCCTTACGGACCAAGTGAAGCCAAGCTTCCCATCGAGGTCCAACAAGCACTCTCCTAAACTGCATGTTTAAGGGGATAGACTGCATCACCGTCGCAACAAGAGCGTCTCTACGCTGAACAATCCGGTAAAGTGATGGATATTGTGTAGCCAAAGGCGTGTCACCCATCCACGTATCCTCCCAGAATCGTGTATCTGCTCCATTACCAACAATACATCTCGTTCTGTTGAAGAAAGCGGCTTTAACCCTCATGAGCCCTTTCCAGAACGGCGAATCTGTAGGTCGGAGAGTGACTTGGGATAAAGTCTTTGAATGCAGATATTTACTACGTAGAATCTGCGCCCAAGTTGCCTCTGTCTCAGATGACAACTTAAACAACCACTTACTAAGGAGGCATCTGTTTTTGACTTCAAGATTTTCAATACCAAGTCCTCCTTGGTCCTTTGGTCTGCAGATAATATCCCATTTGGCCAATCTGTACTTCCTTTTGGACTCATCACTCTGCCAAAAGAAGCGAGAACGATAAAAGTCTAGCCTTTTCCTCACCCCCACCGGTACCTCAAGAAAGATAGCGTAAACATAGGTAAACTCGTGAGCACCGAGTTGATAAGAATCAACCGGCCACCATACGACATGAGTTTTCCTTTCCAACAGCTCAGTTTCTTCTCAAATCTATCCTCTATGCACTTCCACTCACCATTCGTCAACTTACGATGATGTATTGGAATACCAAGATAAGTGAATGGTAGAGACCCAATCTCACACCCAAACAATTGTGTATAAGCTTCCTGTTCGTCTTTGGCTCTACCAAAGCAGAACAACTCGCTTTTATGAAAATTAATCTTCAGCCCAGACAATTGTTCGAAAAGGCACAAAACTAACTTCATGTTCCTCGCTTTGGCCAAATCATGATCCATAAAATGATTGTATCGTCAGATTGCAGGATGGACAAACCACCATCAACCGATGAGGCACCACTCCTCCACCGACCGGCCTCTTTGGCCCTCCCAATCAGGATCGCTAACATATCAACCACAATATTGAACAAAATAGGCGACATAGGATCGCCTGTCTCGAACCCTTGTGCGTGCGGAAATAGTGACCAATGTCATCATTAACTTTAATGCCAACACTGCCTTTTTGCGTGAAAGTTTCCACTTGGTGTCTCCAGCGCTCATCAAATCCCTTCATTCGTAGAGCTTGCTGGAGGAATGACCATTTGACTTTATCATAGGCCTTCTCGAAATCCACTTTGAAAATAACCCCATCTAGTTTTTTCTTATGAATTTCATGAAGCGTTTCATGGAGGACCACAACCCCCTCGAGGATGTTCCTATCCGGCATGAAAGCCGTTTGAGAAGGTTGAACCACAGTGTGCGCTATCTGAGTAAGCCTGATCGTGCCAACCTTGGTAAAAATTTTGAAACTAACGTTGAGAAGGCAGATAGGCCGAAATTGCTCAATTCTCACGGCATCTGTTTTCTTAGGCAACAACGTTATCGTTCCAAAATTAAGTTGGAAAAGCTGCAAATGTCCCGAGAACAAATCATGGAACATCGGTAGCAGGTCCCCTTTGATAATATGCCAACACTTCTTGTAAAACTCAGCCGGGAAACCATCCGGACCTGGGGCCTTATTACTTTTCATCTTGGCAATAGCCTCGAAAACTTCCTTTTCCGAGAAAGGGGCAGTTAACACATCATTCTCCACAGAAGCAAGTTGAGGGATATCGCTAATTCTAGACTCATCCAGGGATACACAGCTCTCCTCTGGTGGTCCAAACAACCGTTTGTAGTATTCAGTTATGTAGATTTTCAGGTTGTCCTGGCCGACTATAGTACCCTCATCTTGCTCTAGCTGGAAGATCCTCTTCTTCCGGTGCTTGCCATTGGCAATCATGTGGAAGAACTGAGTGTTCGCATCCCCCTGGACAACTTTTCTCACCTTTGCCCGCAAGGCCCACTTTAATTCTTCCTCACGGAGCAATTCCTTCAGCCTCATCTCAGCCTCATGCTTAATATGGAGCTCAGTGGGTAGCAGAACCATAGTTTCTCCTTTAACGTCTAAGGTTTGTATAAGTGAGAGTAGTCTCTCCTTCTCGACCTTATACACTCCCCCTAAATGTTTAGCCCACCCACGAAGGAAGCTTCTTAGATGCCTGATCTTGTTTTGCCATCGTTCAATGGCACTTCTACCACCTACCTCTTTAGCCCACTCTCTGGCCACAAGATCCAAAAATCCTTCTCTTTCAAACCACGCCACTCGAAGAGAAAATATTTTGTTACCCGAGTAAGTAGCCCCACCGAGTCTAGCAACAGAGGAGTGTGATCAGATATCCCGAGAAAGAGCCCGAATAGTTACAACGGAAACTTCGCTCCCAAGCAACACTAGCTGTAACCCGATCCAACTTCTCATAAGTTGGATTGGGCAACGCATTAGCCCAGGTGAACTTCCTACCTGAAAGCTCAATTTCTCTCAAATCTAAGCTTTCAATAATGGTATTAAACATAAATGACCATCTCCCATCGAAATTGTCATTATTTTTTTCATCACGCCTCCTAATGATGTTGAAATCACCCCCAACCAGAATTGGGAGTTGCTCAGACCCACAAATTCTAACAAGATCTGCCAGGAAATCCGGTTTGAACTCGGCTTGCGCTGCCCCATACACCGCCACTAAAGCCCAGTCAAAACCATCATGTTTGGACCGCACCCTGAACTTAACCGCAAAATCCCCCATGACCACACTACGAACTTCGAGAGAGTCACATCTAACACCAAGTAAGATTCCCCCCGACCTGCCTCTCGGCGGAAGGCAATGCCAGTCAAACTCAATCCCTCCCGACAACGTATTGAGAAATTGAGGTGAGAAATTTGCTCTACCCGTTTCCGACAGGGCAATGAAGTCCAAGCTATGCTCAATAGATGCCTCCGCAAGGAACCTTCTTTTAGCCAAGTCCTTAAGACCTCTGCTATTCCAAAATATTCCTTTCATATCTCATCATGAAATTTTTTAGCCGTGCGAATCCTAGCGCTCCTACGGACTGCGGACATCGGGTAAGTTTTGCGCTTCCACTTGCGCTTAGGGCTGGTCGGACCCTCCCGGTCCAAAGTGCCCGTAACCGACGTGTTATGAACTTCCAACCCGATAATCTCGTCCTCCTCCTCCGGCTCCTGGAGGGGCGGTACTAGGTCATCACAGAAATTATCAAGAACTCTAACTCCCAAGGCATCAATCTCAGAGTCATTCATTGGTTTGACTGCAGCTAAGTTACGAATTACTTCTAAAGCCCTCTCGGCTTCCAGATCAAGCAAATCGTTAACAGAATTAGTAACTTCACCCTCATTACTACCAAGTGAAATTCCTAATAGGTGTGCCTTATCCACAATTTGATCGTGCGAGAAATGCATAATGGTATTGGAAGTATTTACGGACATACCAGTAGTAACTTGGACTTCACGGCTTGGCATACGACGGCACAGCTATTGCTGCATGTCGTCCACCTCCGGATAGCTCTGAAGCCGACCACTCATGGGTCGGCCCTGAGCAGCCTGGTCCGGTATCCCGCCAAACATAATGACCTCCTCCCGCGAGAATTTGTCCGGAGAGCGACCACCTGTCACTCCCCGAACCACCTGGTCACCAAAAGCAGGTGAGGGCACTGAGTCCAGCACCAGGGAGGCGAAGGCCACCTGCCCCCTCCCCCCATCCTCTCCGGACCGCCTGTCCGGAGAGCAAGCCATAGTCCCGAACGGGGCGCCCCCCTCGGGCACCGAAGCAGATGGGAACGTTGAGGCCACCTGCCCCAAATCCCCCGGTCGAACCTGAGCAGCTGCCTGCAGTAGCCGCCCGGCCACAGGCGAAGGAGGGGCGGAGGCCACCTGCCCCAGCCCCCCAACCGGTGTCGCATCGTCTCTCCTGGTTTCCTCCACAGGAAGGAGCTGATGAGGAGCCACCAAAGCACCCTGATCCGGACCCCGATGAGATCGGACCCCCCTCCTGCACCACAGTCTCGTCACCGCAAGTGTAATCCAGCCTGACAACCTCACCAGAACCCTCCACACCCGCATCGTCAAAATCCAACGCCGGTAAAGAGTGCTCGAACTCCCCAGTAGACTCCACCCGCTCACTCCAGAGTCTCGGTGGTGCAGACGCAGGACCAAACGAACCGAATCTCAAGGTGGTCGCCGGCACAGAAGCTCCAGGCGCCGTCCCTCCTCCTGCTGTCATACCCGTCTGGTCCTTCCTCTTGGCCATCTCACTGACAGAATAATCGGCCGTTTTTTCCTTACTAGCCGTATCATCGTCCCCCTCACTCATGTCGTCGCCAGTGGCAGCTGGAGCCTGGGCAAATATGCTGTCATCCTCAAACTCAATCTCAAGGGTGTAAATCTGCCCACAAAAAGCCCACTTAACCACGTCGGGCACGAAGTCGATGTCCAGAATACTGACTAGCAGGCGAGCAATCCCATGAGCTCGAGTGAAAGCCATATCCACCCGCTCAGTCTTCCCCACCATGATACCGAGACTAGCAACCACACCAAGCGTCCCGCAGAGCGCAGCGGAGCCCAGCGCAACCAGGCTCGGATAAGTGGTACACCATGGGGCTCAACCAGCTTCCACTCCTGGAACTCTAGTACGGCCTCAGTACCCAGAACCTTACACATTCCAAAGCTCAGCAACCTCTGTAAGTCCTCCACAGTAGGGAACTGAACCCTGAATAAGTTGGTCTCCAGCCTGACAAGCTCCCACTGGAAGTCTCCTGGTGCCAGCTCCCGGAGCCGCCGAATAATCTGATCCTCAGATACCTGGCCTCTAGTCACTTTCACTATCCCAGTAGTCGTACTGTGCTCCTCCTGAGGAATCTCCCTCTCAGTCGGAGACTCAAAAAACGTGAGTTCTGAACAGTAAACACCATATGTCATAAGGCTCGGTAGCCGCTCCCGCAACAACGGACACTCACCAGTCTCATGTGCAGGTTTACCACAGGTATCACAAAGAGCAGCCACACACTCAGCAATAAAATGACCCTTATCGCCACATCTATAGCAAAGCATTCTTTCTTTTTTCTTAGCAAACTTTGCAGCCCTGTCCATCTCAGATCTGTCAGAACCCTCCACCGACATAGCCTGAGCATCGACCTGAACCGGAACCTCGACAGCAGCCAGTTCGGTCACCACGTCCATAGCCTGGCAAGCCAAGTCAGTATCCTCGGCAGCAGTGTCGACTGTCGTCTCTACCGTAGTATGATGCTGCCGTGGCCGGTAGCGACCCCCTCGGCCTCCTCGGCCACGATTACCACGGAAACCGCCTCGGTTACGATGAGCCGGCACAGTAGCCCCTTCAACAAAACCACCTGGCGGCCCCAAGAAAGGCCTCTCAGCAGAACCATCACTCTGCCAGGCATACCCCCGTCTGCCACCCGTAGACAAGGAACCCTGGTGCTGTCCTTCTCCATACACATTGTACCCATCGTCACCCCACTGCCCTGTCGGTACCGCGCGAACATCCGCCACATTCACGACCGGAGGTTGCTGAGCCTGCTGCAGAACTGGTGCCGTCGAGGTAGTGACCTGCCTAGCCACAAAAAGAGGCGGCCTAGCTCCCACCTGAGCAGCCCCAGGTCGCTGTACATTAGTACCCGTAGTAGGCGGCCTTGGCACCGGGACATCTCGGCCCATGGTCGCTCCTTGCGTCGGCACCGTTGGTCGAGGACCACCCCTCCCTGCTGCTGGCAACATCACCGGCGCGGAGGGCAAGGGAGGTCGAAGACCAGCAGCCACCCCTCGGCCGGCCCGGGCCTCCTTAATGGAGCCCCCCACAGGCGGCCGCTGACCACCGGCGATCACACCCGGACGGGCACCAGGTCGCGGCAGCGGAGGCGCGACGCCACGGCCTGCACCAAGCGGCCCGCCGGCACCTCCGCGTCCCGTTCCCGCAAGGGCGCCGTCACCGCCGCGGCCTCCTGCCGGCGGCAGCGGTTGCCCTCCTCGTCCCACAATGCCCGCAGGATAGCCACTAGGCGGGGGAGCCCCACGTCCTGCCATCGCCCGGAGTGGAGGGATCCGCGCGGCACGCACCCCACCGCGGTCAGCAAAACTCGGCCTCCCACCCCCGCTTCGAACCCTAGACTGCGCAGATCGACATAGCAGATCGTCGTTGCATGGGGGTGTAGGCGAAGAAACACGGTCGCAGCGGGCCTCCTCCCGTGCTCCCAGAAACCCGACTGGCCCTTGGGCTTGGACCGGTTCACTCAGAACCGGGCCTTCCACCAACGGGCTAACATCGCGGCCCACCAAGCCGTTCAAACGAAGGATCCGCTGATTCCGGATCGTCGTGCTACGGTCGATCGCCGGCGCTGGCACCGGAGCCGCCGCCGACCTCCGATTTTTCTTTCTTTTCACCAACTTCCATGAATTCTCAGTAATGAAATCGGATAGAATTGGTTTAGGAATACTAACCTTAGGAATCGGTCCCTTCCAAGGCCGGATCGCCGCAGCCGAAGTCCGCCGATGAACAATGCGCCGAAGCACCTTGATCTTGTCTTCCGATCTGAGACCTTGCCGCGCCGGATCGTCGAGTGGCACCACTCCATCAACAATCGCGGCGACCTCGTCTTCAGAGTATCCAGGATCGAAAGCCTCGCAAATAATGGATGAAGGCGTCGGCGAATACTCCGGCGAGTCTCCGGCGTCGTCGTCGTCCTCCTCCGCATCGGGATCCGCTAGGGCCCAGAACCTTCCTCCTACGCGCCCATCACCAGAAGCAAACTCCGGCGACATGGCCACGGTGGGCGCCGCGGCCGCCGCCTGAGTCGCCCGAGTCGCCGCCCCTGGAGTCGCCCGAGTATGTAGAACGCACATGTAAAAGAAAAAGCAAAACCACACTACTTTGGGGATTTGAGGATGCTATAACCATAGCCGACACAGGTCTTGATGGTCCATCTTGCCATGTACGGCGAGCTCCTTTGGCAGAGATCAGCGGCGAGGGGTCGTGGTAGGAGCTCCTGCTCGTGAGTCGTGACTTCAAGTGCGTTCTCAAGGCTCTTCTAATCCCCTCGATGTCATGATTTTGCCCCCCCATAGTCCTGCATATTTGGAGGAAGAGAGTCTGCCTCGTTTCGTTTGTGCTAGCAGCAAAGGGCAGATCAGGCTGCAGGGCAACGACATATACAGGAGAAACACATCGCTAGAGCTCTCATATGGGATTGAGGAGGGACCAAGGGGATGCACGATATTCAGGAAAAAAAAGGTCCTTGTGGCGCTTCGACGTGTGGGGTGGGTCTGGAGGGAACCCGCCGCCGGGTGAAGTCAATGCATTCGGTCAGAAGTGGCCGGCCGGGCAAAGCCATTTCGAGGCCCCCGGAAGGGGGTTGCAGGCCACCGAGGCGCCGTCTCGGCACGACGTCGCAGCCGGGCAAGGCCGAGGTAGGGCACCAGGGATGCGCTGTAGCCGTGCGGTGGCGCGGCATCTAGCTCCATCTTGACGTAGTGATTGCTGATGAGGCCACGCACACCAGAGCCCGACGGCAATATCTTGATGATTATTGATTAGTAAAAGGAGGATGAGAGGAGGCGATTGGGGACAGGAAAGAGCTCCTGGATCCGAACTTCCAACCAAGCTAACTAAATAACCGCGGATCTGAGGAGCAGACCGAGAGGGAGGAGAGTCCC
The DNA here is from genome assembly GCA_021437245.1 of Aegilops speltoides. Classification (NCBI taxonomy): domain Eukaryota; kingdom Viridiplantae; phylum Streptophyta; class Magnoliopsida; order Poales; family Poaceae; genus Aegilops; species Aegilops speltoides. The sequence goes on along the minus strand of CM038147.1, from coordinate 93,570,784 downwards.
AACCTCTAATGTAGGTGATGTTGAAGGAGGACGCCGGCGCCCGGCGGCTGCACATCTGGTTCAGCGGGAGTCCGGTTCGATGCCTGGACGTGGGATTTGGGCTAGCGTAGCCGATGGTGCTGGCGATCACGGGGATCCAGGTTGCCAGCATTACACAAATCTCTGCTGGAGACAGCCCTCGAAGGCTTGCGGCGGCAGAGTAAGGAGAGCGATCGATCCGCCACCAGCGCATGCGTTTCCATTTTTTCGCGTGAGTGGAATCGATAACCCGGAAGAGAGGTAACGGAGGAGATGAACCGTGCGTATTGTGGAGAAAATAACTTGGAGGAGACCAAGCGTTTGGTGGAGATAATTTTTTAGGGAAAAAGATGAAAATGTCTATTTTCTTAGCAATAAACAAAGCTTCATATGCTGATGTGGCAGGTTGCTTAGGTGGATAGGCTGCATGTCAAGAGAAATAAGGTAGTGGGGATGAACTATTTAGGTATTATAGATTAGGAAGAAGATGGAAGATTTTGACTCGATTTGCTTCGAACATGAGAAAAGAGATTTGAACTGGGAGGCTTTATGACCTAGCTAGAGCCTCAACTACTTTAGATTATGGCCGCCATGTGTGGCTGATCAATCCTCCTGATTTCTTATGTATTGAACGACTTGTGGCGTTTGAATAAAATGGAATGTTTGATCCTAAAAAGAACATACAACAAATGTACAACACTTCTCAAACTAGCCGGCGTGTTTGTTTCCAGGGACTTTTTGGTGTAGGGACTAGAAAAAGTCTTTCTTAGAGACTTTTTAACCAAACAGAAGGGACTACTAGGGACTAAAAGTTACTTTTTAAGACTAAATAAAGAAGACTCTCAGGAAGAGTCTTTTTTGAGACTTTTCCAACGATGCCCCTCCCTACATCCATTGCCCTGCCGCCCCATAATGTTGTTTGGTTGTTATTTTTCTTTATACTAGGGGTAACATGGTCATTTAATAACCTTCATGGAGGGACTAGGGACTGAAAACAAACAGGAAGGGACTTTTTAGTTGAGACTAGAAAAGGTCCTAGGACTTATGAACCAAACAGGGTTAGACAGTCACATATGCTCACGTGGACGTTTGTACTTGTCTCAAAAAAAAAAAGTGGACGCTTGTACAGGACAGTCTCCTCCTGCCTCTGGAGCTCAGCCCGGGCGCCGCTCACCAGCACCCACACCTCGCAGATCTTCTCGACGGCGCTTTCAGTTTCAGAGGCCGACAGCGGTGAACGCCCGCGACGTGGGTGGGCGCCATCCTTCCGATGGTGATCGCCTCTTTCGCCGGTGGTGGATCGTGGAGGTGCTCCTTCCTTCCGCGGGCTTTCACCCTAGGCACGACGGCTCCGTTCAGACATATGGTCTGGTCGCAGGTTGGCTCCGAAGGCCATCATCTATCCTCCTGAGGCATCCCCCGTAGGCCAGGCTCTCTTTGCAGGTCGGTTGTCACTTGCTCCAGGTCTGCGGAGGTTGCCATATGAAGCAACTGACTGGGAAAGAGGTAGCTAGCTAGAGGGGGAGTATCGTCATGACATGCGGGTTCTCCTGTGTTGAAATCAGAAAATTGGTTCAGAAAAAATCACCATTCAGATTCTAGGATTGTACGTACTAGGTTACTGGGCTTACTTCAGTGCAAATGATTTGAAAGGAAATATGGGCTAACAGAAATAGTGAAATTTTGAGCGGAAAAGGCGATAAAAGTTAAAGAATAATCGAGGTTCTTACCACTTTTATTATGGAGTTGAGAAGGCCATCAAAGTTGCAGCTGCTAGAATTTAACGCACCCTGACCCTGCAGCTTTGAAATTCCCAAATCATACACATCAGTCTCTTCAGGCACAATGGCACCACCATCATAGCTAAAATCTCCATTGTCTAGTCTTTGGTCTTGTCTCATTCCATCCATTCTATGTCTAGAGTTGCTTGCAACCCCAAACTGCAAGTATTTCGAATGTCTGTCGGTATCATGAGGAGGGAGCAGCCTTATACTATCAGAAGAACTAGCTCCACATCTGCCGCTGCTGGCTGCTATGAGGCTCTCAGAAGGGCAAACACCAACAGTCATTCTCTCTGAAAATATCCCCTTTTGGCCCATCCCTTGTTCTTCAGCGACAAAGCTAGCATCCAGCTTTGTCGCGACAGCGCCATCGAATGAGACGTGCAACGGTAACTTGTCAACACAAAATCCATCACCAATTGGAAGAGCACCCTGCTGAGACCTCTCAAGCAATCCTGAACTCGCAGTTTGTATTCCTGATGGATGGGCTCCAACTTTGACATGTGGACTGCACTCCAAAAGATCTTCTGGTGGCAGTGAACTGCCTGTAATTCTCTGGAATGTGCCAGGCATAGTGTTGGCCGGAGCACCCCCGGAAAAGATGGAGCACAGATCATTGGTTTCTTGATGGATCCACTCCTGCTGGAGCCGGGGCTGCCCAAGCGACGACGACGCGGTCAAGCCTTGCGTTAGATCTGCGCGTTGATTGTCTTGTAAGCTCACAATGTGAAACTCATTTGTGTCGCCAGCGCAGTGGCTTACTTCGCCATTGTTGCGAGCACAGTGAATTCCCTTGGGGGAAGCAAGGTCCTGAAGCCCAAATGCTGTTGCACCAGCACCACCCAGCAGTCCATGTGGATTGAAAGATGGAGGAGCAGCAGAAGGGGCAAAGGGTTGATGATAACTATGAAGTCCTTCAAATGCTCCCATGTGCATAAAGGGGTCTCTGCCTCCAAAGGCAGCAGCAATGCTGGCTTGTTGTGCTGCCACAGCACTTAGCCGTCTGAGGTATAGCCTGTACTTCTGCATTGGCACATATATAGTCAATCGCAGATCACAATTGCATACATTTCATGCATGAGATATGTAATCATAAGAGTTCTAGAAAATAAGACCTACAATCAGAGATAACCACTTTCTGGTTTGGCATTGAAATTCTTGCGGAACTACTACATAAAACAACTACTCCCTCCGTTCCCAAATATTTGTCTTTCTAGAGATTTCAACAAGTGACTACATACAAAGCAAAATGAGTGAATCTACACTCTAAAATATGTCTACATACATTCGTATGTTGTAGTCCATTTGAATGTCTAGAAAGACAAATATTTAGGAACGGAGGGAGTACTACATGCATAGCTTTTGCATTTTTATTTTTAAAAAAATAACAAAAAGGTGTACAGTTCGGTTTACATAGTTTAGTTTTTTTTTTTTGAGGGATGTTTACATAGTTTAGTAATCTGGACATGGCGGCAGGGGCGGATCTAGAGGGTGGACAATGAACAATTTTACAGCTAACCCACCCTGGCCCATTGGGCTAGATCCGCCACTGGGCTGTGTCAGTGTCTTCATTCTAGCCGGTTTATAAAACTGAAACAATGTAGCCAAAATATTACATTAAACTTTTACAGCAGAACATACCAAAATACTACATTGAACTTGTACAGCCGTACTACCGAAATACTGCATTAAACTTGTACAGCAGTACATACTAATTTATGTCAGATCTAATCTAGTAGTCTACATGGTTGGAGGAGGAATAATATGAGCATGCAGCTATTCACATTAGATATCTCCTTGTTCAGGTTTCCTGAAAGATTCAGTATAACTGAACAAAATGTTTCTTGCATATGTTTTGTTTCCAGACCAGCTGAGCTCATTTTGAATGGACACCAGGAGCATGTTAACATATTTGTTAAAAAAGTAGCACACATAACAGTTATATGTATACTAAATATAACATTTGTACGTATATACCAAAATACCATTTATGTTTTGTTTCCAAGCAATAATACCAAATTAAGGTCTGCTCTACTCTGCTCCGCAATTAACGGTTGTTTGTTAGCCCTCTTAATTTTAACACAGGAAAACAAGGCCACTTTGCAGACAATTTTATCAGAAGTTCTGCAAAAGTTTTCTCTCTGTGCATCACATGCTCATGAATCATGAATGGAAGAGATAACACTCGAATAGTGAAAGGTGACGATGGAAGTAAATGCCATGGCACCGTACCTGCAGATGACTCGCGACATTTTCCCTGGTGAGCTTCTCGACGTTCATAAGCTCGAGTATTCTTTTAGGTACAGCCTCTGCGCCAATCAGCAAGAGAGAAAGGACACAAGCATAAATGGGTCTGCAAGAACATTTAACAGAAAGCAAAAGGCAGCGTGGTGACTGGTGAGGTGTTTTTTCTTACTGTCGATCCCGAGCTGGTTGACGGCGGCGACGAACTTCCGGTGCAGCTCCACTGACCACACCACCCTCGGCTTCTTCGACGCCGCGGCGTTGTCGTTGTCCTCGCCTTCGTCTTCCTCCTCGTTGTGCAGCTCCTTCCTCTTCTTGCTGGCCCTGTTGCTCTGGTCAGACGACCTGTGGCTGTCACAGGTCGCCTGGCCGAGCCGGTGGTACGAGTCCCTACTGATCTCCTTGCAGAAATCAAGATTGTTCGGCTCACGGTTGCTGAATTTTCTCCTCACAACGTGCTGCCACACGTTCCGGAGCTCTTCGATGCGAACGGGTTTTAGGAGATAGTCACAGGCACCATGAGTTATCCCCTTGAGCACAGATTTAGTCTCTCCGTTCACTGATAACACTGCATGTGTTGAATGGTACGTACTTCATTAGCACCCATCCATATTTTAACTTAACACATGGGACTTCATTAGCATTACTCAACAAGAACAAGTACCATGATTATAGAGGAACTTGTGAACTTACTGATGACAGGAAGGTCCATTTCGAGCCCCACGAGCTCGAGGAGCTTGAAGCCGTCCATGTCGGGCATGTGGACGTCGCTGATCACCAGATCAAACATGTCCTTGTTCTCCCTTAACAGCCTCAGTGCAGTAGCAGCTTGGTTGGTGGTTGTTACTGTTAAAGAGACAGCAAAGCAGGTGCTCTTATATCAGTTTAAAGTTGTTGAAACTTGAAAGCAGAGGATGCATATAATAGCTAACATATATATCGCATCGCTTTGCAAGAGTGTTAAAACATCTGTAAAATTTATGTCTATGATATGCATTTCAGAGCATGGCAGATTGTTTTACACTCTGCATGTGAAAACTCTTGCAGCTTCAGAAGCATTTAAGCAAGAGTAATTAGTAGAGTGCAGATAGCAGAGCAAACTCTCTGGAACAGCCTCATATGACTGATAAGTGAAACCACAATTGACTAGCTGCAGGTGATATGACTAACAACGCAATGAAGTTTCTTATAAAAGAAGAAAGAGCATAATGAAGTGCAAGCAGGCACTGACCATGATACTGGCAGCGCCGGAGGAGGACCTCCAGAACCTTGAGGCACACCGGGTCGTCATCGACGGCGAGGACCCGCATGCCGACGGGGAACTGGTCCCTCTCCCTCTCCCTCTCCATCAACCCCTTCCTGGCCTCCATCATCATGTCGTCCAAAAGCATCCCAACCTCTCCCAATTCAGAGCAACTAGTACAATGGAAGCACCTCCTACCTAACCCTATAGGCAGCAACTCCCAATTGACCCAATCCCGAGCAAGAACGAGGCCTAGGCGAGCACAACCGAGCCAACCCTGACAAGCTAATGGCGGGTAAGGAACTTTCCTCGAGCGCTCGACAACAGCACCACCTGAACACAACAGAGGGGAAAGCTAGAGCCCCAAACAACCCAGAACCGAAATTACTCCCGGAAGAAGAGAATATCAGAGACGGGAGGAGAGGATCAGGTGGATTTGGATTCCGGCACACCGGCGGTGACGAGACGGGAGGAGAGGCAGGAAGTTGAGAAAGCAAAAGGCCAGAGGACCAAGCGGGGCAGGGGTAAAAGAAAGGCAGAGACAGACAGTGACACTCTGGGTGACCAAGGGAGCAAGCAAGCCCTACCCGTGCTCTCAGCTCAGCTCAGCAAGCAACCGAGGCAGGCAAAGGGAGAAGATGACGAGGAGGAGGAGGAAGCAGCCAAACCACCGCAGCAGCAGCAGCACGCTTGGTGAGGTGGGGAGGGGTGTTGTTTGGGGAGGTGGAAGGGGCGAGCAGTGCAGAGCGAGATGGCGATGGAAAGCAAAGTTTTGAACTGTTGGTGGCTGATTTATAGGGGGTCAGTCAGAGTGGGAGTGGTGACAACTGACAAGGCTTGCAAATGATGCAAGACTACGAGAGCAGCCGGCGGACCCACACAGGCCACAATCTTCCAATGGCATGGCAGTTGGGGAGCTTGCTTGCTATGGTTGTTTTTCACTCATGGTGATCTCTTTTTTTTAGAATCATTCATGGTGAATTGAAAGCAAAAATGCAAAATGATGATCCCTCATAGGGAGGGAGGGAGGGAGGGAGGAGAGAGAGAGAGTATCGAATATTTATACTATGTGAAGAGTACATTCAAAAACAATACTAGAAAAATTTAAAAAAAAACTGAATTTTTTTGTGAACCAAAATACTCAAACTCTAAGGCATCATAATTGATTGTCATTCATGGGTGGGGCAAGCTCTTCTATTCTCGTTCATGGTTTCTCCATTACCCAGTTGATCTTCTTCCCGCAACCCTAGCGGAGTCGTCATATCGGTCTGATTACCATAATAAGAGCATCTATGGCCGGACTTGGCAAATCCGACCCCTCAAACATCCGCGGGCGCGTCCGTGGATACTGACCGGACAAGCCTCAAATTTTCTTTCTCACAACCGACACCTCAATTACCATACCTCAAATCCATACAAACTCATGCAACTACATCGATACATTACACACGTTGTCCGGTTACTACATCACTAACATGCCATCGGACTACCAAAATTTGGCATGCAGGCTACGGTGGAGAAGATCATCCATGGCTGCCCTTGCACTTTCGAGCACCCTTGCCGTCCATGTTGTGGAAGTACCGGTCGAATACGCGGCAGGGATCAAGCCGGATCTGCTCGTCGCCGGAGCTGTCCGTCCCGTCACTATCCTCCTTCTCCTTGGGTGGCAGTCCGGCCATTGCATGGACCGCCCGATTCTGCTCTCGGGCGACGCCGCGCGTGTTCCTCCCCTGCTGCTTCTTTACAATGCTGGGGCGGATGGCTTCCTCTTCTGTGGCCACACACGCCACTGATAATCCCCAAGTGCAGGGAATCATCGTAGCAATTTTTAAAGGTGGAAGTGATAAGCATTGAGTGTCGAACCCACAAGGAGCCAAAGGTAAGATCAATATTCTCTCAAGTCCTATCTGCCACTGATACGACTCTACGAACACCGAACGTTTGCTTCCAACTAGAAATGAGAAATAAAACTATATTGTGGGTATGAAGAGGATAACTTTGCATGGTATCGAAGAGCTAAAATTATAAAAGTAGGTGCTGTTATCATAAAGTTAGAATATATTACTTAAGTATTATAAATAGAGAGTGTGGAATAATGATGGGTCAGTGTGCGGAATTATCCTAGGCAATTGTTAACAAGACTGGTAATCACTATTGCAATTTCATATGAGGGAGAGACATAAGCTAACATACTTTCTCTTCTTGGATCATATGCACTTATGATTGGAACTCTAGCAAGCATCCGCAAGTACTAAAGAACATTAAGATAAAACCCAACCATAGCATTAAAGCATCAAGTCCCCTTTATCCCTTACTTAACAACCCCTTACTCGGGTTTATGCTTCTGTCACTCAAGCAACCTACTATAGGCGAATCATGAACGTATTGCAACACCCTACAGCGGGAAACCCTCACGTGTGCGCGGCAGGCAAGGCACAATAGGACGGCACCAAAATAAAAAGTACAACTCATACCAATCTAGATCATCAATCAATCCAAAGACAAAGGATATCTACTCAAAACATCATAGGATGGCAATCCATCATTGGATCATAATATGTGGCATAAAGCACCATGTTCAAGTAGGAATTACAGCGGGGTGCAGCAGAGTGGACCGTGTAAAAGAGATCAGGATGGTGATGATGATGATGATGTTGATGAAGACGATCACCGCGGCGATGATTCCCCTCCCGATGGCACTCCGGCGCCACCGAGAGAGAGGAGGAGAGGTTCTCCCCCTTGTGCTTCTTCCTCCATGGCCTCCCCCCTGGTTGGGGAGATGTTCCCCCTCTGGTCCTTGGCCTTCATGGCGATGATGGCCCCTCCGAGATCCTTCCCCATGGCCTCCGGTGATGATGGCCCCCTCTGGCAGGGTGCCAGAGAGGGCCTAGATTGATTTCTCGTGTCTACAGAGGCTTGCGGCGGCGGAACTTTCGATATCTCTTCTGTTCTGGGGTTTTCTCGATTTATAGGAGGGGTTGGCGTTGATTTCACGTCAAGGGGCCCCATAGGGAGTCCACGAGGCAGGGGGCGCGCCCTAGGGGGAGGGGCGTGCCCTCTACCCTCGTGGTGGCGTCGGGACTCCCCTCCGGTCGTTTTTCATTCTAGTATTTTTTATACTTTTCAAAAATATTCTTCGTTGATTTTCAGCGCATTCCGAAAACTTTTATTTCTGCACAAAAACAACACCGCGGTAGTTCTGCTGAAAACAACATCAGTCCAGGTTAGTTCTAATCAAATCATACCAAAATCATGTAAAAATATTATAAACATGGCATGAATACTTCATAAATTATAGATACGTCGGAGATGTATCAGCATCCCCAAGCTTAATTCCTGCTCGTCCTCGAGTAGGTAAATGATAAAAGAAATAATTTATGAAGTGTGAATGCTAACAAGTGCACAAGTTTGATCAATGATAATTTCAATCACCTTTCCAGCATCATTATATATCATAGCAGTAGCTCAAATCATAGAACTTCTCATGATCAAGTAACAAGCTATTCACATGATAAAGTATAGATCATAAACTTTCTTGAAAACTAACAAACCATGCTCTTAGTCATCAAACAATTGCAATTCATCTTATTTTCAGGAAGGGTCTATGTAAGAGCTTTGATTTAGCAAACTCCGCATACTCAACTATCATTTAATCTTTCACAATTGCTAACACTCATGTGATATTTATGGGTTCAAAGTTTCGCCTCCCAACCTTTTACCTCAAGAGTAATGTCAACAACAATACTATATGAAAACCTACATCCAAGTGGATATATATATATATATATATATATATATATATATATATATATATATATATATATATATATATATATATATATATATATATATGGATCGCTCCAACACAAAGTGATTGCCAAAGGAAAAAAGTGTAAAAAGGAGAGGTGGTGATCACCATGACTCTTGTGTAAGGGTAGAAGATAAAAGTAAAATATAGGTTCTTCGCAGAGGGAAGCAGAGGTTGTCATGCGCTTTTATGGTTGGATGCACAAAATCTTAATTTAAAGAACGTCACTTTATATTGCCGCTTGTGATAAAGACCTTTATTATGCAGTCTGTCGCTTTTATTTCTTCCATATCACAAGTTCCTATAAAGCTTATTTTCTTCACACTAATAGATCATACATATTTAGAGAGCAATTTTTATTGCATGCACCGATGACAACTTACTTGAAGGATCTTACTCAATCCATAGGTAGGTATGGTTGACTCTCATGGCAAAACTGGTTTAAGGGATGTTTGGAAGCATAAGTAGTATTTCTACTTGGTGCAAAGAATTTGGCTAGCATGAGAGGGAAAGGCAAGCTCAACATGTTGGATGATCCAAGACAATATAACGTCTCTTCGGATATAGGAAAACATAACCCATTAAGTTGTCTTCCTTGTCCAACATCAACTTTTTACCATATCATATTTTAATGAGTGCTCACAATTACAAAAGATGTCCAATATAGTATATTTATATGTGAAATCTCTCTTCCTTTAATATTCTTTCATGAATTGTTCAAGTGACCGATTCTGCATCTGCTAACTTTCAATAAGTTTACCACCTATACTTATTATGTGTGAAGTCATTACTCCCCATGTTATAAGCATATGAAACATATATAAATTGAGATTTATGATATTCAATTCATTCAACCATTTACTCATAGGATATACGTGGAGCACGTGAGTAAATAACAAACTACTCCAAAAAGATATAAGTGAAGAACACTGAGTAGTCAAATAATTAACTAGCCATGGGAGGGCTCTCTCTCTCTCTCATTCAAGATTTCAGATCCACTGATTTATTCAAATATCACGTAAATGAAAATACGCTCCAAGCAAAACACATATCATGTGATGAATAAAATTATAGCTCCGAGTAAGGTGTACTGATGGTTTTGAAGACGAAAGAGGGGATGCCTTCCAGGGCATCCCCAAGCTTAGGCGCTTGAGTCTTCCTTAAATATTACCTTGGGGTGCCTTCGGCATCCCCAATATTAGGGTCTTTCCACTCCTTATTCTCATCATATAGATATCTCACCCAAAACTTGAAAACTTCAATCACACAAAACTTAACAAAACTTCGTGAGATGGGTTAGTATGATAAAGAGTAAATCATTCACTTTGGTACTGTCAAAGACAAGATTCATAATTTTTCTCACACAATGCCTACTGTACCATATCATTTCTACAATTTATATTGAGAAAATATAAGCCATAGAAACTAGAAAACAAGCAAACTATGCGTTGAAAACAGAATCTGCCAGAAACAGAATAGTTTGTAATGATCTGAACAACAACCATAATTATGCTTCTCCAAAAATCCAACCAAATTAGAAAAATCTGACAAATATGTGTACCAATCCATAGCGAAAATAATCAGATCAAGAGCACGTCGTTGTGAATTATCAAAACTAGTTTACTGGGCGCAATTTTTTTTGATTTTCAGCAGGATCAACACAACTATCACCGTAAGCTATCCCAAAGGTCTTACTTGGCACTTTATTGAAACAAAAGCTATAAAACATGATTACTACAGTAGATTAATCATGTGAACACACAAAAACAGTAAGGTTAAATATCGGGTTGTCTTTCAACAAGGGCTTTTCTTTAATGCCTTTTAGTGGCATAATGATTTCAATGATGCTCACATAAAAGATAAGAACTGAAACATAAAGAGAGCATCATGAAGAATATGACTAGCACATTTAAGTTTAACCCACTTCCTATGCCTAGGGATTTTGTAAGCACACAATTTATGGGAAAAGGAATCAACTAGCATAGGAAGGCAAAATAAGCATAACTTAAAGACTTTAAGCACATAGAGGGGAAACTTGATATTATTGCAATTCCAACAAGCATATATTCCTTCCTCATAATAATTTTCAGTAGCATCATGAATGAATTTTAACAATATAACCATCACATAAAGCGTTCTTTTCATGATCTATAAGCATAAAAAAATTACTGCTGTCCACATGAGCAAAATTCTTCTCATTGGGAATAATGGGTGCAAACTCAACAAAGTAACTATCATGTGAGGCATAATCCAATTGAAGATTAAAATCATGATGACAAGTTTCAGGGTTAACATTATTCTTTATAGAATACATGTCATCACAATAATCATCATAGATAGCAACTTCGTTCTCATAATCAATTCGAACCTCTTCCGAAATAGTGGAATCATTACTAACTAAAGTCAAGACCTCTCCAAATCCACTTTTATAAATATCAAGATTCAACACCCTCCAAAATAGTGGGGTCATTACTTCCTAAAGTTGACACTCTTCCTAACCCACTTTCAATGATATTCTATTCATACTGCAAAAGATATAAGTGAAGTTCATGGAGCATTCTACAATTAAAATAGACTAACCAATATCCGAGCTCAAAATATATAAGTGAAGCACACGAAGCATTCCATAAAACCATACTCAAAAGATTTAAGTGAAGCACAAAGAGCATTCTATAAATTAATGAAGGTCTATCTCATACTAGCATGGTTCTTGAAGAAAAAGAAAAACACAAAGGACACAAATCATGTGAACAAAACAAAAACCAAGGTATACCGATAATTGTTGAGGAAGAAAGATGGGATGCCAACCGGGGCATCTCCAAGCTTAGATGCTTGAGTATCCTTGAAATATTTACTTGGGGTGCCTTGGGCATCCCGAAGCTTGAAATATTACCTTTCTTTATTCTTTTCACATCGGTAACTCCTCGTTCTTCGAACACTTCATCCACACAAAACTTAACAAAAACTTGGTGAGATCCGTTAGTATAATAAAGCAAATCACTACCTTTAGGTACTGTTGTAAACACATTCCAATTTCACATTAGCACTATATCTACTGTATTCCAACTTCACCATGGTTCATACCCTCCGATAATACTCATAGATTCATCAAAATAAGCGAACAACACATAGAAAACAGAATCTGTCAAAAATAGGACAGTCTGTAGTAATCTGGAAATTTTGTACACTTATGTAACTCCAAAAATTATAAAAAAATATATGAAAATTTAAACAAATTGTACAGAAGTACTGTGCAAAAAGTTTCAGACCCATTTGACTTTTCAGTAAGAAAATGTAAATTCACGCGCTACAGCCAAAGTTTGTGTTTTTGCACTGCACATAGTAAACAAGCAATCTAATCATGCTAAAACCAAAGCTTGGCACATTATTTTTATAATACAATGGAAATATACAAGGGGATAATTATTTTTAGAGAAAATTTCATGAAAAATTCTACATTGTTTTAATGAGCATGAACACAAGTGTTCAAGGTCGACCCTCAGTTTTCCAATGCATAACTTTCCAATCACTTCTTTTTTTGAAAAACTTTTTAGGTATATGAGGCAAGTGAATCTTTTTGTATTTTCATTATTTAAAAAAATTGTATGTTTCACCCATAACTAAACAAAACAAAAAGGGAAAACAAAAACTACTTGGTGAAGAAAGCAAACAAGCATACACGAAAATATCAACCCCACACTATTGCTCCCCGGCAACGGCGCCAGAAAAGAGTTTGATAATCCCCAAGTGCAGGGAATCATTGTAGCAATTTCCAAAGGTGGAAGTGATAAGCATGGAGTGTCGAACCCACAAGGAGCCAAAGGTAAGATCAATATTCCCTCAAGTCCTATCTGCCACTGATACGACTCTACGTACACCGAACGTTTGCTTCCAACTAGAAATGAGAAATAAAATTATATTGTGGGTATGAAGAGGATAACTTTGCATGGTATCAGAGAGCTAAAATCTAAAAGTAGGTGTTGTTATCATAAAGTTAGAATAAATTACTTAAGTATTATAAATAGCGAGTGTGGAATAATGATGGGTCGGTGTGCGGAATTACCCTAGGCAATTGTTAACAAGACCGGTAATGACTATTGCAATTTCATATGAGGGAGAGGCATAAGCTAACATACTTTCTCTTCTTGGATTATATGCACTTATGATTGGAACTCTAGCAAGTATCCGCAACTATTAAAGATCATTAAGGTAAAACCCAACCATAGCATTAAAGCATCAAGTCCCCTTTATCCCATACGCAACAACCCCCTTACTCGGGTTTATGCTTCTGTCACTCAAGCAACCCACTATAAGCGAATCATGAACGTATTGCAACACCCTACAGGGGGAATCCCTCAAGTGTGCGCGGCGCACAAGGCAGAATAGGACATCACCAAAATAAAATATACAACTCGTATCAATCTAGATCATCAATCAACCCAAAGACAAAGGATATCTACTCAAAATATCATAGGATGGCAATCCATCATTGGATCATAATATATGGCATACAACACCATGTTCGAGTAGGGATTACAGCGGGGTGCGGGAGAGTGGACCCCGTAAAAGAGATGAGGATGGTGATAATGATGAAGACGATCACCGCGGTGATGATTCCCCTCCCGATGGCACTCCGGCGCCATCGAGTGAGAGGAGGAGAGGTTCTCCCCCTTGTGCTTCTTCCTCCATGGCCTTACCCCTGGTTGGGGAGATTTCCCCCTCTAGTCCTTGGCCTTCATGGCGATTATGGACCCTCCGAGATCCTCCCCTATGGCCTCCGGTGATGATGGCCCCCTCCGGCAGGGTGCCAGAGAGGGCCTAGATTGATTTCTCATGTCTACAGAGGCTTGCGGCGGTGGAACTTCCTATCTCTCTTCTGTTCTAGGGTTTTCTCGATTTATAGGAGGGGTTGGCGTTGATTTCATGTCAGGAGGGCCCACAGGGAGTCCACGAGGCAGGGAGGCGCGCCCTAGGGGCAGGGGCGCGCCGTCCACCCTCGTGGTGGCCTCAGGACTCCCCTCCGGTAGTTTTTCATTCTAGTATTCTTTTATATTTTCCAAAAATATTCTCCGTTGATTTTCAGCGCATTCCGAAAACTTTTATTTCTGCACATAAACAACACCTCGGTAGTTCTGCTGAAAACAGCGTCAGTCCAGGTTAGTTCTAATCATGTCATACCAAAATCATGTAAAAATATTATAAACATGACATGAATACTTTATAAATTATAGATACATTGGAGACGTATCAGCCACCTCTACCACCGCCATGTCAGTAACGAGGCGGACCTCCGCCGCCCTTATCTTCTCCTTCCCACGACAGGCTCACCGGTCCGACTCATACTCTGCCGGAGCGGTGATGGGGAAGGGGAGATTTGATGTCTCTCGGGACCGCAATGAGCCAGGCTCGGAGGATCCGAGTGCCCGATGCACCGACACTATGGAGTCGCGCCAGACAGATCCTGCCGTCGATCGGGCGTTGTCCTCCCGGGAAGGGTAGAGTGCAATGCGGGCAACTATTGCCTCCGCCACCCACACAGGATCACACCCCAGTCGACAGGTTCGGACTGGTTAGAGTCAGATCCACGACCCGCCATGTCGGAGATCGCCGGACGGGAACTTGGGTGGTGGAGGGGAGTGGAATGGAGTGAAATGGAGTGGAGTGGAGTGGGTAGGGTTTGACCCGGCAAGCGGATGGAGGGGGGTATATGTGGGATCGGGTGGCTAGCGTGGGCAGGGTCAGACGTGGCGGGATATGAGGGGTGCCGGTCAGCCCGGGTGTTTGAGGCGTCCGTCTGGGTCGATTTGTTTTGTCACCGATCAGTGACCGGACCTTCCGCCCGAACGTTTGAAATGGATTTGGGGCGCCCGGTTGTAGATGCTCTAACCACCATTGTATCAATGTTGGTAAAAAAGACACTTTTAACAGAGTCGTGGTAAGGCCTCAAGTCATCATATTAACAGAGAGAATACTAAATTAACCCCTTGATCTGGGTCCCACAAATTGAAGAAAATGCCCTTGTTTCTGGAGATTCCATTTGGATTTGGACGGTCGTGTCACTGCAAGGACTCTGGACGGTTTATAAGAACAAACCTATCTGAAACTGGATTCAGAGATCATCATGCACCACATTCATTTTGGAAGAACAAAAGGCTGATCAGCGAGCGCCAGGCAAACAAAGCCTGATCCCATCACAACTTTCATTTAATCGCCTGCTCGCTGCGGAGCGATCGGACGTACCTCCCGCTAAGGATCTCCCGAACGGGGCTTGCACACTCGTACGCTACGCACGTAATCTCCGGCTAATTAAGATGGGAATCTCTTCGCAGCAAGCGGAACGACAATTAAGCTCGACGTAGCTGGTACTCCCTCTGTAAACTAATATAAGAGCATTTAGATCACTATTTTAGTATTCTAAACGCTCTTGTATTAGTTTACGGAGGGAGTACTTCCTATCCTACCGAGTCGTACTTTGGTACGAGCAGAGCCCAATACATAATGGAATCCCTACTGCTGCCTGCCGAACCTAATAGTGGTAATCCTAATTAAACTGGTCGTACATGCTGATTTGCTGTTGCATATGCCACGGTCTTATACTGTTTAAAAGTCCACAGTTCGTACGTAGTACGTGCCCGCTGCAAGCCCATCGAGACTGCAGTCAGTCGTAACTCGTAAATGTCTCGGTCGTACTTGGCGATATTGTGACAGTAGTAGTACAAAGATATCGTGGTGTCAGTTCAAAAACAAAATAAGATATCGGGTTTGTGTTTTGGTAATGTTAAAGAATCTGACGTCGGATTTTGAGCTTGGCAAATCGAATGATTTTTTATGACAATTTATGTTGGCGCGAGGATGACAAATTTAGTTTGCAAGCGTGAGGAGTTCAAAAAAAAAAAAATGAGCCGAGACAAATTTGCCATACTTGCCAACTAAACTTGATATTATCCCCGTGTCGTCCTCCACCTCAAATTGATCTTGCTGCCGATGATAGCGTTCGCGACATCGAGGAAGCCTATCGGTACCGCCGGCAACCCATCGGCCAAGCTAACCTCGGTCGTGTATTGTGGGTGGAATCCGTCTTCGACGGAGACGAAGGAGCTGCTATAATTTGAGTCATTGACGACCCACGCAGATTAAAATGCAAAACTAAAATCTAACCATTGACGATGCACACAAATTGAAATACAAAAAGGTCTTTATACACCCACAGTTCTATAATATAATCAAATAATTTTAGCTAGCTTCTTGTATAGAAAGAATTACCACCGACATTTGAAAGGAAAAAGGACAGATTATATTACTTTCACGACCATGGAATTAGAGGTAATTCACGCTTTATCGCGCCATTATTCAGTTCTGGAATTGATTTATTTTTCTGCACAGGGCTAGTATGGCAATTCATATTCCGCACATACTACGGAGGCGGTCGAGCAAACGTGGACCCCTGCGGGATCTATTGGGCCAGCCATGTAGGAAGGCCCTTCCAATTTTGCGAAGGTTCCGTTCAAAAAAATATTTCCTTTTTTTCTTTACCAATTTTCATTCTTTTTTTCCATTTCCATTTTTTATTTTCCTGTTCATCTATATATTTCCTTAGTCCATGATTCTTTAAAAAAATATGAATGTTTTCTGAAATTCAGGAACATAATTTAAATCCATGAAAATTATTTAAATATTCATAAAAATTTCTACAAAATTGTGAGAAATTCTCATAAAAACGTGAATAATATTTCATATTTGTGAACATTTTAAATCTTTGAAGGCATCTTCAAATTCTTGCTCATTTTGGAAGTCATGATAATCTTTTTAAAATTTTGAGCATTTTCTTAGAATTCATGAATATATTTTTAATATTCATGACTGGTTTAAAAATTTATGAACTTTTTCAATTCACAAATATCAATAATAATTATTAATATTTTCCCCAAAAAATAAAATTCCTGAGTATTTTTTAAAAATCAAGTGCTTTAATATTGAAACCAAATAAATAAATAAATTTGCCAGAAAACGAAGTGGAAAAATATCACCAACGCAATATGGACATATCGCTACATGGGGGGCGGCCCCACGCGCTGGCTGGCAATCCTAAATATTTTTAAAAAATATGAAAAATATTTAAATAGAAAAATAGGCCAAGATAAAAAAATGTCTGAAAAACTACCAAGGAAAAAAAAATCAAGACACAAAACTCCCATGGTACTACATGGGCCACACCCGAGTGCGTGTTTGACATGTTACACGCTGGGCAAGAGCACTCAGACACGCTTATTACAATCGGTTGTTTAAATCTGATCTATCTATGCTGGGTTGGACTTTAATTGTGTTGGGCGCATTGTTGTGTTTTCTTTCGTTCTGTTTTTTTTTCATTGTTATATGCAGAATTTGTCTCCTGAGGTAGGTGAAATTGTTCAGTGTTTGGCTGTACATTGTTACACATTTTACTCTCGGTGGCGACCAGTAATGATTACGTTGAGCTTTATTGTAGCCCACAAAACCAATCCCAAACAACTAACATGCAAAGTACCGATAATAGGTCGGCCCACCAGCGACCCTCAAAAACCCGACGCACCAAGAGCCAACATTCCTTGGGAGCTTTGAATATTAGAACAATTTCCAAATTCATTAACATTTTTTAAATCCACAAATATTTTTACATTTTGTGAACATTTTATAATCCATGAGCATTTTAAAATTTCATGGACAATTTTCTAAATTTGTGAAGATTTTTTGGAATTCATGTGTTTCATATTTGTGAACATTTTTTAAATTTATGAACATTGGCGCTCTCCGAGGCCTCTATTCATAGGGAGCTTAGTAGAGGCAACACACATCAGGCTGATTTTCAGGCTGATTTTCTACCAAAGAGAGAATGTCGGTTCCGTTACTATGCGGGACCATCACCCGACCAGACTTTTACAAGTGTGGTCCACTTCGAGGAAAAAATATTGAAGCTCTCCTAGGCCTTTATTCATAGGGAGCTTGGTACAAACAATACCCGCAAAAAAAAGCTTAGTAGAAACAACACCAATAGGATGCAGAGCGGCGCCCGATCCGCCGCGCTCGATAGTCAAAACTGACAAAGTTTAGTTTTAGTGGCCTCACTCAAATTTAGTCCAGTTTGACCTAACTTTCTATTTTTTTGAGACTATGCGGGACGCCCGTTTTGTATCCCTACTTGCAGTCGGACTCCTCCTCGAGGGAAAAATGTTGGAGCTCTCCTAGGCCTCTTTGTATGTAGCTTAGTAACTGTAAGGATGTATCGACGCAAAAGTAAAAAATAGCAATCAGCGTATATTTTTTTATATAATTATGTCCATGTGGGTGTCATGGCAGCGATGATGCATGGACCAACAGATGTGCACTTGCATATATGACCACCAAAGGAATCGACACTCACGCACATTTCCAATTCAACCAACCACTCATGGCGCACACCAGATGGATCTCCACTGTGTTTGTTCAAGCGTGTTTGTTTCAGGCTATCCATCATGCATGCTCGTGGGCAGTTAATTAAAACCTGGGCCTCCGGCTACTACTCTGCTGACAAGGTGTAGTTACGCCGGCCGGTTTCGATGTGTCCGGCCATCGGCTAGCTGCTAGCAGATACTCCAATGGCGCGCGCGTCCACAGAACGCAATCATGCGCGATCGATAGGATTTATTTATCGCGCACAGGCGCGTAGTAGTACGTTCGAATTTATGCATCCGGCGGATCTTCGCGTGAATGGCTGGAGTTAATAGCTGAGTACATGAACGGATCAATGGAAGGGCGAACAAATGTTGGTCGGAGTGGCCGGCTGCCTGCCTCGGGCGCCTAAACATAATGCATGATCTTGCTACGGAGCAACGGATCGGATCGATGGATCGGGCCTGCACGATATGAATCTCATCGCCTGCACGCACCATATGCAGCACAGCAGGCAGGTCGGGCCGCTAAGCACTGTTCATTAGGGCGTCGAGAGAGAGAGAGAACTGGTAGAGAGAGAGAGAGAGATGGCTTCTGCATGGAGATAGAGATCCAGTGCGCGTGTACATACACAGTGCGCACGTGTACAGTACTACATACGCGGCAACGTGGCATTCCGCGTATATGGTACTTTTCCTGTGCAAGCATGAAGCATGTTGATCAGACATGCCGCGGCAGCGTGTGTACTGCCCCGTATATATTTATGCGCGCGGTTTAACCCGCTCGTGCGTGCTCGAACGAGGTGGATGGATATATGATGGTATTAGACGTACCTACGTACACGTGCACCCGGACCCCGGCAAATAATTAATCGTACATATCGACCGACATAAACAAGTTAATACATACTCATCCTGCATGTGTATGAAATGCTATACTGCATGCAATTATATACTCCCTCCGTTCCTAAATATAAGTCTTTCTAGAGATTCCAACAAGTGACTACATACGGAGCAAAATAAGTGAATCTACACTCTAAAATATGTCTATATACATCCGTATGTTGTAGTTCATTTGAAATGTTTAAAAAGACTTATATTTAGGAACGGAGGGAGTACATGCATGCGTCTTAAAAAACTATATACATGATGTGTGTTTACGTATACGAACGCTCTATCTCGTGTACGCGCACAAGCCGGCCGGTTACCAACATGGAGGATAACCCCCGGCTTGTACGCGTGTCATTGGCGGCACCGTGTGTGATCTGCACGTACGTAACTACGGGACAGGATGCATCATGCATGCAATGTACATACACTTGGCGCTCAGCTGTATGTATATACTACTCCCTCTGTACGGATACTTGTAGTTGGGGGATTTATACTAGTTCCCCCAGATTTCGGCACAGAGGGAGTCTATCGGACAACTTAAGCAGGTGGTATCGATCGGCTATCGGACGTACGTACGTCAAGAATCACCACTCTACTGTTCCTAGTACTTTTCACTGTAGTTTTTCACTGCGAAAGAAGGAGAGAATGCATGCTCGTCGATCAGATCTACCTACGTACGTACATACGCTGGCCAGCCGCCAATAAATTCGCTGCCACGAAAGTAAACGTGCTCTTGATCAGGGCCCAAATGATGGATCGTGCGAGTGCGACACGCATGCGTACCGTAAATATCGGGAGGGTTTACACGCACAGTGGAATACTCTACGTACGTGTGTGTGCATGTCAGCCAGAGTGAATGCACGCTGCAAACGGCATCTCCACTTGCTTGGGTATATACAACGTGTGGGCCGGGAGCATCACTATACTATAGTACTACTATACAGTAGGTATAGTACGTACTTGTGCAGGGCCCTGTGTACTCTGGATCCCACCCGTGCGTATCATATAGCTTTATGTTTTAGGTCTCTAATAGATTTTTAGGTTTTGCTGCTCGGCATCTTGGCTTGGGCAAGGGCGATGGCGGATTCCAATAATAAAGTTTTAGAATCTTTCCCGACACCGGCGTTCTCCTCTTTGCTGCACTAGTAGAAAAAGGGCCATTAGGGCATCTCCAGCCGCGCCCCCAACATGTCCTCCCCAGGCGATTTTGCCGCGCCGGCGCCAAAAAGGGCCCGATCGCGCCCGAAGCCTGTTTTACGGCTCGGGCCAAAACTGGTGCCGGCGGACCAAAGCGAACCCGACGCCTGGGGCGCTTGGGAGCCGGCATAGCGAAAAAAGGTGCGTGGGCCCGCACTGGAGGCGACCCGAGGGCCTTTTCCCGCCGTTTCCTTGATGCTTTTCTTTCTTCTCTCCGTCGCTCGGCTTCCTCCGCCATTCTCCCCTTTCTCCGCTAAACCCGCTTCGCCATGCCGCCGGTTAGTACTCCATCTTGCATGCGGCGGCGCCGTGGATCGCGCCGTGACCCAACCGGCGAGAGAAGCGAGGGCGCCGCCATCGAAGCCACCGGGCCTGTCGAACGCCGAGTGGAGGTTGGAAGTTCAGCGGCGAGAAGCAGTCACCGCCGACAGGAGGAACCGGGCGATAGCCAAGAAGGCCCGCGACAACGCGGCGCGCGCGGCGGCGTCTTCCTCATCAGCCGATGCGGGGATGAATCCGCCGTCGTCGTACGCCCGATCGCGCCACAGGGACAGCAAGGCACCGGATCTCCATGGGGTTCATCGTCGCCGGCTCGCCGACGGCGACAACGCCGCGGCGAGTTCAACCCAAACGTGACCTTCCCCATGGTCACCCACTCTACGCCGCCGCCGCTCGCCTTCCGCCGCGCGTGCGATACCCTCCATACAACTACTGCGCCGCCGCCGCCCTCGCG
The DNA here is from genome assembly GCA_021437245.1 of Aegilops speltoides. Lineage (NCBI taxonomy): Eukaryota > Viridiplantae > Streptophyta > Magnoliopsida > Poales > Poaceae > Aegilops > Aegilops speltoides. The sequence continues at coordinate 93,549,465 of CM038147.1, read as the reverse complement.
ACCACACGGACGCCCCATCTCTCTGAGTCCGCTGCCCTTCGCACCTCGGCGACGCCGACGACACGGAGCCGACATGGGCGACATCATCGCGACAGGATCGGCCGCGGCCGCCTCGTCTCCCGGGTTCGCAACCCAGGACGAGGTAGTGGACCTCAGCGGCGACATGGAGGCCGAGCTCGGCTACGTCTACGGCGACGACGCGCAGGAACCCGAGGAGGAGGAGGACGAGGAGGAGGAGGAGGAGCCGGCTCCTGTTCCGACGAAGGGGCGCCAGAAAAAGAAGCGGGCGGCTAGGTCGGGCGAACCGCGCATCAAGTGGACGTCCAAGGAGGAGGAATGCCTCGCCGAAGCGTGGAAAGTCGTCTGCCTCGACCCGACAACCGTCGCGAACCAGAGCTTGGAGACGTACTGGGACCGCATCAAGGCCGAGTTCGACGAGAGGAAGCTCGTCGATCCCTACTTCAAAGGCGTCTACATGCAGCGCGAGTCCAAGGCGATGGCGAACCATTGGGGGCGTATCCAGTTGGCGTGCAACAAATGGCATGGAATCGTCGAGGAGGTCGCGGCTCGGCCGGAGAGCGGCGCCAGCGTTGAGGATCAGGTACGCACGCCGTTCGCCCGCACATCTTCGTCCCCTACGCCCGCCGTTCGCCAACTGTTCGTCCGTCCGCGCAGCTGCTGCGCATGTTCGCCATGTTCCGGGGTGACAACCAAGACACCGAGTTCAAGCACCTCCACGTCTACAAGCGCATTGATAAGTGCGAGAAGTGGGCGGAAGTCTGGCGTGCCCTCGACAAGGCCAAGGAGACGTACAAGCCGGACGCGCCGATTCCGGGCGCGTCGGAAGGGCGGCCGGACGGCCACAAATTGGCCAAGAAGGGGAAAGCCGCCGACGCGGCAACCGCGCGAGTGCAGGAGTCCATCGAGCATTGCCTCGCCGACGCCCAGGCCCGGGCCGTCCTACGCGAAGAGAAGACCGAGGCGCGGTGGTCGGCGCTAATGAAGAACAACGCCATCAAACTCGACCTGCTCTGGACGAACGTCGCCGCGAAGAAGAGGAACACCGACATGGCTTTCCTGATGGGCGGGGCAGACATGCTCCAGAGCAACGACGAGAAGCTCAAGGCGTGGTACCTGGTGCAGCACGGCCTCATCCTGAACAAGCTGCCGACGGCAACGCCGACGACGCCGACGACGCCCACGGCCACACGGACGCCAAGCCCGAGCGAAGACTCTACATCGCCGCCCAGCAGTGCCGAAGCCGCGCCGACGCAGCCCAACACCGAAGCAGCTCCGACACCGCCGAGCTCGCGCACGCCGACTCCGCCAACACCTGGGACCAACCCCGCCGAGGCGGCGGCGCTCTGTTTTTTTGTAACGCCTGAGACTAAGTCTGATCGCCGGATTTGCGGCGTCTTTTGAGAGCGGGAACGACCAAGTTTGAATTTACGCGTCTGGGGCGGCGGCGTGGGTGCGTGATCGAGCTAGCTTCGCCCGGGGCGAACTAGCGCCGGCACGCCCCCAGGATGCCCAATTTAGTCGCCCTGGGGGGCCGAACGGCTGGAGATGCCCTTAGTCCCGGTTCGTAAGGGCCTTCTGTCCCGGTTTAAGAACTGGGGCCTAAAAGGTCGGTACTAATGCCCTTGGCCTTTAGTCCCGGTTCTTACACGAACCGGGACAGATGGGCCTCCACGTGACCGCTGCGGCCAGCCCAGGCAGGGGGGCCTTTGGTCCCGGTTGGTGACATAAACCGAGACCAAAAGGCATCTACGCATCAGCAGCTGACTGGAGCTGAGAGTTTTTTTTGAAAGGGGCTGGTTTAGGGGTTTTGGGGGTTAATTTAGGTTGTTATTAGCTAGCTAATAGACAGAAGTGTCCTCTCTTATATCTTCGTGCTTGGTTTACCAACGCTACTGCTATGCTCATTTCACCCGCTGATATATAATAACTCTTCATGCTCGCATCATGCATCATCATATATAATAACAAGTCCTACTAATAATGCATCATCATACAACTTTACTCGTTATTAATAACAAGTCATACGATCATCATCCTCATAGTCATCGAACCAACCCTACTTAATTGTTCTTAGCACATGATCATCAGTATCAGGTAGGACCTAAATACCCCCAAGGTAAAATAGCATAAAACAATATAGACCCTGACTCTCCATTATGGAGAATGGAGATCATCTTGTCTCCAATTCTTGCGCTTCGCTTCCTTTTGCTTCCAAGAACATCCTTACGATTGTCCATACATTTTTTTCATTCTTTGATTGTCATGTCTCCACTTCTTTTAGAAATCCGGTATGGACAGTTGAGATTCGTAGGATGACCTGGTTGTATGTTCAAAACATCCAGGCGACCATGCGTATACATCAGATGAGGCACACAATCATTCGGGATTATCTGTTGAAAAACATAGTAATAACTTCGTAGTTAGCAATGACGTACTAGTTTACAAGTATGCAAAAGATGCACGGATGTCGTAATAGTAAAAAAATCTTACCAGGGTATCTCCATGGTAGTTACCGTAGTTTAACACATGCACTAGTGGCACGTATTGACCATAATGTTGAGGAGTTCGATTGTAGATATTGTAATTCTCAAGATCAGTACAAAATGCGATCATATGATTTTTCTCCTTATAAGTTAATTCGAAGCCATCGGTGTAGTGAGTTTTGTCTACCATCTTCCGCACATTCTTTGAAGAATGAAAATAAGCTGTCAATGGAAATAAGCTGTCAACTATTTTGAAATAAACAATATAAATTACTTAATAACTATGTTTGAGAAACTCACATAGGGGAAGAATTGGAAGCGTATCAACAAGGACCCAAATGTCCATATTGTTTTGCTCGATTTTAGGATCACCAAGATCCATGGTGACAAGCATACCCTTATCAAAACCATACGTCTTGCAAAGTGCTTCCCAATTTTTGCAACGAAAATGGGTTACACTCTCAGAATTGTACAACTTTACTTCAAAATCCACACCATGATGGGTCCTTATGTGAATTTTCTTTGTTTCCATACTTTCATGGTCTTCAAAACCCATCCTCTCTAAGACATAGCATCTTGCATAGCATGGGATAAGCTAGTCGAATTGGAAAAGATGAAAAGTACACGTTAAAATAGTTGAAGTCGTGGTTAATTACGAAAAAAAAACTATTGTCGTCGTTGCGTACCGTTTCAACATCGAAGGTCTCATCGAGCTTAATGCCAAAGCGCCGATCTTCGACCAGCTCGAGGAACCTGTCGCACATACTTCGGTCGTCGTGGCACCAGTCGCACTCCCCCGGGCGGTTTTCGTCGTCCGAGTACGACATTTCCTATGTTCATAATTCAAATATTAAACTTGTACAATTAAATATATGTACTAAAAACCTAAATTAGATCATTATTATTCATCATGGGTTGACTATCGGTCTGTCGAGCCTTTTCTTGAAAACTCTCAGCTCATGTGGTGTACATATTCGACCTTCGGTGATGGTAGCTCCTCCTTTCATTCCCGAGTGCATTACACCAAATTGTCTAGCACACGGGAATGAATGAGAAGCTACCCCACGACAACAGTCGGAATTCTTCGTCCTCTCATATATATATGGTTGGAGACTCTCTGTCGGCGTCAAAACCGGCGGATCTCGGGTAGGGGGTCTCGAACTGTGCATCTAGGCGGATGGTAAAAGGAGACAAGGGACACGATGTTTTTAACCAGGTTCGGGCCCTCTCGATGGAGGTAAAACCCTACTCCTGCTTGATTGATATTGATGATATGGGTAGTACAAGAGTGATCTACCACGAGATCAAGGAGGCTAAACCCTAGAAGCTAGCCTATGGTATGATTGTTGTTCGTCAGATGGACTAAAACCCTCCGGTTTATATAGACACCGGAGAGGGCTAGGGTTACACAAAGTCGGTTACAATGGTAGGAGATCTACATATCCGTATTGCCAAGCTTGCCTTCCACGCCAAGAAAAGTCCCATCCGGACACGGGACGAAGTCTTCAATCTTGTATCTTCATAGTCTTGGAGTCCGGCCAATGATGATAGTTCGGCTATCCGGACACCCCCTATTCTAGGACTCCCTCAGTAGCCCCTGAACCAGGCTTCAATGACGACGAGTCCGGCGCGCATATTGTCTTCGGCATTGCAAGGTGGGTTCCTCCTCCGAATAATTCATGGAAGATTGTGAACACCAGGATAGTGTCCGGCTCTGCAAAATAAATTCCACATACCACTGTAGAGAGAATAATATTTACACAACTTCCATCTGCTGACGTATCTCGTGGCGTGACGTCACACCGCGGTCAAGCCTTTACTTGAATCGTTTTTATTATTCCACCTCAGCGTGTTTAGCGAAGCGGTTTCCTTGGCACGTCTTGTCGAAGCAGAGATCGTGTCCCCTTATTCCGGGATTCTCATCAATACGGACGTGGGTAACCCAACCGCGCCATTGATTGTGGCGCTTGGGAGATAAGCGAGTTTTACCAGGCTGGTGGGGACGCATAGTCTCGTCCGCCCATATATAAGGGGATAAGGATCCACCTTCTTACCTACGCCTTCTTCCTCCTTTGCTTATCCATCTCCGCGCACTCGAGCTCCAGCGCCCAAGTCCGCACATCTCACCTCAACCTTCTTCAGCCATCTCCGGAGCGGGAGGCAAGTGGATGGCCTCCTCCGTTACGGAGGGGCACATCATGAAGCTGCACAGCGCCGGATATTTGTCCAGCGATATCGCGCACCGGCTCCCCGATAAGGGGCAGCTCATCCCCACCCCCAGGCCCCATGAGAGGGTGGTATTCCTTCCCCATTTCCTCCGCGGACTAGGCTTCCCACTCCACCCCTTTGTCCGGGGGCTCATGTTCTACTATGGCCTGGATTTCCATGATCTGGACCCGAATTTCATCCTCAACATCTCGGCGTTTATCGTCGTGTGCGAGGCCTTCCTCTGCATCCAGCCCCACTTCGGCTTATGGCTAAAGACCTTCAATGTCAAGCCGAAGATTGTGATGGGCAGCCAAGCGGAGTGCGGAGGCGCCATGGTGGGCAAGATGCCCAACGTTACTTGGCTCGAGGGCGCCTTCGTGGAAACCATCAAAGGGTGGCAATCGGGGTGGTTCTACATCACCGAGCCGCGTGACCCTGAATGGGCAGCGGCCCCTGAATTCAGATCTGGCATCCCCATGCGGTTCACTTCCTGGAAAGAGAAGGGCCTGCTGTGGGGTAGTTTGAAAGAGCTGACCGGACTCCAATCCTGTCTCCAAACCCTGGTGAACAAGAAGCTCAAGCTTGTCAACGTAATCCAGGTCATGCTCATCCGCCGGATTCTCCCCTGCCAACAGCGGGACTTCAACTTGTGGGAGTTTGATCCGGCACATCACCAGACCTTGAGCGGGCTCTTCGACACTACGTACGAAGAGGCCTGGAGGGTGCTGTTCAAGGGTGCCGAGGCTCCCGCATCCGCTACCGAAGATCGCGGATTCAGCTCGCAGCGTCCGGCTAGCGAGGTAAGCCATGTTATCCTTTATGGGACACTTGCTTTTCATAGTTTGACTCTATGTGGGATCTAAACTCCCAATACCTTTAACAGGCCAGGCAGGAGATGTCCGGACAGGTTAACTGTCCGGCTCCCCTTCCAGAAGACCCAGCGGGCGCCCGTCTGACAGGGCTGTTGGTCCCGGCACCTTACGTAGTGCCGGAGAAGAAGGCCAAGAAGAAGGCCACGGGAACCCGGAGGAGTTCCCGGCGTCAGGTGTTATCGGATTCATCGTCCGAGAACTCCGAGGCTGCTCCTCCCACGAGGACGAGGAGGAGAAGAAAGAGGCCTCTCCCCCAGCGGGGGAAGAGAAGAATGTTGGGGAACGTAGTAATTTCAAAATTTTTCCTACGCACACGCAAGATCATGGTGATGCATAGCAACGAGAGGGGAGAGTGTTGTCTACGTACCCTCGTAGACCGAAGCGGAAGGGTTGACACAGCGTAGTGGAAGTAGTCGTACGTCTTCCCGGTTCAACCGATCCAGGCACCGTTACTCCGGCACCTCCGAGTTCTTGACACGCGTACAGCTCGATGACGCACCCTCGATCTCCGATCCAGCAGAGGCGCCGAGGGGAGTTCCGTCGAAGACGGCGTGGTGGACGATCTTGATGTTCTCTGTCGCGCAGGCTTCGCCTAAGCACCGCTACAATATGACCGAGGTGTAATATCGTGGAGGGGGGCACCGCACACGGCTAAGGAACGATCTCAATGATCAACTTGTGTGTTCTAGGGTGCCCCTACCCCCGTATATAAAGGAGGGAGGGAGGAGGAGGCCGGCCCAAGGGGGGCGCGCCATAGAGGAGGGGGAAACCTACTCCAAGTAGGTTTCCCCCCCTTTTCCTTATCTTATTTGGAGGGGAAGGAAAGAGTACTAGTATTAGGAATAAGTACTAGTAGTAGTAATAGGAAGAGGGGAAGGAGAGGGGGGGCCCCCCTCCCCAATTCGGATTGGGCTGGGGGCGTGCCCCCTCCCTTGTTCCTTCTCCCTTCTTCCTATATGGGCCCAATAAGGCCCATATACCTCCCGGGGTTCCGGTAACCTCCGGTAGCTCCAAACTTCTCCGAACCTTTCCGTGTCCAAATATATCCGTCCAATATATCAATCTTTATGTCTCGACCATTTCGAGACTCCTCGTCATATCCGTGATCACATCCGGACTCGAACAAACTTCGTACATCAAAATACATAAACTCATAATATATCATCATCGAAACCTTAAGCGTGCGGACCCTACGGTTCGAGAACAATGTAGACATGACCGAGACATGTCTCTGGTCAATAACCAATAGCGGGACCTGGATGCCCATATTGGTTCCTACATATTCTACGAAGATCTTTATCGGTCAAACCGCATAACAACATACGTTATTCCCTTTGTCATCGGTATGTTACTTGCCCGAGATTTGATCGTCGGTATCCAATACCTAGTTCAATCTCGTTACCGGCAAGTCTCTTTACTCGTTCCGTAATACGTCATCTCATAACTAACTTATTAGTTACATGCTTGCAAGGATTGGGTGATGAGTATTACCGAGAGGGCCCAGAGATACCTCTCCGACAATCGGAGTGACAAAACCTAATCTCGAATTATGCTAACTCAACATGTACCTTCGGAAACACCTGTAGTACTCCTTTATAATCACCCATTCGTTGTGACGTTTGGTAGTACCAAAGTGTTCTTCCGTAAACGGAGTTACACAATCCTCATAGTTACAGGAACATGTATAAGTCATGAAGGAAGCAATAGCGAGAATACTAAACGATCAAGTGCTAAGCTAACGGATGGGTCATGTCAATCACATCATTCTCCTAATGATGTGATCTCATTAATCAAATGACAACACATGTCTATGGTTAGGAAACATAACCATCTTTGATTAATGAGCTAGTCAAGTAGAGCATACTAGTGACTATATGTTTGTCTATTTATTCACACATGTATCATGTTTCCGGTTAATACAATTCTAGCATGAATAATAAACATTTATCATGATATGAGGAAATAAATAATAACTTTATAATTGCCTCTAGGGCATATTTCCTTGATCTCCCACTTGCACTAGAGTCAATAATCTAGATTACATAGTAATGATTCTAACACCCATGAAGTCTTGGTGCTGATCATGTTTTGCTCGTGAGAGAGGCTTAGTCAATGGGTCTCGCAACATTCAGATCCGTATGTATCTTGCAAATCTCTATGTCTCCCACTTGGACTTGGTCCCAATGGAATTGAAGCGTCTCTTGATGTGCTTGGTCCTGTTGTGAAATCTGGATTCCTTTGCCAAGGCAATTGCACCAGATTGTCACGAAAGATCTTCATTGGTCCCGATGCACTAGGTATGACACCTAGATCGGAAATGAACTCCTTCATCCGACTCCTTCATTTGCCGCTTGAAGCAGCTATGTACTCCGCTTCACATGTAGATCCTGCCACGACGCTTTGTTTTGAACTGCACCAACTTACAGCTCCACCGCTTAATATAAACACGATCCGGTTTGCGATTTAGAATCGTCCGGATCGGTGTCAAAGCTTGCATCGACGTAACCATTTACGACTAGCTCTTTGTCACCTCCATATACGAGAAACATATCCTTAGTCCTTTTCGGTATTTCAGATGTTCTTGACCGCTGTCCATGATCCACTCTGGATTACTTTGGTACCTACCGCCAAGCTTATTGCTAAGCATACGTCAGTCCGGTACACAACATTGCATACATGATAGAGCCTATGGCTGAAGCATAGGAACATCTTTCATTTTCTCTATCTTCTGCTGTGGTCGGGCATTGAGTTCGACTCAACTTCACACCTTGTAGTACAGGCAAGAATCCTTTCTTTGCACGATCCATTTTGAACTTTTTCAAAATTTTGTCAAGGTATGTGCTTTGTGAAAGTCCTATTAAGCGTCTTGATCTATCTCTATAGATCTTGATGCCCAATATGTAAGCAGCTTCACCGAGGTCTTTCATCAAAAAACTTTTATTCAAGTATCCCTTTATGCTATCCAGAAATTCTATATCATTTCCAATTAATAATATGTCATCAACATATAAAACTAGAAATGCTACAGAGCTCCCACTCACTTTCTTGTAAATACAGGCTTCTCCAAAAGTCTCAGATAAAACCATATGCTTTGATCACACTGTCAAAGCGCTTATTCCAACTCCGAGATGCTTGCACCAGTCCATAAATGGAACATTGGAGCTTGCACACTTTGTCAAGACTTTTGGATCAACAAAACCTTCAGCTGCATCATATACAACTCTTCTTCTAGAAATCCATTCAAGAATGCAGTCTTGACATCCATTTGCCAAATTTCATAATCATGAAATGCAGCAATAGCTAACATGATTCGGACAGACTTAAGCATCGCTACGGGTGAGAAAGTCTCATCGTAGTCAACCCTTGAACTTGTCGAAAACCTTTCGCAACAAGTCGAGCTTTGTAGAACGATAACATTGCCATCAGCGTCGGTCTTCTTCTTAAAGATCCATTTATTCTCAATGGCTTGCCGATCATCGGGCAAGTCAACCAAAATCCATACTTTGTTTTCATACATGGATCCTATCTCGATTTCATGGCCTCTAGCCATTTTGCGAATCTGGGCTCATCATCGCTTCCTCATAGTTCGTAGGTTCATCATGGTCTAGTAACATGACTTCCGAATAGGATTTCCGTACCACTCAGTGCGGATCTTACTCTGGTAGACCTCACGAGGTTCAAGAGAAACTTGATCTAAAGTTTCATGATCAATATCATTAGCTTCCTCACTAATTGGTGTAGTCGTCACAGGAACCGGTTCTTGTGATGAACTATTTTCCAATAAGGGAGTAGATACAGTTATCTCATCAAGTTCTACTTTCCTCCCACTCACTTCTTTCGAGAGAAACTCCTTCTCTAGAAAGGATCCGAATTTAGCAACGAAAATCTTGCCTTCAGATCTGTGATAGAAGGTGTACCCAATAGTCTCCTTTGGGTATCCTATGAAGACACATTTCTCCGATTTGGGTTCGAGCTTATCTGGTTGAAGTTTCTTCACATAAGCATCGCAGCCCCAAATTTTGAGAAACGACAACTTTGGTTTCTTGCCAAACCACAGTTCATAAGGCGTCGTCTCAACGGATTTTGATGGTGCCCTATTTAATGTGAATGCGGCCGTCTCTAAAGCATAACCCCAAAACGATAGCGGTAAATCGGTAAGAGACATCATAGATCGCACCATATCAAGTAAAGTATGATTACGACGTTCGGACACACCATTTTGTTGTGGTGTTCCAGGTGGCGTGAGTTGCGAAACTATTCCACATTGTTTCAAATGTAAACGAAACTCGTAACTCAAATATTCTCCTCCACGATCAGATCGTAGAAATTTTATTTTCTTGTTACGATGATTTTCTACTTCACTCTGAAATTCTTTGAACTTTTCAAATGTTTCAGACTTGTGCTTCATCAAGTAGATATACCCATATCTGCTCAAATCATCTGTGAAGGTGAGAAAATAACGATATCTACCACGAGCCTCAACATTCATCGGGCCACATACATCTGTGTGTATGATTTCCAACAAATCTGTTGCTCTCTCCATAGAACCGGAGAACGGTGTTTTGGTCATCTTGCCCATGAGGCACGGTTCAAGTACCAAGTGATTCATAATCAAGTGATTCCGAAGTCCATCAAGATGGAGTTTCTTCATGCGTTTTATACCGATATGACCTAAACGGCAAGTGCCACAAATATGTTGCACTATCATTATCAACTCTGCATCTTTTGGCTTCAACATTATGAATATGTGTATCACTACTATCGAGATTTAATAAAATAGACCACTCTTCAAGGGTGCATGACCATAAAAGATATTACTCATATAAATAGAACAACCATTATTCTCTGATTTAAATGAATAACCGTCTCGCATCAAACAAGATCCAGATATAATGTTCATGCTGAACGCTGGCACCAAATAACAATTATTCAGGTCTAAAACTAATCCTGATGGTAGATGTAGAGGTAGCGTGCCGACCGCAATCACATCGACTTTGGAACCATTTCCCACGCCAAGATCGTCACCTCGCCCTTAGCTAATCTTCGCTAATCCGTAGTCCCTGCTTGAGTTGCAAATGTTAGCAACAGAACCAGATCAAATACCAGTGTGCTCTGCGAGCATTAGTAAGGTACACATCAATAACATGTATATCACATATACCTTTGTTCACTTTGCCATCCTTCTTATCCGCCAAATACTTGGGGCAGTTCCGCTTCAAAGTCCAGTTTGCTTGCGGTAGAAGCACTCGATTTCGTGCTTAGGTCCAGACTTGGGTTTCTTCTCTTGAGCAGCAACTTGTTTGCTGTTCTTTTGAAGTTCCTTCTTCTTCCCTTTGCCATTCTTCTTGAAACTAGTGGTCTTGTTGACCATCAACACTTGATGCTCCTTCTTGATTTCTACCTCCACGGCTTTCAAAGATCGCGAAGAGCTCGAATAGTCTTGTTCATCCCTTGCATATTATAGTTCATCACAAAGCTCTTGTAGCTTGGTGGCGTGATTGGAGAATTCATCAATGACGCTATCATCCGGAAGATTAACTCCCGCTTGAATCAAGTGATTATTATACCCGCACATTTTGAGTATATGCTCACCGACGTAACTGTTCTCCTCCATCTTGCAGCTATAGAACTTATTGGAGACTTCATATCTCTCAATCCGGGCATTTGCTTGAAATATTAACTTCAACTCTGGAACATCTCATATGTTCCATGACGCTCAAAACGTCGTTGAAGACCCGGTTCTAAGCCGTAAAGCATGGCACATCGAACTATAGAGTAGTCATCAGCTTTGCTCGCCAGACGTTCTTAACGCCGCTCGGTTGCATCAGCAGCAGTTCGGCACCCAAGTGGTGCTTCCAGATGTAACTCTTACAGGCAGCAATGAGGATAATCCTCGAGTTACGGACCCGATCCGTGTAATTGCTACCATCATCTTTCAACTTTGCTTTCTCAAGGAACGCATTAAAATTCAACGTAACAACAGACGAGCCATCTATCTACAAACAAACATAGACAAGCAAAATACTATCAGTACTAAGTTCATGATAAATTTAAGTTCAATTAATCATATTACTTAAGAACTCCCACTTAGACAGACATCTCTCTAGTCATCTAAGTGATCACGTGATCCAAATCAACTAAACCATGTCCGATCATCACGTGAGATGGAGTAGTTTCAATGGTGAACATCTCTATGTTGATCATATCTACTATATGATTCACGCCGACCTTTCGGTCTCCGTGTTCCGAGGCCATATCTGTATATGCTAGGCTCGTCAAGTATAACTTTGAGTATTCGCGTGTGCAACTGTTTTGCACCCGTTGTATTTGAACGTAGAGCCTATCACACCCGATCATCACGTGGTGTCTCAAAGACGAAGAACTTTCGCAACGGTGCATACTCGGGAGAACACTTCTTGATAATTAGTGAGAGATCATCTTAAAATGCTACCGTCAATCAAAGCAAGATAAGATGCATAAAGGATAAACATCACATGCAATCAATATAAGTGATATGATATGGCCATCATCGCCTTGTGCTTGTGATCTCCATCTTCGAAGCACCGTCGTGATCACCATCATCACCGGCGCGACACCTTGATCTCCATCGTAGCATCGTTGTCGCTACGCCATCTATTGCTTCTCGACTATCGCTACCGCTTAGTGATAAAGTAATGCAATTACAGTATGCTTTGCATTTCATACAATAAAGCGACAACCATATGGCTCCTGCCAGTTGCCGATAACTTCGGTTACAAAACATGATCATTTCATACAATAAAATATAGCATCACATCTTGGCCATATCACATCACAACATGCCCTGCAAAAACAAGTTAGACGTCCTCTACTTTGTTGTTGCAAATTTTACGTGGCTGCTACGGGCTTAAGCAAGAACCAATCTCACCTACGCATCAAAACCACAATGATAGTTTGTCAAATAGACTCCGTTTAAACCTTCACAAGGACCGAGCGTAGCCACACTCGGTTCAACTAAAGTTGGAGAAACAGACACCCGCTAGTCACCTGTGTGCAAAGCACGGCGGTAAAACCAGTCTCGCGTAAGCGTACGTGTAATGTCGGTCTGGGCCGCTTCATCCAACAATACCGCTGAACCAAAGTATGACATGCTGGTAGGCAGTATGACTTATATCATCCACAACTCACTTGTGTTCTACTCGTGCATATAACATCAAACCATAAAAACCAGGCTCGGATGCCACTGTTGGGGAACGTAGTAATTTCAAAAATTTTCCTACGCACACGCAAGATCATGGTGATGCATAGCAACGAGAGGGGAGAGTGTTGTCTACGTACCCTCGTAGACCGAAGCGGAAGTGTTGACACAGCATAGTGGAAGTAGTCGTACGTCTTCCCGGTTCAACCGATCCAGGCACCGTTACTCTGGCACCTCCGAGTTCTTGACACGCGTACAGCTCGATGACGCACCTCGATCTCCGATCCAGCAGAGGCGCCGAGGGGAGTTCTCGTCAAGACGATGGCGTGGTGACGATCTTGATGTTCTCTGTCGCAGGCTTCACCTAAGCACCGCTACAATATGACCGAGGTGTAATATCGTGGAGGGGGCACCGCACACTGCTAAGGAACGATCTCAATGATCAACTTGTGTGTTCTAGGGTGCCCCTACCCCGTATATAAAGGAGGGAGGGAGGAGGAGGCCGGCCCAAGGGGCGCGCATAGAGGAGGGGAAACCTACTCCAAGTAGGTTTCCCCCTTTCCTTATCTTATTTGGAGGGGAAGGAAAGAGTACTAGTATTAGGAATAAGTACTAGTAGTAGTAATAGGAAGAGGGGAAGGAGAAAGGAAAGGGGGCCGCCCTCCCCAATTCGGATTGGGCTGGGGCGCCTCCCTTGTTCCTTATCCTTCTTCCTATATGGGCCCAATAAGGCCCATATACCTCCCGGGGTTTCGGTAACCTCCCAAGAGCTCCAAACTTCTCCTAACCTTTCCGTGTCCAAATATATCCGTCCAATATATCAATCTTTATGTCTCGACCATTTCGAGACTCCTCGTCATGTCCGTGATCACATCCGGACTCAACAAACTTCGTACATCAAAATACATAAACTCATAATATAACTGTCATCGAAACCTTAAGCGTGCGGACCCTACGGTTCGAGAACAATGTAGACATGACCGAGACATGTCTCTAGTCAATAACCAATAGCGGGACCTGGATGCCCATATTGGTTCCTACATATTCTACGAAGATCTTTATCGGTCAAACCGCATAACAACATACGTTATTCCCTTTATCATCGGTATGTTACTTGCCCGAGATTTGATCATCGGTATCCAATACCTAGTTCAATCTCGTTACCGGCAAGTCTGTTTACTCGTTCCGTAATACTCATCTCATAACTAACTTATTAGTTACATGCTTGCAAGGCTTGGGTGATGAGTATTACCGAGAGGGCCCAGAGATACCTCTCCGACAATCGGAGTGACAAAACCTAATCTCGAATTATGCTAACTCAACATGTACCTTCGGAAACACCTGTAGTACTCCTTTATAATCACCCGATTACGCTGTGACGTTTGGTAGTACCAAAAGTGTTCTTCCGTAAACGGAGTTACACAATCCTCATAGTTACAGGAACATGTATAAGTCATGAAGGAAGCAATAGCAGAATACTAAATGATCAAGTGCTAAGCTAACGGGATGGGTCATGTCAATCACATCATTCTCCTAATGATGTTATCTCATTAATCAAATGACAACACATGTCTATGGTTAGGAAACATAACCATCTTTGATTAATGTGCTAGTCAAGTAGAGGCATACTAGTGACTATATGTTTGTCTATGTATTCACAAATGTATCATGTTTCCGGTTAATACAATTCTAGCATGAATAATAAACATTTATCATGATATGAGGAAATAAATAATAACTTTATAATTGCCTCTAGGGCATATTTCCTTCAAAGAAGAGGAAGGCCTCCCCAACGAGGGAGGCCGAAGGGTCCAAGAAGGGAAGGACCCTTCCCCCGGACTGTTCCGCCAACGCCGGCGATGGCGACGAGGAGCGGCCCTCAAGGGCCAAGCCCCTGGCAAGATCGTAAGTATCCGGACTCCTGAAGAACTCATAATTTTCTTTTTTGTTGCATAGCATCTTTTAATGCCGCATACAACCATGTAGTCCGCCCAAGGACGATCTTCCCGCTTCGTCGAGCGGGTCCTTGGGTACGTCGGATGTGAATAGCACTTCACTTCCGACCGCCTCCTACCCCCGTGATGCCGACGACGTCGAGGTGGAATCTCGGAAAGGGACCCACCAGGAGGAGGAGGCCCCGGAGGTGCCGCAGGGCAACCTCCCGGACTTTGGACCGGACTCCGCGCCGGAACCTTCAGTGGTTCCGGAGTATGGCGGGCGGCCCCTTCGTAAGAAGGGCAAGACTGTGACGCCGGCGGCCTCCGTCCAACTGGAGGCGCAGGATAACTTGCTGGAGGCGCTCAACGGTGCTTCCATCGAAGAGGAACACCACACTGTCATGAGTGCAGTGATTCAGAAGGTTCAGCTTGCCAAAAGCGGGCTGACCGAAGCCTGCAACAGCCTTCTAACAGGCTTTGAGGTAAGAATTTTAAGATATGTAAAATAGTACCGCATAGACAGTAGCCCCTGATGCTCGGTTCGGTGTTCGGAAAGAAAAGCCGGACTGAGGATCTAAAAAGATATACGCAGGAGTCTTAACAAAAATATGTCAATATGGGAATGCAGGCTGCGCTGCTAACCTCTGCCGCACTGACTGCGGAGGTCAATGCCTTGAAGCAGAGCCTCGAGCGGTCCAAGAGCGAGCTCGGCCGTGCCAAGAAGCAACTCGAGGACAAGGAAGGTGAGTAACACCTTATTAAAGATTTACCTTACAAAAAAGGATTTGGTTGCAAGAGGAATGACAAGGATAACGTGGGTACTCCAGGGGCTACGAATGAGGTGGCGACCCTGAAGGAGGCGGTGTCCGCGGCCGAACGCAATGCGGCCGCGGAACGAGCCAAGCGAGAGAATCGGGAGGCGCGGGTGGCGGAGGTACAACAAGAGCTCCAGGCTCTCGTGGAAAAACACGAGAGTTTGGAGCGTGACTCGAAGACTCGAGAGTCCGAGCTTGCGTCGGCTCTTGAGAATGCCAAAGCCGCTAAGGCCGAAGCCCACAAGGCCCTCCAAGAAATCGAGGCATTGAAGAAAATAGCGGCGGGTAAGGCATTCTTCATGCAAAGCAAGTATGTAAAGTGAATTACCTGTTACTTACCCAAATTCGGAGCTCTGCAGGAGCGTTCACAGATCTGCCTTGTAGCGTGTCCGATGCTGCCGCTTTCTACAGAGCCGAGGAGGGGAGCTCGACAGAGAAGGTGTTCTGGTCTCAGTATGCTGAGGCCGGACATCCGGTGCCCCTTAGCGACCAGCTGAAGCAGCTGGTCGAGCTCCACAAGGTGGCCGAACAGGCCATGAAGGGTCTCATAGTTCGGCTATGGCCCAGAGAGGCCATGCCAGGAGCTACTTCGCTGGTCGCGCGGCTGGTGGATGCTTGTCCATGGGTTGAAGTCATCAAGCACTCCGCCTGCATTGAAGGTGCCCGTCGGGCCCTTGCCCGTGCTAAAGTGCACTGGGGCAGGATGGACGCTGAGAAGCGACGGACGCGCCACCGCCGGGCAAGGAGTATCGCACGCCCGAGATGTATTATAAGGGTGTCCTGAAGGGTGCCCGCATTATTGCCGGTGAGTGCTCCAAAGATGTAATATTTGAGTAGACTCGCATTTTTGTTATCCTGTGCACTTAAACTTTGTTCATATGCGCTAAGCAACGCTTGTTAATTTAAAATATTACCTTCTGTGCGGCCGTTTTTCAAATCTGAGAGATGGCAAGTCATCGGCTTCAGCCCCCATGCCACGAGTGTTGGGGTGTTCGGGATAAACTTGAGCGCTCTTGTTCCCATTTTTGGGTCCATCTAGGGAGGCGCTCAACACAATGAACGAGGCAACCGGACTTATAATGCTTGAACACTCTCACTTAGCCATAGAATTCTATAATTTTAAATTTCGTGAAGCCCCTAGTGTTCGGAAGGTCAATTGGGCGCTATCCACGCCTAGGCCGGACAAAGTCGGTTCCTCGCTCTAAGCGGCATAAGTCTTTAGGGACTCGAAAAAACCGCATGAACAGTGACCGGCTCTCGCCTCATCATGATGGTCAGTTTTAGCTTTCTCCACTGAGGTGCTCGCCCAGCTCAACTGGGGCACAATCGCAGTGGTTCTCCCAGCGCAACCTTAGCCGATATAGCTGTCAGGACCCCGACTCAATGCCACATAGATCTAGCATGTAACACCTCATATCACTTTGCGGCCTCACGCACGGTATTCCCACGGGTGTCGCCTTACCTTTGCCGGGACCGCTTATGCCTTTTGGCACACGATATGATAGTGTCGCTAGCATCCATATGATAAGGAGCCCGGCTGACATGGCTAGTCGTAAACCCAAAGTGGCACAAACTTACAGGACAGGCATCCATGACCCAGATCGAACGTGTCGGTCATCAGCGAGTAAGTTCCGGCTATAGCACTAGGCTAGCAGACTCGTAAACCGGGCTGTAGCGGCTAACAGACTCCGTACTCAACGCGTGACATTTCCCGAAGGACAGACACAGAACGAAGAAGGACACATGCCGCCAGCCTAAGTGTTCCGGAGCAGTAGCAAGCTACCATGGCTCGGTGGAAACACTAGGAGACATTTCCCGGTAAGAGAGGCTACTAAAGATAAACAACTAGATAGTCAGATCCCACACATACCAAGCATTTCAATAACATACACACAATATGCTCAATATGTGCAAATACAACATGGCATCACAACATGACTCTACGACTCAAGTATTTATTCATTAGGCCCGAGGAGCGAGATATTACAAACAGGGTCTCATGACCCAACATTCAGAGCATACAAATCAATGCACAAGCGAAGCTATCATGTCCGAGTACGACATCTACAAATGAAAAAGGCTTGAAAGCCCGACTATCTACCGATCTCTGCCGAGGGCACAAGATCGTAGCTGAGGTAACAAGCTAAATGTCAAGTCCACGTGAACTACTAGCGAGACCAAGTCTCTCTGCAAAAACATAAAATAGGCAAACGTGAGTACAAATGTACCCAGAAGACTTACATCGTAACTAACTACATATGCATCATTATCAACAAGGGATGGTGGAGTTTAACAGCAGACAAGCCAGCTTTGACTCGGTGGCTATCCTAAACTACGACTGCAAGTAACCCTTCTGAGGTGGCGCACACGAGTCCACAAATTCACCATATCAATACACCACTATGGATCCGCTCCGTTCCCCTACGAGAACGCCATCCATAGCACTCATGCTTATCTTGCGTATTTTAGAGTATCCACTTTCACTTGTCTATGAACTGTTATAGGCAACCCAGAAGTCCTTTTCCGCGGACACGGCTATTCGAATAGATCATATTAACCCTGCAGGGGTGTACTTCTTCACACACGCTCTCACCACTTATCGCCGTTTACACGACATGTACTCGGCAACCTTCAAGCGGAAGCCCAACGTGGGTGTCGGCCACGGCCTACCTAAACACTCAAATCCCTAGTCCAGGTTTATCGCCTATTCGGGTTCCATCCATGAGGAGATCCGGCCGGGGTTTCGCTCACAGCCCCAAACGATGTGAATAGGGTTCCGTGACACCAAACGGGCGCCCGGTTTACCCGGCCACGTGCCTACCGTATCACAGCCCACCCCTACGGTCAGCGCTGCGCCGCACGGCCTCCAAAGATACTACAAACACCGAAACTACTTGCAACTCCCGGACAGAGGACAAGGGTGATTAAGAAGCCGAGAGGGTCCATTGGTTTCGGGCCCAATGCGTGGTAGTAGCTGAATCATGGATCACAAACACGTAACTCAGTTCTCGAGGACGGCTGCAATGAGACAACCCACCATGTACTCCTACATGGCCTCTCACCGCTACCTTTACCAAATCGTGTTCACACACTTAGCTCACACACAGTAGGACATGTTCACACACCTCTGATTCATCCTCGATGAATCAGACCGACTCAACTCTAAGCAGTAGCAGGCATGACAACAAGCATGTATGAGTAGGCACAACAGGGCTCAAACAACTCCTACTCATGCTAGTGGGTTACATCTATTTACTGTGGAATGACAGGTCATGCAAAGGATAAGGGTTCAGCTACCACAGCAAGTAACAAATGATTCGTTGTTGTCCTAATGCAGTAAAAGAGAGCAGGAGCGAGAGAGTGGGATTATATCGGAATGAACAAGGGGGTTTTGCTTGCCTGGCACTTCTGAAGATAATATATCTCTTCATCGGTGTCATCGAACTCATCGTCGAAACATCGTCTACCGAGAGGGGGCAATTGCCGGCAACTGAGAAAGAAACACAATCAACGCAAATGCACAATATGATGCATGATCATGACATGGCAATATGAATGTGTTTTGGACTAATGCACCTAGCTATGATTTAAATGAAGTTGGTTTGAATACATGACTCAAATTCCAACTCCATATATGATTATTTAAATGCCCTTTATTTGTTTTGTCCAAAACAGAGGACAAACATTGTTCAAACATGCATGAAAATGGTACAGATGGATTCCTTGAATTTTTCTGATAATTTTTCATATATAATTTGTTTGATTTGGAGCTATGGTTGATTTTATATGAATTTTAGAAGTTTATACAATTTTCTGGAATTTCCTGTATAAAAATAAATCCAGAAAATACTTATTGCGTCAGCCTGACATCATCGTGACGTCAGCAGGTCAACAGGCGGTTCCAGGTCAAACCCGACGCGTGGGGTCCACACGTCAGTGGCTCAGTCAGCTAACAGGGTTAATTAGTATTAACTAAAAGTTAATCTAGGCTAATTAGTCCCTGGACCCACACGTCAGTGACTATGGGATTAGCTTAAGTTAATTTTAACACTTAGCTAATTAACAGGGCCGGGGCCCGCATGTCGCTGACCTCGGGGTCAAACCCAGTCAAACGGGTCAAACCCCGCCGGTCAAAGTGGTCAAGACGCCGGCGTTTAGCCACCGGCGAGGGCCGAGACGGCGGCGGGCTTGAAAACGCCCACGAGGCACCGCTTTGGCCATGGAGCACAGCCACGGATGCGACGCCGTCCGCATCCAACCAGGGTGGTGGCGCGCCGAGTGGCGAGGTGGTGCCGCGACGACGCAGGCGGCGGTGGGTTCGGGCGTGCTCGGGGGCGGCGATGTGATGTGCAATTGAGACGGCGCGCTTAGTTTTGTTTAGGGAACGCTATGAGTGCAACGGACGCACGCGGGGGACCAAAGGTCACCGGGCTTCGCGGCGACGAGCCCGTCTTGTGCGCGATTCGGTCGCAGGTGGCGCGGTGGCTACGGCATGCAAACGAGGCAAGGGAGAGGGGGAATCCATTCAGGGGCTCACGGTGATCACGTTGGGCGGGTCGACGAGCTCGGGGAAGCGGAGACGGCGGCGAATCGACGCGTGCGGCTTCCGGCGACCGAGGAGGAATAAGGTGAGGCAGCCGGCGGTGCAGGCCATCCCAGCGCTCGGGGCCAGGGTGGGGTGAGGCAGCGGACGATGGCGGAGCTTCCAGGCTCGTCGGCGAGGCGTGGGGTGGTCGGTGGCCACGGCTGCGGCGGTCGGCGGCGACGGCAGCCTTCCGCAGCGTCTGAGAGAGCAGAGGAGGAGGAAAGGGCGTTCGGGAGAGAGTGAGAGGGACCGGGGTGCGTGGCGTCGGAGGCGCCCAGAGGAGCCAAGCAGGCTGGGAGGGAGGAGGTGGCCGGGGCGCGTGGCCTGCGCGCGCCACCGAGCAGCTTCGGGGCGAGGGGGAGGAAGACGACAGGGGGAGGAGGCTAGGTGGGCTGGGCCGGCACAGCGCCAGGCCAGATGGGCTGCACAGGAACTGGGCCGGTAAGTGGCCAGGTATCCTCTCTCTCTCTCTTTTAGTTGTTTTGTTTTTCTATTATTCTGTAACTTCAGGGCTTTATTAAAAATAGTTAGCCACCTTCAGAAATACTGAAAATAATCATAGGATCTGTTTAGACTAATTCTAACAGCCCACACTTATTTCCAGAATTATTTGAGCATTTAAAATATTTACTAACATTTAAATGCCCAGATGCAAAGTACATATGAGTTAATTCAGTGACCAAATATGTCATGGAAAAATGTGCAACACCTCTGGATATGGTTCTAGCATTTTCCAGAAATGATGAACATTTTTGAAAGCAATTTGGAATTCACTGAAAATATTTTAGTTGAACCTAGTGAATTCCTTTGATGCTAGGGTTTAGTCAATCCCCATTTCAGGTTTAAATGAAATTTAAACATGATGCAACACTCTAATGCATGCTCTAGGCATTGACAGAACTAGGGATGTGACAACTCACCCCCACTAAACAAGAATCTCGTCCCGAGATTCAAAACGTGAGGTAAGAAGACAAAGGGACACAAGCTATTACAATCTTCACCATCCAACTGTCTTCCTCGAGGATGCTGATTCAGTGCTCCAATTGATCTTGACGTCTTGCTTTGAGAACTACATCCAACATGATGATGAGAAGAAGGGAAGGATCTTGGAGGAATCGATCTTCTTGAGGTTTGAGCAACTTAGGACCATCTCAAGGATCACAAGATCAACTCACAGAATGACACGTAGAAACATCTCTGGAGCTGAGAGGCAAGACATGCTTCAGGAAGGACAAAAGACATAATTTGACGAGGTTTCAGAGTAGCGAGGGAACAATTACTATGATCCCATAACGGGGCACCTTGGGAGAGGTGACTTGTAGGGATATCCTCTTAAGTGGCAAAAAGAATTACATTTGATTCAAAGATCATTGAAACTCTTTATACCAGCCTAAGGCAATTCATAGTCGATCAGCTGAAGGGGGTCCGAGAGAATGACATTCTCGGGCCAGAATGGATGATGTGGATTACCTTGTTGAAAACAACACAAGGGATGATTTTAGTAGCTAGGGAGAAGCTCAACAGCAGAGAGTGATTCCACTATTGGAGTGGTTATAGCATAACCGAAAGGACTAGGAACAACTCCAGTTAGTGCCGGTGATAATACATAGTGCTTGTGCGTGCTCTCAAGAACTTGAGCATTTCCATATTCATCAAGGTTTTACCAACATCCGGTCAAGGGTGCTGACAACACAACATACTACCATGATGAACAACGAAGGACGATGCAGATGCAAAGAAAGATAACACTTTCTCAGATTTCACCTTGGCGAGACCAAGGAGACAAAATCTGGATGATCGACCGAGAGACATTTAGCACTCCGCTTCTAATGTTCTCCTTGATGTACCAGCGTATCCCATTCATAGATATGGTATGATATCTAGAACATCAAGTAACAGGTCGGACGTCGGAAGCACAGAAATCATAAGGCACACAAATAGGGAATAATTCCTACGAAGTCCTTATGGAGAGGTGGCCAACTTCTTCAATCAAGATATTTCAATAACAGGTCTTCCGGCTGGTTGTGTTGGCCACGACATTCACTTTACCGGTTACAGAGAGACCAATATTATAATTCTTGGGAAACGTTCCAACCATCATATCTGCCTGAGATTCAGATCTGGTTGGTGTCAGAATAATCTAGACTCATCGAGTCTAGAAAGTAAAATGAAAATTTACAACGCAAACCGACGAAATGACGTTGCGTGATTCTCGGGAGATGGACTACGGTGGTAGGCTCCAAAATATGAGCCGGTTACGCTACAAACATGTGAACACGTTGTCCGAGACAAGCATGACCACGTGGTAGTCTTATAATAAAACACTACCGAGTTCAGGTGGGGAACCATCGTCGAGGATAACGAAATCTTGTACAAATCTGTCTGGTACCTTCGGGACTAGCACTTAGAACTTGTTAACCTTGAACAAGTCAATCAGTGGCTTGGTGTGCTAGGAACACATATGGAGTGGAGGTAATTAATCTACCAAACCATAGTATACTTTGCATATGTGTGACTAACTTGGGATGATTCCAAGGAAGCAACATTGACTTTAACGAATTCACGGCGGCAACTTACATCAAATGCATATGAACTAGAGGAAGTCACTTCTTACATCCGAACATATGCTTCATGAGCTAGCATGAACAAATGCTTTAGAAAGTTTCCAAGACTAGCTTGATGTTCAACAAGATTATGGAGAAGATAAGGATGTTGTCGATGGGCTCAACAACAATTCATCCTGATTCCCATGGGGATGGAATTCCATAACTATGTGAACAAGGTGATAGTATTGGTCAGACCCAAAAGACATAATGGTGTATGCTCGAGGAAAATCCACGAGTAAGACAACATTACGAACATCGTTGGTTCTGATTTGATTTGATGACAACCCATACTCAAATCAAAGTTTTGGCAAGACAATAGCTCCAACAACTGGTCTCGAGGATCAATTGATGAAGATATCATCTTTCTTCAACACACACAAAAGATATCCCTTAGAAGGAACTAAGCCAGGCAATCTTTTATCTTCCAACTCTCCAAGTTGTTGTTTGGCTTAACCAATTAGCTCAGGGGTATCCAACATGGATTCTTGGAGAAAGGGTGGTTTACAGGAATAAACCAACTTGATCACAAACTCAACATAGCGGTCAGGTGACATCCTGGTGACACCTCCGAGAAGACAATCGGAGAATCACGAACCTCCGATATGTTACTAAGCTCGAGAACAATCTTGCTTTTCAGGGCAAGACGACATGACCAGAAGAGCGAGGGATTGACAAAATCCTAACTCATTGATCGAAGGGGGCACCAGGGAAAATGGACTAGGTGGCACGATCAATCTTAGGATGATGATTCAATAACCAACACGCTAAGAATGAGAATATTGTCCATTTACTACCAAGCAACTAGTTGCTAGGCGTATTGATTTCACACATCACTATTCACTTGTCGGCATTCCAGTTACAATAACACGGAACCCGAGGAATGAACAATGATGGTCAGAAATATTACTGCATCAAGAATTCATAGGATGACATTCTTGATATAAAGATGGTAATATTCCAAGGTAGAACAGAACAAAAGCTGGATTGGCATTTTGATCTATGGAATACAACTGCTTTGATCCAATCCTGGATATGGATGAGATACTGGAGTTTGTTTCTCCAAGTCATTCGGGAATAGAATGGCTTGACGGACCACAAGAATAATAGGCATCAATGAGCTCGAAAAGCATTAACTACTCCTGTCTATCAATTGATAGACGATGGTCGAAGACAAGTAAGAGGGACAACTCAACGGAACATATCATTTTCTGAGTTGTGGATGCATAGATTAGTATGTCGAAGCGTGGCTCAACATTTCTTCCGGATGACCCATGCGAAAAGGTAGAACTGGCGAGTCACAACATGAAGTCGATAATTCATCGAGAGTACTTTTGTTGCGATCTTTTGGTTCAACGGGGAACTGCTGCCATAAGTAGTTCATGGTATTTGGAAGAATGATATACCACGAACCTCGAGAACTATCGCAAAAGTTACTAATAACCTAAAGGAACTTAGCAACACTATCAACACGAGGTAAGTGGAGTGAATCTTGGGTTCAAAACCCACGAGTAGAATACCTACTAACTAAATGGCATCACGGGATGCTTTCGAGAATAATGGCCAGAGTCATCACACTGGGATACAAATCATGGCTAGATGACTAGATGATCCCCTAAGACACCTAGAGTCATAATAATAATTCCAACATATATGTCGAGGCAATAGAATACCTCAACTCAGCAATTAGTGTGATTAACCTGGCTCAAAGGAACATCAAAACCAGAGGGAAAGGATTTGCAAGTGCATCGATTGTTTAGAAACCCGATGACTTCGGACAAGATAACGGCTGTAAATGCTCAAAAGATTGGAGACATGCTACAAAAATGGTGGCATAGCCACTACGAAGCACAATATCAAGGTTTCAAGATCAACTATGAACACACGGAAGTAGTACAAACTGAACTGAGATTTGAACTATCAATTCTATAAGTCTATGGTTTAGTAACACGTCATCCTGATAGATAGATGAGAAGGCCTAGTTCTTAATCCCCGTAGAAAAGAAGAGGTTGACTCAGATCAGAAGGCCATGAGGTATAAGGAGTAAAAAGAGCCTTACGTTCCAACCCACAATCAATTCCCCCAAATATAACTAAAGCATTTCTAGACACAACTCCGGCCAGTTTGGCTTGGTAATCCCACAGCAAATAAGCTCGATACCAAAGCTGTCAGACCCGACTCAATGCCACATAGATCTAGCATGTAACACCTCATATCACTTTGCGGCCTCACGCACGGTATTCCTACCGTGTCGCCTTACCTTTGCCCGGGACCGCTTATGCCTTTTGGCACACGATATGATAGTGTCGCTAGCATCCATATGATAAGGAGCCCGGCTGACATGGCTAGTCGTAAACCCAAGTGGCACAAACTTACAGGACAGCATCCATGACCCAAAGATCGAACGTGTCGGTCATCAGCGAGTAAGTTCCGGCTGTAGCACTAGGCTAGCAGATTCGTAAACCGGCAGAAGCGGCTAACAGACTCCGTTACTCAACGCGTGACATTTCCCGAAGGGACGTATACGAGAACGAAGAAGGACACATGCCGCCAGCCTAAGTGTTCCGGAGCAGAGCAAGCTACCATGGCTCGGTGGAAACACTAGGAGACATTTCCGTAAGAGAGGCTACTAAAGATAAACAACTAGATAGTCGATCCCACACATACCAAGCATTTCAATAACATACACACAATATGCTCGATATGTGCAAATACAACATGGCATCACAACATGACTCTACGACTCAAGTATTTATTCATTAGGCCCGAGGAGCGAGATATTACAAACAGGGTCTCATGACCCAACATTCGAAAGCATACAAATCAATGCACAAGCGGAAGCTATCATGTCTGAGTACAGACATCTACAAATGAAAAAGGCTTGAAAGGCTGACTATCTACCAGATCCTGCCGAGGGCACAAGATCGTAGCTGAGGTAACAAGCTAAACGTCGAAGTGAAGGAAATATGCCCTAGAGGCAATAATAAAGTTATTATTTATTTCCTTATTTCATGATAAATGTTTATCATTCATGCTAGAATTGTATTAACTGGAAACATGATACATGTGTGAATGCATAGACAAAACAACATGTCACTAGTATGCCTCTACTAGACTAGCTTGTTAATCAAAGATGGTTATGTTTCCTACCATGAACAAAGGAGTTGTTATTTGATTAACAAGGTCACATCATTAGTAGAATGATCTGATTGACATGACCCATTCCATTAGCTTAGCACACGATCGCTTAGTATGTTGCTACCGCTTTTATCCATGACATATACATGTTCCTGTAACTATGAGATTATGCAACTCCTGCTTACGGAGGAACACTTTGGTGCTACCAAACGTCACAACGAATCGGGTGATTATAAAGGAGTACTACAGTGTCTCCAAAGGCGATGTTGGGTTGGCGATTTCGAGATTAGGTTCTGTCACACTCCGATTGTCGGAGAGGTATCTCTGGCCCTCTCGGTAATACACATCATCAAGCCTTGCAAGCACTACAACTAATGAGTTAGTTGTGAGATGATGTATTACGGACGAGTAAAGAGACTTGCCGTAACGAGATTGAACTAGGTATTGATACCGACGATCGAATCTCGGCAAGTAACATACCGATGACAAAAGGAACAACGATGTTGTTATGCGGTCCGACCGATAAAGATCTTCGAGAATATGTAGGAACCAATATGGGCATCCAGGTCCCGCTGTTGGTTATTGACCGTGAATAGTTCTAGGTCATGTCTACATTGTTCTCGAACCGTAGGGTCCGCACGCTTAAGGTTTCGATGATGCTTATTATGAGTTTATGTATTTTGATGTACCAAGAAGTTCGAGTCCCGGATGTGATCACGGACATGACGAGGAGTCTCAAATGGTCGAGACATAAAGATTGATATATTGGAAGCCTATGTTTGGAGTTCGAATGGTTCCGGCGAAAACGGAATTTACCGAGTACCGGAGGTTACCGGAACCCCGGGGTAAATGGGCCTCGGTGGGCCTCGAGGGAGAAGAGGAGGGCCGGCCAGAGGTGGCCGCGCCCTCTCCCTACCAGTCCGAATAGGACAAGGAGGAGGCGGCCCCTCCTCTTCCCCTCCCCCAATCCTATTCCAACTAGGAAGGGGGAGTCCTACTCCCTGGGAGTAGGACTCCTCCCGCAGCTTCTAGCTAGGCCGGCCGGCCTCCCCCTCCCTCCTTTATATACGGGGCAGGGGCACCCTTGAACACACAAGTTTGATCTTTAGATCGCCTCAGCCGTGTCGGTGCCCCCTCCACCATATTCCACCTCGGTCATACTGTCATGAAGCTTAGGCGAAGCCCTGCGCCGGTGAAACATCAAGATCGCCACCACGCCGTCGGCCGACGAAACTCTCCTCGACACTCGGCTGGATCGAGTACGAGGGACGCCATCGAGCTGTACGTGTGTCAAGAACTCGGGCGCCGGAGTAACGGCGCCGGATCGGTCGGATCGCGAGGAGAACGTCGACTACTTCCTCTACGCTGTGATCGCTTCGCCGGGTCTACAAGGGTATGTGGACAACACTCTCCCCTCTCGTTGCTATACATCACCATGATCTTGCGTGTGCGAGGGAAATTTTTGAAATTACTACGCTCCCCAACAAAGGCATCCGAGCCTAGGTTTTTCTATGGTTTGATGTTTTGCACGAGTAGAACACAAGTGAGTTGTGGGCGATACAAGTCATACTACCTACCAGCATGTCATACTTTGGTTCAGCGGTATTGTGAGATGAAGCGCCTGACCGACATTACGCCAGACGCTTACGCGAGACTGGTTTCACCGCCACGAGCACTCGCTGCTTAAAGGTGACCGGTGGGTGCCTGCTCTCTCACTTTAGTTGAACTGAAAAGTGCTACGCCCGTCCTTGAGAAGGTTAAAACGGAGTCTATTTGACGAAGTATCGCTGTGGTGTTGATGCGTAGGTGAGACTGGTTCTTGCTTAAGCCCGTAGCAGCCACGTAAAATTTGCAACAACAAAGTAGAGGACGCCTAACTTGTTTTTGCAGGCATGTTGTGATGTGATATGGTCAAGACGTGATGCTATATTTTATTGTATGAGATGATCATGTTTTGTAACCGGTTATCGGCAATCGCAGAGCCATATGGTTGTCGCTTATTGTATGCAATGCAATCGCTTCGTAATGCTTTACTTTATCACTAAGCGGTAGCGATAGTCGAGAAGCATAAGTTTGGCGAGACGACAACGATGCTACGATGAAGATCAAGGTGTCGCGCCGGTGACGATGGTGATCATGGTGGTGCCGCAAGATGGAGATCATGAAGCACAAGATGATGATGACCATATCATATCACTTATATTGATTTGCATGTGATGTTTATCCTTTTATGCATCTTATCTTGCTTTGATTGACGGTAGCATTATAAGATGATCTCTCACTAAATAATCAAGAAGTGTTCTCCCGAGTATGCACCGCTGCCAAAGTTCGTCGTGCCTGCACACCACGTGATGATCGGGTGTGATAAGCTCTCACGTCCATCTACAACGGGTGCAAGCCAGTTTTGCACACGCAGAATACTCGGGTTATACTTGACGAGCCTAGCATATGCAGATATGGCCTCGAACACGGAGACCGAGAGGTCGAGCGTGAATCATATAGTAGATATGATCAACATAAGATGTTCACCATTGAAAACTACTCCATTTCACGTGATGATCGGTTATGGTTTAGTTGATTTGGATCACGTGATCACTTAGATGACTAGAGAGATGTTTTTCTAAGTGGGAGTTCTTAAGTAATATGATTAATTGAACTTAAATTTATCATGAACTTAGTACCGATAGTATCTTGCTTGTTTATGTTTGATTGTAGATAGATGGCTCGTCTGTTGTTCCGTTGAATTTTAATGCATTCCTTGAGAAAGCAAAGTTGAAAGATGATGGTAGCAATTACACGGATCGGGTCCGAATTTGAGGATCATCCTCATTGCTGCATGTAAGAGTTACGCCCCGGATGCACCGCTAGGTGCCAGTGCTTGCTAATGCAACCGCAGATGTTATGAACGTCTGCGAGCAAAGTGATGACTACTCTATAGTTCAATGTGCCATGCTTTACGGCTTAGAACCGGACTTCAACGACGCTTTGAACGCCATGGAGCATATGAGATGTTCTAGGAGTTGAAGTTAATATTCCAAAGTAATGCCCGGATTGAGAGATATGAAGTCTCCAATAAGTTCTATAGCTGCAAGATGGAGGAGAATAGTTCATTAGTGAGCATATACTCGTAATGTCCGGGTACTACAATCACTTGACACAATTGGGAGTTAATCTTCCGATGATTGTGTCATTGATGTAATTCTCCAATCACCGCCACCAAGCTACAAAGACTTCGTGATGAACTATAATATGCAAGGGTTAGTAAAGACTATACCGAGCTCTTCGCAATGCTAAAGGTCATGGAGGTAGAAATCAAGAAGGAGCATCAAGTGTTGATGGTCAATAAGACCACTAGTTTCAAGAAGAAAGGCAAAGGAAGAAGAAGGAATTCAAGAAGAACAGCAAGCAAGTTGTCGCTCAGAGAAGAAACCCAAGTCTGGCCCTAAACCTGAAATCGAGTGCTTCTACCGCAAGCGATCGTCACCGAAGCGGAACTGCCCCAAGTATTTGGCGGATAAGAAGGATGGCAAGGTGAACAAAGGTATATGTGATATACATGTTATTGATGTGTACCTTACTAGAGCTCGAGTAGCACTGGTATTTGATATCGGTTCATTGCTAATATTTGCAACTCAAACAGGGACTACGGATTGCTTAACTCGCAAAGGACGAGGTGACGATGCGTGGGAAATGGTTCCAAAGTCGATGTGATCGCGGTCGGCACGCTACCTCTACATCTACCTTCGGATTAGTTTTAGACCTAAATAATTGTTATTTGGTGCTGCGTTGAGCATGAACATTATATCTGGATCTTGTTTGATGCGAGACGGTTATTCATTTAAATCGAGAATAATGGTTGTTCTATTTATATGAGTAATATCTTTTATGGTCATGCACCCTTGAGGAATGGTCTATTTTGATGAATCTCGATAGTAGTGATACACATATTCATAATGTTGAAACCAAAAGATGCAGAGTTGATAATGATAGTGCAACTTATTTGTGGCATCGCCGCTTAGGTCATATCGGTGTAAAACGCATGAAGAAACTCCATGCTGATGGACTTTGGAGTCACTTGATTATGAATCACTTGGCACTTATGTAACCGTGCCTCATGGGCAAGATGACTAGAACACCGCTCTCCGTACTATGGAGAGAGCAACAGATTTGTTGGAAATCATACATACAGATGTATGTGGTCCGATGAATGTTGAGGCTCGTGGCGGATATCGTTATTTTCTCACCTTCACAGATGACTTAAGCGATATGGGTATATCTACTTAATGAAACATAAGTCTGAAACGCTTGAAAAGTTCAAAGAATTTCAGAGTGAAGTTGAAAATCATCGTAACAAGAAAATTAAATTTCTATGATCCGATCGTGGAGGTGAATATTTGAGTTACGAGTTTGGTCTACATTTGAAACAATGCGAATAGTTTCAAGAACTCACGCCACCCGAACACCACAACAGAATGGTGTGTCCGAACGTCAGAATCGTATTTTACTAGATATGGTGCGATCTATGATGTCTCTTACAGATTTACCGCTATCGCTTTGGGGTTATGCTCTAGAGACGGCCGCATTCACACTGAATAGAACACCGTCGAAATCTGCTGAGACGACACCTTATGAACTGTGGTTTAGCAAGAAACCAAAGTTGTCGCTTCTTAAAGTTTGGGGATGCGATGCTTATGTGAAAAGCTTCAACCCGATAAGCTCGAACCCAAATCGGAGAAATGTGTCTTCATAGGATACCCAAAGGAGACAGCTTGGGTACACCTTCTATCACAGATCCGAAGGCAAGACATTCGTTGTTAAGAATGGATCCTTTCTAGAGAAGGAGTTTCTCTCGAAAGAAGTGAGTGGGAGGAAAGTGGAACTTGATGAGGTAATAGTACCTTCTCCCTTACTTGAAAGTAGTTCGTCGCAGTAAAACGGTTTCGAGACACCTACACCAAGTAGTGAGGAAGTTGATGATGTTGATCATGAAACTTCAGATCAAGTTACTACAAGAACCTCGTAGATCAACCAGAGTAAGATCCGCACCAGAGTGGTACGGTAATCCTGTTCTGGAAATCATGCTACTAGATCATGATGAACCTACGAACTATGAAGAAGCGATGGTGAGCCCAGATTCCGCAAAATGGCTTGAGGCCATGAAATCCGAGATGGGATCCATGTATGAAA
Organism: Aegilops speltoides; assembly: GCA_021437245.1. Lineage (NCBI taxonomy): Eukaryota > Viridiplantae > Streptophyta > Magnoliopsida > Poales > Poaceae > Aegilops > Aegilops speltoides. Next base: position 93,518,439 of record CM038147.1, on the reverse strand, counting down.
ACAAAGTATGGACTTTGGTTGACTTGCCCGAGGGTCGGCAAGCAATAGAAAACAAGTGGATCTTCAAGAAGAAGACTGACGCTGACGGTAACGTTATCGTTTATAAAGCTCGACTTGTCGCAAAGGGTTTTCGCAAGTTCAAGGGATTGACTACGATGAGACCTTCTCACCCGTGGCGATGCTTAAGTCCGTCCGAATCATGTTAGCAATTGCCGATTTTATGATTATGAAATTTGGCAAATGGATGTAAAGACTGCATTCTGAATGGATTTACGGAAGAAGAGTTGTATATGATGCAACCGAAGGTTTTATCGATCCAAAGGAGCTAACAAAGTGTGCAAGCTCCAAATGATCCATCTATGGACTGGTGCAAGCATCTCGAGTTGGAATAAACGCTTTGATAGTGTGATCAAAGCATTTGGGTTTGTATGCACTTTTGGAGAAGCCTCAGATTTACAAGAAAGTGAGTGGGAGCTCAGAGCATTTCTCGATATTATATGTAGATGACATATTGCTGATCGGAAATGATATAGAATTTCTGGATAGCATAAAGGGATACTTGAATAAGAGTTTTTCAATGAAAGACCTCGGTGAAGCTGCTTACATATTGGGCATTAAGATCTATAGAGATAGATCAAGACGCTTAATTGACTTTCACAAAGCACATACCTTGACAAAATTTTGAAGAAGTTCAAAATGGATCAAGCAAAGAAAGGGTTCTTGCCTGTTACAAGGTGTGAAGTTGAGTCGACTCAATGCCCCACCACCGCAGAAGATAGAGAGAAATGAAAGATGTTCCTATGCTTCAGCCATAGGCTCTATCATGTATGCAATGCTGTGTACCAGACTGATGTGTGCCTTGCTATAAGCATAGCAGGAGGTACCAAAGTAATCCAGAGTGGATCATCGACAGCGTCAAGAACATCCCAAATACCGAAAAGGACTAAGGATATGTTTCTCGATATGGAGGTGACAAAGAGCTCATCGTGAACGGTTACGTTGATGCAAGTTTTGACACCGATCCGGACGATTCTAAATCGCAGACCGGATACGATTTACACTAAACGGAGGAGCTGTCGGTTGGTGCAGTTCTAAACAAAGCGTCGTGAAGGGATCTACATGTGAAGCGGAATACATAGCAGCTTCGAAGCAGCTAATGAAGGAGTCTGGATGAAGGAGTTCATATCCGATCTAGGTGTCATACCTAGTGCATCGGGTCCAATGAAAATCTTCGTGACAATATCGAGCAATTGCCTTAGCGAAGGAATCCAGATTTCACAAGAGGACCAAACACATCAAGAGACGCTTCAATTCCATCCGGACTTAGTCCGTGGGAGAAATAGAGATTTGCAAGATACACACGGATCTGAATGTTGCGCACCCGTTGACTAAGCCTCTTCCACGAGCAAAACATGATCAGCACCAAGACTCCATGGGTGTTAGAATCATTACTATGTAATCTAGATTATTGACTCTAGTGCAAGTGGGAGACAAGGAAATATGCCCTAGAGGCAATAATAAAGTTATTATTTATTTCCTTATTTCATGATAAATGTTTATCATTCATGCTAGAATTGTATTAACCGGAAACATGATACATGTGTGAATGCATAGACAAAACAACATGTCACTAGTATGCCTCTACTAGACTAGCTTGTTAATCAAAGATGGTTATGTTTCCTAACCATGAACAAAGGAGTTGTTATTTGATTAACAAGGTCACATCATTAGTAGAATGATCGATTGACATGACCCATTCCATTAGCTTAGCACACGATCGCTTAGTATGTTGCTACTGCTTTTATCCATGACATATACATGTTCCTGTAACTATGAGATTATGCAACTCCTGCTTACGGAGGAACACTTTGGTGCTACCAAACGTCACAACGAATCGGGTGATTATAAAGGAGTACTACAGTGTCTCCAAAGGCGATGTTGGGTTGGCGTATTTGAGATTAGGTTTTGTCACTCCGATTGTCTGAGAGGTATCTCTGGCCCTCTCGGTAATACACATCATCAAGCCTTGCAAGCACTACAACTAATGAGTTAGTTGTGAGATGATGTATTACGGAACGAGTAAAGAGACTTGCCGTAACGAGATTGAACTAGGTATTGGATACCGACGATCGAATCTCGGCAAGTAACATACCGATGACAAAAGGAACAACGATGTTGTTATGCGGTCCGACCGATAAAGATCTTCAGAGAATATGTAGGAACCAATATGGGCATCCAGGTCCCGCTGTTGGTTATTGACCGTGAATAGTTCTAGGTCATGTCTACATTGTTCTCGAACCGTAGGGTCCGCACGCTTAAGGTTTCGATGATGCTTATTATGAGTTTATGTATTTTGATGTACCAAGAAGTTCGAGTCCCGATGTGATCACGGACATGACGAGGAGTCTCAAATGGTCGAGACATAAAGATTGATATATTGAAGCCTATGTTTGGAGTTCGAATGGTTCCGGCGAAAACGGAATTTACTGAGTACCGGAGGTTACGGAACCCCGGGGTAAATGGGCCTCGGTGGGCCTCGAGGGAGAAGAGGAGGGCCGGCCAGAGGTGGCAGGCGCCCTCTCCCCAGTCCGAATAGGACAAGGAGGGGGGGCGGCGCCTCTCTCTCTTCCCTCCCCCAATCCTATTCCAACTAGGAAGGGGGGAGTCCTACTCCCTGGGAGTAGGACTCCTCCCGCGCCGCCTCTAGCTAGGCCGGCCGGCCTCCCTCCCTCCTTTATATACGGGGCAGGGGGCACCTTGAACACACAAGTTTGATCTTTAGATCGTTCCTTAGCCGTGTCGCGTGCCCCCTCCACCATATTCCACCTCGGTCATACTGTCATGAAGCTTAGGCGAAGCCTGCGCCGGTGAAACATCAAGATCGCCACCACGCCGTCGTCTTGACGAAACTCTCCTCGACACTCGGCTGGATCGAGTACGAGGGACGCCATCGAGCTGTACGTGTGTCAAGAACTCGGGGCGCCGGAGTAACGGCGCCGGATCGGTCGGATCGCGAGGAGAACGTCGACTACTTCCTCTACGTTGTGATCGCTTCCGCTTCGGGTCTACAAGGGTATGTGGACAACACTCTCCCCTCTCGTTGCTATACATCACCATGATCTTGCGTGTGCGTAGGAAATTTTTTGAAATTACTACGTTCCCCAACACGAAGTCCACGTGGTACTACTAGCGAGACTGAAGTCTCTCTGCAAAAACATAAAATAGGCAAACGTGAGTACAAATGTACCCAGCAAGACTTACATCAGAACTAACTACATATGCATCATTATCAACAAGGGGATGGTGGAGTTTAACAGCAGCAAGCCAGCTTTGACTCGGTGGCTATCCTAAACTACGACTGCAAGTAACCCTTCTGAGGTGGCGCACACGAGTCCACAAATTCACCATATCAATACACCACTATGGATCCGCTCCGTTCCCCTACGAGAACGCCATCCATAGCACTCACGCTTATCTTGCGTATTTTAGAGTATCCACTTTCACTTGTCTATGAACTGTTATAGGCAACCCGTAAGTCCTTTTCATGCAGACACGGCTATTCAATAGATCATATTAACCCCGCAGGGTGTACTTCTTCACACACGCTCTCACCACTTATCGCCGCCACACGACATGTACTCGCAACCTTCAAGCGGAAGCCCAACGTGGGTGTCGGCCACGGCCTACCTAAACACTCAAATCCCTAGTCCAGGTTTATCGCCTATTCGGGTTCCATCCATGAGGAGATCCGCCGGGTTTCGCCACAGCCCCAAACGATGTGAACAGGTTCCGTGACACCAAACGGGCGCCTGTTTATCTGCCACGCAGCATACCGTATCACAGCCCACCCCTACGGTCAGCCAAGGCGCCACGGCCTCCAAAGATACTACAAACACCGAAACTACTTGCAACTCCGGACAGAGGACAAGGGTGATTAAGAAGCCGAGAGGGTCCATTGGTTTCGGGCCCAATGCGTGGTAGTAGCTGAATCATGGATCACAAACACAGAACTCAGTTCCTGAGGACGGCTGCAATGAGACAACCCACCATGTACTCCTACATGGCCTCTCACCGCTACCTTTACCAAATCGTGTTCACACACTTAGCTCACACACAGTAGGACATGTTCACACACCTCTGATTCATCCTCGATGAATCAAACCGACTCAACTCTAAGCAGTAGCAGGCATGACAACAAGCATGTATGAGTAGGCACAACAGGGCTCAAACAACTCCTACTCATGCTAGTGGGTTACATCTATTTACTGTGGAATGACAGGTCATGCAAAGGATAAGGGTTCAGCTACCGCAGCAAGTAACAAATGATTCGTTGTTGTCCTAATGCAGTAAAAGAGAGCAGGAGCGAGAGAGTGGGATTATATCGGAATGAACAAGGGGGTTTTGCTTGCCTGGCACTTCTGAAGATAATATATCTCTTCATCGGTGTCAACGAACTCATCGTCGAAACATCGTCTACCGAGAGGGGGCAATTGCCGGCAACTGAGAAAGAAACCCAATCAATGCAAATGCACAATATGATGCATGATCATGACATGGCAATATGAATGTGTTTTGGACTAATGCACCTAGCTATGATTTAAATGAAGTTGGTTTGAATACATGACTCAAATTCCAACTCCATATATGATTATTTAAATGCCCTTTATTTGTTTTGTCCAAAACAGAGGACAAACATTGTTCAAACATGCATGAAAATGGTACAGATGGATTCCTTGAATTTTTCTGATAATTTTCATATATAATTTGTTTGATTTGGAGCTATGGTTGATTTTATATGAATTTTAGAAGTTTATACAATTTTACGGAATTTCTGTATAAAAATAAATCCAGAAAATACTTATTGCGTCAGCCTGACATCATCGTGACGTCAGCAGGTCAACAGACGGTTCCAGGTCAAACCCGACGCGTGGGGTCCACACGCCGCTGGCTCGATCCACCAACAGGGGTTAATTAGTATTAACTAAAAGTTAATCTAGGCTAATTAGTCCCTGGACCCACACGTCAGTGACTATGGGATTAGCTTAAGTTAATTTTAACACTTAGCTAATTAACAGGGCCGGGGCCGATGTCGATGACCACAGGGGTCAAACCCCAGGTCAAACGGGTCAAACCCCGCCGGTCAAAGTGGTCAGCACGCCGGCGTTTAGCCGCCGGCGAGGGCCGAGACGGCGGCGGGCTTCGGAAAACGCCCACAGGGCACCGTTTGGCGCGCGGAGCACAGCTACGGGATGCGGACGCTCGTCCGCATCCAACCAGGGTGGTGGCGCGGCCGGGGAGTGGCCGGGGTGGCGCCGGCGACGAGCGAGGCGGCGGCCGTGGTTCGGGCGTGCTCGGGGACGGCGATGTGATGTGCAATTGAGACGGCTTTCGCTTAGTTTTGTTTAGGAACGCTTGCGAGTGCAACAGACGGACGCACGCGGGGACCAAAGGTCACTGGGCTTCGCCGGCGACGAGCCCCGTCGGGCGGCGCGATTCGATCGCAGTGGCGCGGTGGCTCGGCATGCAAACGAGGCAAGGGAGAGGGGAATCCATTCAGGGGCTCACGGTGATCACGTTGGGCGGGTCGACGAGCTCGGGGAAGCGGAGACGGCGGCGAATCGACGCGTGCGGCTTCCGGCGACCGAGGAGGAATAAGGTGAGGCAGCCGGCGGTGCAGGCCATCCCAGCGCTCGGGGCCAGGGTGGGGTGAGGCAGCGGACGATGGCGGAGCTTCCAGGCTCGTCGGCGAGGCGTGGGGTGGTCGGTGGCCACGGCTGCGGCGGTCGGCGGCGACGGCAGCGCTCGGCCGCGTGCAGGGAGAGAGCAGAGGAGGGAAAGGGCGTTCGGGAGAGAGTGAGAGGGGACCGGGGGGGTGCGTGGCGTCGTGGAGGCGTCCAGGAGGAGCCAAGCAGCCGGGAGGAGGAGGTGGCCGGGCGCGTGGCTGCAAACGCCACCGCGCAGCTTCGGGGCGAGGGGGAGGAAGACGACAGGGGGAGGAGGCTAGGTGGGCTGGGCCGGCACAGCGCCAGGCCAGATGGGCTGCACAGGAACTGGGCCGGTAAGTGGCCAGGTATCCTCTCTCTCTCTCTTTTAGTTGTTTTGTTTTTCTATTATTCTGTAACTTCAGGGCTTTATTAAAAATAGTTAGCCACCTTCAGAAATACTGAAAATAATCATAGGATCTGTTTAGACTAATTCTAACAGCCCACACTTATTTCAGAATTATTTGAGCATTTAAAATATTTACTAACATTTAAATGCCCGATGCAAAGTACATATGAGTTAATTCAAGGACCAAATATGTCATGGAAAATGTGCAACACCTCTGGTTATGGTTCTAGCATTTTCCAGAAATGATGAACATTTTTGAAAGCAATTTGGAATTCACTGAAAATATTTTAGTTGAACCTAGTGAATTCCTTTGATGCTAGGGTTTAGTCAATCCCCATTTCAGGTTTAAATGAAATTTAAACATGATGCAACACTCTAATGCATGCTCTAGGCATTGACAGAACTAGGGATGTGACAATAACGGAACGTAAGGTACCAAAACATGGGAGCCGGGCAAACCCAACTATTGACCCAAGACATGATTCGGAGCCGATGCATATAATGCTATAAGTTCGGGGTGCCGCACTTGTGAAAGTGTTCGGACTTATCACACCATAATGTGGGGAACTTAAGCCCCTGGTGTATTTAGCCGTACCAAAGTGTACGGATGCAACATGTCATAAGTGAACATATGTATGAGAAAGGAATGCAGTAGTAGGCAAAAAGCGATGCATTGTTTATTCAGAAAATACTGTCATGAGTGCAGAACGATGCAAATAGTGCGGTAAGCAAGGGATGGGGCTATTTAGCGTGTTCCCCTCCAGGGGTAGGCTGCGGAATGGTGTGTAAAACAGGTATAATGCTCGTAATGGAGACCACCTGGATACTCGCCGTAGCTTTTCTCCTTCCCACAGCTGTTGCATCGTGAGTTCGCAGTCTCATCACGGACAGGCCTCCGTAAATGGAGTCCTGAGGATAAGAAAAAAGGAAAGAAAAAGGATGACACACTTGGGAGCCCCTGGTGTGGTTGAGCCGCACTCTGCGCCTGCCGTGGTCGTGCCCCTCCCCCTATGGCCATGGTATCTCCAGAGCGTAATGATGTACGCGAAGTACTGGTCTTGCAATTTTGCGAGGGCTGGGGTTGGGGCCGCATTGCTACGCGTGCTCGGAATGTGCCAGGTGGTCTTGTTGTAGGTTACTCCGGGCGCGCTTAGCAGTGTCCGATCGCTTAACAGTCGGACTCGAGAATTGCCTTAAGAGGCTGCTCTGCACTTCTTCCACGAGAGCTGCTGTATGCTCCTCCGTTCGGAGGGAGCGTTCAGTGTTTCCGTTGACCGTGATGACAACTCGAGGGCCTGGCATCTTGAGCTTGAGGTATGCATAGTGCGGCACCGCATTGAACTTTGCAAAAGCAGTTCATCCGAGCAGTGCATGATAGCCGCTGCGGAACGGAACTATGTCGAAGATTAACTCCTCGCTTCGGAAGTTATCCGGGATCTCAAAACCACTTCCAGCCAGAATCGAGCCTGCATAATTGGCCTCTACACCTGGTATGACGCCTTTGAAGGTCGATTTGTGGGTTTAATCTTGAGGGGTTTATACCCATCTTGCGACTTTGTATCCCGGTAAAGTAGGTTCAGCACGCCGCCGCCCATCGTGACTCTAGTGAGTGAAACCCATCGATTTATTGGGTCTAGAACCACGCGGCGAACCCGCCATGGCGGATGTTGGTGGGTGGTCCTTTGATCAAAAGTGATCGGGCAGAGGACCATGGGTTGAACTTGGGGCGACTGCTCCATCGCGTATACGCCCATGAGTGCACGCTTCCGCTCCCTTTTGGGTATGTGGGTTGCGTATATCATGTTCACCGTCCACACTTGTGGGGGGAAACCCTTCTGTCCTCTATTGTTCGGCGGCCGGTTCTCTTCTTCGTCATCGCTATGCAGCCCCTTGTCATTGTTTTCAGCAATTAACTTGCCTGCCTGCTTGAATACCCAACAATCCCTACTGGTTTGATTAGCTGGCTTTTCGGGGGTGCCGTGTATTTGGCACGAGCGGTCGAGTATTCGGTCCAAATTGGACGGACCCGGAGTGGTTCTTTTGAATGGCTTTTTCACGACCGGTTTGAGCCTCGTAAATCCGCATTGACCGCCGATCTCGAGATATCGCCAATTACGCGCGTTTGTGCTTGTTGCGACGTGACCTGCCATTGCGGTCCTTGGTATCCGGACTGCCAGGATTTTTGTTGAGGTTGTTACTGCGGGCTAGCCAGCTGTCCTCTCCCGCGCAAAAGTGGGTCATGAGTGATGTGAGGGCTGCCATGGATTTCGGCTTTTTCTGTCCCAGGTGCCGGGCAAGCCACTCGTCGCGGATGTTATGTTTGAAGGCTGCGAGGGCCTCCGCATCTAGAGAGTCGACGATTTGATTTTTCTTGGTTAAGAACCATGTCCAGAATTGTCTGGCCGATTCGTCTGGCTGTTGAATTATGTGGCTTAGGTCATCAGCGTCTGGTGGTCGCACATATGTGCCCTAGAAGTTATCAAGGAATGCGGCTTCCAGGTCCTCCCAACACCCAATTGATTCTGCTGGCAAGCTGTTAAGCCAATGCCGAGCTGGTCCTTTAAGCTTGAGTGGGAGGTATTTGATGGCGTGACGATCATCACCGCGGGCCATGTGGATATGAAGGAGATAGTCTTCGATCCAAACCGCGAGGTCTGTTGTGCCATCATAGGATTCAATGTTCACAGGTTTAAACCCTTCGGGGATTTGATGATCCATTATGTCGTGGTGAACGAACACCTATGAGGCAAGGCCCCTTTTCGGTCTGGCAGGGAGCGGAGGGCGCACGAAGAGCAGATCGAGGTCGAGCACGCGAGGGATTTTACCCAGCTTCGGAGCTCTCCGGAGAGATAAAACTCCTACTGCTGCTTTGTGTTTGTATTTGTTCTTGCTTGAGAGCGTGGGTATGCTGTAGTCTCGAATGAGTCGAACCCCTTCTACGTGCGCATGGGCCTCCTTTTTATAGTCTAAAGGGGTCAGCGACAGGTGGCAACGCAGAAAGAGGGGTAAAAAAGTAAAAACGTGGGTTGGTACAACCGCTATCAACAGTGCCCCCTACCTAACTCTAACGGCAGGGGACAAGGGCATTTAATGCCCGTCCGGTCGTCCAAACAGTGCAGGAAGCGACCGTTAGGGGCGCCACCGATCGCCACGATGGCCTCCTCGTCATCTTCTCTTGCCACCTCGCACCGCTTGGCTGCGCAGCTACCCGCCACATGAACCAGGAGCGATCCTGCGGCGACACGTTGTCGGATGCGCTGGGGCATGGGCGCAGAGTGGTGGCTTCACCGCGACAAGTGCCTTGCCGCGGTCTCTGTCTTGTCGCACCCGCAAGCTTGCCGCTCGTCGGGTCTTGCCGGGACGCGCGGTGCGTCGCGGCAAATTTTCTCTCAAGTGCCTTGAGTTATTTTTCCGCAAGCTCCTCTTGCCGGGTTCTTATCCTTCCCGCAAGCTTCTCTTGCCGGGCCTTGTCTTCTCGATTAACACTTTGTTCTTGAATGGCAGTAATATGAATAGTGGAGGGTCTTGGCGGGCCCAGACAAGCCTTGCCGCGGACGCCTTCGATGCGCCTGCAGACAAGTTCGGGTACTAAGGTACCCATACTTTAGTACACCGACAGAGCCCCGGCTGGGCCATACACGGTGCCGAAGCGCTGTTGGGCCAGGCCCAAAACAGGCACGGCACGCTGCCCTGGGTCCAAACCAAATCCACTCTGTATCCACCGCGTCCTCTCGTAACGGCACGCGTCAATCGCGGCGTCGTGGGAGAGATCGTGGGCAATACTTAAATCAAGGAAATGCGTAACGTTCGCCTCCCCTGTTTATAAGGAGAGGAAACAGGGCCGTTCCCCCAGCTTCGCCACTTGCAGTTCCTTCCTCCGAAAGCTCCGCTGCTCCCCTCCGCTCCCCAAGCCGAAAGAGAGCAGCGCTCCGCCGCCCGTTGCTGCCCGTCGCCCTCAACACTTCCGCGCTCCTTCGCCGCTTCCGCCATGGCTCCGAAGACCGGCAAGACCACGAAGTCGGCCGAGGCGTTGTGGCTTGAGGCGCTGCGCAAGGAGCGAGTGCTTTTCCCTCCTGAGCTCACCCCGAAGGCGCTGCGGGAGGAGTTCTAGCTCTTCTGGTCGACGGAGACGCGGGCGCATCCGCGCACGCCGGTGCTCTACGCCGAGGCTTCCAAATCGAAGCGGTGCCCAAAAGGGTACTATTTCTTTCCGGTGTTCTTCTATTGCGGGCTCTGCCCACCTTTTTCTGATTTCTTCTGCGACATCATGAATACCTACGGGTTTCATCTTCTTGATTTCACCCCCAACGCCGTTCTGACAATGGCGGTTTTCGCACACCTCTGCGAGAACTTCGTTGGCATCCACCCAAGTGTTGCTCTTTTTCGCCATTATTTCACCCCCCGAGCCGAGAAAGGAGAGCCATTGGCTGGCGAATCGCCTGGACCTCACGAATCGGCATGAAGGAGGTGTATCCGCGGGCGAGCTCCTGACAAGTGGGATGAGTGGAGGCGGAGTGGTGCTGGATCTGTGATGCCAATCCGCAGCCATTCACCAACCTGCGCGCCAGCTCGGGTAGTTCGCGCGCGCGATCGGCGCGCTGTTGCGGACGACGCCAAGCTGAAGATTGCCACCACCCGAATCCTCCGCTCGAGCTTGCGGGCTCACAGCAGAGGCAGCTGGCGCGATTTCTTCGCCGTCAGACGCCTTTGCGTAAGAGGGGAGGCCCGCTTGCGCTTTGGCGGCCCGGCGGATATCATGAGGCTGCGCCCAGGCCTCAATTTCAACTTCACAGTTCTGGAGCTTGACGGGATGCTGAAGGAGCTGTTCAAGCATGACGCCAACCATCCAGAGTGGTTCAGGCTGCCGTAGGGCGTCATCCCATTGTGCAACAACTCCCAGCGCGATCGCATCTGCGCAATGATGCCAGAGTGCGATTCGCACGGGATAATCCCAACCTGGATGGAGCCCGCCGATGACGTCGTGCAGCAATTCTTCGATGGCTTGACGGAGGTAGCAGTCAATGCCGACGAGAAGAAGCTCCTCACCCGCGACACCACCGAGGACGAGATGCGCTACATCGCCACCAGGGCCGAAGAGGCGGCAGCAGCCGCCGCCGCGGGTGAGTTCGGCTTCACGCTGGAGGAGGCAGAGGGAGCCGAGGCGGCAAGCCTTGCCGACAGGGAGGACCTTGCAGGAGAGGTCGTTGGCGAGGGGGAGCCCGAGGCCGAAGCGAGCGAGCCCGCCGAGGGCGCGAGCGGCCAACCGTCTTCGAGCAGCTTGCCGCAGGCGGAGCCCCCAGCGCAGCCTCAATTTCAACCACGAAGGCGCCTCCGTCGAGTTGGGGATACGGCAGGGGGACAGGCAGGCCAGCAGCCGAGGCGCCGTGGGACACGCTCCACCGCAGCAGCATCTTGCTGCTGCTGGAGGGTCCCGAGTGCTGCGCCGCAACCGAGGCGGGTCTTCCCGGCCGCCACACTGATCTTGCCGCAGCTTCCGCAAGAACGCCCAAGGGAGCCTACTCTCCGCCTCGCCAAGCAGAAGGGTACAGATTTGACCTCTCTGCGCTGAGCTCCGACGACGAGGAGGAAGAGGAGGGAGAGTAAGGCTCTCTCCTTGCTGTACTTGTCTTTCTTCAATCTTTGTTGTTGCTTGTCTTGTATTTGACTTGCTTCTCTCTGAATTCCTGCTCTATTTCAGGACTCTGGCCGAGAGAGCGGTGAAGAGGGCCAAGGTCCCTATGGTTGTCATCGAGGACGATCCTGCTGTGATGGCAGAAGACACGTCCGAGACCACCTTGACGGACCCGATTCCTTCTCCTCAAGAAGAGCCTCAAAGACAGCCCCCAGCGTAAGTGTTTGGTTCACTTCTGTTGTGGGGCGCGCATGGGTGCTTCTTCTTTGCTAACATCTTGATTGTTGATTTACTTGTGTAGGAGCAGAACAGGCCCACCAGAGCAGCGAAACCGCCTGGAGGTGCTGCTCTGCTTGACTACACCGCCAAGGGGCGATTCTCCGACAAGGAGCGCCCCCGGCAAGGAGAGGTCCCCGCAAGGAGGGAACCGTGAGCCCCAGTGGTGGAACCCATGGTCACGGAGCCCAAAGACAGTAACACTCCTTGTCGAAATTTTCCTTGGTTTTTCTTCTCGATCTTCTTTCTTCTTTTTTGGATATTTGTTGACTTCTCCTTCCTCTCCCCGTCCTCGATCCCTCTCTTGCAGACTGATGGAGACCGAGGCCACCGGCGAGAAGGCGACGCTGCAACACCGGGATGCCGCCGACGAGGAAGAGGCCGGCGCCGATGAACCCGGCCGACGAAGAAGCCGCCAAGGCCGCGCAGAGCCGGCGAGGGACCCGCGATCGTACTAACGACCGGAGGACACAGAACGCAAGGCGCTGCACCGATCACCGACCCTCCACTGCTGATGCAGCGCTGGCTCGAGGAGCCCCAGCCAGCGATACTTGAAGGCCGGGCGAGGGCGATACATCAAGCTTCCCCGGGCGCCGAGCCTGTGGCACCGGTTGAAGGAGAGGAGTTTGATGGGGAAGTACTCGCCTCTGCTGGGCTAGCAATGGTTGACGCGCCGCAGCAAAGGGGCGAAGTTTGAGGAGGAGCAATCGCCCGGGAAGTTGGTGTCACTCTATCGCGCCCGAAGCGAAGCTTGAGTCCGGAAGCGCTTGTCGCGTGGGCAGGAGTTGACATAGAGAAGCATGCGAGGAGCTCAAGAGCCAAGAACCAGAGGCCCTCCGATCCATTGCGGAGGAGAGGCGCAACTTGACGAGGCAAAGAAGGCGTTCATCCTGGAAAAGGCTGAGGCCAAGGAGCAGCAGAGGCTCGCCGCCGAGGAGATGTCCAGGCGGGAAGGTGAGCTGACGCAGAAGAAGGTGAACCTGGACAGCCACGAGGAGGAGCTCGATGCACGAGAAGAATCACTTGGCGGGGCGCTCAAGGAGGCAAAGGACGCTGCCGCGGCCGCCGAGGCCGCCAAGAAGGAGTTAGAGGAGAAAGTGGCACAGCTGGAGGCGGATATGGGAAAGAAGAATGAAGAGCTTGCCGCACTCCAGCGCGAACGCGAGAAGGATGCACTTGCCCATGGCGATCTGCAAGTTCAACTCGCCAAGAAGACCAAGGAACTGAACGCCGCCAAGGAGTCAAGCGCTGATCTGGAGATGAAGCTGGCCACCTTGACAGAGACGCTGGACGCTGCCAAGAGGCGAGAGGATGACTTGAAGAAAGAGCTCAAGGGCAACGAGGAGCTGTTGACGAGGGCCGCCGAGACTCATAACACCTTCAGGGCTACAGTGGAGCTCTGGACAGAGGGCCTCGTCAACATTGCTGCATCCATCGACGAGGAGCTGGCGGAGCTGGACTTGGCGGGCTTTGGGTACTCTTCCGACGAGAACCTCCAGCCCAGCGCCAAGCTTACTCTTTTCTTCAAGGGTGTGGTGATGGCTCTCCAGCAGCTCCGGGAAAGGATCCCGAAGAAGATGGCCGACGAGTCGCGTGCAATCTGCGCCAAGGTCTTGGAGAAGGTGTTGGTGAAGATACTCTTCCGCAACCCGGGCCTCGACCTTTCCCGCGTCCTCAAGAAGCTGCCGGCGGGTGCCGATCTTGAAGAACTCAAAGCCATCGTCGCACCCATCGCGGACAAGGTCAATGAAGTCAGGAGGGTCGACGGCGAGCGCCTGGATTAGGCCACCCTTTTTCTCCTTTTTCTTGCTGCTGCTAGATATGTCATAGGAACAACCCATTAGAGCGCGGCAAGTTATTTATTGTAATATAACTTTATTTTGGGTACTATCTGCCTTGTTACTTCCTTTATTCGGTTCCATTCCTTGTATGTTTTTACCCTTACGCTTTTAGGGAACTTGCCGGTGCAAACACACTTGCATGAGCGCCGAGTCGCGAACATCGCAGACTTCTTTGGCGGTGTTGCCTCCGGCAAGAAACCTTGTCTGGGCTAGTCGCAGCACACTTTCATTGTTGAGCGGACTCGAAACAAAGTAAGGGCGCAACTTAGCCACGAGCCAGTTCCTCCGCGCACAGGTTTTCCATACAAGGCACGGTCGTTCAAGGAATATAACTTAAAAATTTAAAACTGACTGTGTTTAAACTTCGGCAACTTAGCTTTTCTGTCATTTGTGTCCCGGCAAGGCTTATGCTTCTTTGAACGATGCCTAGTCCACATCATTATCTTTTCCTTCTTCCCCCCTCCGGTGAACTTGTGGGCGGAGGAATCTTCTCTTTGAGCAAAGGAAAGAAGAGAAAATAAAGTTATGGAGCCTTAAGGCTCGTTATTGCTTACCGGGGGCAAGTTCTTCACAAAGTGTCAGTGTGTACATGCTAAAAAGGAAAAGGCATGAATTTTGACAACATGTACTGAACATACGATCTTTATTTATGCACGGGATCTGTGCCCGGCTTTGTACAAAGGGTTACATGCAACAACGGCAAGGCTTGTACAAAAGGTGGTTGCCGGGACAGCATGTTCCGGCAACCGCGCCTTATGGGTAAAACTTACGAAGATGCTCTATGTTCCAAGAGTTGCTCACCGGAATGCCATCTTCGGTTTCAAGGCGGACAGCACCAGGCCTAGTGACTCGCTTTACCCGATAAGGGCCTTCCCACTTCGGCGTCAACTTGTTGGAATTTTTGGCGGATTGAACGCGCCGAAGAACAAGGTCGCCTTCCTCGAAGCTTCTGGCATTAACTTTGCGGCTATGGTAGCGGCGCAAAGCTTGCTGGTAACGAGCAGCTCGTACAGCAGCTTGAAGACGATCCTCCTCGAGGAGCAGCGCGTCATCTTGCCGCAACTGCTCTTGCTCAAGCTCATCATAAGCGAGCACTCGAGGCGATCCGTATACGAGTTCCGTGGGGAGAACTCCTCTGCTCCGTAGACAAGAGCAAAAGGTGTCTGGCCAGTGGCTCGATTTGGCGTCATCCTGATCGACCAAAGAACCACCGGCAGCTCCTCGATCCAATTTCTTCCGCACTTGTGCAGCCTGTCGAAAGTTCTGGTCTTGAGTCCGCGCAGCACTTCAGCATTTGCCCTCTCCGCTTGACCGTTGCTTCTCGGGTGAGCAACAGAAGCGAAGCAGATCTTGGCGCCAAGATCTTGGACGTACTGCATGAAGGTGCGGCTCGTGAATTGTGTGCCGTTGTCGGTGATGATCCTGTTAGCGACTCCGAAACGGCAAACAATTGACATGAAGAACTTGACTGCTGATTGTGCTGTCACCTTCCTCACTTCCTCCACCTCCGGCCACTTCATAAACTTGTCGATTGCCACATACAAGAATTCGAAGCCCCCGACAGCTCGGGGAAAGGGGCCGAGGATATCGAGCCCCCAGACCGAAAATGGCCAGGACAAAGGGATTGTTTGGAGAGCTTGAGCTGGTTGATGTATTTGCTTGGAGTGTAACTGGCACGCTTCACACTTGGTTACTTGTGCAGTTGCATCCTGGAGGGCTGTCGGCCAGAACAAACCTTGCCGGAAGGCCTTGCCGGCAAGTGCTCTTGCGCCAATGTGGTGACCACATATGCCTCCATGTATCTCTGCCAACAGCTCTGTCCTTCTTCCCAGGAAATGCACTTCAATTTCACTCCGTTGAATCTTCTTCTATACAGTATGTCATCGACAAACTGGTACATACTCGATTGCCGGGCTACTTTCTCTGCTTCTTCTTGCTCTTCGGGAAGTTCTCCTGTTTGAAGGAAATGGACGATCTGCTGTGCCCATGCCGGAGCCTGTGGCTCGACGACAAGGACTAAAGGCGCAAATGCTGCTGCGGGAACATCTGCTTCTACGGCAAGAATCTGGGATCCTGCCGGAACATGATGCTCCCCGACAAGCGTGTCGGGACACAACTTGTCGGGAGCATCTGCTTCAACGAAACAAACCCTAGGGCTTGTCGGAGCAGACTGCTCCTCAGCACTTTCTGTGTTGATCCTGGGGACCTTCTTGGCGGCGGCTTCGGGGACCTCTGCCGGAAAGCAGTCGCCAGTAGCCAACTTTCTCTTCTTGCTCTGTCCAGCTGATGGTGTTACACATGGCTGAGTCAGCTTGAGCACAAAAATTCCTGGTTCCACAGGTAACTTGAGTGCGGCGCACTTTGATAGGCCGTCTGCAATATCATTCTGAGCTCTTGGAACATGTTCCATCTGCAGGCCATCAAAATGCTCTTCCAGCTTCCTAACTTCATCAATGTAGGCTTCCATCAGCGGACTCTGATAATCTTTGTTAACTTGGCGGACAACAAGCTGTGAGTCACCCCTGACAATAAGCTTCTTGATCCCAAGTTCTGCCGCGATCCTGAGTCCGGCAAGCAAGCCTTAATACTCTGCAGTATTGTTTGTTGCTTGCTCCTTGGGAAAGTGCATTTGGATCACGTACTTGAGGTGCTCTCAAGTGGGTGCTACGAGTAACACACCCGCACCGGCGCCTTGCAGCGAGAAGGCACCATCAAAGTACATGACCCATTCCTTGCTTGCTTCCTTGACGGGGATGCTCTTCTCCGGAGTTTCTTCATCAGGTGTTGGCGTCCACTCCGCTATGAATTCTCCCTTTGCTCGGCTCTGGATAGTTGAAGTACTTTCAAACTTGAGGCCAAAGCTTGACAGTTCCAGTGCCCACTCGACAATCCTGCCTGTTGCTTCTGGATTTTGCAATATCCTCTTCAACGGAAAGCGAGTGACAACTATGATCTCATGTGCTTGAAAATAATGGCGCAACTTCCTCGAGGCCATGAGAAGGCCGAAAAGCAACTTTTGCACTCCAGAGTATCTTGATCTAGCCCCCTGCAGAAGGGAACAGACAAAGTAAACTGGGCGCTGCACCATCTTCTTCTGTTTCTCTGCCTGTGGTTGCACAGATTCATCCTTGTCGGGACCAGAGCTTGACGGAGAAGCCCCCTGCTTGTCGCTAGACTCGCTTGCCGCGGCTGCTGGCTCATCATCTGCCTCCCTCTCCACTACTAACGCAGCACTAACCACTTGATTGGTTGCCGCTAGATACAGCAGCAACTTCTCTTGTGGTTTAGGTGCAACAAGTATCGGAGTAGAAGACAGGTATCTCTTCAAGTCCTGTAGTGCAGCCTCCGCTTCCGGAGTCCATTTCATTGGACCTGCCTTTTTCAAAATTTTGAAAAATGGGAGGGCGCGCTCGGCAGACTTAGAGATGAACCTACTGAGAGCAGCAATGCAGCCGGCAAGCCTTCGCACATCCTTGACGTGCTTCGGGGCTTCAATCTGCTCGATAGCCTTAATCTTGTCGGGGTTGGCTTCAATCCCCCTCTGGGACACAAAGAACCCGAGAAGCTTGCCGGAAGGAACTCCAAACACGCACTTCTTGGGGTTCAACTTGAGGTTGACCTTGCGCAGATTTGCAAAAGTTTCCTCCAATTCTTGAACCAAAGTTTCTCTATCTTTGCTCTTGACCACTATATCATCCATGTATGCTTCTACATTCCTGAGCAGCTGTGGCTCATAAGCATGACTGACTACTCTTGCAAACGTCGAACCAGCATTCTTTAGTCTGAAAGGCATTCGTACAAAGCAGTACGTGCCACATGGAGTAATGAATGCGGTTTTCTCTTCATCCTCTTACGCCATGAAGATCTGGTGATATCCTGAGTATGCATCAAGAAATGAAAGCAGATCACATCCTGCTGTGGAGTCGACAATCTGGTCAATGCGCGGCAAGGGAAATGGATCTTTGGGACAGGCTTTATTAACATCCGTGAAGTCAATACAAAGCCTCCACTTCCCGTTTGCCTTGCGCACAACTACTGGATTGGCTAACCACGTTGGATGGAGTACTCCTCGGACGAGGCCTGCTGCTTCCAACTTCTTGATCCTCAGCGCGTGCCTGAGCTGGCCCCTGGTTTGGCCGAAGAGCCAGATTCGTTTGGGGGCGGGGGACACCACCCCAAAGACAACACCGCCAGTCATGCCGGCGCCAAGTCGGCCCCATGGCAAGACCGCCGTAACGGTGCGGACAACCCTATGCCCTGGATCCAAACATGCATATGGCACGAGGATCGAACGACGACGCACGCGACGGCGATACATTTGGCAACGTCGATCAAGACTTTGCCGATCATGGGTGCGATGGCGACTTCATGGGGCCTCCTTCTCAAGAACCAAACCCAACAAAGGGCGTGTGCGATCTAGCTGGTACCGCGGAGAAGCCAAGTTGCAACAGCGCGATGCAGCGTTCAGCTCTCGAGAGCGCCTCCACCTGCCGACTTCACCGAGCCTCGGATAGGCGAGGTGCGAAATATTATCAGCCCCAACACACTCAAGAAGGCGGTCGTGAGCAGAACTCGGTCCCATTACGGGAGAAGAAGAAGGCACGCAAAAGAAAGACTAAGAAGGGTGCGAGCCAGCCGGCACCGAAATGCGATCCGTGCTCAGGCGGGCCACCTTCACCGCAGGATATCTCGAGGAGGGTGCATGTGGCGGGTAGGGCGATGCTACCGACAAATATGCTCAATGCTGCAACCGTGCTATCACGAGTCTGCATGATGTTGTTCTTGCTTTGGAGAAGCGGCGTCTCGAGAGAAGGATGTGGCATACCGGTTTTCGCGGCCAAGGTGCCAGAGGGCAAGGGCTTTGTGGATAACTCCATCGGGCGTCGATCGTCCTGCGTTTGATGACATCCACGCTATGTTGAACCTTCATCCGCTGCACTACACCTTCGTTCGGCTATTTTATTTGAGTATGGAGATGCGGATCATTAGCGACAAGACCGGGACATCGTGATAGTCGACCCCTTCTACATGCATGCCAAGATCTTGGGCAGCGGCGGGGACCGGCAAGTCACGAGTTCTTACCTCGGCGTCATTCGGCAAACCAAGATAAGGATAACTTCCTCGTGCCTTACTTTCCGAGTAAGTCCTCCTCAACCGCCCGTAACATATATGAATTCTTACATTTCGATCGTTTTCTTTTAACATTCCATGTTTTCTGCAGGACACACACCGTTGCGCTCATCCTCCTAAGCCCCAAATATTCCATGGCCACGTATTTCGACCCGGACCGTCAGTCGAACGTAGACTACACAAATGTAAAGAAGGTTCTTGATGATGTTCTCCCCGGCTACGGCAAATCTAGAGGCACCTTCACCAGGCCTAATCGTAAGTACGGCAAGCATGTGTTCTCACACAATACGACGTTCTGCTGCGTCAAGCAGCCGCTTTGGCGGTCGAAGGGTGCCTACTCGCCATCCATCACATGCGGGCGATCGTACGGGACCATCATCAACTTCTGCTACCGAGTAAACTCAAAGATTGGGCAAAGAGCGTGTTGGCAATCCAGGACGCGGACCTCCGACAAGAATTCTTTCGCATCCAGTCGGTGTCGGGGCTTTTCTCTGCGGCCTCGAGCATCTATGGGGCACTGGGGGCCCCTTCTGGTTCGGCACGGGAGCGGGGGTCGCGCGCAGAGCAGATCGAGGTCGGGCGCACGCGGGGAGACGGGCAATCTTTACCCAGCCGTGGCTCTCCCGGAGATAACACCCCTACCGCTGCTTTGTGTTGTTATTTGATCTAGCTCGAGCGTGCGGCGTATGGTGGTGGTGCTGTGGGTGTCGAACGGACCAACCCTCCCACGTGCGCTGGGCCTCCTTTTATAGTCTGAAGGGGTACCCACGGTGGCAGCGTGGGAAGAGGGGTAGAAATGTAAAACGCAGGTTGGTACAGCAATTGCATAACATGCCCTACCTAACTCGACGGCGGGGACAAGGGCATTAAATGCCCGTCTGGTGCCCAACAAAGGCAGGAGGAGTGATTGTTAAGTGAGCCACGGTTGCCACGATGGCGCCTCTGTCGACTCCGTTCGCCACCTCGCTCCGCATGGCTGTGTGGCGCCTCGCACGTGCCCTTGGGTGGCTTGGTGACGGCGCGTCGCCGGGTGCGCTGGAGTTGGGTGGCAGCCTTGCCGCGGCAAGTGCTTTTCCGCGGGCCTCTTGTTGCGCCGGCAAGCTTGCCGGCCGCTGGGCCTTGCCGGGCGCCTTGGGCGCCGCGCAAGTCTTCCGTGATGCCTGGTTGTCCTTCCCGGCAAGCTTCTCTTGCCAGGGCTTTCGTGTTCTTGGCTAGTACTTTGTTCTATAATGGCAGTAATTCGGAGTGGTGGAGAGCCACGCCGGGCGTTCGACAAGCCTTGCCGCGGGGTGCTGCGACTGCCCGTGCACAAGTTCGGGGTACTAAGGTACCCCCTACTTTAGTACACCGATAGGAGCCCCCGGGCCTGGGCCATACACGGTGCCGAGCGTTGTTGGGCCAGGCCAAAACAATCTGCAAACACGCGTGGCCTGGGTCCGCACAACGGGGCTCGCGCCCACCGCACTCCCATAGCGCACGCGTCTATTGCGGCGTCGTGGGAGACGTGGGTGGCGTTGGCGATCTTTAAGGCATCCACCCCCGTGATCATGGCGCAGGGCGAGGTCACTTCGCCCGTCGCCCCGACTCCTGCTTTTTCGCCACGCAGCTCACATGCGCGGGGGGTCATGGGCGGCGAAGGTGGGAGACCGAGCCGTCACGGGCGGAGATGGCGAGTCGGCCCCGCTCCTCTGCTCTCCTCGCTCCCTGATTGGCTGACTGGGGCGGCTGAGCCCCCACCTCGCCCTTTAAAAGGGGCGGAAGGGGAGCACAATAGTCTCGCACTTCTTCTTCTCCTTTCGTCTTCAATTGTCACTACTCTTCTCCCCATCTGCCATGCAGGGAGGGAATCCTAGTCCTTCAACGGTGGCAGCGAGGGTCGCCTCCAGGCAGCACGCCTCTCCTATCCCTTTTGTGGTGGCGAACCGCCACAAGGGGAGAGGGAGGGCGCAGGCCAGACGAGGTCGAAGACGCGGTCGAGGCGCCGGGGAGAGGTGGCCGGGCGAGCGCCTCCCTGTCTCCGCCAGCTGCTCCTTTCCTCGGGCGGTCCACACCGAGGCGATCCTCGGGAGTTCTTCATCAAGCTGCGCCGAGCACCTCGCCGCCGCCTCCGGCTGCCGGCCCCGTTCGCGAGCGCAATGGAGCCGGATCCGCCCGAGATGTTGGAGTTGCGCATGAGAGGCTGCAGGATCAGCGGCACTCGAGTGAGTGTCGTGTCCCCAGCCCCCAGCGTGATGTTCTTCGACCGAGGGTGGAAGACGTTCGCCCGCATCCACAGCTTGACGACGGGGTTTACCCTCCATTTTAAGTTAATGGAGGGCGACCTTCTCGCCGTCAAGGTCTTCGGGGACTCCGGCACCCGAGCAAGGTGCTGCGTGGATAGCTCCTCCGATAGCGAAGGCCCCTCCTCGAGCGAGTGTGACGAGGAGGGGAGCGACAGCGACGACGACGAGGATGGCGGGTCCGACTAGGCGTCGGACGCTGCCTCGCGCGCCACCGGCGACCCCATCATCCGGTCGCCGCCTTCAACTCCCCGGGCCGTCTCCTTGGGCGGTGGCGTGAGGAGGCTGCGGAAGAGGAAGAGGGTGGCGGCAAGGCCGTCAAATCGAATCTGAGGCGAGGAGCCCTCGGCAGGCCGACGTTCCACCACCCGTCTTCAAGCTCGCCTCCGGCGCCTCCGTCTCCGCCAAGCTCTGGCGGCCCCGGAAGTTCTCTTGGTGTCTTCTGGCGCCGTAGCTCTCCTAGCGCCCCTTCGCCCTCCCCAAAGAAGCTTCTCTTGCCGGGGACTCCTTGACCTACCTCCTGAACAGAGAAACAGGAGGGGGATTACGGGCACCTTATCTTTTAATTTGTAAGCCTTCGGGCTTTAGCTGCATTTAAAATCTGTAATCCTCTCTGTCATGTTTTTCATCCTCTTATGGACTTGTACTAAACTGGGATGTTTTTAATGAAAAAGAGGGGAACGCTTGTCGGGCTAAGTCCTTTACTTGACCTTGTGCTTTGTACATTCCCACCCTACGCTTCTAGGGGACTTGCCGGGGCGAACACACTTGCTGAGTACGGGACGTCAGCAGCCCGCTGGCGGTGTTGCCTCCGGCAAGAAAACCTTGCCGGGCCAGTTGCAGCGCACTTGTGTTGTTGAGCGGACTCGGAAACAACCCAAGGGCACAACTTAGCCGCGACTCGGCTCCTCCGCGCACGGGTTTCTTTTTACAAAGCACACTCGTTCAAGGACGCGGCCCCGCCTTCCCCGATCCACAAGAGGATGCATGACGAGGGATGAGAAACTTATCTGACTCCGTAGCTTCCCGGCGACCTTGGTTTGCCGGGAGAGGAACCTTGGCACTCGCAGCCCCCAACGAAGCTGGCTAGACAGGGCCTGTGCGCCAGCGCGCCATTCTGGCTTCTCTTTGCCACTGTAATCATAGCCATGAAAATAACTGAGACAGCGCTGTAATAAGCTATCCTTTCATGATGTGACTCTACCACGCGATGCCATGCTTTGCCCTTCGTATGTTCACACTCTACGCTTCTAGGAAACTTGCCGGGGCGAACACACTTGCTGAGTGCGGAACATCAGCAGCCCGATGGCGGTGTCGCTTCCGGCAAGAAACCTTCTCAGGCCAGTTGCAGCGCACTTGTATTGTTGAGCGGACTCGGAAACAAAGCAAGGGCGCAACTTAGCCGCGAGTCGGTTCCTCCGCGCAGAAGTTTCTCATACGAAGGCTGCCCCATGGCAAGGCTCGCTATGTTATGCCCTCTGTTTCGTTGTATCCCTTGTACGTTTTTAACCCTACGCTTCTAGGGAACTCGCCGGCGCTAACACACTTGCTGAATGCGGGGCATCAGCAGCCTGCTGGCGGTGTTGTATCCGGCAAGAAACCTTCTCGGGCCAGTTGCAGCGCACTTGAATTGTTGAGCGGACTCGGAAACAAAGCAAGGACGCAACTTAACCCCGAGTTGGTTCCTCTGCGTACAGGTTTTTCGTACAAGGGATAAACGCTCGAGGGACATAACACAAAGCTATAGGACTAAAAAGTGCTTGGCACAAAAGCTCGGGTGACTTTGCTTTTCTGTCTTCAGCGGTCCGACGGGGTCGTACTTCTTCCCTGATTTCCACCACTCCCTTGTATGTTTTCTTCCTCACGCTTTCGGGGAACCCCTCGGCGCAAACACACTTGCTGAGCGCAGGGCATCAGCAGCCCGCTGGCGGTGTTGCCTCCGGTGGGAAGAACTTGGCGGGCTGGTTGCGGTGTGCTCTTACCGCCGAGCGGACTCGAGGCGGATTGACGACGCAACCTAACCACGATTCGACCCCTCTGCGCTCGGGTTCTACATACGAGGTGCGGACTTCTAGGAAGCACAATCTCAAAAGTTTGAAGTTTGGCAGTTTTCTTTGCCTCATCGGCCGGCAGAGCTCGACGGCGCGTCCTCGACGGCAGCGCGGTACCCCGGAGAGGCGGGCTTGCCGGAGTGAGCGCCTGAGCTGTTCTCGCCGGGCTTAGCTTCTGGTCGGTCTGCCTTCGCCTTCTCGCACTTGCCGGTGGAGCTTGATGGTGCGTCCTCGCCGGCAGCGCAGCGCTCCGGGGAGGTGCGCCCGCCGGAATTGGCACCAGAGCTATTCTTGCCGGACTTGGCTTTCTTCTTCCCCCGGGGAGCTTCAGCGGCAAGTGGCTCGCGCTCTACTGCGGCTGCTGCTTCCCGGTAGATCCTGTCGGCGCAGATGAGTGCATCTCGCTTGTCGCCTTGGACAGAGATAACACTCATCGGACCGGGCATCTTGAGCACATTGTACGCATAATGAGAGGCCGCCATGAACTTGGCGAGTGCGGGTCGGCCGAGTATCCCGTTGTAGGGTAAGGGGATATCAGCCACGTCGAATGTGACCCTCTCGGTCCTGAAGTTCAGCTCGCTGCCGAACGTCACTGGCAATGTGATCTTCCCCTCGGGCTTGCTCCTTCCCGGATTTATTCCTTGAAAGGCACCAGTTTCTTCGAGCTCGCTGTCGGGGATCTGGAGCTTCTTGAGTACTGCGGAGGAAATCAAGTTTAGGCCGGCCCCGCCGTCAACTAGCATCTTCGTGACCTCGAGGTTGCAGATTGTTGGTGAGACCAACATCGGCAAGCACCCGACCGCAGTGACGCGGTCAGGGTGGTCCTCAACGTCGAAGATGATGGGCGTGCTGGACCACTTCAGAGGCCTGCGTGCCTCGACGGACGGCTCTGCCGCATTCACTTCGCACCCATGTTTGAGTTGGCGGTGCGAGGTGTGCGAGGCGCCGCCATCGATGCACAACACTTCATGCATATTCGAAACTCTTGATCATCGGTCTCATCTTCCTCCATCTCTTCATCCTCATCTTCATCTTCGTCCTTGTCGCGGCCGCGGGGTGGCCTGTCTCCTTGCCGTGGCTTGGCCTTGCCGCGGTTCCTTCCCCGGGCGGGAAGCTTCTTGCCGGATCCTCCGCCACCTCCCTGGGCTCTCTCCTTATCGCGCGCCAGTACTCAGCTTTCTGCAGCTCGCCATCTGCTCTACTTTTTGCAGGTTTGGAGGTCATGGCCTTTGGTGCGGTGAATCTTACAATAACGCTTGCGGAGCTATCACCTTGTCGGCGGTTGCTACTGACCTCTCGGAGTCGTCGGTTTTGGCCTTGTCGAGCCGCCTCCGTTGCCGGAATGCTCAACAGCTAGCACGTGCTTAGCTTTCCTCTACCTATTGTTCCGCCTCGGTTCTTCCTTGCCGGGCGGCCTCCTCCTTGTCGATCATACGCTCCGGCAATCTCTCCGGGATTTTCCTCCCTCCTCAGCTCGTGCACACTTGTCGGCCAGAGCGTAAAGCTCGTGACATCTCGATTTTGCACATCGCCATCTCCTCCCTCATCCTGCATGATTACGCGCGTTCGATGGAGCGCGCTAATAACTGCGGCTGGGTGGACGTCTGGGATGTTTCGTTGCACTGGCTGAATCTTTGTGTATACTTGCGAGGGCTCCCCTCATACGGGCGAGCAAGTGGAGGTCACTCTCCGCCATGAGGCTTGTGGCCACCCGTGAAAGCGCCGACAAACCCGATGGCACAGTCCGCCCATGAGGAGATGGAGCCGTCCGGCAAGTGCATGAGCCAAGATCGACATTGGGCTTGAGTACCGGCGGGAAGTAGTTGGCAAGGATCTTCTCGTCGCGCCCCGGCAGCTTGCACCGCGATGGTGTAGATCTTTGAGGAACTCCGACGGTGTATCCTGCCGTCATACTTCTCGAACGCGTCTTGAAGTTCTTGGTTTTGGGCCACCGGACTTGCCGCAGCTCGCGGTGAGCGTAGGGCAACCCGCCACGTCTGTTTCAAGTCGCTGGTTCCCGGTGCGTCGCGTCGGCAGCAGGCCCAGCGTGCTGGTCAGATTGACGTCGCGCTTCTCTCTGGCGCTCGATGCGGGTGTAACGCCCCGAGTCCGATGTGCCAGTTGTCCTCCAGTTATTCGCTGTTGTTTCTTTGTCATTCGCTTGCGTGTTGCATTTCACCATGTCATCATCCGCATTTCATCTGCATGTTTTTCAAAACTTGCATCCGTTCGGATTCCGTCGCTTCTCTCCGTTGTCCGTTCCGAGCCCTTTCACACTCGCACGCGCCCGCGGCACCTCCGAAATATTATTTTATTAGTGGCATAAAAATGTTCTCGGAATGGGTTGCAACTTGGCATGCGGTCTTATTATAGTGTAGACAGAGCGCCTGCCAAGTTTCGTCGCATTCGGAGTCCGTTTGACTGCCCAACCGTTAAATATAGCGGTACCATTGCCGGTAGCTTCGTCGGACGTTTTCGGTCTTCGAAACTGCCGCCGGGCCTCTCTCT
Source organism: Aegilops speltoides (assembly GCA_021437245.1). Classification (NCBI taxonomy): domain Eukaryota; kingdom Viridiplantae; phylum Streptophyta; class Magnoliopsida; order Poales; family Poaceae; genus Aegilops; species Aegilops speltoides. Next base: position 93,492,611 of record CM038147.1, on the reverse strand, counting down.
CTCTCTTCTCTCCACTTAGCCCAACCTCTCTTCACAGCCCACCTAGGCCTACCAACCCCCCCTCGCAATCAGATCCGTCGGATTACGATCGGAGGCTCCAAAACGCTCCAAAACCCCCTCTAACCCTAGCCCCATGCTATATATGGACCTCCTAGTCCATTTTGGGCAGCCCCTAGCCCCCACCTACCTCTAGCCCTCTCCTCCTCAATTTCACACGGCCAAACCACCTTCGCCACTTGGCCGCGCCGCCGCGACGCCCCTTCAACCACTCCCCGCGTGCCACCTCACCCTCCAGCGCCGCCGCAACCACCCAGGCGCCGCCACCTGTTCCCTCCCGTGCCTCCAGCGCGCCATCCCGCCGCGTGGCCGCTAAGCCCGGGCGCAGCCCGCCAGGCCCATCCAGGGCCCGACCGCTCCCGAGCCGCTCGAAGCCTCCCGCTCGATCCAGTTTGGGATCGGGGGAGCGCCGCCGTCCTCCAGCGCCTCGACCTCGCCGCCGGAGGCCTCCGTCCTCGCCCCGTTGCCTCGCCGGATCCCCGCCCCCCGTCCTCCTCGCCAGGTCGCCGCCCGTCGCCTCTCTTCCTCTTCGGCTCTCTCCCTCACGCTCTCTGCCCCGCAGGGAACCGCCGCCGCCGCCCATGGAACTCGCCGCCTTGGAGCTTCACCGTCTGGCCTTGCCGTCGCCGGGAACGGATTCCCCGGGGTCAGATCCGTCCGGATCCGGCCGGGACCGCCGTCCCATGGCCTCCCCGCGCCTGCCGTCGCCGGAGATGCCCCCTCCTCGCCGCCGTTCTGCCATGGCCTCGCTCGGCCTCGTCAGAGGTACGAGGAGCATCGCATGGGCCACCTCCCCTCTCCGACCCACCTCTGCCGGCGGCCCAGCCCACCTCCTCGTCGGCCTGCTGCCTCCTCTCCAAGCTGGGCCGAAGCCCAGGGTGAGCAGCCTCTGTTCAGCCCATCAGTGCTCCAGATTCAGCCCATGTGTTTTTTTTCCTGCGCTGCGAATTTTGCTATTTTCCAGAAATGCTCCTGTTTTAAACTGCTAATAACTAATTAACGGTGCATCGGATTAAAACAAACTTTATATGTAAAATGCTTAGAATTTCATCTAGTTTCATAATATGCCATTTTCATCCATGTTTGAAATGTTTAAAATGCTGTTTGTGTTAATTTGCTTCTATGCCATGCTAAAATGTTTTATTTCATAACTAAATAACCGTAACTCCGAATTTAATAAACTTTATATGTAAATGGGGTAGAATTTTGCCTAGTTTAACATGGTGCACTCATCTTGCATGTTTAACAACTCTAAAATTGTGTTTAGGGCAGAACAGTACCGAATTCGAATATTGCTCATGAGGATTTTCCGTTTGTTGTTTGTTCTTCGGCCTCATTTAAACTTGCCTAGTTAGGTAGTTTTGTTATGCTTCACCCTTGCCACGTTAACCAACATTTAATCTTGTCTTGTTCATAACCGAGAGAACTAAATAATTGATGTGGTGTTTTGTCAATATGCAACTCGTTGCATATTGAGCTCCACTTAACTTGTAGTATTATTTGTTGCACTTTGCCATGCCATGCCTCATTAAATCGGACATGCATCATACTTGCTTGCGCATCATGCCATGTTTATGTGATGGTTGTTTACTATATTGTTTGCTTCTTTCCGGTTTGCTTCTCTCGTTAGCTTCGGTTTCGTTCCGGAGTTGTGAGGATCCGTTCGACTACGTTCGTTTGTCTTCTTCATGGAATCGTTCTTCTTCCTTGCGGGATCTCAGGCAAGATGATCATACCCTCGAAATCACTACTATCTTTGCTATGCTAGTTTGCTCGCTCTTTTGCTATGCCAATGCTACGATGCCTACCTTTTGCTTGTCAGCCTCCCAAATTACCATGTCAAACCTCTAACCTTTGACACCATTCCTAGCAAACCGTTGTTTGGCTATGTTACTGCTTTGCTCAGCCCCTCTTATAGCGTTGTTAGTTGCAGGTGAAGATTGAAGTTTGTTCCTTGTGGGAACATGGAGATGTTGTTCCTTGTTGGAACATGTTTACTTGTTGGGATATCACAATATATCTTATTTAATTAATGCATCTATATATTTGGTAAAGGGTGGAAGGCTCGGCCTTATGCCTGGTGTTTTGTTCCACTCTTGCCGCCCTAGTTTCCGTCATACCGTGTTATGTTCCCGGATTTTGCGTTCCTTACGCGGTCGGGTGATTTATGGGACCCCCGACAGTTCGCTTTGAATAAAACTTGTCCAAAGGCCCAACATTGCCTTTTACCATTTGCCTCACCTAGCCTTTTTTTCCCTTGGGTTTCGGAGCCCAAGGGTCATCTTTATTACCCCCGGCTAGTGCTCGTTGTGAGTGTTGGTCCAAACCGTCGGCCGCGGTGTACCGGGGGCAACTACGGGCTGGCCTACGGAAGTTTGGACAATCCGGTGCCACGAGAACGAGATATGTGCAGCTCCTATCGGGATTTGTCGGCACATTCGGGCGGCTTTGCTGGTCTTGTTTTACCATTGTCGAAATGTCTTGATGTACCGGGATACCGAGTCGATCGGAGTGTCTTGGGTGAAGGTCTATTCCTTCGATGATCGCGAGAGCTTGTCATGGGCTAAGTTGGGACACCCTGCAGGGTTTAAACTTTCGAAAGCCGTGCCATGGTTATGTGGCAGATGGGAATTTGTTAATGTCGGTTGTAGAAAACCTGAAGTTGACCTTAATTAAAATACATCAACGCGTGTGTTACCGTGATGGTCTCTTTCCGTGGTCCGGGAAGTGAACACGGTGTTGGAGTTATGTTTGACGTAGGTTGCTATAGGATCACTTCTTGATCATACTTTTGTCGACCGTGCTTTGCCTTCTCTTCTCGCTCTCATTTGCGTATGTTAGCCTCCGTTTATGCTAGTCGCTTGCTGCAGCTCCACCTCATGCCTTTACCTTACCCATAAGCTTAAATAGTCTTGATCTCGCGGGTGCGAGATTGCTGAGTCCCCGTGGCTCACGGATACTTCAAAACCAGTTTGCGGTGCCTATGTTACCGGCGGGTGGCGCAACCAAGCCCAAGGAGGAGCTCGATGAAGATCTTGCCATTTGTGTTGTTTCGTTCTAGTTGATCAGTATTGGAGCCCAGTTGGGGTCGATCAGGGTCCTTAGTCGCATTTGGGGTTCTTCTTTTATTTTGGTTCCGTAGTCGGACCTTGATTGTATCTGGATGATGTAATGCTTTATTCATGTAATTGTGTGAAGTGGCGATTGTAAGCCAGCTATGTATCTTTTTCCTTATGTATTACATGGGTTGTGTGAAGATTACCTCACTTGCGACATTGCTTTCAATGCGGTTATGCCTCTAAGTCGTGCTTCGACCGTGGGAGATATAGCCGCATCGAGGCGTTACAAGTTGGTAATCGAGCCATCCCGACCTTAGGAGCCCCCACCGCTTGATCGTTTTTAGTGGCGAGTTGTGTCTAGAAAAATGTTTTGTGTCATTTAGGATTATATATATCGGAGAGTTTAGGAATTCTTTTTACTCCCGGTCCTTGACCTTCCGGTGAGGTATCTGGACGTAGAGTTTTGACTCTTCTCTTCTCAAATTTCACTAAAATTTTTTTAGGATCACGCGGGTATCTTGGGATCGTTCGATATTCTTATGACGAGAACATTGTTCTTGGTGCCTCTGTCATTTAGGGGTTGTGGCGGTGTCCCGGGAGTTGAGCTCCGAGGTGTTGTCGTCATAATTTTATCATTGCAGTTCTGGAATACCGAGTTTAATACGCCGACATCGAAAATCTCTTTTATGCGAGTTGTTGGTGAGATAACCCGCTAACCCAATCTTGTGGTGAGTACGGAGTATTGCCATGACTTGTATAACGGATGCTTTTGAAGGTTGAGGTAGACGATTTCGAAGGTTTCTTGGTTATGTGTTGACGGATGGATACAATGGATGTAGGGATTGTTAGTTTGTGTGAGATATATTGCTCCTGTATCCCTACACCGATTGCATAACCGAAAGTTTCGGAGTTTTATAGGTGGGAATTCAAGTAGCTCTTAGGATATCTTTCCAACGGATGTATGATATGAAATTGGGGTTCGACGTCTAGTGGTCCGCCTATTCACGGTTGGTTTCTGATGGTCTCGTTGTGTCTTAAAGAGTCCTTGGCTATGCCGACTGGGGGCGCTTCGTATGTCATGTGCCTTGCCTTGTACATGATGGTGTTGTCGATTGAGCCGTGTAGGCCCCACCACGAAAACTTCGGACGAAATCTCTATCATATGTTTGTTCCGCTTATTCGCAAGCCAGTCCTTTGTTTTTGTTTTGAGTTGTGGTATTGAGTTGCTTCAATGTCAAGTGTTGATTCCATACCTTTCCTAAATGGTGTTCTCATACTCCGATGTGAATACCAATCCTTCTCGACAATCGAGATTGTCATGTCAATCCTTTTCAACCAGCGTGTTTCTCTTCAAGTGGATCCGATCACTTCAACACCAGCAAGACCAATTACCATTTCTTCTCAACGGTGTTTGTTTCACCCGTCTCTAAGTTGCCTTTGTTTTTTCCCGCCCACCCACCCTTTTTCTTCAAGGACACAGATTTCTTAATCAAGTATCCATTTATTCATGTGAAGTCTCTTCATTCTTTTCATGAAGATGCTCAACAGTTTCTAGTTCGTCATTCCTCATTCCTTTCTCTTCTCCGGTGGATTCAAGTCAAGTTTTGTTGATCATACCTTTTTCCTCATTTCAATGTCTTCTCATACCGGTGCACCTCATTATCATTCTTCTTCTCGCTATTTGTTATTCAGGAGTGCTCAATATATCTCGAAGATTCGTGTTTCCACTCTGCATTCGTTCAAGCTCTTTCGAGATTGGTATCTCATTCAAGTCATTTAATTCAACCGGTGCAACATCTCTTTTAAATCTTTTCAACGGTGTTTTCTTGTGAGTGGGCCCTAACCCACAGGTCTTTTCCCAGGATCTTACCTGAATCTTCTATTTTCCCAGAGCTATCCTAAATTCTTCTCCAAGTTTGACGTAAGAATGAATTATCATCAGTCAAGTGCTTTTCTCCAAGATCTTTCAAATTCTTTTCATAGTTGGCTCAATCTCTTCGCTTTTGATTCTTCCGGTGTGCCTCAATAATTCTTGGTGGTGTTTCTCGTTGTCATTCTCATCATTTGAAGACCGAAGAAGAGTTTCTCTTTAATCTTGCTCTATTCTCTTCAAGATTCATGGTGCTAGCTTGTTGCCATCCTCTCATAATTGTTTTCGATTGTGAGAATCTTTTTCACCCATCCGGAGCATTTTAGGAGTCTTTTCAGTTTCATTCTTTGAAGCCCATCATCTCAGTTTTATTCATTCAAGCTTTCAGCTCGCGTTCTCCAAATCTTACCGGTGATTCGTTCAAATATCCTCTAGTCAGCTCAAGATCTCTTTGTTCTCTTGTTTCTATATTCTGTCAAGTATCTTCATTCATTTTTCAATTATTCCCGGTGAATTGTGCTTTTCCTACTTTGATCATTTTCAATTCTTATGGTGGTTCTTTCAAGATCTCTCTTCCTTGTTCATCATATCAATTCATTTGTTGTTCCAATTCTACCGGTGGTTCGTTCAAGAACTTCTCAAGTTTTGATATATCTCTTTTAATCCTTTCTACGAGGATAAGTATTATGCCAAATCCGTTGCTTGTCATCAATTAAATTTGATGAAGGATAAGCATACAATAAATCTTATTCTTATTTCCTTGAGGTGATTCAATTCTTTTCTTTTCCGGAGTTTCAACTTTTCCGTATTATCTCGTCGCGAAGCTCATCCTAAATCATTGCAAGGATTCACCTTGTGTTTTCAATTTCTCTTTCTTTTCATCATCCTTTTATTAACGGAGTTCTTCATGGAGGCTCTACATGGTGTTTCGTCAAGGATTCTTTTCATTCTTCAATTGTTCTTCAAGATTTCTCTTGAAGCTATGATCCGCCAAGCTATACTCAAAATTAAACATAGGTGCTCAACACATGTTTTGTTTTGAGGCGTTCAAGTATTCTTCTTCTTGCATTTCGGAGTGCAATTCTTTCTACCATATTTTGGAGGTGGTACTATGTCATTCTTGATAATTTGAGTTCATGCTCCATGATTCACTTGTTGTCAAGAATGAGGTATTTTAAATCCATCAGTCTCTCCATTGGAGTTATCTTGTGTCAGGTTTCACCTAAAGCCTTTCCGTAAGGGTTGTTGCTACTTATGGTGTTTATCAATGATCCAAGTTATCTCTTTTCCATCTTGATGGAACAAGTTTTCATCTCTTCGTTAATCTCAAGCAAGCAATTGTTTCCGTTAGTGGCCGGTTGTCACCTCATAATGATTGAGATGTTTCCATAAGCCCACTACAAGCTTGTTCTTTTTGTTGTTGGTCTTCCAACAACTCTATTCTATCCTTCTTGCAAGGGTGCTTTCCAAGATCAATTGTGGCGTAAGATGTCATTTTCTTCTCCATTCATTATTCCAATGATCTTTCTTCTATTCTTTCTTCTACGGAGGCTTTGTGATGTTGTGCTCTTCACTCATCACCTCGTTTTGTGAGGATCATGTTCTTTTCTTGATTATCCATTTAACCGGAGTGCGGTCTGAAATGTTTCTTACCCCTTTGTGCCATTCTTTCAATTCCGGAGGCAGTGTGTTGTTGATTTCATCAAGTATCCTCTCATTTGTCAAGGTCATGTTCAACTCCTTCCATTTTCAGTCGGAGTGCTGCCCAAATTATATCATTCTTCCTCTCTCATCTTGTTTTAACCGGAGTGGTTTCAAATTCTATCTTGTCCATTAAACTCTTGATTCATGTCTTTGCAACCTTCAAGTTCTCGTAATGTTCCCTTGTTCCTCTGTTCTAACGGAGTGTTTTCAACTTTGCTCATCTCCGTTGTTTTGTTTCTTTCAATTTGTTCAACCTCTCAAGGTTCTTTGGTTTCACTCATTGGTCAAAGAAGCAACTTTGTTTTACCTCTCCTCTTCCTCTTCCTTTTCCCTCCGGTGCCATTCTAGATCTCGGGACGAGATCCTCTCATAGTGGTGGAGTGTTGTAACGCCCCGAGTCCGATGTGCCAGTTGTCCTCCAGTTATTCGCTGTTGTTGCTTTGTCATTCGCTTGCATGTTGCATTTCACCATGTCATCATCCGCATTTCATCTGCATGTTTTTCAAAACTTGCATCCGTTCGGATTCCGTCGCTTCTCTCCGTTGTCCGTTCCGAGCCCTTTCACACTCGCACGCGCCCGCGGCACCTCCGAAATATTATTTTATTAGTGGCATAAAAATGTTCTCGGAATGGGTTGCAACTTGGCATGCGGTCTTATTATAGTGTAGACAGGCGCTGCCAAGTTTAAATCGCATTCGGAGTCCGTTTGACTGCCCAACCGTTAAATATAGCGGTACCATTGCCGGTAGCTTCGTCGGACGTTTTCGGTCTTCGAAACTGCCGCCGGGCCTCTCTCTCTCTCTTCTCTCCACTTAGCCCAACCTCTCTTCACAGCCCACCTAGGCCTACCAACCCCCCCTCGCAATCAGATCCGTCGGATTACGATCGGAGGCTCCAAAACGCTCCAAAACCCCCTCTAACCCTAGCCCCATGCTATATATGGACCTCCTAGTCCATTTTGGGCAGCCCCTAGCCCCCCACCTACCTCTAGCCCTCTCCCTCCTCAATTTCCGCGCTGGCCAAACCACCTTCGCCACTTGGCCGCGCCGCCGCCACGCCCCTTCAACCACTCCCCGCGTGCCACCTCACCCTCCAGCGCCGCCGCAACCACCCAGGCGCCGCCACCTGTTCCCTCCCGTGCCTCCAGCGCGCCATCCCGCCGCGTGGCCGCTAAGCCGGCGCAGCCACCAGGCCCATCCAGGCCCGACCGCTCCCAGCGCTCGAAGCCTCCCGCTCGATCCATTTGGGATCGGGGGAGCGCCGCCGTCCTCCAGCGCCTCGACCTCGCCGCCGGAGGCCTCCGTCCTCGCCCCGTTGCCTCGCCGGATCCCCGCCCCCTGTCCTCCTCGCCAGGTCGCCGCCCGTCGCCTCTCTTCCTCTTCGGCTCTCTCCCTCACGCTCTCTGCCCCGCAGGGAACCGCCGCCGCCGCCCATGGAACTCGCCGCCTTGGAGCTTCACCAACTGGCCTCGCCGTCGCCGGGAACGGATTCCCCGGGGTCAGATCCGTCCGGATCCGGCCGGGACCGCCGTCCCATAGCCTCCCCGCGCCTGCCGTCGCCGGAGATGCCCCCTCCTCGCCGCCGTTCTGCCATGGCCTCGCTCGGCCTCGTCAGAGGTACGAGGAGCATCGCGTGGGCCACCTCCCCTCTCCGACCCACCTCTGCCGGCGGCCCAGCCCACCTCCTCGTCGGCCTGCTGCCTCCTCTCCAAGCTGGGCCGAAGCCCAGGGTGAGCAGCCTCTGTTCAGCCCATCAGTGCTCCAGATTCAGCCCATGTGTTTTTTTTTCCTGCGCTGCGAATTTTGCTATTTTCCAGAAATGCCCCTGTTTTAAACTGCTAATAACTAATTAACGGTGCATCGGATTAAAACAAACTTTATATGTAAAATGCTTAGAATTTCATCTAGTTTCATAATATGCCATTTTCATCCATGTTTGAAATGTTTAAAATGCTGTTTGTGTTAATTTGCTTCTATGCCATGCTAAAATGTTTTATTTCATAACTAAATAACCGTAACTCCGAATTTAATAAACTTTATATGTAAATGGGGTAGAATTTTGCCTAGTTTAACATGGTGCACTCATCTTGCATGTTTAACAACTCTAAAATTGTGTTTAGGGCAGAACAGTACCGAATTCGAATATTGCTCATGAGGATTTTCCGGATTTGTTGTTTGTTCTTCCGGCCTCATTTAAACTTGCCTAGTTAGGTAGTTTTGTTATGCTTCACCCCTTGCCACGTTAACCAACATTTAATCTTGTCTTGTTCATAACCGAGAGAGAACTAAATAATTGATGTGGTGTTTTGTCAATATGCAACTCGTTGCATATTGAGCTCCACTTAACTTGTAGTATTATTTGTTGCACTTTGCCATGCCATGCCTCATTAAACCGACATGCATCATACTTGCTTGCGCATCATGCCATGTTTATGTGATGGTTGTTTACTATATTGTTTGCTTCTTTCGGTTTGCTTCTCTCGTTAGCCGGTTTCGTTCGGAGTTGTGAGGATCCGTTCGACTACGTTCGTTTGTCTTCTTCATGGAATCGTTCTTCTTCCTTGCGGGATCTCGAGCAAGATGATCATACCCTCGAAATCACTACTATCTTTGCTATGCTAGTTTGCTCGCTCTTTTGCTATGCCAATGCTACGATGCCTACCTTTTGCTTGTCGCCTCCCAAATTACCATGTCAAACCTCTAACCTTTGACACCATTCCTAGCAAACCGTTGTTTGGCTATGTTCTTTGCTTTGCTCAGCCCTCTTATAGCGTTGTTAGTTGCGGTGAAGATTGAAGTTTGTTCCTTGTGGGAACATGGAGATGTTGTTCCTTGTTGGAACATGTTTACTTGTTGGGATATCACAATATATCTTATTTAATTAATGCATCTATATATTTGGTAAAGGGTGGAAGGCTCGGCCTTATGCAGTGTTTTGTTCCACTCTTGCCGCCCTAGTTTCCGTCATACGGTGTTATGTTCCCGGATTTTGCGTTCCTTACGCGGTCGGGTGATTTATGGGACCCCCTCGACGGTTCGCTTTGAATAAAACTTGTCCAGCAAGGCCCAACATTGCCTTTTACCATTTGCCTCACCTAGCCTTTTTTTCCTTTGGGTTTCGGAGCCCAAGGGTCATCTTTATTACCCCGGGCGGTGCTCGTTGTGAGTGTTGGTCCAAACCGTCGACCGCGGTGTACCACGAGAGCAACTCTGGGCTGGCCTACCGGAAGTTTGGACAATCCGGTGTGCCACGAGAACGAGATATGTGCAGCTCCTATCGGATTTGTCGGCACATTCGGGCGGCTTTGCTGGTCTTGTTTTACCATTGTCGAAATGTCTTGATGTACCGGGATACGAGTCGATCGGAGTGTCTTGGGTGAAGGTCTATTCCTTCGATGATCACGAGAGCTTGTCATGGGCTAAGTTGGGACACCCTGCGGGGTTTAAACTTTCGAAAGCCGTGCCAGCGGTTATGTGGCAGATGGGAATTTGTTAATGTCGGTTGTAGAAAACCTGAAGTTGACCTTAATTAAAATACATCAACGCGTGTGTTACCGTGATGGTCTCTTTCCGTGGAGTCCGGAAGTGAACACTGATGTTGGAGTTATGTTTGGCGTAGGTTGCTATAGGATCACTTCTTGATCATACTTTTGTCGACCGTGCTTTGCCTTCTCTTCTCGCTCTCATTTGCGTATGTTAGCCTCCGTTTATGCTATTAAACTTGCTGCATCTCCACCTCATGCCTTTACCTTACCCATAAGCTTAAATAGTCTTGATCTCGCGGGTGCGAGATTGCTGAGTCCCGTGGCTCACGGATACTTCAAAACCAGTTTGCGGTGCCTATGTTACGAAAGCGGTGGCGCAACCAAGCCAAGGAGGAGCTCGATGAAGATCTTGCCATTTGTGTTGTTTCGTTCTAGTTGATCGATATTGGAGCCCGGTTAGGGGTTGATCGGGGTCCTTTATGCATTTGGGGTTCTTCTTTTATTTTGGTTCCGTAGTCGGACCTTGATTGTATCTGGATGATGTAATGCTTTATTCATGTAATTGTGTGAAGTGGCGATTGTAAGCCAGCTATGTATCTTTTTCCCTTATGTATTACATGGGTTGTGTGAAGATTACCTCACTTGCGACATTGCTTTCAATGCGGTTATGCCTCTAAGTCGTGCTTCGACACGTGGGAGATATAGCCGCATCGAGGGCGTTACAGCGGGTACGAGCGTCTTTGTGTTGCCGCTCTTGGAGAACGTTGCGCTGATCGCGGCGAGTTCGCGGATCCGACGACGCGGTGGAGTCGGCGTCAAGGTTGGTCCGGCGAGCTGGCGATCTCGGCCTTTGGGGCTGGGAACGCACGGAAGCGGCACCCCCAGCGGTCCTGTCGGCGCCGGCCTGCGCCGGGGCGTCTTGCCGGGCCCTCGGCGCTTCGGTCGCCGGGGCTTATCGCCGTTGGCGAAGCCGATGAGGCTGTGTATGGCCATCCTCCAGTCGTCGATCTTGTGCGGCGCCGGAGAAGTCTAGGAACAGCTGGGCTCGCCGGCGCTTCCTCTGCTGTCTTAGGTGGTGGCGGCGACGAGCGGCGCGAGGAGCGGGATGTGCTCGGACTCCCAACTGGATTGGGAGGAGCAACACCTCGTCCAAGCGACCGCACCTCACTCGCGCCAGCATGCGGGCGTGCATGCGACCTCGGCGTCCGCGACCCACCAGCTTTGCCTTGCTCCAGCGAGCACGGTGCTAGGAGCACCGGGCGTTGTTGACCTTGCACCTCCCAGGAGGGTGCGGCATCTGCTCGATCGCCCGGCGCTTGCGAGGACTTGTTTTGGATCTAGTGGCGACCACGAGACCCACCGTGGCGCCCGCTCCTCCGCCGGCGTCCCCCTCGCCCGTTTGCTCGGCGGCGGTGGCGAACCAACGTGAAGCGGGCGGCCACCTCGAGCTTCTTCTTCGGTGGCATGTTGATGATGACGTTGATGTAGCGTGCGTGGGGACCGGATCAGATGCTCACGACCTCGATGCCCCCCTACATGGCGCGCCAAGGATGGCGGGGCTTTTCTCTGACCTCGAGCACGTATAGGGCACCTTGGGGCCCCTTCTCGGTTCGACAAGGGAGGCGAGGGTCGCGCAGAGCAGATCGAGTCGAGGCGCCTGCGAGAGACGGGCAATCTTTACCCGGCCGGGGCTCTCCGAGAGATAACACCCCTACTGCTGCTTTGTGTTGTTATTTGATCTAGCTCGAACGTGCGAGCGTATGGTGGTGTTGTGGGTGTCGAACGGACCGAACCCCTCCTATGTGCGCCTAGGCCTCCCTTTTATAGTCTGAAGGGGGTACCCACAGGTGGCAGCGTAGGAAGAGGGGGTAGAAATGTAAAAACGCAGGTTGGTACAACAGTGCATAACAGTGCCCCTACCTAACTCGGCGGGCGGGGACAAGGGCATTAAATGCCCGTCTGTCGCTAACAAAGGCAGGAGGAGTGACCGTTAAGTGAGCCACCGGTTGCCACGATGGCGCCTCTGTCAGCTCCGTTCGCCACCTCGCTCCGCATGGCTGTGTAGCGCCTCGCCACGTGCCCTTGGGGTGGCTTGGTGACGACGCGTCGCCGGGTGCGCTGGAGTTGGGTGGCAGCCTTGCCGCGGCAAGTGCTTTGCCGCGGGCCTCTTCTTGCGCCGGCAAGCTTGCGGCGCTGGGCTTGCCTTGGGCGCGGGCGCCCGGCAAGTCTTTTGGTGATGCCCTGGTTGTCCTTCCCGGCAAGCTTCTCTTGCCGGGGCTTTCGTGTTCTTGGCTAGTACTTTGTTCTAGAATGGCAGTAATTCGGAGTGGTGGAGAGCCACGCTGGGCATCCGGCAAGCCTTGCCGCGGGGTGCTACGACTGCCCGTGCACAAGTTCGGGGTACTAAGGTACCCCCTACTTTAGTACACCGACAGTCGGAGTTTGCGGAAATCATCCATCAAGATGTCCTTCGTACCTCGGGGCAGTTCTACCTCAACAATCAACCGTCCAACAAAGATATCGACACAATGCTACAAATGCGGTGACAACGATTGTTATTTCATGACTCCCATGATGAGCGGCGGCTTCATCCACGCTCGGTCCCTTGAGTCGAGTCGAAAGCGGTGATGCTATGTCTGGTTACGAAACATTGATTGGCTCATGTTGTAATTAAACTTTAATGAACTTGTAGTATGTCTCTTTGGTTTGAGAGTCGTTCAACTTAGATGTAATCGATGCTATTAATGTCTTGCTTTTCTCTTCCGATCGATCATTGCATACTTATATATTGCTTATGTATTGTGCGTGAATTGGTACTAACATTTCGTTTGGCTAGTGCATAGCGATGCCGGCGTATGTCGTGTACAAGGGTAAGGTTCGGAGTCTCGATGATGGGAGGAGTGTCGGAGACAGGTTCACCGATTCAGCGATACAGATTACAAAGGTACACCACTAGGGCGAGGCGAATCTAGATCGCCGCTATGTGGCGGAGAGGGAGGGCGTTGGAGGAAGCGGATGAAGGCGAGTTTCATCGTGATGATGCTCATTGTGATGACCGCAGCTCTCTTCTATGTGATGGTAGTTTAGATGATCGATGTCGACTTGTAATGTGAAGACAAACTCGCTACTCGTGGTCTCGAGACTTGTAATATAATGTTCTATCTTTGTTCGGTCTTTTCATTTAGGAGACTAATATGATGAATTGTATTAGGAGACTAATATGATGAATTGTATTCAAAGACTAATCTTCTATTGTATTCGATGAATCTGTTGTTGATGTGTCTGTCTATATTTTGTCAAATTATACATTTTGTAACCTGTGCAAAAACAGAAAATAAAAAATAAAAAACCTAATATTCATACTAATGGTGCATCACATGGCAGTGCCTGACGGTGCATACTAATGGCGCATCATCAGGGCGGTCGCCATTAGTATGCCGCGATTACTAATGGCGCATCCGGTGGTGGTGCGCCATTAGTATCTCCTTTACACTGGTATACATGGCCCCGGGAGGCATACTAATGGCGCACCACGGCCTATACTAATGGCGCACCAGCGTCGCCATTAATATATCAGATACTAATGGCGCACCGGTGGTGCACCATTAGTAAAATTACTAATGGCGTGCTATTAATGGCGCACCACAGATCGCCATTAATAGCCATTTAAATGCGCCATTAGTAGGGTTTTTCTAGTAGTGTCTTCTGCGATGAACTCTTGGCGTTCCACCGCGCGGCTTCGACTCTCTCGCTTGGCGGGCGCGTGAGGACGAGGCGGCAAGGTGGTGCTCAATTACTTTCACAGGAACACGGGGATGTCGGATGGTTGCCATGCAAACACGCCGACATTCGCGCCGCGAGAAAAGCAACGGCGCTTTCCTATTTAGGGTCAAGTGTGGCACCGATGGTGAAGGTACCACCAGTCTTTGTCCTCCTTAAGCGGCCACTTTCTTGGTCTCTGGTGCAGCTATCTTCGCCTTCTTGCACTTGCCGGTGGAGCTCGATGGTGCGTCCTCGACGGTAGCGCAGCACTCCGAAGAGGTGCGCTTGCCGGAGTGGGCATCAGAGCTACTCTTGCCGGACTTGGTCTTCTTCTTCTTCCCCCCGGGAGCTTCAGCGGCAAGTGGTTTGCGCTCTGCTGCGGCTGCTGCTTCCCGGTAGATCTTGTCGGTACAGATAAGTGCATCCTTCTTGTCGCCTTGGACAGAAATTACGCTTATTGGACCAGGCATCTTGAGCACATTGTAGGCGTAGTGAGAGGCTGCCATGAACTTGGCAAGCGCCGGACGGCCGAGTATCCCATTGTATGGCAATGGGAAATCAGCAACGTCGAATGTGACTCTCTCTGTCCTGAAATTCAGCTCACTGCCAAACGTCACTAGCAGTGTGATCTTCCCCTTGGGCTTGCTCCTTCCCGGGTTGATTCCTTGAAAGGTACCAGTTTCTTCGAGCTCGCTGTCGGGGATCTATAGCTTGTTGAGCACCGCGGGAGAGATCAGATTTAGGCCGGCTATCGGTGTCAAAACCGGCGGATCTCGGGTAGGGGGTCCCGAACTGTGCGTCTAGGCGAATGGTAACAGGAGACGAGGGACACGATGTTTTTACCCAGGTTCGGGCCCTCTCGATGGAGGTAAAACCCTACGTCCTGCTTGATTAATATTGATGATATGGGTAGTACAAGAGTGGATCTACCACGAGATCAAGGAGGCTAAACCCTAGAAGCTAGCCTATGGTATGATTGTTGTAATGTATGTTGTCCTACGGACTAAAGCCCTCCGGTTTATATAGACACCGGAGGAGGCTAGGGTTACACAGTCGGTTACAATGGTAGGAGATCTACATATCCGTATTGCCAAGCTTGCCTTCCACGCCAAGGAAAGTCCCATCCGGACACGGGACGGAGTCTTCAATCTTGTATCTTCGTAGTCTTGGAGTCCGGCGGATAATGATAGTCCGGCTGTCCGGACACCCCTAGTCGGGACTCCCACAAGCCTCGAACCAGGCTTCAATGACGATAAGTCGGTAGCGTTTATAGTCTTGGCGTTGCAAGGCGGGTTCTCCTTCAAATTCCATGTACCGCCGAGCAGGTGTCGGCTTCATCTTGAATCTGTGTTCCTTGGCTTCTACGCCAAATAATGGCCCTCTTCCACGCGTCGCATGAATGCGAAAAGCCAGGGCGTATTTTACATTCCACCCCCTAGTTGTGCGAGTCGTCCGCCTATAAAAGAGGCAAGAATCCAGATCCAAACCACACCGTCTTCCTCCCGCGAATATCCCGTCGAAGCGCCTTTGACCTAAAGACCCATTCCATCATGGATCGTCGACGCGGCTCTTCTTCACGCGCTCCCAGCCCACCGCCGGGAATTGGAGGAGGTGCTCCGTTTCGCTGTGAGCTAGTGAAGCTCCAAATGGGGATTTCTCCTCCGGCCTTCATGGTCCCGATCCGGGCGGACTGGTTACTTATCAAGGTGGGAGGCAGGTGGAGGACACTCCAAGCCCCAATAAGGGGGAGCGTGTATGCTTCGTCCCTATCGATAAGAGGACTCGGATTCCCAATACATCCGTTCCTCCGCGGGCTCTGAGTTCTCGGACTCCAGCTCCACCACCTCACGCCCGCCTGTCATCACGCATATCGCGGGCTCGTAGCTCTTTGTGAGCTATTCACGGGCATTGAGCCCCATTTTGCCTTGTGGAAGAGGCTATTTTGCCTCGTGCCCGTTCTCACGAGGGTCCATATATCAAGTGGGCGGCGCGAAATATGGCGCATTGCCGGGACCGGATACCTATCCGGTACTCCTAAGAAGGCGTCCGAAGACTGGCCCTCGGAGTGGTTTTATATAGGAGACGCTCCGCTACTAGACCTAGTCCGGATCGGCCTCCCGGAGTTTAGTGCTGCTCCCTTGAAGAAACGCCTCAGCTGGCGCCCGCGGAGCCCCCGATTGGAGGAAGACAAGAGCGTCCATTACTTGATGGCCGAATAAGATTAATGGCCCATTCCGGTTTAACCATGATCGGAGTCATGGCGACATGCATCAAGCGTGGGGTACAGCCATTTCAATACAGAGGCCACCCCATGTGGGATTTCAACGGGGAAGCCGATGCCACCCGGCATGGCCGCAAAGGGCCGGACTCGACCGAGGATCTGGTAGAGATCCTGTCCCGCTTGTACAAGGGGGAGAAGGAGGACTTCCTTGAGCGAACCCTTTGAATGGGTTTTCCATGATCAACCCTAGAGGATGGGTAAGTGAACACCTTGAAGGGTTCAACTCATGCTTTGAAGTTTAGGCTTCTTATATTATGTCTTGGCGCAGGATCTCGCCGGTTGTGGAGGACATGGTGAGTCTGCTCCGCAACCCGAGGATCGATAAGATCCACGGATCCGGCCTCCGAAGAGGACCCGGACATCGAGGTGGAGCTGATCGACGGGGTGTTTCACCAGCTCAGCATAGACAATGCTTTGGTCGCCATTACGGCGGACTACCCCGGACTAAGTCCGGCTTCCCAGGTGACCGCGACCGAAGTCAGGACACCCTCTTCCCTGCCCATTTCTAACCTTTACGAACGATGGTATTTTGCAGGAAGAGCCTTTACGGCAGGAAGCCGAGCCCGCGGTGGCTGACCAACAAAGGCCAGTCTGGACCACCAGGCGGAAAAGGAGTGCGGTGCAGGCGGAAACGTCGCCGCAAAGGTATAGCTCGTATTTAAATTTTCAGAGCAACGTTCCTAGGAAACGCCTAAGTGCTCATGATCTTTGTAGGAGAAAAAGTGCTCGCCGGACTGCGGGCGCAGAAGTTGCCGATCCAACCTACACCGGCCAGGCTCCAGCGCCCGGCCTGGAGGGGGAGGCAAGCGCAAGACGCGGGCCGGATCCTTCTCCAACGGAGGACACCGACAGACTGTCCGCCACCAAGTCTGAGGTGGAGAGTGCCATGAACCATAGGCGCCGTCGGACAGTATTTCGTGAAGCGTGCTTTTCCCCGGAGGCATTGGATGCCTTTAAAGCGAGGATCGCATCTCCGTGCCGCTCAAGATGGTTTTACGAGCCACGGAGCGGTATGTGAAAGACATACGGGTAAGGGAATTTTAATGGTTGTATATACCAAGAGCCCCGAGACTTAAAGTAGTTATGCTAACTGATTTAAGGATCATTTGAAACGCAGAGCTCTTCTGAGAAGAACTCCCACCTGTCTCGGGAACTTCAAGATTGCAAGGCCCAACTAGAGGCCGCACTTGCTGCCGAGGAGAAGATGCAAAGACCCTCCACGGTAACACATTTTTATTAATAAATATAAGCGCTGTGCGGCGTGCAGAGTCTAATAATGTCATTGCGGTACCGCGGACAAGATCCGGACAGGCAAGCATTGCTGCGCCAGCTAAAGGCGGCGAGAGTGTCTTGAATAGGGTTCAGCAGAAAGGAACAAGCTCGAGGATGCCAACGCCAAGCTCGGGAAGAGCTGAAAGGCGCTCGGGCGAGCTGTCGGCTCCGCTAAGGAGAATCGAGAGGCTTCGTCGCGACATTTATAGTAAGTGCTTGGCGGACTCTTTTGAAAAGAAGAGTTCGGCGAGGAAGTATTTTGACATGATATGTCTTGTAGGTATACTCACGGGCCGTCCCGCAGAGGAGATGCCCATATCGGCGGGTGATCAACTTCCCGAACTATTCTGACTACTCGAGCGAGTTTGGCAGGCAATGAGCGGCGTCGTTCAGGCTTTATGGCCAGCCCTCACCATACCCGAGGGCCTCGGGGAGCTTGCGGAGAAGCTGCAGGGAGTGCGGCAGTGCTTCCGTTTGTGGAAGATTTTGGCTTGCCGTCAAGGTGCTAGGGAGGCTTGGGCCATGGTGAAGACGCGGTACAAGAAGGCGGATCCCAACCACATGGCCGAAGTTGGACCGGTGGGGCCCGATGGGAAGGAGATCCCTGTGAGTTTAGTGTGCAGCCAAGTAGAGTTGGCTGCTAAATATTCCCAACGGGACTGTAAACTAGACAGCCTGTTAGACGGGATTGAGGAGGAATACAATCAGTAAGTTTGTCAATGTATGTTATCCTTTAAAGTGACATGTGAAATGCCTTCTAGCCGGATTGTAGATCGTTTGTCTTTGCCGACCTTTTCGCTTCAACCTCGGGACCTTAGAGTCCGGAGTGTGTCCGAATACCTCTTTGGTTGAGAAACAACCGTGGTATGCATGGAGACCAAAGGTAGGGGTCATTAGTGCTTTATCAAACAAGTGCCCAACTAGTTATGTTATATTACATGGTTAGTAAGAAACATCTTCGGGAGAATAGTTCCGTTAAGGGTTCCTTTCTCAGGAGGCATGCCCTAAAGTGCATGTCCGGACTGCAAAAGCGATAAACATCCGGGGCAGATAGATAAATAGGTAAAAGTCATCTTTTAAATCACCGACCGAATATTCCCTTAAGAACGCTAGCTTTCGGCTTCACCCGGTCGAGGTACACATCCGGTGACCCGCGATAATAATCGCAGAGGTGCTCCTTTACCTCCTAGCCGAACAATCGGGAGCGTGGGGTAAGCACAGAGCCAGAAACCCAGCTTGGCCAAAACTTAAGTCATATCGATGCATATAATGGCGAGTAAAAGGTACATGTGGAAGCTTGACACATGTGCTGGGTACGAAACCCGTATAATTGAGCTTCTGTAAAAGAACCCCCAGGGATAATGAGTGCGAATAGCACATCATGAGTATGCAAAAAATGCGAGAATAGGCCCGTAAGGGCTTTTAAATAAAAAGGATAAAAAGAGAAACAAAAAGACAGCCGAAGTGTAAAAGTTTGGACGGGGGAAGGGGACGAACTCTTAGTCCGGCGCTAGGCATAGAATCGTCGGAGGCGGGCTGCGTTCCATGGGTTTGGTTCGAGTCGGTTATCCGACGCATTTAAATGAAACGGTATGCTCCGCCGGTCAGGACTTGATCGATAATGAAGGGGCCCTCCCATTTGGGTTGAGCTTGTCCTTTTTCTTGTCCGGCAGGCGTAGAACTAGTTCACCAACGTTGTAAGTCTTGGCCCGTACTTCTCTGCTTTGATATCTTGAACTGCTGCGATAAAATGCGGAGCGAGCCTTGGCGACGTCACGTTCTTCCTCCAATGTGTCCAAGCTGTCCTACCGATCGAGCTCGGCCTCTCTTTCCTCATACATGCGCACTCGAGGTGAGTCATGAATAATGTCACAGGGCAAGACTGTCTCTGCGCCGTATACCATAAAAAATGGTGTGAATCCAGTAGTACGGTTAGGCGTTGTCCGCAGCCCCAGTCTGGTCGAGCTCCTCGACCCATTGTGTGCGGTTTAGTAAGTGACCTCGATGTCTGGGTTTAATGCCACTCATTATTAGACCATTTGCTCTTTCCACTTGACCCTTGGTTTGAGGGTGATAAACTGAAGCATAGTCGAGCTTGATGCCCATATTTTTGCACCGACTTAACCTCATCGGCTGTGAAGTTCGTGCGTTGTCGGTGATGATCTTTGTGGGGACTCCGTACGGTGTACCACCCCGATATAAAGTCTATCACTGGTCCAGACTCTGCCGTTTTAACGGTTTGGCCTCTATCCATTTGGTGAATTTATCAACCATGACCAATAGGTACCTTTGCTTGTGGGTTCCCCCTTTAAGGGTCAAACCATGTCAAGCCCCAGCACCATGACGGCGGGTAATGGGTATGGTTTTGAGGGCAGTGGGTGGCATATGGCTCTGATTAGCAAAGAGCTGACAACCAACGCATCGCTGGACCAAGTCCTGCGTGTCTGCCCGAGCCGTCGGCCAATAAAATCCTGTACGGAATGCCTTTCCTACAAGGGCCCGGGCTGCTGCGTGGTGTCCGCCTAGTCCGGCATGAATTTCAGCCAGGAGGTTTCGCCCTTCCTCTTCGGAGATACACCTTTGAAGGACTCCGGTTGTACTTTTCTTGTAAAGTTCTCCCTCATGGACCTTGTAGGCTTTTGATTGCCGGGCTATGCAGCGGGCCTCGTTTTGGTCTTCGGGAAGTTCCTACCTAAGCAAGTAGGCTAGGAAAGCTTCTGTCCACGCGGCGATTACTGCCATTATAACGTGGGCTGAAGGTGTTATGTCGTCTGC
Organism: Aegilops speltoides; assembly: GCA_021437245.1. Classification (NCBI taxonomy): domain Eukaryota; kingdom Viridiplantae; phylum Streptophyta; class Magnoliopsida; order Poales; family Poaceae; genus Aegilops; species Aegilops speltoides. Next base: position 93,472,347 of record CM038147.1, on the reverse strand, counting down.
TGAGTCATCGATTGACGCAGTTTTTTTCCGGTTTATCGCTACCGGGCTCCTCTTCCCATAGTATGGATGGCTTGAAGAGCCGTTCTAGGAAGATATTTGGAGGGACAGCATCACGTTTCGCGCCGATGCGTGCCAGGACGTCGGCCGCTTGGTTATTATCTCGGGCTATGTGATGGAATTCAAGTCCTTCAAACCGAGCTGACATTTTTAGGACAGCGTTGCGATATGCTGCCATTTTTGGATCCTTGGCGTCAAAGTCTTCGTTTATTTGGGATATTGCAAGGTTTGAATCCCCGCGCACCTCTAGGCGTTGAATGCCCATGGAGACCGCCATCCGGAGACCATGTAACAGGGCCTCGTATTCGGCTGCATTGTTGGAGTCCGTGTACATTATTTGATGTACATACTGGACTGTATCTCCGGTTGGGGATGTCAGTACGACGCCAGCCCCCAGTCCGGCCAACATTTTGGAGCCGTCGAAATGCATAGTCCAATTGGAGTATGCGCCGTACTCTTTAGGGAGTTCGGCTTGATCCGATAAGCGACGAAGTCAGCCAAAACTTGTGACTTTATAGCTCGTCGAGGTTTGTAAGTTATGTCGAATGGTAAGAGCTCAATGGCCCATTTGCAATCTTGCCCGTTCGTCGTCGGTTATTTATAATGTCATTGAGTGGTACTTGAGAGGCCATTGTTATCGAACACTCTTGAAAGTAGTGTCGACTTCGAGACGCCATGAACATCGTGATATGCTATCTTACGATAGTGCGGGTAACGGATTTGCGAGGGGTTAACACAAAGGATACATAATGCACTTGGTTTTGAAGAGGGAATTTATGCCCTTCTATCGCTCGTTCGACGACGAGGACCGCGCTTACAACTTGATGTGTTGCTGCGATGTATAACAACATTGGTTCGCCCAGAGTGGGCGCAGCCAGGACCAGATTTGTTGCCAGTATGGCCTTTATTTCTTCGAGTCCGGCAGTGGCAGCATCCGTCCACTCAAAGTGTTCGGTGCGCCTGAGGAGGCGATAAAGGGGCAACGCCTTTTCTCCTAGACGGGAGATAAAGCGGCTTAAGGCTGCCACGCATCCTGTTAATTTTTGTATTTGTTTGAGGTCTTTTGGAATATCCAACTGTGTGAGCTCGGATTTTGGCGGTTTGCTTCAATTCCTCTGCGGATACAATGAAGCCAGCAGCTTTCCGGCTGGTGCGCCCGAAAATGCATTTTCGGATTCAGCTTGATGTCATATGCTCGAGGTTTTCGAATGTGAGCCTCAAATCGTCTACTAGAGTTTCGACGTGTTTTGTTTTGACGACTACGTCGTCTATGTATGCCTCGACTGTTTTGCCGATCTGGGTGGCCAGACATGTTTGAATCATGCGCTGATATGTCCGAAGGGCATCGTGTTGAAGCAGAATGGTCCATATGGAGTGATGAATGCCGTTGCGGCTTGGTCTGCTTCCGCCATCTTGATTTGATGATAGCCAGAGTATGTGTCCAGGAAGCACAATGAATCGTGCCCTGCAGTGGCATCGATAATTTGATCGATGCGTGGGAGAGGGAAGGGGTCCTTTGGGCAGGCCTTATTGAGGTCTTTAAAATCGACAAAGAGGCGCCAGGATTTATCTTTCTTTGGTACCATCACCAGATTTGCTAGCCAGTCCGGATGTTTGATATCTCTAATGAATCCGGCTTCCAATAGTTTGGCTAGGTCTTCTCCCATTGCCTGTCTTTTGGGGTCGAAAAATTGCCGAAGAGCCTGTTTGACTAGCTTAAATCCTTTTAGGATGTTTAGGCTGTGTTCTGCCAACCTGCGTGGGATTCCGGGAATGTCCGAAGGATGCCAAGCGAAGATATCCCAATTTTCCCGAAGGAATTCGCGCGATCTGGCGTCTACTTGAGGTTCAATTGTGCCCGATGGAGGCCGTCTTTGTTGGGTCCGTTGGATGGACCTAGAATTTTATTATTTCATCTGCTGGTTTGAAGGAGGTGGACTTGGATCTTTTCTCGAGTATCACATCGTCCTGTTCACCGTGAAGCGCAGCGGATGAGTTCTTCTGCCGCTAAGGCTTGGATAGTTCCTCGAGGGCTAGTGCGGCTGTCTTGTTTTCGGCGCGAGTGCTATGTCCGGATCACTAGCGAGTGATTATTCCGCTGGGCCCGGCATTTTGAGCTTCATGTACCCGTAATGAGGTCTTGCTTGAAAAATTGTGAATGCCTCTCGCCCTAATATGGCGTGATACCCGCTGCTGAGCAGGGCCACAGGAACGTGACTTCTTCGGATCTGTAATTGTCCGGAGAGCGAACACCACATCGAGTGTGATTTTTCGGTCTTTGCGCGCTTCTCGGCTAGGGATTATTCCTCTAAAGGTTGTGCCGCTTCGCTCAATCGGCTCAATCGATTTCCATTTTTGCGAGTTTCCTCGTAAATGAGGTTTAGTCATTGCCGCCATCCATGAGGACTTTTTTCATCGAAAGCCGTCCACTATGGGACTAAGTACCAGTGCGGCTGGTGCTCTGGTTGTTTGGAATTTAGGCTCGTCGCTGGCGTTGAAGGTAATAGCTGTGTCACTCCATGGATTTGCTATTGCTACTTGGTAGACTTCGGCGAGTCCGCGGATTGTTCGCTTTCGCATATTGTTTGATCGAAGGTCTCAAGACTATTGATATCGTCTGGTATTGTTGGAGTGGTTTCCGGGCTAGAAGTTCCTCGCCACTTTTGGCCACCTGCCGTAATATCCAACATGCTCGAAGGCTATGTGTTGGGACAGCTCCCTCTGCACTATGAAGTTTACAGGGTCCATTGAGCCATCCCTCCAGTACGGTTCCGTTTCCCTTATTGGGTTTCTGTTTTTTCGTTTTTGCTTCTGGGGCCTGAGTGTGAGGCGCCCTTTTACTGCGGACTGGGTTTGGGGCCGGATTATCCCAAAATTGACTTTCAGTTTTCCGGAAACTCTCCATCGCACAGTACTTTTGTACTATGGACGCCAGATCGGTGAAGCGCGTAATTCTGTGACGATCAATGGCGTTTAGGATTCCCTTGTCCGTGCAGTTATTGCAGAAGATTGAGATTGCGTTTTCCTCTCGGCAGTCCTTTATCCTGTCCATAACTAGGAGGAATCTGGCCCAATAATGATGTCTTGTTTACGAAGGCTCTTGCCGTATTAGAGATAGATCGCATATGTGCGGGCGGTGGGTGGACTAAAATCCGGATCCCTGCCCATCTTGGGGCTCAAAGGCGAGGGTTTCCAAATTCGAAGCTTGGTTTGCTGGACACAATCCGGCAAGTCCGGAGCGATGCATGATTTTAAGTTCAATGCTCGATCGAAGTCCGTCCCTCCGCGGGAATCCGGCGTGGAGGGTTCGGGAATCCGGACATGAATTGTTTTCAACATAGGCAAAGAGTTGCCATGTTGCTCTTATACCACTGTGATGTGGTGGGTGGCCTGGGGAGATTTAATCTCTCTCAGATAGGTTTTAAGCCCAATCTGATTGTAGTCCATAGCGACTCCCAGGGCAGCGATGCGATCCAAGAGCTCGTTAACAGACGAGAGCTTTATTGGGTCCAACTGTTCGGCAGCTTTAGGGCTGACGCGAAGATTTCTTCTGACGACTTGCGAGGCCATTGTCAAAGCGGCGGCCGGACAGGCGGTCATAAGAAAACCACCGAGCCGGATAGTTTGGCCGGCGGCCAAGGCCCCTTCGGCGAAAACACCGTCTTTGAAGATGGGTGGAGGCATCCGCCCTATCGGTGACGACACAGAGGAACTCTCAATGAAAGCACCAATGTCGGTGTCAAAACCGGCGGATCTCGGGTAGGGGGTCCCGAACTGTGCGTCTAGGCGGATGGTAACAGAGGCGAGGACACGATGTTTTACCTGTGTTCGGGCCCTCTCGATGGAGGTAAAACCGTCGTCTGCTTGATTAATATTGATGATATGGGTAGTACAAGAGTGGATCTACCACGAGATCAAGGAGGCTAAACCTAGAAGCTAGCCTATGGTATGATTGTTGTAATGTATGTTGTCCTCTGGACTAAAGCCCTCCGGTTTATATAGACACCGGAGGAGGCTAGGGTTACACAGAGTCGGTTACAATGGTAGGAGATCTACATATCCGTATTGCCAAGCTTGCCTTCCACGCCAAGGAAAGTCCCATCCGGACACGGGACGGAGTCTTCAATCTTGTATCTTCATAGTCTTGGAGTCCGGCGGATAATGATAGTCCGGCTGTCCGGACACCCGCCTAGTCCAGGACTCCCTCACCGGCCCCGCCGTCAACCAACATCTTCGTGACCTTGAGGTTGCGGATGGTTGGCGAAACCAACATCGGCAAGCACCCGACCGCAATAATGCGATCAGGGTGATCCTCAACATCGAAGACGATGGGCGTGCTGGACCACTTCAGGGGCTTGCGCGATTCGACTGATGGTTCTGCTGCATTTACCTCCCGCACCCACTGCTTGAGTTGGCGGTGCGAGGTGTCTTGAGAAACCGCCGTCAACGCACAAAACCTCCGTTGCCTTCTGAAACTCTTGCTCGTCGGTCTCATCCTCGTCCATCTCATCATCCTCACCTTCGTCTTCGTCCTTGTCACGGCCACGGGGAGGTCTGTCTCCTTGCCGTTGCTTGGCTTTGCCGCGGCGCCCTCCCCGGGTGGGACGCTTCTTGCCGGATCCTTCGCCACCTTCCTGGGCCTTCTCCTTGTCGCGATGCTCATATTCAGCTTTCTGTAGCTCTGCCATCTGCTCAACTTTCTTGCAAGCTTGGAGGTCATGGCCCTTGGTGCGATGGATCTTGCAAGATCTTGCTGCGGAACATGCTGCTTGTCGGCGGCCACCACAGCCTCGCCGGAGTCGCCAGCTTTGGCCTTCTTGGCGCCACCTCCGTTGCCGGACTGCTCAACAACTAGCACATCCTTAGCCTTTCTCTTTCTGTTATTCCGCCTCCGGCTCTTCTTTGCCGGAGGGGCATCCTCACTGTCAGATCCTTCTGCTCCTGCATTCTCTCCGGGGAGTTTCCTCCCCTCTTCAGCATGTGCACACTTGTCGGCCAGAGCATATAGCTCGCTGACATCTCTGATTTTGCACATCGCCATATCCTCCCTCATCCTGCGGTTACGCACGTTCTGATGGAACGCGCTGATAACCGCGGCAGGGTGGACGTCTGGGATGTTGCGCTGCACCTGGCTGAATCTCTGTATGTACTTGCGCAGGGGTTCAGCTTCTTTCTAGGCGAGCAAATGAAGATCGCTCTCCTGGCCATAGGGTTTGTGGCCGCCTGTGAAGGCACTGACAAATTGATGGCACAGGTCCGCCCACGAAGAGATGGAGTTGTCCGGCAAGTGCATGAGCCAAGATCTGACGTTGGGCTTGAGCACCAGCGGGAAGTAGTTGGCGAGGATCTTCTTGTCGCGCCCCCGGCAGCCTGCACCGCGATGGTGTAGACGCTGAGGAACTCTGACGGATGTATCCTGCCATCGTACTTCTCGAGTGCGGCGGCTTGAAGTTCTTGGTGCTGGGCCCTTTGGACTGCCGCAGCTCACGAGTGAGCGCAGGCAACCTACGCGTCGGCAAGTCGCCTAGTTCCCCTGGCGCATGCATATCGACAGTGAGCCCAGCGCGCTGGTCAGACTGACGCCGCGCTTCTCTCCGACGCTCGATGCGAGTGCGAGCGTCTTCATGTCATCGTTCTTGAAGAACTTGGCGTTGATCGCGGCGAGCTCGTGGGTCCGACGATGCACTGGAGTCGGTGTCGAGGTTGGCCCGGCGAGTCGGTGATCTTGGCCTTCGGGGCGGGGAGTGCACGGTGGTAGCACCCCCGCCGGTCTTATCGCAACCGGCTTCTACCTGAGCGTCTTGCCGCGGCTTCGACGTGCTCGGTTGCCAGGGCTTGTCGGCGTTGGCGAAGCCGATGAGGCTCTGAATGGTGATCCTCCAGTCGTTGATCTTGTCCGTGCCGGAGGGTAGTCTAATGCAGATTGGGCTCGAGCAGCGCTTTACAGGATCTTCGGCGGCGGCGGCGAAGCGCGCGAGGCGCGGATATGCTCGGACTCCCAACGGGTTGGAAGGAGCGATACCCGTCGGCGACCGCACCTCCTCCTGCCAAACATCTTTGGCGTGCACGCTGGTCTAGAACGCCCGAGATCCACCAGCTTGGCCTTGCTCCAGCGAGTGCGGTGCTAGGAGCACCATGGCGTTGTCGACCTGCACCTCTGGGAAGGGTGCGGTGTATGCTGCAGACGCCGAAGCTTGCGGGGCCTTGTCTTTGGATCTGGTGACAATGTGAGTCCCCCATTGGCGCCCGTTCCTCCGCCGGTGACTCCCCCGCCGCCCGTTTGCTCTGGTGGCAGCGGGATCGACGTGGATGGAGCGGCCACCTCCGAAGGCTTCTTCTTCGGTGGCATGTTGATGAAGGTGTTGATGTAGCGCGCGTGAAAGACCGGATCAGGTTCGCACAACCTCGACGCTCCCCTACCTGGCGCGCCAAAGATGTCGTGGGGAACGAACACCTATGGGGCAAGGCCCCTTTTCGGTCCGGCAGGGAGCGGAGGGCGCATGAAGAGCAGATCAAGGTCGAGCACGCGAGGGATTTTACCCAGCTTCGGAGCTCTCCGGAGAGATAAAACTCCTATTGCTGCTTTGTGTTTGTATTTGTTCTTGCTTCAGAGCGTGAGTATGCTGCAGTCTCGAATGAGTCGAACCCCTTCTACGTGCGCATGGGCCTCCTTTTTATAGTCTAAAGGGGTCACCGACAGGTGGCAACGCAGAAAGAGGGGTAAAAAAGTAAAAACGCGGGTTGGTACAACCGCTATCAACAGTGCCCCCTACCTAACTCTGATGGCAGGGGACAATGGCATTTAATGCCCGTCCGGTCGTCCAAACAGTGCAGGAAGCGACCGTTAGGGGCGCCACCGATCGCCACGATGGCCTCCTCGTCATCTTCTCTTGCCACCTCGCACCGCTTGGCTGCGCAGCTACCCGCCACGTGCACCAGGAGCGATCCTGCGGCGACACGTCGTCGGATCGCTAGGCGTGGGCGCGAGTGGTAACCGCGCGGCAAGTGCCTTGCCGCGGTCTCTGTCTTGTCGCACCCGCAAGCTTGCCGCTCGTCGGGTCTTGCCGGGACGCCCAGTGCGTCGCGGCAAGTTTTCTAAAGTGCCTTGGTTGGCCTTCCCGGCAAGCTCCTCTTGCCGGGGTCTTGTCCTTCCCGGCAAGCTTCTCTTGCCGGGACCTTGTCTTCTCGATTAACACTTTGTTCTTGAATGGCAGTAATATGAATAGTGGAGGGTCTTGGCGGACGCCCGGCAAGCCTTGCCGCGGGACGCTGCGACTTCCCGTGCACAAGTTCGGGGTACTAAGGTATCCCTACTTTAGTACACCGACACATTACTTCATCTGTGAAGCATAGTGGGTGTGTGACGCCTCTATATTGGGCTATATCACGACGTAGCTCAAGCGAGGATTGTCTACTATGTTCGGGCCGGCCGGAATTACTGTATCTGGCGCGACGGTTGTCGTCGCGTATCGTGGGGTGCCCACGCGATCCGTAGATCGATCTTGATTGTCTTGCCTTATCCTCCAATATGTCTCGCAAGTCCGGCCCCGTGGCTTTGTACTTTTCGAGCGATGCCGGGGTACGGATTTAGTGGAGGGCCTAGAGGCCTCTCTGTCACGGCCACGAGGTGGCCGGTCGGCCGTATTGTGCGCTGGTGATGTAGGTTTATATGCTTCCTCCTCCAATCGGGGCAGCAGCTTGCGTTTGGGGTAGCTTTTGGAGGGGTATTCGGGTTCGTACTCTTCGGCCGCAAGGACTTCAGTCCATCTGTCGGCTAGCAAATCTTGATCAGCTCTAAGCTGTTGCTGCTTTTTCTTGAGGCTGCTTGCCGTGGCCATAAGCCTGCCTTTGAAACACTCTTGTTCGACGAGATCCTCAAGCACGACAAATTCGTCGTCGTCGAGGCTTGCCTCGTCTCCGGAGGGAGGCATGTAATTATCCTCCTCTACCTCTTAAATGCGCCGCTCTCGTGAGGCTGGCTTCTCCATCTCTTTGTCTTTGAATCTTCTTTGGAGGGGTTTTCTTTGGCACTATCCGGTGTTATTGTCTCCGGTGCGGAATCTCCATTCTTCTTTGTGGCGCGATTTAGAAACAGCGCCTTGGCCTTGGCTTAACTTAGGCTGTTTCTTGGAGGGGTCTTCCTCCGCTGTTCCCTCACCATTCCCATCCTTTGGGATGTCCACCATGTATATTTCATATGACGAGGTGGCTTTCCAGGGCCCGGTAGGCGCTGGTTCCTGGTTGTCTCCGTCATCGTCGTCCATACCGTCGATGTCTTCGGAGTCGAAGTCTAGCATGTCGGTTATGTCGTCGACAGTGGCTACGAAGTGGGTGGTGGGTGGGGTTTGAATTTCTTTGTCGTCCGCATCCCAACCGTCCTGGCCATAATCCGGCCAAGGCTCTCCTGACGAAGAGAGACACTTTAGCAAATTAAGGATGTCGCCAAAAGGCGAGTGCTGAAAGATGTCCTTAGCGGTGAACTCCATGATCGGCGCCCAATCGGATTCGATTGGTAGGGGCGCGGGAGGTTCGGAGTCCGGCACCTCAGAGTCACGAGCTTCACAAGGGACAGGGCACTACTAGGAAAAGGCATGCTAGTGGCGCACCAGTTTTGCCTTCTAATGGCGCATGGCTGGTGCGCCACTGGCATCACGCCATTAGAATTTCTTTCTAATGGCGCACCACATGTGCGCCATTAGAATCTGGTATTCTAATGGCGCACTTTGGCGATGCGCCATTAATATTGCTCACGATCGCCATTAGAATGCCTCCCGGGGCCATATGTACAAATGTGCTATGGCATTCTAATGGCGCATTACCAGTACATGCGCCATTAGTGTGATGATCACAGTGCGCCATTAGTGTCTTTTGTGGTGCGCCATTAGTATGAATATTAGGTTATTTTTTTTTTGCTTTTCTGATTTTTGCACAGGTTACAAAATATATTATTGCATAGAATATAGACAGCAGCACACAGCAACATCAGATTCATCAAATACAATAGAAGATTAGTCTCCGAATACAATTCATCATATTAGTCTCCGGATTCAAAAGACCGGACAAAGATAAAACATTACAAGTCTCAAGACCGCGAGTATCGAGTTTGCCTTCACATTACAAGTCGATATCGATCATCTAAACTACCATCACATAGAAGAGAGCTGTGGTCATCACGATGAGCATCATCGCGATCAAACTGGTCTTCATCCGGTTCCTCCAACGCTCCCTCCTCTCTCCCTGCTAGATAGCGGGCGTATCTAGATTCGGCCTCCGCCCTAGTGGTGTACCCTTTGTAACTATTACCGCTGAAGCGGTGAACCTGTCTCCGACACTCCTCCCGATCATCGTAGACTCGGGAACCTTACCCTTGTACCACGACATCGACGGCATCTCTATGCACAAGCCAAACAACGAGACAATACATAAGCAATGTGTAAGTATGCAACAAAAGGATCGGAAGAAAAAGCAAGACATTAATAGCACGATTCATGGTCCTACTAATAAAATAGCATCGATTACATCTAAGTTGAACAACCGTCCAAACCAAAGAGACATACTGAATTCATTAAAAAGTTTAATTACAACATGAGCCAATCAATGTTTCGAACTACACATCACTACTTTCGACTCGACTCATCGGACGGAGCGTGGATGAAGCCGCCGTCTGTCGCGATGGTCATGAAATCGCGATCGTTGTCACCCTGCATTTGTAGCATTCCATCTATCTCACTTGTTGGACGGTTGATTTCGAGGAAGAACTGCCCGACGTATGAAGGACATCTTGATGGATGATGTCCGCAAACTCCGATCGGATCTTGAAAGAATTCTTATGCGAGGTCCGCGTCTGGACTGCCGACAAGCTCGCGGCCCAATCTTTGAGATTATCTGGTAGCGAAGGTGATGATGGTCCCTTACGATCGCCCGCATGTGATGGAGCGTAGTAGGCATCCTTCGACCGCCCGGACTGCTTGACGCAGCAGAACTTCGTATTGTGTGAGAAGATGTGCTTGTCGTGCTTACGAACTGGCCCGGTGAAGGTGCCTCCAGTTAGGCGTGGCAGGGAGAACATCATCAAGAACTTTCTTCACATTTGTGTAGTCTATCATGGAGTTACGGTTGAATTGAAATCGTGGCCATGGAATATTTCGGGCTTAAGAGGATGAGTGTGCAATGTGTCCTTTGCACGTAACACGGAATGTTAGAAAAAAAAACGATCGAAATCTAAGAAATCATATGTTACAGGGCGGTTAAGGGATGACTTACTCGGGAAAGTAAGGCACAAGGAAGTTATCCTTATCTGCGTTTGCGAATAGCGCCTTGAGGTGTGAACTCGCAACTTGGCGGTCCCAGCGCTGCTCAAGTGCTTGGCACGCATGTAGAAGGGGTCGACTATCACGATGTCCGGTATTGTCTCTAATGATCCGCATCGCATGCTCGGCGAAAACAGCCGAGCGAAGGTGTAGTGCAGCGGATGAAGGTTAAACATAGCAAAGATGTCATCAAACCGCGGGACGATCATACCCCGATGTCGCCATCCACAAAGCCCTTGCTCTCGGCACCTTAGCCACGAAAACGGGTATGCCACATCCTTCTCTCGAGGCGCGCTTCTCCAAAATCGAACACTGTCATGCAGACTCCGCGCAGCACCGGTTGCAGCATTCAGCATATTTGGCGGTAGCATCGCCCTACCGCCACATGCACCCTCCTCGAGATATCCTTAGGTGAAGGTGGCCCATCCCGAGCACGGATCGAACTTCGGTGCGGCTGGCTCGCACCGCGCGCCCTTGTTAGTCTTCGTTTCCGGCCCTTCTTCTTGATCTCTGTAATGGGACGAGTTACGCTCACGGACCGCCTTCTTCAGCGTGTTGGGGCTGATAATATTCGCGCCTCAGCTATCGAGGCTCGGTGAAGACGGGAGCTGGGCGTGTCACGAGAACTGAACGCCGACGGCGCTTGTTGCAATTGGATTTCTCCGCCGTACCAGCTAGATCGCGGTGGTCTTGGCTGGGTTCTTGAGAAAGAGGCCCGCGAAATCGTCGGCATACCCATGTTCGGCAAAGTACTTGTCAACTTTGGTAAATGTACCGTCGTCGTTGTCGCCGCCGTCCGGATCTGTGCCATAGGGCTGTCCGGATCTGTGCCATAGGGATGTCCGGCAGGTCGGTAGCGTTACTGCGTTCTTGCCATGGCTTGGCGCCGGCGACGTGGGGTGGTGTCCCCGCCCTAAATGAATCGGCTCTTCGCCATAGCGAGGCCGGTTTATGCAGTGCCGAGGGTCATCTCATCTTCTTCGTCGGCCCAGCCGGTCGAATCGAGGTAACAACTTCGTCGCAGCCTGGCAGCACACCGGACCACTTCAACCCTATACATTGTGGGTGGCATCGGATTACCGTGGAACATGGGGTTGCCGGTTGAGCGATTTTGCCCTTGGCGACATCGACCAACTCGGCGCCCACGAAGTGCGAAGAGTGCAAGGAACGTCGGCGGTGCCTGCGAAAACATGTGTAGGGCGTCGAGATGCCCATCAAAGGCAAGGAGATGAAGTCATCGGCCGAGAGGCTTAGTTACCGTGATCCCGTCAAGCTCGGCTAATGTCGAGCACCGCCAACGGCGGGCGCGTAATCGACGGAGGGGGCGCTTCTTTGGCGAGTGCGGTCGGCGTACACCCGGGTGCATTAAGCTCCAATACCCGTGCCGGTGCCGGAGACACGAATACCGCCTCCGCCGAAGACACCAATGGCGCCGCCGCCGGAGACACCAATGGCGCCGCCGCCGGAGACACCAATGTCGCCGCCGCCGGAGACACCAATGTCGCCGCCACCGGAGACACCAATGTCGCCGCCGCCGGAGACACCAATGTCGCCGCCGCCGGTCCTTCCTTTGCTTCTTCGGTTGGCTGCCATCTGTGTGTGCGCCACCATCATCAGTGGTGGCATCCTCGGCGGCACCATCAGTGGTGTCATCCCCGACGCCACTAGGGGTTGTGTAATCAGGATCGGTGTCTTCCGCGGCGTCATCATAGCGGTGAGGTTGTTGTTCCTCCAACTCTTGGGACATCTCCCAGAATTGCTTACCGCCCGAACCACCGGCCTCATCGTTGTGGGCCATGTTTCTCTCTAAATAGGAAAAAAGTTTGGTCAAAAAGATGGTTATTGTCAAGGAACAAGATCATGGTCTCATGATTTAGGGTTGGGCCTAATCACTTGGCTCTATTGCCACCTATGTTGGGTTTATCATCTAGGGTTTATCGATGCTAAGGATAATTCTAAGTTGGGCCTAATCACTTGGCTCTATTGCCACCTATGATTTAATGCAGCAAGAATGGCAGGGCAGTTGATCCTACTTAACTAAGTACTAAGATAGCCCGGCCCATGCATTAGTCGCAAGTACCCCATATGTCCTATTTTTAGCAAAGTCATGCTAAAATTCACGGAAAATTTCAGCATGACCTTTGCTGAAAATAGGACATATGGAGTACCAATTTTGCCGAGCGGAAGTTAATCGACATTCCGCAGCAAACTCAAGGGCCTCTCGGGGTACTGCAAATTTGCTTCTTGAGACTCGAGACTCAGCACAGGAAGTACCCACATCCTGCCACATGTGTCCACCAGTTCAACAAACATCCTAGTACCGCATACTACAAAATTTGAAAATGACAACTTTTTGTACACAAAGTGTTTGTTGTCTTAAGCTCATCACAAGATACATGTTACTCGAATTTAGTTTACTAAATGCTAGGCACCTACAGGAAAATAAATCCAGTGGTTTCAAAATTTGTCCGGTAATTTATTCGATCAAAGCAACACAAGCACTTTGCAAATCACATGGTTCCCATGTCGGTGCGTACTGCAAGGAATAAAAATCGAATACGGAGAGCTAGCTTTGTGAAGAAGCAAGATTGATTAGCTTTTGGTAGAAGATCACATCTAAATAAGCGGCGAGTACCGATAGCGGATGGGCGGCTGCTGGGTCAAGTTTTTGTTTCTCCTCTAGAAGCTACTCCTACTATTTTATCAATCTTATCGCTACTGATAACTCTGAAAATGTAATAAGAGTTTTTTCTCATGTTTATCTATCATTAGGGAATACACAGCTTCATATATTACTTGAAGGTAGTCAACGTAAATCTTGCACGTTCCATCCTTAAATATGTTCAGAGAATGCACAAAGGCATGCCAATATTGTGCACATGTGTAAAATTGACATTGTAGTGTCCAGTCCCGAAGAATCATATGTCGTGAAGATTATGGATGGGCAGAAGAATTATGATGCAGTGGTGGTAATCTTGTATAATAAAAAACATAGATCAGATTCACCCAAAATTCTATGGTAAAGACGTAATCATTTTCCCAACTACTTTTGGTATGACAACCTTTCTTTTGCGAGTTGTATGAAGCACGGAGTTACATATGGTCAGGAACTGGCAATACCTAGGGTTTGCAGGTGAGGGGTGGAGGAGAAGGAGGAATCACACAGGGGGCGCGGGCGGAGGGGGACGGCAGGCAGGGCAGAGCCTGGCGAGGAGCTGGCGCGGAGGGGGACAGAGCGGGCGCGGGCGGGGGACGGGGCGGGCGCGGGCGGAGGGGGGACGGGAGGCCTTGGTGGGGCGCGGGCGGAGGAGGGACGGCGAGGAGGCGGGGGCGGGCGTCGTCTCCTCTGGCTCGGCGCGGGGGCGGCGCGGGGGCGACGGCTCTAGAGGCTGTGAGGGGGGATCTGGCGAGGGAGAGGGAGAGAGGCCAGAGGGGAATAGGTGAGGGATGCTTTCTAATGGCGCACCACTAGCCGGTGCGCCATAAGTACTACTGTTCTAATGGCGCACCACCACGCGGTGCGCCATTAGAATGTTGTTTTAATCTACCACAATGGCGATATCTAGAGCCCAACCCTTTCTACAGCAGAACCCACGCACTAGCCCGACTGGTCAGACGTAGCACACACACCAGGAGGTCCTGGGTTCGATTCGAGGATCCCCAATATTTTTTATGCATTTTAAATGGTGTTTTTATATTTATTTGTGTTTAAATATGTTCAAACTTGTTTAAATCATAACAGTAATATTTTTATGCATTTTAAATGCTGTTTTTATATTTAAAAATATAAAAATATTCATGATATCAAGATGGGTGGAGCGGGGGAGGGTCGAGATCGAGATCAAGTGTCCTCATGAATTCAAAAAGTGCCCATGAAATTTAAAAATATTCATGATATCAAAAAGTGCCCATGCATGAAATACAATCGAGAAATGAAGACTACGATTTAAATACAATCGGTCTTAGCTAGCTATCTCTATTCACAATCTTCTTGCCCTTCTTTTTATAAGCGGAGTTCTTACGTGGAGCGGACGTCCTTTAGGTAGGGTGGTCCTGCTTCTTCTTGTGGTGTGTGCTGCTACTTCATCGCCGCGTCGTCATGTTCGATCTTGGTCGCCAGATTTGTCGAAGTCTTGCTCATTGGCTACTCCATCCATTCCGATGATCTTCCTTTTGCCTCTCCTCCGACAACACGACCGGGCTTTGGCGGGTCGGTAATGAAGAAGCATTGGTCCACTTGGGAAGCCAGTACCCATGGCTCATTTTTAGCGGTGACGTTTATACCATGATCTTGGATTTGGCTTCGGTATAACCATGGTGGTGAAATACGGTCTTCTTTTATAGCGTTTTTGGCCCATCGACACGGAACATCGGGGCGTTCTCTCGGCGTAGCTCAGCTCCCAGATCTCCTCGATCCTTCCGTAGTATCTGTCCTTGTCGTTACGGTGTAGGATTCCATCGTTACCGGAGTTACGATAACCATCGCTCTTCATGTCCTTGTCCTCGGTGTAGAATGTGTAGCCGTTGATATCGACGCCTCATAGGTCATCGAGGTTGTGCTCGGCGCCCGTGACAAAGGCGAATAGTAGTTGTTCTTCAGCGGAAGAATCCTCATGTAAAGGGTGCGACGAAGCTTACGCTTGAACCAACGCGTGAAACATGAGTTGTGCTCTTTGAGTATATCTCCGTCCGTCCTCTGTTGGCCTCGGTCATTGTACGTCTTCTTAATAAAGGTTTTGTGCTCTACCACCCAAGGATCGACCACGTCTATGTGTTGTAGCGCGACTAGGTTTGCTCTTTCAAAGTCGGCGAGTCGACCCTCGAAGCCGACATGCATTTCGCGGCGACCCTCATGGTGACCCCATCCAGCGAGCCTGCCGAGGTGCCTGTTGACGGGCAGACCAACGGGGTTCTCGATGCCTAGATAATTCGTGCAGTAGGAGATGCACTCTTGATCGAAAAGCCCTGGCTATGCTTCCCTCTGGGCGTGACATGTTGCGAACGTATCCTTTGATGACACCATTCATCCTTTCGAGCGGCATCATCTTTGTGCGAGAACGTCGGCCGAGTTGGATGATATCCTCCACTATATGGACCAGCGGATGCACCATAACGTCGAAGAATGCGGGCGGAAGTACATCTCAAGCTCGCATAGTATCACCACGATCTCTTCCTGTAGCCTTCGAGTTGCCTCCGCCAATCGACTTAGAGATGGCGTCGAAAAAGTTGCACAGGCCAAATAGCGTTTCACGGACGTGCGCGTCCATGATCCCACGGATTGCAACCGGAAGTATCTGCGTCATCGACCGCGTGATACCGTGAGACTTCATCCCGCTGAACTTCGCTTGGCTGGGTCTAGGTATCCGCTTATCTTCCCAGCGTAACCGTAAGGAAGTTTTACTCCTAGGAGGCGGTGAAAAATTGCTCGATCTCCTCGACTTAGAGTGAAGCACGCGGAGGGTAGTCATTTCGGTCTTCTTGGACTTTTTGCCTTTGCGGCGACTTTCCGTGTCTGCTTCGCCTCATCATCATCATCATCATCATCATTAGCGTGAAGCTCCCGCACGATGCCCATTGATTTCAAGTCTGCCCTTGCTTTCGCCCATCTTTGGTCCTCTCGGCATGTTGAGCGGGTACCAAGCAGACTCTCGCACACGTTCTTCGTGATATGCATGACATCAAGGCTGTGAGGCACACGGTGGATCTTCGATCGGCAAGTCCCGAAAAACAGACCTCGTTTTCCATACCTTCAGCAGCTCTGGCGCGCTTCGCATCTTTCGGCGGTGGGCGGTCTTTCCAATTTTCAACAGCTTGTCTATTTCCTCGCTGCTCCTCGTACACGGGCGTTTTGGGTTCGGTTTCACCATCGAACAGATCCTTGCGTTTCCTCCACGGGTCATCGTCGCGAATCCACCTTGATGTCCCATGAACACGGTTTTCAAGACCGGGATCTCTATCTAGTGGCGTCGTTGTGTCATCCATGCACCTTACGCATCCGAAAATCCGTGGACTACCTGCCTGAGAGATATCCGTAATCGAGATAGTCGTGCACCGTCGTGGCGGTCACGGCTCTCATAGGGAAATATTCTTTCTGCGGCGTCCCACGTATTGGTGGCGTTTTCCACAGCGTGTCTAGCTCCTCCTTGACAGCCCCAGATCTGATTGATGTCGTTCCTGGTTGTTTCGGCCCTTCAATTAGCATACTCATGTGAATGTACTTCCTCTTCATGCACAACCGGGGAAGGTTGTACATCCACACAAACACAGGCCAGGTGCTATGTGTGCTTCTCACGGCTGCCAAGCGGATTGACTCCATCGGTGCTCGCGCCCAACACGATGTTCCTTGGATCCTTCCCAAATTCAGGTCTTGAAGTTCAACGCTTGCCAGCTCGCATCCTTAGGGTGACTCAGCATCTTGTCTTTTTATCTATCTCCGGATCATTTGCGTCATCTTCTCGCTTCTTCTCCTCCCTATCTGCGTGCCAGCAGGAGCTTCTACCTTAGGGTCCGCGAAATACCGCTGCAGAGCGAGGAGATCGGAAAGTACCACACCGATTTTCGAGGAGCTTTTCCTCTTCTTGTATCGAGTGGCGCCAAGACACCGGACATATGGTAGACTCCGCGTGCTCGTCCCGATAAATGATGCAATTTTTCATGCACACATGGTATTTCACGTCGCGGTAAATCCAGAGGACACACGATTTTCTTTGCCTCCTCGAAACTGGTGGGCACTTGTTCCCCTTGGGAAGGCGTTAGTGCGAATGACATGTTCTCGTCGAAGCATCGTCGGTCATTTTGTGTTTTACCTTCATCTCGAGCCATGGCGTTACTTTCAGCGGGTATCCTCGGGCTGCATCCTTCATACAGCGGAGTAACGCGTCTATCTCCAGTTGATCCAGCTTGGCTTTCTCTCGGCGGCGGCTCTTGCGTTATCCGTCCGCTTGAGAAGCAGCTCTTGAATATGAGGGTCCTGCACCCAGCCTCCATCGTCGTCTGCTCCGGCATCTTCATCTTCATGATCATGCCCTTCGTCTTGATCTTCCTCATCATCATGTACGACATCTTCTACATGATGATCTGTACAACATCACCGTCGTGATCATGTCACGGAGATTCTTCGTCTTCTCGCCCGCCCTCGCCACGGTGGTACTTGTCTTGTTGCCCTTCCTCATTTCTTGCCCGGCCCGGCCATGGGCGACTTGATAGTCATCTTCATCACCTTGCCACCGATAGCCATCCATGAAACCACGCAAGAGCGGTGGTCCCAACCTGCCCGAATCCGGTCCGCAATAAGGCTCTTCAACTTGCATCTTCGACATGGACATCTTATCTCCGTCTCGTTCTTTTGAAGCATCTCGGCCTTGGCGGAGCTCAAAAACCTATTCACGATGCCTTCACCATCATGCGGACCATAATCGTCTGCGGGTAGAAACAAAACGATATGTTAGAACCAAGAAAAATTTGGCATGACCTTCCTAAAAATAGGACCAAAAAGAATGCATAGTGCCAAAATTCTCGCTTGAAGCGGAAATGAATCAAAACATTCCGGCAAAATATTGGCAACTATCGCATATTTCAAATACCGGTATCTTCAAACACAAACATATATGCAACACCACAAACACTTGCAACACCACAAACATACATAGATCTAGCTAGGCCACAAAAGTGCATGTGCACGTTGTTGGAAGCGAGCTAGGGAGAAAAAAAATAGATCTATATCATGAAGATAGCTTTCCTTACTTACCTATCAAAACTAGGTAATTTCACCACTTAATTTTGTTGAATCTATGGTGGAAATGAGGTGAGGAGGAGGAGATGGCCGAAATCTTGGAGAAGGAGGTGGATGGAATGAAGTGGGGAAAGTGAGTGGGTAGGTGTGGGCTGTCCAAAATATCTTGTTGGTCCCGGGTTACTAATGGCGCACCCTGTCCTCATGCGCCATTAGAAACCCTGTTACTAATAAGCGCATCGGAAAGCGTGCGCCATTAGAAGTTATGCAAAAAAAATAATAAAACAAAATTTAGAGTAATGGCGCACTGCCCACATGGTGCGCCATTAGAAGTTATATATAGTAATGGCGCATGATAGGCCTCATGCGCCATTAGTATGTATGGGAAAATGGAAAAAAAAATTCATACTAATGGCGCACCCACTCCACGGTGCGCCATTAGTGTCTTCCAATCTAATGGCGTATCTGGTTCAGGTGCGCCATTAGTATATAGTAGTGGCGCACTGCCCCCTCGGTGCGCCATTAGAGTCAATCCTATCTATAGGCCTTTTCCTAGTAGTGGGGTCGGTATTCGGCTCCATCGTTGTAGAGGTAGCAGCCCCCGAGGCGGTGTCTAGCCACCCATCCTCGATCGGCGCAGTCGACTCTGAGTTAAGGGTCAGAGCAGACTCTTGTGCGGCCTCCAGGGCACCGTCCGGCAGCAGAGCTAGATCATGCCCATCATGACAGTGCGGCGCGCTCGGCTGTGGCTCGAATCCGTCGAAGATCAAGTCTCCGCGGATGTCGGCCGTGAAGTTCAAACTTCCAAATCGACTGATGGCGGGCGTAGCTTCGATCTGCTCGGATGGCCAAGTGAATTGGCCCTTGATGCGAAACGCCCGAATCTGAAGATCTGTCCAGGGAGAAATGTCTCACCCTGGACCGCGTCGTTGTTGATGATCGAAGGAGCCATCAAGCCTATGGGCGACGACACGGAGGAACTCTCAATGAAAGCACCAATGTCGGTGTCAAAACCGGCGGATCTCGGGTAGGGGGTCCCGAACTGTGCGTCTAGGCGGATGGTAACAGGAGACAAGGGACACGATGTTTTTACCCAGGTTCGCACCCTCTTGATGGAGGTAAAACCCTACTCCTGCTTGATTGATATTGATGATATGGGTAGTACAAGAGTAGATCTACCACGAGATCATGGAGGCTAAACCATAGAAGCTAGCGTATGGTATGATTGTTGTTCGTCCTATGGACTAAAACCCTCCGGTTTATATAGACACCGGAGAGGGCTAGGGTTACACAGAGTCGGTTACAATGGTAGGATATCTACATATCCGTATTGCCAAGCTTGCCTTCCACGCCAAGGAAAGTCCCATCCGGACACGGGACGAAGTCTTCAATCTTGTATCTTCATAGTCTTGGAGTCCGGCCAATGATGATAGTTCGGCTACCCGGACACCCCCTAGTCCAGGACTCCCTCACTCTCCCTCACGGATTCCTCTCTGACATTTTCGACCATCGGTGATGGTAGCTCCTTTCGTTCCCGAGTGCATTACACCAAATTATGTCTAGCACACGGGAACGAAGGAGAAGCTACCCCCACGACAACAGTCGGGATTCTTCGTCCTCTCATATAGGTGGATACTCACCAAACTTAAAGTCAACCCGAGGACTCATATTATAGGACACATATTGACATGGAGATTTGGCTGGTCTCACCTCGAGGTCGGAGGGGGGTCGGTGATGGGGACGACGGCGCGGATGATGGAGGGGGCTCCTAGATTTCTGCATAGTGCTCTCCAATTTTAGCATTCAAAGTAGGAGTACTTTTCCAATTTGAGCATTCAATAAGCAAAACCAAATCGTAAAACAAAGTAGTATTCAAATTAGCATGCATTCAATTATAAGAAAAAGTACATCATCTCTTGTGTCTGTACATTGTCGAATATTATCACTAATACTCCTCGAATACTATCATAGATATAGCATCGCTAATACAGCTAGAACCGTAGCGTCCGACGGGTATCGTCGCGGGCGGTGGACACCCAAAAAGAAGGAACCATCACAGGATCATAACTCCAGTGAGATCCCTGAAGAACCTGCCAGGTATTGTCGAACCTGCCCTCCAATGCAACCATGTAGCGACGGACGTGCTCGTCCTCCTCGCTTACACGGTGACGTACCACCTCCATGGTGTCCGGAAGCCTCGGCACCGTTACTGGCCCACGCGACCTCCACCAAACAAGGATCGGGTCACTAACGGGCTGGCTCCTCACCAACCTACGCCCCCCGGAAAGTAGCACCTCCCAATACCAGCCCGGTGTAGCCCAGTCCCGGACATGGCCCCTCTGATCAAGCCGGCCTCCTCCGCCGAGTCGAGGACGAGGATGCGGGATAGGCATCGTCGACGTCGATGCGGGATTAATTGCTTGAACTAAAAAAATAAACTAGTTCTATAAATTTTCTTGCTAAAAATAAACTACTTCTATATATAGTAAAATAAAGTAGTTTTATTAAATAAACTAGTTCAACTACTAAGCACTTACTATAAATAAATAAAATAAAGTAGTTCTTACTAAAAATAAACTACTTCTATATATAGTAAAATTTCATAAAGTAGTTTTATTAATTAATCAACTAGTTCAACTACTAAGCACTTACTATAAATAAATAAAATAAAGTAGTTCTTATTAAATATAAACTAGTTCTATATATAGTAAAATTTAATAAAGTAGTTTTATTAAATCAACTAGTTTAACTACTAAGCACTAACCTAAAATCGATATCTACTAATAATTAACCTAAATAAAAAATTAATACATATATGAAAAAAAAGCATATATAAACAAAAAAATGCTATGAACATTATATTCATACATACATAGCCACATCCATTCATCTACCACATACATATATACATTATATATATGAAAAAAATGCAATGAACAAAAAAATAATACAAATTATATGAAAAAAATGAATAGAGCCATGGCGCGGCGGCGGCTCACATCAGGCGACGGCGTGGGCGGCGGAGGGCGACGACGTGGGTGGCGGAGGACGACAGCGACGACGACGGTGACGGGCGACACGGATCGAATGTCTTGGCGGCGAAGTGGGGGGTGGTGGAGGCGACGGCGTGGGCTCGGGGGCACGGGCGACGACGACGGTGACGGGGCAGCCTGGCGGCGTGGATCGAGCTCGCGGCGTCGCCGGGCGGGGGGAAACTGGAGATGGAAATCTGAAAATTTCCTAAGTGCTACTTATATAGCAAAGGCTTTGGTCCCGGTTCGTCGCACCAACCGGGACCAATGCCCCCCCTTTAGTCCCGGTTGGTGCCACCAACCGGGACCAAAGCCCTCTGCTTCCCGCCTTGGTCCCGGTTGGTGGCACCAACCTGGACTAAAGGGTGGGCATTGGTACCGGTTGGTGCCATGAACCGGTACCAAAGGTGTGCATTGGTCCCGGTTGGTGCCACGAACCGGGACCAATGTCCTGCTACCAAAGCCGCGGTGCGGCGAGATGTTTAGTCCCACCTCGCTAGCCGAGGAGCGGCACGAGCGGTTTATAAGCCCTGCCATGCCAGCTCCGTTACGTTGAGTTCCTCTCAACCACAGGCCTCTAGGCCTGTTGGGCCTTCTGCGGGCCTGAATCCTGGCCCATGGATGGGTTTCAAGCCGTATTCAGGCCGTGGTGGCCTAGTAGGTGGCATTTTTTTAATTTTTCCCAGTTTTTTTATTTCTTTTTTTGCTTTATTTATTTTATTTTGTTTCTACTTAAAAAAATACTTAATGTTGCTATTTTATTTATTTCAGGAAAATTCTTTTTGCTTATAATGTTTTGAACAAAAAATACTTTGTTAACTTTAGGTCCATAAATTTTATTTACTTTATCAAAGTTTATTTTATTTTATTTTATTTTATTTTGTTTCTACTAATATATTTTATTAAAGTTTATTTTATTTTATTTGGTTTCTACTTACATAATCAATTTTCATCCCTCATTTTTAATTTTTCCCAGTTTTTTATTTTCTTTTTTGCTTTATTCAATTTATTTTGTTTCTACTTACAACAAAATACTTCTTCGTTGCTATTTTATTTATTTCAGGAAAATTCCTTTTGCTTATAATGTTTTGAGCAGAAAATACTTTGTTAATTTCAGGTCCATACATTTTATTTACGTTATCAAAGTTTATTTTATTTGATTTTATTTTGTTTCTACTTATATATTTTATTAAAGTTTATTTTATTTTATTTGATTTCTACTTACATAATCAATTTTCATCCCTTTCTGACTTCATTTGTTATTTTTCATGCATTTACTATTATTTTGAGCTATAAGACCCTGAAATTGAAAAGCATTTAAAATAAACCCTGAAAAGGTTGAGAGTTGGCATGGTATCATCATTTCATCCACATAGCATGTGCAAGAAAGTTGAGAGGGTTACGGCAAAAACTGGATGCACTTCGTGTACAAAACAGACAATCTCTTTTGAAGTATCAGGATTTCATACGAAAACTCGTCTGTTACAAAGGGATTTCCATTTTTAAAACTTATTTGAATTCCTGACTTTTTGTGTGTTCAAAATGCACCATTCAAAGCCACATCATCAATTTTCATCCCTTTCTGACTTCATTTGTTATTTTTCATGCATTTACTTACTATTTTGAGCTATAAGACCCTGAAATTGAAAAGCATTTCAAATGAACTCTGAAAAGGTTGGAAGTTGGCATGATATCATCATTTCATCCACATAGCATGTGCAAGAAAGGTGAGAGGGTTACGTCAAAAACTGGATGCACTTCATGTACAAAACGGACAATCTCTTTCGAAGTATCAGGATTACATACGGAAACTTGTCTGTTACAACAGGCATTTGAAATGAACTACGAAAAGGTTGAAAGTTGGCATGGTATCATCATAATAG
The DNA here is from genome assembly GCA_021437245.1 of Aegilops speltoides. NCBI lineage: Eukaryota > Viridiplantae > Streptophyta > Magnoliopsida > Poales > Poaceae > Aegilops > Aegilops speltoides. Next base: position 93,449,333 of record CM038147.1, on the reverse strand, counting down.
TTGTGGAGAAAGTCTTCACTTTTTCTTCGCTTGTGTCCTTTCCTTATTGCGTCGTAGCCATGGATAATCTTCATCATTTATCAGGATGCCTGGGTCAGCCTTGACTTTGAAGGGAGGAATTTCATGAAACTTTTCATAATCTTCGGACATGTCTGTCTTGCCCTCCACTCCCACGATGTCCCTTTTTCCTGAAAGAACTATGTGGCGCTTTGGCTCATCGTATGATGTATTCTCTTCCTTATTTTTTCTTTTTCTCGGTTTGGTAGACATGTCCTTCACATAGATAACCCGTGCCACATCATTGGCTAGGACGAACGGTTCATCAGTGTACCCAAGATTGTTCAGATCCACTATTGTCATTCCGTACTGTGGGTCTACCTGTACCCCACCTCCTGACAGATTGACCCATTTGCATTTAAACAAAGGGACCTTAAAATCTACTCCGTAGTCAAGTTCCCATATGTCCACTATGTAACCTTAATATATGTCCTTTCCCCTCTCGATTGCTGCATCAAAGCGGACACCGCTGTTTTGGTTGGTGCTCTTTTGATCTTGGGCGATCATGTAAACTGTATTCCCATTTATCTCATATCCTTTGTAAGTCATTACAGTCGAAGATGGTCCCCTGGACAATGAGTACAGCTCATCACAAACACTGTTTTCACCTCTAAGACGTGTTTCCAACCAACTGCTGAAACTCCTCATGTGTTCACATGTAATGCAGTCGTCGCACTGCTCCGGGTGTTTGTAGCGCATATTGTTCTTGTGTTCATCGACATACGGGGTCACCAAGGTAGAGTTCTGTAGAACTGTGTAGTGTGCTTGAGACCAAGAATATCCGTCCCTGCATATTATTGAGTCCCCTCCAAGCGTACCTTTTCCAGTCAGTCTCCCCTCATACCGCGATTTAGGGAGACCTATCTTCTTAAGGCGAGGAATGAAGTCAACACAAAACCCAATGACATCCTCTGTTTGATGGCCCATGGAGATGCTTCCTTCTAGCCTAGCACGATTCTTTATATTTCTTTAGGACTCCCATGAACCTCTCAAAGGGGTACATATTGTGTAGAAATACGGGGCCCGAATGACAATCTCGTCAACTAGATGAACTAGGGCGTCGTCATGATATTGAAGAAGGATGGTGGGAACACCAGTTCAAAACCGACAAGACATTGCACCACATCACTCCTTAGCCTTGGTATGATTTCGGATCGATCACCTTACGAGAGATTGCATTGAGGAATGCACATAGCTTCACAATGGCTAATCGGATGTTTTCGGTAGAAGCCCCTCAATGCAACCGGAAGCGTTGCGTCATAATCACATGGCAGTCATGACACTTTAGGTTCGGAACTTTTCTCGGCATATTTATTATTCCCTTTATATTGACGAAAACCAGTCGGGACCTTCATACTAAGCGAGCATTCAAAGAAGATTTCCTTCTCTTCTTTGGTAAGGCGTAGTAGCGGGACCTTCATCTTGCTTTGGAGGCATGCCATCTTTTTCGTGCAAACGTTGCAGGTCCTCCCATGCCTCAGCTGTATCTTTTGTCTTCCAATACACGCCCAAGAAGCCTAGCAGGTTCACGCAAAGGTTCTTTGTCACATGCATCACGTCGATCAAAGAGCGGACCTCTAGGTCTTTCCAGTAGGGTAGGTCCCAAAATATAGATTTCTTCTTCCACATGGGTGCGCGTCCCTCAGCGTCACTCGGAACAGCTAGTCCGCTAATGACTCACAAGTGTAGGGGATCTATCGTAGTCCTGTCGATAAGTAAGAGTGTCGAACCCAACGAGGAGCAGAAGGAAATGATAAGCGGTTTTCAGTAAGGTTTTCTCTGCAAGCACTGAAATTGTAGGTAATAGATAGTTTTGTGATAAGATAAATAGTAATGAGCAACAAGTAAATAAAGTAAACAAAGTGCAGCAAGGTGGCCCAATCCTTTATGTAGCAAAGGATAAACCTGGACAAATTCTAATAATGGTAAAGGAGCTCCCGAGGACACATTGGGAATTATCGTCAAGCTAGTTTTCATCACGTTCATATGATTCGCGTTCGGTACTTTGATAATTTGATATGTGGGTGGACCGGTACTTGGGTACTGCCCTAACTTGGACAAGCATCCCACTTATGATTAACCCCTATTGCAAGCATCCGCAACTATAAAAAGGAGTATTAAGGTAAACCTAACCACAACATTAAACATATTTTTCCATATCAGCCCCTAACGAAGCAACACATAAACTAGGGTTTAAGCTTCTGTCACTCTAGTAACCCATCATCTACTTATTACTTCCCCATGCCTTCCTCTAGGACAAATAATGGTGAAGTGTCATGTAGTCAACGTTCAGATAACACCACTAGAGGAAAAGACAACATACATCTCATCCAAATATCGAACGAATACCAAATTCACATGACTACTATTAGCAAGACTTCACCCATGTCCTCAGGAACAAACGTAACTACTCACAAAGCATATTCATGTTCATAATCAGAGGAGTAATAATATGCATAAAGGATCTGAACATATGAACTTCCACCAAGTAAACCAATTAGCATCAACTACAAGGAGTAATCAACACTACTAGCAACCCATAGATACCAATTTGTGGTTTTGATACAAGATTTGATACAAGAGATGAACTAGGGTTTTGAGAGGAGATGGTGCTGGTGAAGATGTTGATGGAGATTGACCCCCTCCCGATGAGAGGATCATTGGTGATGACGTTGGTGATGATTTCCCCCTCCCAGAGGGAAGTGTCCCCGGCAGAACAGCTCCGCCAGAGCCCTAGATTGATTCCGCCAAGGTTCCGCCTCGTGGCGGCGGAGTTTCGTCCCGTAAGCTTGCCCACTATTTTTTCCAGGGTAAAAGTGATGATATAGCACAATATGGACGCCGGAGGCAAACCAGGGGGCCCAGGAGATAGGGGGGCGCGCCCTATGGGGGGGGGCGCCCCCTGTCTCCTGGACAGGGTGTGGGCCCCCTAGCCTATTTCTTTCACTCATAAATTCTTATTAAATCCAAAAATTTGTTTCGTGGAGTCTCAGGACTTTTGGAGCTGTGCAGAATATATAGGTTTCCAACGTTTGCTCCTTTTCCAGCCAGAATTCCAGCTGCCGGCATTCCCCCTCTTCATGGTAAACCTTGTAAAATAAGAGAGAATAGCCATGAGTATTGAGATATAATGTGTAATAATAGCCCATAATGCAATAAATTTTGATATAAAAGCATGATGCAAAATGGACGTATCAACTCCCCCAAGCTTAGACCTCGCTTGTACTCAAGGGGAAGCCGAAATCGAAAAACATGACCACATGTTTAGAGATAGAGGTGTCGATAAAAATAAAATACGGCATGAGGGCATCATGATCATTCTAATAACAACAACATATATAGATTTTGTCATATGATTTCCTATGCTCAAGTAGTAAGCAATTCACAATGTCAAGTATGGTTCAAAAACTTCATTGGGAACTAACAAACTATAATCTCAGTCATTGAAGCAATTGCAATTTATCGTAACATCAGAAAGAGTCAATAATAGAGCTTTTCAGCAAGCTCACATACTCAACTATCTCGTAGTCTCCTACAATTGTTAACACTCATGCAATACTTGTGGTTTTAGAGTTTCAGCCGGACACTGAGAAAGATAGGGGCTTATTGTGTTGCCTCCCAACGTATTCACCTTTAGGAGATGTCAACAATAATAGCCTATGCCAACTTACATCCAATTGGATATACATGATCTTTCAAACACGAAGGGCTTGCCAAAGGATAAAATGAAAAAGGGAAAGGTGAGGATCACCTTGACTCAAGCATAAAGTAAAAACATAAAGTAAAAGATAGGCCCTTCGTAGAGGGAAGCATAGGTTTTCATGCGCGTTTAGGGTTGATGCACAAAATCTTAATGCAAAAGAACGTCACTTTATATTGCCCCTTGTATGTGTACCTTTATTATGCAGTCCGTCGCTTTTATTAGTTCCACAACAAGTTCGTACAAAGCTTATTTTCTCTGCACTAATAAGTCATACATATTTAGAGAGCAATTTTTATTGCTTGCACCGATGACAACTTACTTGAAGGATCTTACTCAATCGATAGGTAGGTATGGTGGACTCTCATGGAAAAACTGGGTTTAAGGATATTTGGAAGCACAAGTAGTATCTCTACTTGGTGCAAGGAATTTGGCTAGCATGAGGGGAAAGGCAAGCTCAACATGTTTGGAAGGTCAATGACAATATACTTTAACTGAGATGTCGGAAAAACATAAACCATTAAGTTGTCTTCCTTGTCCAATGTCAACTCTTTTAGCATGTCATACTTAATGAGTGCTCCCAATTATAAAAGGTGTCCAAGATAATATATTTATATGTGAACCCCTCTTTCCTTATAACTTCCTATTAATTGCAACGATGACCAAAACTATGTTCATCAACTCTCAACAATTTTTATGCCTCATACTTTCTATGTGTGAAGTTATAACTATCCATAAGATCAATATGAACTCTTTTATTCTTTCTACTTTCTCAAGTTCATAGCAACATAGCAAAGCCCTTGACTCAACACTAGTCTTTATTATAGATAGCACACGGACTCGATTACAAAAAGAGATCACAATGCAAAACTCAAAACTACTTGATATCAAAACTTCAATCTACTAGATCAAGATACTACTAAAAGGATCGAACTAAGTAAAGCGGTAAAGATAGAAGCGTGATGGTGATACGATACCGGGGCCCCTCCCCCAAGCTTGGCAGTTGCCAAGGGGAGTGCCCATATCCATGTGATTATGCCCTCGGAGGTGGTGAAGTAGGAGTTGTTGATGATGTAGGCTTGTCGTCCGTCTTCCAAGGCATAGGCTCTCCATCATAGAAGGATGATCAAGTCTCCGGGATCCTTAAATATGCAGCCAAACTCATCCTCTTGAATCTATGTTCATACTCACAGTTCTAGTTTTGCAGGTCATAGATGTGGGCTTGGAGGTGCTCGATTTTCTCTTGAAGCTTGAAGATGGTCTCCCCAATGACCTTGGCATCCAACTTGTGGTTGTTGGTAAACTCCGTGATCATCATCTGGTTGGCGTTGAGTCCACGCTCCACCATCCCTCGGCACTTGAAAACTTGCTGCTCAACGGCTTTGAGCTTTGTCTCCACGCTCCCGGTATGCCTTGGTCCCTCCACATCGTGGATGTGCAACACCCCCTCACGCATCTCAATGGTTTGAGGATGATGCAGCACCTCCGCGAGGTAGGGGTTGATAACCCTCTCGAAAAAATTGTTCTTGGGAGCGCTTGGAGACGACATGATGCTCTAGATCTGAAACAGAAACAGCTCGAACGAAAACAGAGGATATTTGCGTGATACGGTGGTCAAAACCTTCAGGAGTATATATAATGAATTTTTACCGACCAAAATACGTAACATACAAGAAAACGGAGTCAGGAGGCACACGAGGTGCCCACGAGGCAGGGCGCGCCCTGAGGCGCGCCCTCCACTCTCGTGGGGGCCTCGTGTCCCTTTCGGACTACTTCTTTCTTCCTAAAATTCTTAAATAATCCAAAACTAATAAAAATTGCCATTAGAGTTGTTTTGGAGTCGGGTTACTTACCGTACCACATACCTATGCCTTTTCGGAGTCTGGAACGTTCTGGAAAGTGTCCCTTATGTATTCCTCAGGGGTTATGGTTTCAATAAGGGACAATTGCATTTTTACCCCTAGTTGGTTCCCACCCACGGGTTTTGCCCTTACTTTTCGAGCTTGCTCAGTTTTGCCCTTACTTTTTCCATCGAGGTCCCTCGAATGCCCTTTGATCGTTTGACCAAAACTTTGAAAATTCATAACTAATTCATATGAACTCAGAAAAATGCAAATAAGATATCAAAATGTTTAGATAAACATTACCTTTATGAGCATATCACTTGCATTCAGGAAAAAGCATCATTTAAACTACCCGAGGTAATTAATGTTATTAACATTATTAAAAATGAATAGGTATAAACAATATTTTTTTGTGAATAAAAATTATATGCAAATGTAGGTGATGTTTTCTGAACATCCTGATACCTTATTTGCATTTTCCTGAGTTCGTATCAACTTGTTATGCAGTTTCCAAATAATGGTCAAAGTTGTTAGAACATTCATAACAAGTTGATACAAACTCAGAAAAATGCAAATAAGTTATCAGGATGTTCAGAAAACATCACCTACATTTGCATGTAATTTTTATTCATGAAAAAAAATATTGTTTATACCTATTTATTTTTAATAATGCTAATAGAATTAATTACCTCGGGTTTTTTAAACAATGCTTTTGTCCTGAATGCAAATTAGATGCCCATAAAGGTAATGTTTATCTGAACATTTTGATATCTTATTTGCATTTTTCTGAGTTCGTATGAATTAGTTATGAATTTTCAAAGTTTTGGTCAAACGGTCAAAGGGCATTCGAGGGACCTCGATGGAAAAAATAAGGGCAAAACTGAGCAAGCTCGAAAAGTAAGGGCAAAACCCGTGGGTAGGAATCAACTAGGGGTAAAAATGCAATTGTCCCTTTCAATAATATTAGTTTCAACATTGATAGGATTACCTGAAATATAATGTTTAATTCTTTGACCGTTAACCACCCTTGGATTTGTGCCTTCGAAGTTGTTGATTTTTATAGCACCAGAACGATAGACCTCCTCGATAACGTAGGGACCTTCCCATTTTGAGAGAAGTTTTCCTGCAAAAATTCTTAAATGAGAGTTGAATAATAACACATAATCTCCTACGTTAAACTCACGCTTTTGTATCCTCTTATTATGCCAGCGTTTGACTTTTTCTTTAAAAAGCTTGGCATTCTCATAGGCTTGGGTTCTCCATTCATCAAGTGAGCTAATATCAAACAACATCTTCTCACCAGCAAGTTTGAAGTCATAATTGAGCTCTTTGATAGCCCAATATGCCTTATGTTCAAGTCCAAGAGGTAAATGGCATGCTTTTCCATAAACCATCTTATAAGGAGACATACCCATAGGATTTTTGTATGCAGTTCTATAGGCCCATAATGCATCATCAAGTTTTGAGCTCTCTATTTCTCAACTCTACTTGACCACTAGACTGCAGATGATAAGGAGATGCTATTCTATGATTGACATCATACTTAGCAAGCATCTTACGGAAAGCACCATGAATAAAATGTGAACCACCATCAGTCATAAGATATCTAGGGACTCCAAACCTCGGAAAAATAACTTCTTTAAGCATTTTAATAGAAGTGTTATGATCAGCACTACTAGTTGGAATAGCTTCTACCCACTTAGTAATGTAATCAACAGCAACTAAAATATGTGTATAACCATTAGAGGCAGGAAAAGGTCCCATATAATCAAAGCCCTAAACATCAAACGGTTCAATAACAAGAGAATAATTCATAGGCATTTCTTGACGTCTACTAATGTTACCTATTCTTTGACATTCATCACAAGATAAGACAAACTTACGAGCATCTTTGAAGAGAGTAGGCCAATAAAAACCAGATTGTAGTACCTTGTGTGCAGTTCTATCTCCAGCATGGTGTCCTCCATAAGATTCAGAGTGACACTTGCATAGAATCTGTTCCTGTTCATGCTCAGGCACACAATGTCTAATAACACCATCCACTCCTTCTTTATAAAGGTGTGGATCATCGCAGAAGTAATGTCTTAAATCATAAAAGAACTTTTTCTTTTGCTCGTATGTGAAACTAGGCGGTAAATATTTAGCAACAATGTAATTAGCATAATCAGCATACCAAGGAGAAGTACGAGAAGCATTGACAACCGCTAATTGTTCATTAGGAAAGCTATCATTAATAGGCAGTGGGTCATCAAGAACATTCTCTAACCTAGACAAGTTATACGCAGCGGGTTCTCGGCTCCTTTACATCAATAATATGCAAGTCAAATTCTTGGAGCAGGAGAACCCATCTAATGAGTCTAGGCTTATGAAAGTGCGTTATATCGACTAGAGGGGGGGTGAATAGGTGATTTTTATAAATTCTTCACTGAGGAATTTGCTGGTGATGAAATTCCTAAATGAAGAACTACTAGTAGCGGAATAAGTACTCAGAAGTAAACATAACAGAATACAAGCATAGTCATCATGGCGAGATGAAGACAAGCACGAGAATCTGAAAAGCGTAAACACAGGATAACACAAGAAAGAAGGCGGACGGTGAAGAAATTGATCCGAGGAAATTGAGAAAGTCTTGATCAAAGTCTTCAAACAGATATGAACAAGCACACAACAACGGACATGAGGAAATGAAAGAGTTGAGGAAATAGAACCAGTAGGCTTGGTGAAGACAATGATTTGGTAGACCAGTTCCAACTGCTGTCTCAGTTGTACATCTGGTTGGAGTGGCTGAGTATTTAAACTCGAGGACACCCAGTCCCGGACACACAGTCCTCACCGTATTCTCCTTGAGCTAAGGTCACACAGACCTCGCCCAATCACTCGTGGTAAGTGTCGGTGTCAAAACCAGCGGATCTCGGGGAGGGGATCCCGAACTGTGCGTCTAGGAGGATGGTAAGAGGAGACAAGGGACACGATGTTTTACCCAGGTTCGGGCCCTCTTGATGGAGGTAAAACCCTACATCCTGCTTGATTAATATTGATGATATGGCTAGTACAAGAGTGGATCTACCACGAGATCTAGGAGGCTAAACCCTAGAAGCTAGCCTATGGTATGATTGTTGTAATGGAGGTTGTGTCCTACGGACTAAAGCCCTCCGGTTTATATAGACACCGGAGAGGGCTAGGGTTACACAGAGTCGGTTACAATGGTAGGAGATCTACATATCCGTATCGCCAAGATTGCCTTCCACGCCAAGGAAAGTTCCATCCGGACACGGGACGGAGTCTTCAATCTTGTATCTTCGCAGTCTTGGAGTCCGGCGGACGATGATAGTCCGGCTGTCCGGACACCCCCTAGTCCAGGACTCCCTCAGTAGCCCCTGAACCTGGCTTCAATGACGATGAGTCCGGCGCGCATAATGTTCGGCATTGCAAGGCGGGTTCCTCCTCCAAGTAATCCATAGAAGACTGTGAACACCAAGATAGTGTCCGGCTCTGCAAAATAAATTCCACATTCCACCGTAGAGAGAATAAAATGTACACAAGTTCAATCTGCTGACGTATTTTGCGGCATGTCGTCACACCACTACCAAGCCTTTACTTGAATTGTTTTTTATTATACCTCCTCAGCGCGTTTAGCGAAGCGGTTTCCTTGGCACGTCTTGTCGAAGCAGAGACCGTGTTCCCCTTATTCCGGGATCCTCATCAATACGGACGTGGGTAACCCAACCGCGCTATTGATGGCGGCGCTTGGGACATAAGCGAGTTTTACCAGGCCAGTGGGGACGCATAGTCTTTGTCCGCCTATATATAAGGGATAAGGATTCACCTCTTCACCTACGCCTTCTTCCTCCTTTGCTTATCCATCTCCGCGCACTCGAGCTCCAGCGCCCAAGTTCGTGCATCTCGTCTCAACCTTCTCCGACCAAGTCCGGAGCGGGAGGGAAGTGGTTGGCCTCCACCGTTAAGGAGGAGCACATCACAAAGCTGTGCAGCGCGGATACCTTTCGGCGACATCATGCAGCAGCGCTGCCTGACGAGGGCAGCTCATCCCCACCCCAGGCCCCATGAGAGGGTCGTTTTCCTTCCCCATTTCCTCCGCGGACTGGGCTTTCCACTTCACCCCTTTGTCCGGGGGCTCATGTTCTACTACGGCCTGGATTTCCATGATCTGGCGCCGAACTTCATCCTCAACATCTAGGCGTTTATCGTCGTGTGCAAGGCCTTCCTCTGCATCCAGCCCCACTTCAGCTTGTGGCTCAAGACCTTCAATGTCAAGCCGAAGGTAGTGAAGGGCACCCAAGCGGAGTGCGGAGGCGCCATGTTGGGCAAGATGCCCAACGTCCTTTGGTTCGAAGGGGCCTTCGTGGAATCCGTTAAGGGGTGGCAGTCGGGGTGGTTCTATATCACCGAGCCGCGCGACCCTAAGTGGGCGGCGGCCCCCGAGTTCAGATCTGGTATCCCTACGCAGCTCACCTCCCGGAAAGAGAAGGGCTTCTTGTGGGGTAATTCAAGGAGCCGACGGACTCCAAGCCCGTATCCAAGTGGTGAACAAGAAGCTCGGGCTGGTCAACGTGGTCCAAGTCATGCTCGTCCGCGGATTCTCCCATGCCAAGAACGGGCATTCAATATGTGGGAGTTCAATCCGAACAGCACCAGCGTTGGCGGGCTCTTGACCTGACGTCTGGGCGCTGGAGGTGCTGTTTAAGGCGCCGGTTTCGGATCCGCGACGGAAGATCGCGGATTTCACTCGCAGCATCCAGCTGACGAGGTAAGTGATTCTACCCCTTTACGGGACACTTATGGTTAATAGATTGATTCTAAACGGGTTTCAATCTCCCTTTTCCTTTGACAGGAATGGATGAAGAAGGCCGAGCAGCTCATCTGCCCGGCTCCCATGCCAGAAGACCCAGCGGACGCCCGTCTAATGGGACTGCTGGTTCCGGCACCGCATGTGGTGCCGGAGAAGAAGGCCAAGAAGGTGGCCACGGGCACTCGAAAGAGTTCCCGTTTTCAGGTCTCCGACAACTCCGAGGCGGACTCCTCCCCCGAAGATGAGGAGGACGAAGAAGACTCTCTCCCAGAGGAGGGAGAGAGGAAGAGGAAGGCTTCCCCAACAGGGGAGGCCGAAGGGTCCAAGAGGGGGAGAACTATTCCCCCGGACAGCTCTACCAACACCAACGTTGGCGGCGAAGAGTGGCCCTCAAGGGCCAGGCCTCCGGCGAGATCGTAAGTATCCGGATTCCTGAATGATTTGTAATTTCTCTTTTGTGTCACATAGTTTCCTTCTAAAGCCGCATGCTGCCTGCAGTCCGGCCGATGATGATCTCCCCGCTTCATTGAGCGGGTCGTTGGCTCCGTCGGATGTGGATTCCATCCCGACTGCCTCCACCCCTTGCGCCGATGAGGACGCCGAGGTGGATCCCAGAAAGGGACCCATCAGGAGGAGGCTCCGGAGGCGCTGCAAGGCAGCCTCCCGGACTTTGCGCCGGACTCTACACCGGAACCTGCAGTGGTTCCGGAGTCCGGCAAGCGGCTCCTTCGCAAGAAGGGCAAGACCATGACGCCGGCGGCCTCCGTCCAACCGGAGGCGCCGGACAACTTGCTGGAGGCGCTCCAAGGTGTCTCCATTGAGGAAGAACACCACACTGTTATGAGTGCGGTGATTAAGAAGGTTCAGCTTGCTAAGAGCGGGCTGACCGAAGCCTGCAGTAGCCTTCTAACAGGCTTTGAGGTAAGAAGTTCAAATTATGTAATGTAATACCGCATAGACAGTAGCCCCTGATGCTCGGTTCGGTGTTCGAAAAGAAAAGCCGGACTGAGGATCTAAAAAGATATACGTGAGGTTGCTAATAAGTTATGTCAATATGGGTTTGCAGGCTCTTGCTTGACCTCTGCCAGACCGATCATGGAGGTTGGTGCATTGAAGCAAGATCTCGGCGGTGCGGCGAGAGCTCGGCCATGCCAAGAGGCAGCTCGAGGACAAAGAAGGTGAGTAGCACCACTTTGAATATTTACCTTCTGAAAAAGGATTTGGTTGCAATAAAATTAACAAGGATAACGTGGAGTGCTGCGGGGCCACGAGCGAGGTGGCAACCCTGAAGGAGGCTGTGTCCGCGACGAGCATAATCTGACATGAGCAGGTAGAGCGAGAGAAGCGGGAGGCACGGGTGGCGGAGGTGCGGCAAGAGCTCCGAGGCTCTCATGGAGAAGCATGAGAGTTTGGGCGCGACTCAAAGACTTCGAGTCGAGCTCGCCTCGGCTCTCGAAAGTGCCAAGTCCGCCAAGGCGAAGCCCGTAAGGCCCTTGAGAGGTTGAGGATATGAAGAAAATAGCGGCGGGTAAGGCATTTTTCATGCAAAGCAAGCATGTTGATGTAAACTACCTGACACTTACCCGAATTCGGAGCTCTCCAGGGGCGTTTGCAGATCTGCCTCGCGATGTATCCGATCTTGCCGCATTCTACCGTGGCGAGGAGGGAGCTCAGCGGAGAAGGTCTTCGGTCTCGATCTGCCGAGCCGGCCATCCGTGCCCCTAGCGACCAGTGAAGCAGCTGGTCGAGCTCCTAAGGTAGCTGAAGAGGCCATGAAGGGCCTTATACTCGGTATGTGGCTTGGACAGGCCATGCACAGGAGCTACTTCGGCCTCGTCTTGCGCGGCTGGTGGATCGTGCCCGGGTGGATGTCATCAAGCGCTCCGCTTTGTATTGAAGGTGCTCGTTGGGCCCTTGCCCGCGCAAAAGGTGCACCGGGCAGGCTGGATGCGGAGAAGCTTATCACCGATCGCCGCCAGCGGCAAGGAGTATCGTCGCCGAGATGTACTATAAGACTGTCTGAAGGGTTCCATAAGATTGCGGATGAGTGCCCCGAGATGTAATTATTGAGTAAACTCGCTATGTATTATCCTGTGCGCTGAAAACTTTGTTCATATCGCTACATAGCGCTTGTTTAATTTAAAATATTACCTTCATGCGGCCGTTTATAAAATCGAGAGATGGCAAGTCGTTGGCTTCACCCCCAAGCCACGAGTCTTTGGGGTGTTCGGGATAAACTTGAGCACTCTTGTTCCCATTTTGGGTCCATCTAGGAGGCACTCAACACAACGAACAAGGCAACCAGACCTATAATGCTTGAACACTCTCCTTAGCCATAGAATTCTATAATTTTAAATTTCGTGAAGCCCCTAGTGTTCGGAAGACCGAATTGGCGCTATCCACGCCTTCGTCGGACATTATCCGGTGCTTCGCTCAAGCGGCATAAGTCTTTAGGGACCGAAAAGACCTCTCGAACAATGACGGTCTCGCCTTATCATGCCGCCGGTTTTAGCTTTCTCCTTTGGCGCCGCCCAGCTCAACCAGGCGCAATCGCGATGGTTCTCCCAGTGCCACCTTAGCCGATAGAACGGGCGTAAGGCACCAAAACGTGGGGCCGGCAAACCCAACTATTGACCCAAGACATGATTGAGCCGATTCATATAATGCTATAAGTTTGGGGTGCCGCACTTGTGAAAGTGTTCGAACTTATCACACCATAATGCGGGAAACATAAGCCCCTGGTGTATTCGGCCGTACCAAAATATACGGGTGCAAGATGTCATTAGTGAACATATATGTAAAGTAATGCAATTATAGGCAAAAAAGTGCTGCATTATTTATTCAAGAAATTCTGCTATGAGTGCGGAATGCTACAAAGAGTGCGGTAAGCAAGGGAGTGGACTAATTAAACATGTCCCCCTCCAGGGGTGGGCTGCGGACTAGTGTATATAATCAAATTTAATGCTCGTAATGGAGACCACCTGAGTGTTCATTGCAGCCCTCTTTCTTCCCTGGCTGTTGCATCGTGAGTTCGGCGGGTCCACCGCCGGACAAGGCCTCTACTAAATGGAGTCCTGTATATAAAAAGAAGAAAAATAAAAAGAGTGACACACTTGGGAGCCCCTGGTGTGGTCGAGCCGCACTCTGGGTCTGTTGTGGTCGTGCCCCTCCGCCTAGGCCCATGGTATCTCCAGAGCGTAATGATGTGCGCGGAGGGTTGATCTTGCAATTATGCAAGGGCTGGGGTTGGGCCCGCATTGCTACGCGTGCTCGGAACGTGCCAGGTGGTCTTGGTTGATGTTGCTCCGGGCCTGTTTGGCTGTGTCCGGGCGTTTAACGGCCGGACTCGAAAATTGCCTTAGAAGGCTGCTCTGTACTTCTGCCGTGAGAGCCGCTGTATGTTCCTCCGTTCGGAGGGAGCATTCCGTATTTCCTTTGACCGTGATGACTCCACGAGGGCCTGGCATCTTGAGCTTGAGGTATGCGTAATGCGGCACCGCGTTGAACTTTGCAAACGCGGTTCGTCCGAGCGAGCGTGATAGCCGCCATGCGGAATGGGACTATGTCGAAGATTAACTCCTCGCTCGAAATTGTCCGGGATGCGAAGACCACTTCGGTGTGGTGAGCCTGCACAATTAGCCTCAACACCTGGTACGACACCTTTGAAGGTCGTTTTGTAGGTTTAATCCTTGAGGGTCTATGCCCATCTTGCGCCTTGTATCTGATAAAGCAGGTTCAGCTCGCCGTCGTCCATCGGGACTCGTGAGGTGAAATCCATCGGCGATTGGGTCTAAAACCAATGCGGCGAGATCCGCCATGGCGGATCTTGGTCGGATGGTCTCTTCGATCGAAAGTGATCGGGCAAGAGGACCATGGATTGAACATCGGGCGATGGCTCCATCGCATATCGTCCCTTAGTGCACGCTTCGCTCCCTCTTGGGTATATGGGTTGCGTATATCATGTTCACCGTCCGCACTTGTGGGGGAACCCTTCATCCTCTCTTGTTCGGGCGGCGGGTCTCTTCCTCGTCATCGCTATGCAGCCCTTGTCATTGTTTTCGCAATTAACTTGCTGCTGTTGAATACCCAACAGTCTCTGTTGGTGTGATTAGCTGGCTTTTGAAGTGCCATGTATCGGCATAAGCGGTCGAGTATTCGGTCCAAATTGGACAGACCCGGAGTGGTTCTTTTGAATGGCTTCTTCCGCTGACCGGGTTTAGAGCCTCGGAATCCGGCGTTGATTGCCGTATCCTCCTTGTCGTCGCCGTTAATGCGGCGTTTATTTTTGCTTCGACGTGACCTGCCATTGTGGTCCTTGGTATCCGGACTGCCAGAATTTTTACTGAGGTTGTTGCTGCGAGCTAGCCAGTTGTCCTCTCCCGCACAAAAGAGGGTCATTAGTGATGTGAGGGCTGCCATGGATTTCGGCTTTTCCTGTCCTAGGTGCCGGGCTAGCCATTCGTCGCGGATGTTATGTTTGAATGCTGCAAGGGCCTCTGCATCCGGACAGTCGACGATTTGGTTTTTCTTTGTTAGGAACCATGTCCAGAACTGTCTGGCCGATTTGTCTGGCTGCTGAATTATGTGGCATGCTCATCGGCGTCTGGTGGTCGCACATATGTGCCCTGGAAATTGTCGAGGAATGCGGCTTCCAGGTCTTCCCAACACCCAATTGACTCTGCGGGCAAGCTGTTAAGCCAATGCCGACCTGGTCCTTTAAGCTTGAGTGGAAGATACTTGATGGCGTGGAGATCGTCGCTGCGGGCCATATGGATGTGAAGGAGATAATCTTCGATCCAAACCGCGGGGTCTGTTGTGCCATCGTAGGATTCAATGTTTACGGGTTTAAACTCTTCAGGGATTTGATGATCCATTACTTCGTCAGTGAAGCATAGCGGGTGTGCGGCGCCTCTATATTGAACAAGATCACGACGTAGCTCGAGTGAGCATTGTCTGTTGTGTTCGGCCCGGCCGGAGTTGTTGTATCCGGCGCGACGGTATTCGTCGTGGGTCATGGGGCGCACACGTGATCCGTAGATGGATCTTGATTGCCTTGCTTTGTCCTCCAATATATCTCGCAAGTCCGGTGCGTTCCCTCTTGGCTTTGTACTTTTGGAGCGATGCCGGGGTACGGTCTTGGTGGAGGGCCTGGATGCCTCTCTGTCGCGACCACGGGGTGGTCGGTCGGCCGTATTGTGCGCTGGTGATGAAGGTATGTATGCTTCCTCCTCTAATCGGGGGAGCAACTTGCGTTTTGGGTAGCTTTTGGAGGGGCATTCGAGTTCGTACTCTTCAGCCGCGAGGACCTCGGTCCATCGATCAGCCAGCAGGTCTTGATCAGCTTGAAGCTGCTGCTGCTTTTTCTTTAGGCTATTTGCCGTGGCGATAAGCCTACGTTTAAAACGCTCTTGTTCGACGGGATCCTCTAGTACGACGAATTCGTCATCGTTGAGGCTTGCCTCGTCACCGGAGGGAGGTATGTAATTATCATCCTCGACCTCTTCGTCTGCCGCTCTCTCACGAGGGCTTGCTTTTGCATCCTCCTACACTGAATCTTGCTGGAGGGGATTGTCTTCGGCACTGTCTGGGGTGTTATTATCTCCTGCGCCGGAATCTCCATACTTGTTGTGGCGGGATTTAGAGCGGCGCCGCTGACGTCGGCGCTTGGGCTGTTTCTTTAGGGAATCTGTCTCTGCTGCTTCTTCGCCGTCCCCATCTTTTGGGGTGTCCACCATGTATATGTCATATGACGAGGTGGTCTTCCAGTGCCCTGTAGGTGCTAGCTCTGGTTCGTCTCCGGCATCGTCGTCCATACCGTCGATGTCATCGGAGTCATAGTCTAGCATGTCAGTTAGATCGTCGATAGTGGCTACAAAGTGGGTGGTGGGTGGGTTCTGAATTTCTTCGTCGTCCGCATCCAAACCGTTCTGGCCATAGTCCGGCCAGGTCTCTCCAGATAGCGAGAGATGTTTTAGCGAATTTAGGATGTCGCCAAAGGGCGAGTGTTGGAAGATGTCCGCGGCGATGAACTCCATGACCGGCGCCCAATCGGACTCGATTGGCAGCGGCGCGGGAGGTTCGGAGTCCGGCAGGGAGTCCGGCACCTCGGAGTTACGAGCTTTGCAGCGGACAAGGTTAGTGTTCGGCTCCATCGCCGTGGACGTTGCAGCCCCCGAGGCGGTGTCCAGCCACCGGTCCTTGATCTACGCGATCGGCTCCGGACCAAGGGACGGCGCGGATTCGTGTGCAGCCACCAAGGCACTGTCCGGCGGCAGAGCTAAGTCATGCCCATCGTGACAGCGCGGCACGCTCGGCTGTGGCTCGAGTCCGTCGAAGATCAAGTCCCCGCGGATGTCGGCCGTGAAGTTTAGGCTTCCAAATATGACCTGACGGCCAGGGGCGTAGCTTTCGATCTGCTCGGATGGCCAAGTGAATTGCCCGATGCGAAACCGCCCGAATCTGAAGATCCGTCCGGGAGAAAAGTCGACCACGGGCGGCGTTGTTGTTGATTGAAGAAGCCATCGAGCCTATCGGTGATGACATAGAGGAACTCTCAATGAAAGCACCAATGTCGGTGTCAAAACCGGCGGATCTCGGGTAGGGGGTCCCGAACAGTGCGTCTAGGCGGATGGTAACAGGAGACAAGGGACACGATGTTTTACCCAGGTTCGGGCCCTCTTGATGGAGGTAAAACCCTACGTCCTGCTTGATTAATATTGATGATATGGGTAGTACAAGAGTGGATCTACCACGAGATCAAGGAGGCTAAACCCTAGAAGCTAGCCTATGGTATGATTGTTGTAATGGAGGTTGTGTCCTACGGACTAAAGCCCTCCGGTTTATATAGACACCGGAGAGGGCTAGGGTTACGCAAAGTCGGTTACAATGGTAGGAGATCTACATATCCGTATCGCCAAGCTTGCCTTCCACGCCAAGGAAAGTCCCATCCGGACACGGGGCGGAGTCTTCAATCTTGTATCTTCGTAGTCTTGGAGTCCGGCCGGACGATGATAGTCCGCTGTCCGGACACCCCTAGTCGAGACTCCTCGGTAAGTCTTGGTGACTTCGAACCTTCACAAACTTCGGTCACTCGGCGATCCACAATTCCTCTTGGACGCTCTAGACCTTGACGCCTAACCGTCTGGAAGAAGCACAGTCTTCAAAGGAAACAAGCATCAGATCCACGCAGGATCAATCTCTTCAGTGATGCTCAATCACTTTGGGTTTGTAGGTGTTGGGTTTTGGGTTTTCCTCACTTGATGATTTTCACTCAAAGTTCTCGGAGGATGGGATGCTCTCAAATGACAAGTGTCAGTTTCTCTCGGAGCAGCCAACCAGCTAGTGGTTGAAGGGGGCGGCTATTTATAGCCTAGGGAGCAACCCGACATGATAAGACATAAATGCCCTTCAATGATATGACCATTAGGTGGGTAGATATTTTGGAACCGCTGGCGCATAGCACAGCAACGGTCGGAATTTTGACTATCAAAATCCTCAGGGCTATCATGTTCCTCACTATGTAGGCAATTCACCCTGGTGAATTCCTAACTCCTCGCCGAAACAAATTCCTCGAGACCGGAAGAACTTCGTCTCATCATTTGAAGAATATGACTGAACTGCGTATGAGATTTCAATGGCTTCACTCGAAGGATTGGTAGGTGTAGGATTTTGAGTTGAGCATCACATGGAAATTTTCCTTAGTATTTCCTCGACCCCCTTTAACAATACGGTGTTTCCTATGACTCAAGAAAGAGAAAATGAAACTACGAAAACAAAAGTCTTCACGCTTCATGTTCCTCGAATGAATACCAAGTCTTCAAGGTCACACCAATTTCTTCACTTTCAAAGTCTTCAGAAAGTCTTCAGATATCCCAAGTCTTCAGACGAAGAACTTCATTTTTAGGGGTCGACTTTCTTTGTAAATATCAAACTCCTCATAGACTTATAAACCTGTGTACACTCACAAACACATCAGTCCCTTAACCTATAAGTCTTCAATACACCAAAATCACTAAGGGGCACTAGATGCACTTACAATCTCCCCCTTTTTGGTGATTGATGACAATATAGGTTAAGTTTTCAACGGGGATAAATATATGAAGTGTAAATACTGATGTTGAGGAATTTGATTGCAAGATATAGAAGAACTCCCCCTGAAGATGTGCATAGTGAGGAATTTGCTTTTGAAGCAATGCACACTTGAAGAGTATAATCATGGAGATCTCCCCCTATATCTTGCAACTCATACACACATTTGATATATAATATGAAGAATTTGAAATGCATGATGAAATATGGTGACTGATGTAATTCAGCATGCGTGCATTAACATTAATGAGGAATAAGCATGCAGAAGAACACAACAAAAATATCAGGTCACCATAGAGTTTAAGATTACAACTCGATCCAGCAAAGTCATTAGAAGAACGAGAGTTGTAACTTAGCAAAAAATGCCCATATAAGATAGACCTGCTTGAAGACTAACTCAAATTTCTCCCCCTTTGTCATCGAATGACCAAAAGGGTGAAAACTGAGGACTAACGCCCCTGAAGAATATCATGAAGATGAAGGAGCGCCAGCATTGTCAGGGTCTTGAGTCGATGTAGGGCCTGCTGCAGTGTCATCCAAGTCTTCGTACTCGTCCATGGCGCATGATGAAGAATATGAGCTGGCCACCACAGAAGGAACCTTGACCCTCTTGAATTTCTTCGGTGGAGGAGCAGACCAGTCAAAGTCTTCCTTGAAGCCCATTTGCTTCAGATCTTCTTCACCATATAGATGTGACAGAATAGCCCAGGTGCGATCAAACACTTCATGGAGGTAGTGTTGGGGAACGTAGTAATTTCAAAAAATTTCCTACGCACACGCAAGATCATGGTGATGCATAGCAACGAGAGGGGAGAGTGTTGTCTACGTACCCTCGTAGACCGAAGCGGAAGGATTGACGCAACATAGAGGAAGTAGTCGTACGTCTTCCCGATCCAACCGATCCAAGCACCGTTACTCCGGCACCTCCGAGTTCTTGACACACGTATAGCTCGATGGCGCACGAACTCCGATCCAGCGAGAGGTGCGGGGAGGAGTTCCACAAGACGACGGTGTGGTGACGATCTTGATGTTCAACTGTCGCAGGGCCTCCGCTAAACAACGGTTCAAATAGAACCAGGTTGTAATATCATGGAGGGGGCACCGCACACGGCTAAGGAACGATCATGATGATCAACTTGTGTGTCTATGGGGTGCCCCCGCCCCCGTATATAATGGAGGAGAGGAGGAGGGGCCCGGCCAAGAGGGGAGGCGCCCTAGGGGGCAAACCTACTCCAAGTAGGTTTGGCCTCCCTTTCTATTAGGAGTAGGAGAGGGAAGGAAGAGGGAGGAAGAAGGAGGGGGGGCCCCCTCCCAGTCGGATTGGGCTTGAGGCGCCCCTCCTTGCTCCTTCTCCTCCTTCCACTAAGGCCCAATAAGGCCCATATACTTACCGGGGGGTTCCGGTAACCTCTCGGAACTCCGGTATAATCCCAATCTCATCCGGAACCTTTCTGGTGTCCAAATATATCCGTCCAATATATAAATCTTCATGTCTCGACCATTTCGAGACTCCTCGTAACGTCCGTGATCACATCCGGGACTCCGAACAACCTTCGGTACACCAAAATACATAAACTCATAATAAAACGGTCATCGAAACCTTAAGCGTGCGGACCCTACAGTTCGAGAACAATGTAGACATGACCGAGACACGTCTCCGGTCAATAACCAATAGCAGGACCTGGATGCCCATATTGGTTCCTACATATTCTACGAAGAACTTTATCGGTCAGACCGTATAACAACATACATTGTTCCCTTTGTCATCGGTATGTTACTTGCCCGAGATTCGATCGTCGGTATCCAATACCTAGTTCAATCTCGTTACCGGCAAGTCTGTTTACTCGTTCCGTAATACATCATCTCGCAACTAACTCATTAGTTGCAATGCTTGCAAGCCTTAAGTGATGTGCATTACCGAGAGGGCCCAGAGATACCTCTCCGACATTCGGAGTGACAAATCCTAATCTCGAAATATGCCAACCCAACAAGTACCTTTGGAGACACCTGTAGAGCACCTTTATAATCACCCAGTTATGTTGTGACCTTTGGTAGCACACAAAGTGCTCCTCCGGTAAACGGGAGCTGCATAATCTCATAGTCATAGGAACATATATAAGTCATGAAGAAAGCAATAGCAACATACTAAACGATCGGGTGCTAAGCTAACGGAATGGGTCATGTCAATCAGATCATTCAACTAATGATGTGATCTCGTTAATCAAATAACAACTCCTTGTTCATGGTGAGGAAACATAACCATCTTTGATTAACAAGCTAGTCAAGTAGAGGCATACTAGTGACACTCTGTTTGTCTATATATTCACACATGTATTATGTTTCCGGTTAATACAATTCTAGCATGAATAATAAACATTTGTCATGATATAAGGAAATAAATAATAACTTTATTATTGCCTCTAGGGCATATTTCCTTCAGTCTCCCACTTGCACTAGAGTCAATAATCTAGATTACATAGTAATGATTCTAACACGCATGGAGTCTTGGTGTTGATCATGTTTTGCTTGTGGAAGAGGCTTAGTCAACGGGTCTGCAACATTCAGATACGTATGTATCTTGCAAATCTCTATTTCTCCCACCTGGACTAGATCCCGGATGGAATTGAAGCATCTCTTGATGTGCTTGGTTCTCTTGTGAAATCTGGATTCCTTCGCTAAGGCAATCGCTCCAGTATTGTCACAAAAGATTTTCATTGGACCCGATGCACTAGGTATGACACCTAGATCGGATATGAACTCCTTCATCCAGACTCCTTCACTGGCTGCTTCCGAAGCAGCTATGTATTCCGCTTCACACGTAGATCCCGCCACGACGCTTTGCTTCGAACTGCACCAACTGACAGCTCCACCGTTTAATGTAAACACGTATCCGGTTTGCGATTTGAATCGCCGGATCGAGTGTCAAAGCTTGCATCAACGTAACCATTTACGATGAGCTCTTTGTCACCTCCATATAAGAGAAACATATCCTTAGTCCTTTTGGTACTTCAGGATGTTCTTGACCGCTGTCGATGATCCACTCTGGATTACTTTGGTACCTCCTGCTAAACTTATAGCAAGGCACACATCAGTGTCAGTACACACATTGCATACATGATAGAGCCTATGGCTGAAGCATAGGGAACATTTTTCATTTTCTCTCTATCTTCTGCAGTGGTTGGGCTTTGATTCTTACTCAACTTCACACCTTGCAATACAGGCAAGAACCCTTTCTTTGCTTGATCCATTTTGAACTTCTTCAAAACTTTGTCAAGGTATGTGCTTTGTGAAAGTCCAATTAAGCGTTTTGATCTATCTCTATAGATCTTAATGCCCAATATGTAAGCAGCTTCACCGAGGTATTTCATTGAAAAACTTTTATTCAAGTATCCCTTTATGTTATCCAAAAATTCTATATCATTTCCAATCAATAATATGTCATCCACATATAATATTAGAAATGCTCTGAGCTCCCACTCACTTTCTTGTAAATACTGAGGCTTCTCCAAAAGTGCAGATAAACCCAAATGCTTTGATCACACTATCAAAACGTTTATTCCAACTCCGAGAGGCTTGCACCAGTCCATAAATGGATCGCTGGAGCTTGCACACTTTGTTCCCTTTGGATCGATAAAACCTTCTGGTTGCATCATATACAACTCTTCCTCCAGAAATCCATTCAGGAATGCAATTTTTACATCCATTTGCCAAATTTCATAATCATAAAATGCGGCAATTGCTAACATGATTCGGACAGACTTAAGCATCGCTATGGGTGAGAAGGTCTCATCATAGTCAACCCCTTGAACTTGTCGAAAACCTTTTGCAACAAGTCGAGCTTTGTAATTAGTCTTCTTCTTGAAGATCCATTTATTCTCAATTGCTTGCCGGCCATCGAGCAAGTCAACCAAAGTCCATACTTTGTTCTCATACATGGATCCCATCTCAGATTTGATGGCTTCAAGCCATTTTGTGGAATCTGGGCTCACCATCGCTTCTTCATAGTTCGTAGGTTCATCATGATCTAGTAGCATGACTTCCAGAATAGGATTACCGTACCACTCTGGTGCGGATCTTACTCTGTTTGACCTATGAGGTTCTGTATTAACTTGATTTGAAGTTCTATGATCATCATCATCAACTTCCTCACTAGTTGGTTTTGACGTCACAGAAACCGGTTCCTGTGATGTATTATTTTCCAACAAGGGAGTAGGTACAGTTACCTCATCAAGTTCTACTTTCCTCCCACTCACTTCTTTCGAGAGAAACTCCTTCTCTAGAAAGCATCCATTCTTAGCAACGAATGTCTTGCCTTCGGATCTGTGATAGAAGGTGTACCCAACTGTCTCCTTTGGGTATCCTATGAAGACACATTTCTCCGATTTGGGTTCGAGCTTATCAGGTTGAAGCTTTTTTCACATAAGCATCGCAGCCCCAAACTTTAAGAAACGACAACTTTGGTTTCTTGCCAAACCATAGTTCATAAGGTGTTGTCTGAACGGATTTTGATGGTGCCCTATTTAACGTGAATGTGGCCGTCTCTAAAGCATAACCCCAAAACGACAGCGGCAAATCTGTAAGAGACACCATAGATCGCACCATATCAAGTAAAGTACGATTACGACATTCGGACACACCATTACGCTGTGGTGTTCCGGGTGGCGTGAGTTGCGAAACTATTCCGCATTGTTTCAAGTGTAGACCAAACTCGTAACTCAAATATTCTCCTCCACGATCAGATCGTAAAAACTTTATTTTCTTGTTACGATGATTTTCAACTTCACTCTGAAATTATTTGAACTTTTCAAATGTTTCAGACTTATGCTTCATCAAGTAGATATACCCATATATGCTTATATCATCTGTGAAGGTGAGAAAATAACGATATCCACCACGAGCTTCAACATTCATCAGACCACATACATCTGTATGTATGATTTCTAACAAATCTGTTGCTCTCTCCATAGTACCGGAGAACGGTGTTTTGGTCATCTTGCCGATGAGGAACGGTTCGCAAGTACCAAGTGATTCATAACCAAGTGGTTCCAAAAGACCATTAGTATGGAGTTTCTTCATGCGCTTTACATCGATATGACCTAAACGGCAGTGCCACAAATAAGTTGCACTATCATTATCAACTCTGCATCTTTTGGTTTCAACACTATGAATATGTGTATCACTACTATCGAGATTCATCAAAAATAGACCACTCTTCAAGGGTGCATGACCATAAAAGATATTACTCATATAAATAGAACAACCATTATTCTCGATTTAAATGAATAACCGTCTCGCATCAAACAAGATCCAGATATAATGTTCATGCTCAACGCGGCACCAAATAACAATTATTTAGGTCTAATACTAATCCGAAGGTAGATGTAGAGGTAGCGTGCCGACCGCGATCACATCGACTTTGGAACCATTTCCCACGCGCGATCGTCACCTCGTCCTTTGCTAGTGTTAAGCAATCCGTAGTCCTGCTTGAGTTGCAAATATTAGCAATGAACCAGATCAAATACCAGTGCTCTGCGAGCTCTAGTAAGGTACACATCAATAACATGTATATCACATATACCTTTGTTCACCTTGCCATCCTTCTTATCCGCCAAATACTTAGGGCAGTTCCGCTTCCAAAGACCGATCGCCGCTTGCGGAGAAGCACTCAGTTTCAGGCTTAGGTCCAGACTTGGGTTTCTTCTATTGAGCAGACTTGTTTGCTGTTCTTCTTGAAGTTCCCCTTCTTCTTCCCTTTGCCGTTTTTCTTGAAACTAGTGGTCTTGTTGACCATCAACACTTGATGCTCCTTCTTGATTTCTACCTCCGCAGCCTTTAGCATTGCGAAGAGCTCGGGAATCGTCTTATCCATCCCTTGAATATTATAGTTCATCACGAAGCTCTTGTAGCTTGGTGGAAGTGATTGGAGAATTCTGTCAATGACGCTATCGTCCGGAAGAGTAACTCCTAGTTGAATCAAGAGATTACAATACCCAGACATCTTGAGTATGTGCTCACTGACAGAACTATTCTCCTCCATCTTGCAGCTATAGAACTTATTGGAGACTTCGTATCTCTAAATCCGGGCATTCTTCTGGAATATTAACTTCAACTCCTGGAACATCTCATATGCTCCATGATGTTCAAAACGTCGTTGAAGTCTCGGTTCTATGCCGTAAAGCATGGCACATTGAATTATCGAGTAGTCATCAGCTTTGCTCTGCCAGACGTTCTTAACGTCGTCAGTTGCATCAGCGATGAGGCACGGCACCCAGCGGTGCTTCGGGGCGTAATTTTTCTCGTGCAGCAATGAGGATAATCCTCAAGTTATGGACCCAGTCCGCGTAGTTGCTACCATCATCTTTCAACTTAGCTTTCAAGGAACGCATTAAAATTCAACGGAACAACAACACGGGCCATCTATCTACAATCAACATAGACAAGCAAGATACTATCAGGTACTAAGTTCATGATAAATTTAAGTTCAATTAATCATATTACTTAAGAACTCCCACTTAGACAGACATCTCTCTAGTCATCTAAGTGATCATGTGACCCAAATCAACTAAACCATAACCGATCATCACGTGAGATGGAGTAGTTTTCAATGGTGAACATCTTATGTTGATCATATCTACTATATGATTCACGCTTGACCTTTCGGTCTCCGTGTTCCGAGGCCATATCTGCATATGCTAGGCTCGTCAAGTTTAACCTGAGTATTCTGCGTGTGCAAAACTGGCTTGCACCCGTTGTAGATGGACGTAGAGCTTATCACACCCGATCATCACATGGTGTCTAGGCAAGACAAACTTTGGCAATGGTGCATACTCAGGGAGAACACTTCTTGATAATTTTTAGTGAGAGATCATCTTAAAATGCTACCGTCAATCAAAGCAAGATAAGATGCATAAAGGATAAACATCACATGCAATCAATATAAGTGATATGATATGGCCATCATCATCTTGTGCTTGTGATCTCCATCTCAAGCACCATCGTGATCACCATCGCCACCGGTAGCGACACCTTGATCTCCATCGTAGCATCGTTGTCGTTTACACCATCTATTGCTTCTCGACTATCGCTACCGCTTAGTGATAAAGTAAAGCAATTACAGAGCGTTGCATTTCATACAATAAAGCAACAACCATATGGCTCCTGCCATTGCCGATAACTTCGTTACAAAACATGATCATCTCATACAATAAAATATAGCATCACGTCTTGGCCATATCACATCACAACATGCCCTGCAAAAACAAGTTAGACGTCCTCTACTTTGTTGTTGCAAGTTTTACGTGGCTGCTACGGGCTTAAGCAAGAACCAATCTCACCTACGCATCAAAACCACAACGATAGTTTGTCAAGTTGATGCCGTTTTAACCTTTGCAAGGACCGGGCGTAGCCACACTCGGTTCAACTAAAGTTGGAGAAACTGACACCCGCTAGTCACCTGTGTGCAAAGCACGGCGGTAAAACCAGTCTCGTGTAAGCGTACGCGTAATGTCGGTCCGGGCCGCTTCATCCAACAATACCGCTGAACCAAAGTATGACATGCTGGTAAGCAGTATGACTTATATCGCCCACAACTCACTTGTGTACTACTCGTGCATATAACATCAAACCATAAAACCTAGGCTCGGATGCCACTGTTGGGGAACGTAGTAATTTCAAAAAAATTCCTACGCACACGCAAGATCATGGTGATGCATAGCAACGAGAGGGAGAGTGTTGTCTCGCACCCTCGTGAGACCAAGCGGAAGCGTTGACGCAATGTAGAGGAAGTAGTCGTACGTCTTCCCGATCCAACCGATCCAAGCACTGTTACTCCGGCACCTCCAAGTTCTTGACACACGTACAGCTCGATGATGCACCCCGAACTCTGATCCAGCAGAGGTACGGGGAGGAGTTCCATCAGCACGACGGCGTGGTGACGATCTTGATGTTCAACTGTCGCAGGGCTTCGCCTAAGCACCGCTACAATATGACCGAGGTGTAATATCGTGGAGGGGGGCACCGCACACGGCTAAGGAACGATCACGATGATCAACTTGTGTGTCTATGGGGTGCCCCCGCCCCCGTATATAAAGGAGGAGAGGAGGAGGGGGCCGACCAAGAGGGGAGGCGCGCCCTAGGGGGGGCAAACCTACTCCAAGTAGGCTTGGCCCCCCTTTCCTATTAGGAGTAGGAGAGAGAAGGAAGAGAGGGGAGGGAAGAAGGAAAGGGGGGGCCGGCCCCCCTCCCAATTCGGATTGGGCTTGGGGGGCGCCCCCTCCTTTGCTCCTTCTCCCTACCTTCCACTAAGGCCCAATAAGGCCCATATACTTACGGGGGGGGTTCGGTAACCTCCGGAACTCCCAGATAATCCCAATCTCATCCGGAACCTTTCCGGTGTCCAAATATATCCGTCCAATATATCAATCTTCATGTCTCGACCATTTTGAGACTCCTCGTCACGTCCGTGATCACATCCGGGACTCCGAACAACCTTTGGTACATCAAAATACATAAACTCATAATAAAACTGTCATCGAAACCTTAAGCGTGCGGACCCTACGGTTCGAGAACAATGTAGACATGACCGAGACACGTCTCCAGTCAATAACCAATAGCGGGACCTAGATGCCCATATTGGTTCCTACATATTCTACGAAGATATTTATCGGTCAGACCGCATAACAACATACGTTGCTCCCTTTGTCATCGGTATGTTACTTGCCCGAGATTCGATCGTCGGTATCCAATACCTAGTTCAATCTCGTTACGGGCAAGTCTCTTTACTCGTTCCGTAATAAATCATCTCGCAACTAACTCATTAGTTGCAATGCTTGCAAGGCTTAAGTGATGTGCATTACCGAGAGGGCCCAGAGATACCTCTCCGACATTCGGAGTGACAAATCCTAATCTCGAAATATGCCAACCCAACAAGTACCTTTGGAGACACCTGTAGAGCACCTTTATAATCACCCAGTTACGTTGTGATGTTTGGTAGCACACAAAGTGTTCCTCCGGTAAACGGGAGTTGCATAATCTCATAGTCATAGGAACATGTATATGTCATGAAGAAAGCAATAGCAACATACTAAACGATCGGGTGCTAAGCTAACGGAATGGGTCATGTCAATCAGATCACTCAACTAATGATGTGATCTCGTTAATCAAATAACAACTCCTTGTTCATGGTTAGGAAACATAACCATCTTTGGTTAACAAGCTAGTCAAGTAGAGGCATACTAGTGACACTTTGTTTGTCTATATATTCACACATGTATTATGTTTCCGGTTAATACAATTCTAGCATGAATAATAAACATTTATCATGATATAAGGAAATAAATAATAACTTTATTATTGCCTCTAGGGCATATTTCCTTCAGGTAGTAGTGGTTTTTCTTCACTGCATTATGTGTGGAAGTCATGTTGTGAAGAATAGAACCAAACTGACGCTTAACCCACTTGTGGTTGCGATCCACCTTCTGGTGAAGACTTATCAGCAGTTCACGATCAGTCAGCATACGAGGAGCAGTAGCTTGAGGACTTGACTTGGTAGAATTGGCAGCAGTATCATGTGTGGCAGAGTCATCATTAGTGGAGTAAGATGCAGCTTTGCGGAACTGACCATCCAATGGGCGAATGCCTTCATCGATCACGGGTGGCGACTTGCCCTTCTCATCAGATGAGGAAATTGTCCGCTTGAGGACTTCAATAGGGGGCAAGTAGCTGAGGTGATTCTGAAAATCAGCCTTGTAGTTGAGTGAAGACCTTATTCTGAGGAATCTCATGATCCACGGCGCGTAAGGCTTCAGCTCAAATGGAGAAAGTGCAACATTCGCCAGAGTCCTCATGAAGAAATCATGATAGTTGATGGGGATGCCATGCATGATGTTGAAAAGCATATTCTTCATCATTTCGATAATTTCTTCATCGGATGAGTCATGGCCTTTGATGGGACTCATGGTCTTCGTCAGAATGCGGTAGATTGTCCTTGGCACATAGAGCAATTCCTTCACGAGGAATTTGGTCCTTGGAGCTTGTCCTGGCTTCAGCGGCTTCATGAGCACTTGCATATAGTGATTAGTGAGTTCAGGTTCATGATACATACAACAAGCACCGTCAAGTGGAGGACTGATTGGTAGGGCACGAAGCAATTCAGTGGCTGGTGCCTTGTAATGAGTGTTTTCAGTCATCCAGTCCAACACCCATGAGTTGATGTCAAGAAATCGCTTTGTGATATGCAAGGTTATGAGAATCAAGAATAAGTTCTTCATTCCAATCAACAATGTCACAGCAGAAATTGAGCAAGCCAGCGTCATGAATCATGCTGAGGACTTGAGAGAAGCACGGCATGGATTCCATGTCCACATGAGGAATATGCTCATGATCGAAGACTTTTTCCTTGTTGAAGAGCACTGAGGAATAGAAGTTGGCCTGGCTGGCAGTCCAGAACCGCTTCCTTCTAAGACGAGCATTGTCATAGGGGTTGAAGTCAGTGAAGAACACGTGCTCGCCGAAGAAATCATCAACCTTGAATTTTTGCTTCTTAGAGAAAGGATCCTTTGGCTTGGGCTGAGGAGTGTCAGTCAATTGCAGCACCACTTCAGGAATCGCAATCTCAGGTTCCTCAGGCTGAGGATTTTCAGGCTCTTCAGCAGCTTCAGCCTGGGTCGTCAATTCTTCATTGACAATTTCTTCAACACTAGTGGCTGGAATTTCTTCATGAACACTTGGGGTTGCATGAGGTTCTTTAGATCCCATTTGCACTTCAGTGGTAGCAGGGGAGTGAGGAATAGCTTGATGGGGAGTGAACATTGGATAGTTGGGATGTTGACTATCCCAAAATTCATCATTGAGCACAAGAGTGGTACAGCCAATGTCCAGATCCTCCTCTTCAATTTCTTCAACACCTGCCTCTTCAAAGAGTGGCCGAGGCAAAGGTGAGGAAATGATTGGGGTTGAAGGATCTTATCCACTTCAATTTCTTCGTCCCAACTGCTCAAGAAGCAAGCAGAAGGAGTTTCTTCATCGATTCATCGAATCACATAATCTTCACCAAAAGGAACAAGGTCCTTTGATGGCATTGATGAAACTGGAACGGCATCAATTGGATTATCAATCAAACTGATCAGAGTCTTCATCTTCTTGAGTGAAGAATTTGAAGAAGTTGATGCCTTCCTTTTCTTCACAAACCGCACGCTCTGCAGCCTTGGTCTTCTTCGCATCCGATGCGATGGAAGGATTGGAGTTGGTGTAGGCGCAGGAGGTGGAGAGGACATTGGTTCATTTTCCTCAAAGTAATCGATCAGATTGCCTCGACTTGTTCACTTTCTTCAGCGTACCACTAGTGGATGCCCCGCAATATCTTCAATACCGGAATGGAGTCATCACCAGCACTCTCATTTTCTTCAAGAGCCTAATTATCATCAGCGGTGCTGGCATTTTCTTCAGTAGGCTGAGCAGATGCCTTAGCCTAAGTAACTTCAACTTGCACAGGTGGAGCAGCACTTGAAGTGAATTTCTTCGTCAGATTGACGAAACGCACCTTGGCGCCCTTCCAGTCAGCATAATAGCGATCAAATTCATCACTCAATTGCTTGATTTCAGCTTGCAGAGCAATGAGCTGATCAGGGGTGAGAGTGAGGGCATTGTCCTTGAGGTAGCGTTGTTTCTTGTACTGCGCTTTCTTCAAATTTCTGCCTTGTTCAAATTTCCATTTCTCATCTTCAATGAAGGCAGTGAGAATGTGGCTTTGACTAGGAGTGAGGTTCATCTCCTGCAAAGGCGTGTTGGGGTCCTTGTGCCATAAGTCAATGTAATCGCGGATCAGCTTGGGATCCAACATCAGTGGCACATTGCTGCCTTTGGCTCTAGCGGCCCTGGCTTGCCTGTTTCTGATGATTTTGGCAAGTTCTTCATCATCAGCCTCATCATCATCAGAAGGTACATGGAAGGTGACCTGCTTCTTGTGAGGACTTGGGCGGGTGCCTCTTCCAAGAAGGGCCTTTTCTTCAAAGACAACGGACCAGCTGAGGAATTTCGAGCAGCTGAGGAGCTTGCAGATGCTCCTGAGGCAATAGATAAGCCTTGAGTCCTTTGGCACGTGGCGAGATGCACAGGTGCCGAGGATTTTGTCGGGGCAGCTGAAGATTTTGACGGTGGAGCTGAGGACTTTGACGGAGTAGTCTGAGAAATTTGCCGTGAGGGCCTTGAGGAGTCTGGCCTTGATGGCATAGCAGAGGAGCTTGGCCGTGAGGGCATTAAAGGTGAAGCACTGGACTTGTGTGCAGTATTATTGTGCATAGCCTTCTTGGGCTAACTGGCAGAGGCCTCTGTAGAGGTAGCAGCAGCAGCAGAGTCAGCGTTGAATTTCCTCACTGCTTCCTTTGCTTGCTTAGCCAGTTTGGCTTGGCGCTTTGCCCATTCGTCAGGATAATCCTCACCGCACTTGAGGCTAGTGGGATCCGCCAACTGGCCTGGTGCCAATGGAGGTCTTGGGCAGGGAGGGTTGAGTGCGAATTTCTTCTTGTACTTGGGAGTTACATACCTGTACTCCCTCCATTCTCGTGCCCATCTCCTTTCAATCCTCTGTATGCGCACCATGCGCTGATTTTTGTTCTCCTTACCAAACTTGGCCTCATCAGGTGTGCAATAGCTTGCGTAAATGTCGTCAAGGATCTCAAAAGCAGACATGACTTCAGGCTTCTTTATCCCTTCTGTGGCTTCTTACCATCTGCCATTTTCTTCAGTTGAGGAATTTGAACAATCGAATTCTCTGAAGAAGTATCCAACTTTTCTTTGAGGAATGCTGCAAATGAGTTAAGTTGATGAGAACCTAGTGATTCAGCAGCGGACATTTATACCTGTGAACAGAGTATAGTTGCGAGGAATTTGGAGAGGTCATATGTGTTCTCAAAGGTTTTTTTAAAAAATAACAAGTTTGAGGAATTTGACCAGATGAGTCTTGAGGAATTTCACTAAGCGTTCTTTGTCTTAGGTTCCAGAGTTGTATAGATTGAAAATCCACACAATTGAGGAATCTTGAAGAAAATCATAACTTAGAGAAACGAATCAAGAACAGATGACGTGTGAGGTGTTCATGTGTGTGAAGAATTGAAGCATAAACACCTTTGAAGATTTTCAGAAAAACTTGAGAATCAAAGCGAGCAGTTAAAAGTAACTTTTAATTACCCGAAGTGAAGAACACGACGAACTAGGAAGAACAGATGTGAAGTTCGTCAGTTCAGATCTTCCACGCCCTAACTTGGCGAAGGAATTCGGCTACGGCGGCGGCGGAGTGAAGATTTCCGTGGCCGGCGCGAGTACGACGGCGACGAGGTCGAGGCAGTGAAGCTCTTCCTCACCGTCGATGATGGAGTAGCGGCGGCGCTAGGGTTTGAGAAGCTCGAGCGGGAGAGAGAGGTCGAGCGGAGTAAAGGAATTGAGGAAGGGGTGAGGGGGTATTTATAGTCGCAGTGAAAAACTGTTCGCCCGAAGATTTAGGACGAACGTGCCCCTGACCCTTATCATTCGCATGACATGTGTCACCCACGTACTGTGAGGTGGCGATCGTGTAGGATCGTGGATGAATAGATAAGTATATTGTGGGATGCGGAACGGTTTGAGCGGCAAAGCCGAAAATTTAGATAAGATAAGTTAAAAGTTCCGTTCGCAATTTCTTCAGCTGTCAAGGACACAGTGAATTATTTGAACGAGTTTCAAATAGAATGCATATGAGGAATTTGTGAATAGATTGGGCTGACTTTAGCATAGAGGGGGAAGGGTCCGATCACATTCACTTAACAGAAGAAATCAACTTGAAGAAATAACAATAAGTGAATGCTGTAGAGGACTTAAAACTCATCTATATATATATATTCGAATGAAGAACAACACCGGAAAGAGTGAAGACAATGCAAAGTTGAAGAATTTGAAAAACTGAGGAATTTCAAAACGAAGAAAAACACAAAGTGAAGATTCTCAACTTTGGTTGGTGGCGTAACCCACCGTATGAGAAAGCTGATTTCAGACACCGCGTACAATTGTCGTAGGGCTCTGAGAATCAATTTCTTCATTAATTTCTTCACACTTAGAGGGTTAGTCTTCATTGATTGAATAAAAACGTTACTTCGTGTGTTGCGCATCTAAGTCATCAAGTTAGCATAATTGTTAGGATGTGTGTCAATTTCAAAGAACATTCGAAGATTCTAGGATATTTAGCTCACACCGCAACTTGCTAAATCTCTTCTCATCCAAGGGCTTTGTGAAGATATCGGCCAATTAATCTTCAGTGCTGACGTGGTCGATGGAGATGTCGCCCTTCAACACATGATCACGAAGAAAATGATGACGAATTTGGATGTGCTTGGTCTTCGAGTGCTGAACAGGGTTATGAGCAATCTTGGTGGCACTCTCGTTGTCACAGTAGAGAGGCACATTCTTCACGTTGACGCCATAGTCCTTGAGTGTTTCCTTCATCCATAGTAGTTGAGCACAGCACGATCCTAAAACAATGTAGTCAGCTTCTGCAGTGGAGAGAGATACGCAGTTATGTTTCTTCGAGGACCAACAGACCAAAGATCGTCCGAGGAAATGACATGTACCATATGTTTACTTGTGGTCCACGCGATTACCAGCATAGTCAGAGTCTAAATATCCAATGAGATCAAAAGTGGAGCCCTTGGGATACCATAATCCAAGTGTTGATGTGTGAGCTAAGTATCGAAGAATATGCTTCACAGCCTTATGGTGTGATTCCTTCGGTGTAGCTTGAAATCGGGCACACATGCAAACACTAAGCATAATATCCGGCCTAGATGCACATAGGTACAATAAAGAGCCAATCATGGAGCGGTATACCTTTTGATCGAAGTCTTTACCATTTTCATCAGTGCATAGATGGCCATTTGTGGGCATTGGAATTTTGACTCCTTTGCAATCTTGCATGCCGAATTTCCTCAATACGTCCTTGAGGTATTTCTCCTGAGATATGAATATTCCATTGCGCTGTTGACGAATTTGAAGACCTAAGAAGAATTTCAACTCTCCCATCATAGACATTTGATATTCTTCACTCATCATATAGGAAAATTCATCACTATATCGTTGGTCAGTACGGCCGAAAATGATATCATCAACATATATTTGGCACACAAACAATTCACCATCATAAGACTTAGTGAAAAGAGTTGGGTCGAGTGAACCGGGTTTGAAGCCATTCTTCACGAAGAATTCCTTCAAGGTATCATACCACACCCGAGGGGCTTGCTTGAGGCCATACAGGGCCCTGTTTAGCTTGAAGACTTTATCAGGATTCTTTGGATCTTCAAAACCTGGGGGTTGAGCAACATATACTTCTTCCTCAAGCTTACCATTGAGGAATGCACTTTTCACATCCATTTGTTGTAAGATAATATCGTGATGGTTAGCATAAGCAAGTAATATGTGAATAGCCTCAAGTCTAGCAATAGGTGCAAAAGTTTCATCGAAGTTAATTCCTTCAACCTATGTGTAGCCTTGAGCTACAAGCCGTGCCTTATTCCTCACCACAAAGCCATTTTCATCTTTCTTGTTGCGGTAGATCCACTTTGTGCCAATAATGTTGTGCTTGCGAGGATCTGGATGTTTGACCAGTTCCCAGACGTTGTTGAGCTCGAACTGATGTAATTCTTCTTGCATAGCTTGAATCCACTCAGGCTCCAGAAATGCCTCATCTACCTTAGTGGGCTCTGTTATAGAGACAAACGCAAAGTGCCCACAAAAGTTAGATAAATGTGAAGCTTTTGAGCGTGTGAGAGGACCTGGTGCTTCAATGTCATCGATGATCTTTTCGATTTGCACTTCATTTGCAATACAAGGATGAGCGGGTTGTCTTCGAGGAATTTGATCCGCATTTTCTTCAGGAGCATTTTCCTCAACACCATTTTCTTCTAGTGCGCCAGCTCGACGTTCATCACGTTCTGGAATGAATTCTTCAGTAGATTCTTCAGTAGGAATGACATCCTCAGTGGCTTTGAACTTGATAGAGTCCTCAGTTGCTAGTTCATCTATAACAGAAGGTAGGTGCTCTCTTTGCGAGCCATTAGTTTCATCGAACCGCACATCAACAGTTTCAACAACCTTGTGAAGAACGTTGTTGAAGACTTTGTAGGTGTGCGAGTCCTTTCCGTAACCAAGCATGAAAGCCTCATGTGCTTTCGGTGCAAACTTAGAATTGTGATGAGGATCTCTAATCCAACATTTAGCACCGAAGACTTTGAAGTAACTTACATTGGGTTTCTTGTCAGTGAGGAGTTCATAGGCAGTCTTCTTGAAGAATATGTGGAGATATACTCTGTTGATGATGTGGCAAGCGGTGTCAATTGCATCAATCCAGAACCGACGAGGTGTCTTGTATTCATCAAGCAAAGTGCGAGCCATTTCAGCGAGGGTTCTGTTGTTGCGCTCCACGACGCCATTCTGTTGAGGAGTATAAGGAGCAGATAACTCATGAGTAATACCGAGTTCATCAAGATAGTCATCAAGACCGGAATTCTTGAACTCAGTTCCATTGTCACTCGTGATGTGCTTGATCTTCACACCAGAGCTGGTTGAAGCCCTTGAGGAAAATTGTTTGAAGACTTCCTGCACTTCATGTTTGTAAGCAACAATGTGTACCCATGTGTAACGAGAATAATCATCAACAATAACAAAGCCATATAGAGATGCATCATTTGTCACAGCAGAATAATGATTAGGACCGAAAAGATCCATGTGAAGCAATTCAAATGGTCGAGTGGTAGTCATGATAGTCTTCGCTGGAGGCTTGGCCTTTGTCATCTTCCCAGCTTCATAGGCTCCGCATAAATGATCCTTGAGGAACTTGACATTCTCAATGCTAATGACATGCTTCTTCTTTGCGAGCGTGTGCAGATTCCTCATGCCAGCATGACCAAGTCATCGATGCCATAGCCAGCCTTCTGAAGCTTTTGCAAGTAAGCACATGGCAGGTTGTGGTCCTGTAGAGAAATCAACAATGTACAAGTCTCCTCTCCTAAAGCCTTCGAAGACTTTGGAATTGTCAGCTTCCATGATCACAACACAACGATAGTTCCCAAAGACAACAACCATATCAAGATCACAAAGCATTCAGACAGACATGAGGTTGTATCCTAAGGACTCAACAAGCATGACTTTGTCCATGTGTATGTCCTTAGAGATCGCAACCTTACCTAGACCCAACACCTGACTTTTGCCTTTGTCAGCGAAAATGATATGCTTCAGATGTGACAGTGATAAGGGAGCATCCATTAATAGATTCTTGTCACCAGTCATGTGATTTGTAGATCCACTATCGAGGACCCACTCATTTGCCTTGGGTTTATCATCCTGCAGATGAATTAGTGCAGCTTACAAACTCATACACTTCATCAGTGAAGAATATGACTTCAGTATCATCAAGTCAATTTCATCAAGCAGTTAGAATAGATAATCAACAAGAGGATGTGAGAAATGAAGGTTCATTTCATCATGATTAGCTCAAGTCCTATCGAGCAATCGCTCAGTCTCCAACAAATTCTTCAGCCGTTTTGAGCACGACTGGAGACCTGACCCTGCATAAGAGATTAGTTATTTTTCTTCACCACCCACATCTGGAGGGGTGGCAAAGAATTCATCACTCTGCGAGCACTATATGAGAAAGGTGGCATGGACGCCAGTCCACTTCGTTTAACATAAGAGGGGTTAGGGTAAGCATATGAATAAGCAGAGAAATTCTTCGAGGACTTATGAACATAATGATTTGAAGAATAATGCACATATGCATAGCCCTTAGCTCTACCCTGCGAAACAGAAGGGTTAGCACGATGATGATCATATGAGGACTTTGATCCTTTTGAGGAATTTGATCCACGTGAGGACTTGGATCCATATGAAGAATTTTGTTCATATGAAGAATTTGATCTGGAGTTCCTTTTCTTCACAGGTGGTGTCATGAGGACATTCACCTGAAGACTTTCAAGGCAACTTTTGGGAACCCAGATTTTCTTCATAGGGAACCGTTCCTGCAGTTAGTCCCAACATATCTAGCAAATACTTCACCATTCTGATTTTTGAACAGTTTATAGTTAGAGTCAAATGACTCATCAGAAGAATGAGGAGATTCACATGTAAAGCCGATAAGTTGGATGGATCAACTGGAGGTCCCTTCAAACAACCCATGAGGTTTTGGGGTACTTGCCAAAGCTTCCAATATGTTCGATCAGCATTGAGTTTCATCTCAAAGGCAATACCCTCTTTCCTAGGGTTTCTGTTGAGGATCTGCTTTTTGAGCACATCACAAAGAGTCTGATGCCCTTTGAGGCTTTTGTACATGCATGTCATTTACAATTCCTTCAACCCGGCATGATCAGTGAAACTTGCATTGTCCTCAGATGAGGAATTAGTGACAGCAGAGACATATGAAGAATTTGTAGCATTAGAAGCATTAGAACATTCAGGTGAGGATTTAGCAGTTTCAGGTTCAATGCACTTCAGACATGGAGGAACAAATTCTTCCTGGGTAGCGCTGATTTGTTGAGCAAGTAACAAATCGCGCTCCTTCTGAAGATCTTCATAATCCACTCTTAGCTTTTCAAGATCTTGCTTTCTTTGAAGAAATTCATAAGAAAGCTTCTCGTGATCAGATAAGAGAGTGTTATGATGACCTTGAAGATTGTCAAACCTGGAATGAAGTCTCTGAAGATTTCCAGTCAAGGTTTTAGTGCGATCCATTTCTTCACCCAACATATCATCACTTTTGTCTAGCATGTTTTGAACCTTTTCAAAGGCCTTTTGTTGTTACACAACAATTTTAGCAAGTTTAGAGTAGCTGGGTTTGAGATTTCCATCAGATTCATCCTCACTTGAGTCAGAGGAGGCGTATTTAGTTACCTTGGCACCTTTTGCCATGAAGCAATAGGTGGGAGCGTAGTGATCATTGCCTTCATCAGCCTTGTTGGTGGAGTCGTTTTCTTCAGAGTTGAAGATAGACTTAGTGATTTAATGCAAGATGGCGAGAGCTAGGCTCGCCACACCGCACTCGACTCCTCAGATGCCTCTCGTCCTCATGTTCCTCAGATTCAGCCTCAGAGTCCATTTCCTTGCCAATGAATGCCCGAGCCTTCTTGGAGCTGCTCTTCTTGTGAGATGAAGACCTCGAGGATTTTGATGGTGAAGACTTTGAAGATTTCTTTTTCTTCTTTGCGTCATCAGAACTGTAATCCTTGTATTTCTTCTTCTTTGATTCCTTATCCCACTGAGGACAATCTTGGATGTAGTGACCAGGTTTCTTGCATTTGTGGCATAGCCTCTTCTTGTAGTCACTGGATGAGGAATCATTGCTCCTTGAGGGTTTTCCAAAGTGACCACGTCTTGAGAACTTCTGAAATTCTTCACGAGCAGTGCAAGTTCCTAGCTCAGTTCTTCAGGATCACCAAGGCTTCTAGCAGAGTCTTCATCTTCAGACTCAGAGATTGCCTTGGCCTTCAAAGCTCGTGATCTGCCATAGCTCAAACTCAGAGATCTCTCTTCTCGAAGAAGTGGAACTCATGAGTGTTTAGCCTCTCGAGGATATCAGCGGGGTCAAGTGACTTGTAGTCAGCATGCTTTTGAATCATCAGTGCCAGAGTGTCAAATGAGGAATCTAGCAATCTCAGCAATTTCTTCACCACCTCATGG
The DNA here is from genome assembly GCA_021437245.1 of Aegilops speltoides. Classification (NCBI taxonomy): domain Eukaryota; kingdom Viridiplantae; phylum Streptophyta; class Magnoliopsida; order Poales; family Poaceae; genus Aegilops; species Aegilops speltoides. Next base: position 93,411,145 of record CM038147.1, on the reverse strand, counting down.
TCGGTGATGTCAGTAGCGCCAAGCGCTTGAAGCTCATTTGAGATGTCAGTGAGGCGATCGAAGGTTTGCTGAACATTTTCATTGTCGAGTCTTTCGAAGCGGTTGAAGAGATTGCGAAGAACGTCAACACGAGAGTCACGTTGAGTTGAGACTCCTTCATTTACTTTGGACAGCCTATCCCAAATAAGCTTAGCAGTTTCCAAAGCACTCACTCTCCCATACTGTCCTTTGCTCAGATAACCACATATGATATTCTTCGCTTGAGAATCGAGTTGCTTGAATCTCTTCACATCAGTAGCGTTTAGAGAAGGTGAGACTGAGGGAACACCATTTTCCACAACATACCAGAGATTGTTGTCAATTGCCTCAAGATGCATTCGCATCTTATTCTTCCAGTAGGGGTAGTCCGTTCCATCGAAGGTAGGACACCCAGCAGAGACCTTGATCATACCTGCGGTTGACATAACTAAAACTCCAGGCGGTTAAACCAAAATCACATAGAACAAGGGAGTACCTTGCTCTGATATCAATTGAAAGTGCGTTATATCGACTAGAGGGGGGTGAATAGGAGATTTTTATAAATTCTTCACTCAGGAATTTGCTGGTGAGGAAATTCCTAAATGAAGAACTACTAGCAACGGAATAAGTACTCAGAAGTAAACATAACAGAATACAAGCATAGTCATCATGGCGAGATGAAGACAAGCACAGAGTACAGAAAGCGTAAACACAGGATAACACAAGAAAGAAGATGGACAGACTAAAGAAATTGATCTGAGGAAATTGAGAAAGTCTTCAGTCAAAGTCTTCAAACAGATATGAACAAGCACACAACAACAGACATGAGGAGAAAGAGTTGAGGAAATAGAACGAGTAGGCTTGGTGAAGACAATGATTTGGTAGACCAGTTCCAACTGCTGTCTCAGTTGTACATCTGGTTGGAACGGCTGAGTATTTAAACTCGAGGACACCCAGTCCCGAACACACAGTCCTCACCGTATTCTCCTTGAGCTAAGGTCACATAGACCTCGCCCAATCACTCGTGGTAAGTCTTCAGGTGACTTCCGAACCTTCACAAACTCGGTCACTTGGCGATCCACAATTCCTCTTGGATGCTCTAGACCTTGATGCCTAACCGTCTGGAAGAAGCACAGTCTTCAAAGGAAACAAGCGTTGGATCCACGCATGATCAATCTCTTCCGTGATGCTCAATCACTTTGGGTTTGTAGGTGTTGGGTTTTGGGTTTTCCTCACTTGATGATTTTCACTCGAAGTCCTCGGAGGATGGGATGCTCTCAAATGACAAGTGTCAGTTTCTCTCGGAGAAGCCAACCAGCTAGTGTTTGAAGGGGGCGGCTATTTATAGCCTAGGGAGCAGCCTGACATGATAAGACATAAATGCCCTTCAATGATATGACCGTTAGGTGGGTAGATATTTTGGAACTGCTGGCGCATAGCACAGCAACGGTCGGAATTTTGACTATCAAAATCCTTAGGGCTATCATGTTCCTCACTGTGTAGGCAATTCACACTAGTGAATTCCTAACTCCCTAGTCAGAAAAAATTCCTCAGAGACCAGAAGAACTTCGTCTCTGTCACTTAAGAATATGACTGAACTATATGAGATTTCCAATGGCTTCACTCGAAGGGATTGGTAGGTGTAGGATTTTGAGTTGAGCATCACATGGAAATTTTCCTTAGTATTTCCTCGACCCCCTTTAACAGTAGGGTGTTTCCTCTGACTCAAGAAAGAGAAAATGAAACTGCGAAAACAAAAGTCTTCACGCTTCATGTTCCTTGAATGAATACCAAGTCTTCAAGGTCACACCAATTTATTCACTTTCAAAGTCTTCAGAAAGTCTTCAGATATCCAAAGTCTTCAGACGAAGAACTTCATTTTTAGGGGTCGACTTTCTCTGTAAATATCAAACTCCTCATAGACTTATAGACCTGTGTACACTCACAGTCGCATCAGTCCCTTAACCTATAAGTCTTCAATACACCAAAATCACTAAGGGGCACTAGATGCACTTATAGCTTAGCATCTTTCTTTTCCATAAGATATTTAATAGCAGCATGATCAGTGTGAATAGTAATTTTGGAATCAACAATAGAAGGTCTAAACTTATCACATGCAAACACAACTGCTAAGAACTCTTTTTCAAGAGTAGCATAATTTCTCCGGCAAGATCAAGAGTCTTACTAGCATCTTTGGATAACATTCAATTTCTTATCGACTCTTTGCCCTAAAACAACACCTACAGCATAATCACTAGCATCGCACATAATTTCAAAAGGTAAATTCCAATCAGGTGGCTGAACAATAGATGCAGTGATCAAGGCTTTCTTAAGTGTTTCAAATGCTTCTACACAATCATCATCAAAGACAAAAGGAATATCTTTTTGCAATAAATTAGTCAGAGGCCTAGAGATTTTAGTAAAGTCCTTAATGAACCTCCTATAAAGACCGGCATGACCAAGGAAACTTCTTATACCTTTTATGTCCTTGGGACATGGCATCTTTTCAATAGCATCAACTTTGGCTTTATCAACTTCAATACCTCTCTCGGAGATCTTGTGCCCCAAGACAATGCCTCCATTAACCATAAAGTGACACTTTTCCCAATTCAGGATGAGACTAGTGTCTTCGCATCTTTACAAAACTTGATCAAGGTTGCTCAAACAATCATCAAAAGAGGATCCATAGACGGAGAAGTCATCCATGAATACCTCACAAATATTTTCACAAAAATCAGAGAATATAGCCATCATGCATCTTTGAAAGGTAGCAGGTGCATTACATAAACCAAAAGGCATACGTCTATAAGCAAAAATACCAAAAGGGCAAGTAAAAGTAGTTTTAGATTGATCCTTCGCTGACACAGGTATCTGAGAGAAGCCAGAATAACCATCTAGAAAGCAGAAATGAGTGTGTTTGGATAGCCTTTCTAGCATTTGATCAATAAAAGGTAAAGGGTAATGATCTTTATTAGTAGCTTTATTTAACTTACGGAAATCAATTACCATCCTATAACCTGTAATAATTCTTTGCGGGATCAATTCATCTTTATCATTAGGAACAACGGTAATACCTCCCTTTTTAGGGACAAAATGGACAGGGCTTACCCATTCACTATCAGCAACAGGATAAATAATACCTGCCTCAAGGAGCTTTAGTATCTCCTTCCTTACCACTTCCTTCATCTTGGGATTTAATCGTCTTTGAGGATATCTAACTGGTTTGGCATCTTTCTCCACTCAAATTTTGTGCTGACATAATGTGGGACTAATGCCCTTAAGATCATCCAGAGTATATCCAATAGCAGCTCGGTGCTTCTTCAAAGTTTTCAATAATCTTTCTTCTTCTTTCTTTGAGAGGTTAGCACTAATAATAACAGGATATATTTATTTTTCATCAAGATAAGCATACTTAAGATTATCAGGTAATGGTTTGAGTTCAAACACGGGATCGCCCTTGGGTGGAGGGGGATCCCCAAGAATTTCAACGGGAAGGTTATGTTTCAGCATAGGTTCCTGTTTAAGGAACACCTCATCTATTTCTTCCCTTTCCTTCATAAGCATATCATTTTCATGGTCTAGCAAATATTGTTCTAACGGGTCAGTTGGAGGAACAACAATGGAAGCAAGACCAATAATCTCATCCATACTAGGTGGTTCCCTTTCATGAGGTTGTCTACTAAACTTAGCAAAATTAAACTCATGAGACATACCATCTATGCCAACAGTGACAATGTTCTTTTCACAATTAATCCTAGCACTAGCAGTATTCAAGAAGGGTCTACCAAAAATAATGGGACAAAAATCATCTTGTGGGGAACCAAAAATAAGAAAATCAGCAGGGTATTTAACCTTCCCACACAAAACTTCAACATCTCTAACAATCCCAACAGGTTTAATGGTATCCCTATTAGCAAGCTTAATAGTGACATCAATGTCTTCTAATTCAACGGGTGCAATGTCATGCATAATTTCTTTATAAAGATCATAAGGTATCGCACTAGCACTAGCACCCATATCACATAAGCCGTGATAACAATGATCTCCTATTTTAACAGAAATAACAGGCATGCCTACAACAGGTCTACGTGTCTTAGTATCAGGTCTAGCAATATTAGCAGTCTCACCCAAGAAAGAAATATCATGCCCACCTAAGTCCTCATCCAAGAGATCTTTAATCATAGCAATACTAGGTTCAACATTAATTTGCTCAAGAGGTGTATAAGTCCTAGTATTACTCTTACGAACAACAGTCGAAGCTTTAGCATGATCTTTTATCCTAACAGGAAAAGGAAGTTTTTCAACATAATCAGTAGGAACAATAGGATCACTATAGGTAATAGTCTTTTCTTCGACTGTAATAGGTGCAACTACTTTCACTTCAACAGGAGGATTATATTTAAACCACTTCTCTTTAGGGAGATCAATGTGAGTAGCAAAAGTTTCACAAAAAGTAGCTACTATCTCAGAGTCAAGTCCATATTTAGCGCTAAATCCACGAAAAGCATCGGTATCCATAAAAGATTTAACACAATCGAACTTAGGTGTCATACCTGACTCCTTACCATCGTCAGAACCCCAATCTTCAGAGTTGCGTTTAATTCTTTCCAATAAGTCCCATTTGAAATCAATAGTCTTCGACATATAAGAACCAGCACAAGAAGTATCGAGCAGGTTGCGATTATCAAGAGAAAGCCGGGCATAAAAATTCTGAATAATCATTTCCCGAGAGAGCTCATGATTGGGGCATGAATATAACATTGACTTAAGCCTCCCCCAAGCTTGAGCGATGCTTTCTCCTTCGCGAGGCCAGAAATTATATATGTAATTACGATCGCGATGAACAAGATGCATAGGATAGAACTTCTGGTGAAATTCCAACTTTAATCACTTATAATTCCAAGATCTCGTATCATCACATAGCCTATACCATGTCAATGCATCTCCATTCAAATATAAAGGGAAGACCTTCCTTTTGACAAAATCATCAGGAATACCTGCAAGCTTAAATAATCCACAAACTTCATCCACAAAGATAAGGTGTAAATCGGGATGCAATGTTCCGTCTCCTGCAAATGGATTAGCTAGCAGTTTTTCTATCATACCCGAAAGAATCTCAAAGTAAATATTTTCAGAAAGTTCAGTAGGTTGAGGAGAAACTCTTTGCTCTTCTGGTTGGGGTGAAGATACCCCAAACAAGCCCCTCAAAGGATTAGTTTCTATAGTGACAAGTAACAGAAAATTTCAGCACACTATATAAATGTTTCCTTACCAAGTTCCACTCACCAAAAGTGCTACACTCCCCGGCAACGGCGCCAGAAAAGAGTCTTGATGACCCACAAGTGTAGGGGATCTATCATAGTCCTTTCGATAAGTAAGAGTGTCGAACCCAACGAGGAGCAGAAGGAAATGATAAGAGGTTTTCAGTAAGGTTTTCTCTGCAAGCACTGAAATTTTAGGTAATAGATAGTTTTGTGATAAGATAAATAGTAACGAGCAACAAGTAAATAAAGTAAACAAAGTGCAGAAAGGTGGCTCAATCCTTTATGTAGCAAAGGATAAGCCTGGACAAATTCTAATAATGGTAAAGGAGCTCCCGAGGACACATTGGGAATTATCGTCAAGCTAGTTTTCATCGCGTTCATATGATTCGCGTTCGGTACTTTGATAATTTGATATGTGGGTGGACCGGTACTTGGGTACTGGCCTAACTTGGACAAGCATCCCACTTATGATTAACCCCTATTGCAAGCATCCGCAACTACAAAAAGGAGTATTAAGGTAAACCTAACCACAGCATTAAACATATGGATCCATATCAGCCCCTAACAAAGCAACACATAAACTAGAGTTTAAGCTTCTGTCACTCTAGCAACCCATCATCTACTTATTACTTCCCCATTCCTTCCTCTAGGCCCAAATAATGGTGAAGTGTCATGTAGTGACGTTCACATAACACCACTAGAGGAAAAGACAACATACATCTCATCAAAATAACGAACGAATACCAAATTCACATGACTACTAATAGCAAGACTTCACCCATGTCCTCAGGAACAAATGTAACTACTCACAAAGCATATTCATGTTCATAATCAGAGGAGTAATGATATGCATAAAGGATCTGAACATATGATCTTCCACCAAGTAAACCAATTAGCATCAACTACAAGGAGTAATCAACACTACTAGCAACCCACAGGTACCAATTTGTGGTTTTGATACAAGATTGGATACAAGAGATGAACTAGGGTTTTGAGAGGAGATGGTGCTGGTGTAGATGTTGATGGAGATTGACCCCCTCCCGATGAGAGGATCGTTGGTGATGACGTTGGTGATGATTTCCCCCTCCCGGAGGGATGTGTCCCCGGCAGAACAGCTCCGCCAGAGCCCTAGATTGATTCCGCCAAGGTTCCTCCATGTGGCGGCGGAGTTTCATCCCGTAAGCTTGCCCACTATTTTTTCCAAGGTAAAAGTGATGATATAGCAGAAGATGGACGCCGGAGGCCACCAGGGGCCCAGAGATAGGGGCGCGCCCTATAGGGGCGCCTGCCTCTGGACAGTGTGGGCCCCCTGGCCTATTTCTTTTGCTCATAAATTTTTATTAAATCCAAAAAGTTGTTTCGTGGAGTCTCAGGACTTTTGGAGCTGTGCAGAATAGGTTCCAACGTTTGCTCCTTTTCCAGCCAGAATTCCAGCTGCCGGCATTCCCCCTCTTCGTGGTAAACCTTGTAAAATAAGATAGAATAGCCATAAGTATTGAGATATAATGTGTAATAACAGCCCATAATGCAATAAATATTGATATATAAGCATGATGCAAAATGGACGTATCATCCGCCGGGACCATAACAAGTACGTGATCACCGGTACGCATGGCGGGCTTCTTCCGGTGATCTGCCTCGCCTTTGAAATGCTTGCTTTTCTTTCGACATTGATGGTTGGTCGGAAGAAATCGACAATGGCCCAGGTACACATTCTTCCTGCATTTGTCCAGGTATATACTTTCGATGTCAGCTAAACAGTGCGTGCATGCATGGTATCCCTTGTTTGTCTGTCCTGAAAGGTTACTAAGAGCGGGCCAATCGTTCATGGTTAAAAACATCAACGCGTGCAGGTTAAATTCCTCCTGTCTGTGCTCATCCCACACACGTACACCATTTCCATTCCACAGCTGTAAAAGTTCTTCAACTAATGGCCTTAGGTACACATCAATGTCGTTGCCGGGTTGCTTAGGGCCTTGGATGAGAACTGGCATCATAATGAACTTCCGCTTCATGCACATCCAAGGAGGAAGGTTATACATACATAGAGTCACGGGCCAGGTGCTGTGATTGCTGCTCTGCTCCCCGAAAGGATTAATGCCATCCGCGCTTAAACCAAACCATACGTTCCTTCGGTCACGTGCAAACTCAGCCCAGTACTCTCTCTCGATTTTTCTCCACTGCGACCCGTCAGCGGGTGCTCTCAACATCCCGTCTTTCTTACGGTCCTCACTGTGCCATCATCAACTTGACATGCTCTTTGTTTCTGAACAGTCATTTCAACCGTGGTATTATAGGAGCATACAACATCGCCTTCGCAGGAACTCTCTTCCTGCGGGGCTCGCCGTCAACATCACCAGGGTCATCTCGTCTGATCTTATACCGCAATGCACCGCATACCGGGCATGCGTTCAAATCCTCATATGCACCGCGGTAGAGGATGCAGTCATTAGGGCATGCATGTATCTTCTGCACCTCCAATCCTAGAGGGCATACGACCTTCTTTGTTGCGTACATACTGTCGGGCAATTCGTTATCCTTTGGAAGCTTCTTCTTCAATATTTTCAGTAGCTTCTCAAATCGTTTGTCAGGCACAACATTCTCTGCCTTCCACTGCAGCAATTCCAGTACGGTACCCAACTTTGTGTTGCCATCTTCGCAATTGGGGTACAACCCTTTTTTGTGATCCTCTAACATGCGACCAAACTTCTGCTTCTCCTTTTGACTTTCGCATTGCGTCCTTGCATCGACAATGACCCGGCGGAGATCATCATCATCGGGCACATCGTCTGGTTCCTCTTGATCTTCAGCAGCTTCCCTCGTTGCAGTATCATCGGGCACATCGTCTGGTTCCTCTTGATCTTCAGCAGCTCCCCCCATTGCAACATCACCCTATTCAGGGGCACATAGTTGTCATCGTCCTCTTCTTCTTCTCCGTCTTCCATCATAACCCCTATTTCTCTGTGCCTCGTCCAAACATTATAGTGTGGCATGAAACCCTTGTAAAGCAGGTGGGTGTGAAGGATTTTCCGGTCAGAGTAAGACTTCGTATTCCCACATTTAGGGCATGGACAACACATAAAACCATTCTACTTTTTTGCCTCAGCCACTTCGAGAAAATTATGCACGCCCTTAATGTACTCGGAGGTGTGTCTGTCACCATACATCCATTGCCGGTTCATCTGCATGCATTATATATAATTATGTATGTCAAAAGTAAGAAAATCAGACAAATATCTATCTAAAGTAAGAAAACCAGACAAGTATCTATCTAAAGTAAGAAAATTAGAAAGAAGATAAGAACAAGAGGCTCACCACGGTGGTGCCGGCGACGAGATCGGCGTGGGTGATCAACGGCGGTGAAAACGGGGACGGGGCATGACGGACCGCTAAATCAAGACAAATCTCGGGAAAAATGGAGCTCCGAGGTCAAGCTTCGATAGGAGAAAGCTTAACTAGTGTGGCTCGGGCATTTCATCGAACACGTCATGTGCATAGGAGGTGAACTAGAGCACCCAAATGCCCTCCCTCGCCGGCTTGAAAAAACAAAGCACTATGGAGTGCTCTAGCGCGGCGATGGGTATATATAGGCAAATTATTTGTCCCGGTTCGTGGCATGAACCGGTACCAATGGCTGTGGGCCAGGAGCGCGGCCTATTGGTCCCGGTTCGTGCCTAAAACCGAGACAAATGGATCCAGATGAACCGGGACCAATGCCCATGAGGCCCCGGCCGCCCCCCTGGGCCCATGAATCGGGTCTAATCCCCCCATGGGTCCCGGTTCGTGAAGAACCGGGACTAATGGGCTGGCCAGGCCCGAACGATAGCCATGTTTTCTACTAGTGCTGGGTGATGGATTTGCGTGGTGGTATATTCAATTGGGGATGGCGTGGCGGAGGCAGCATCTCTATGATGAACTTGTATCCTTGGGTTTCATAGTTGCGACGACGTTCGCTGTAGCATCAGCGCGGAGCATGTAATGTTGTTCATGAGTGGGTGTTGATGGTTTTGTTCATCGGCAGCAGCCAGAAGATGGTGGATTCATGGTTGATGGTTGGCGGGTTCAGATTTCCTCCTCTGACATCATCGCGGGAGGTGCGGATATATAGTTCAATGGCACGTTCGGGTTGCTGCTCCGGCCAGATTCTTTCAACAGTAATGGGTTCGCCTTTGGCAAGCTAGTTTGGAGGTCCAAAAAGCTGAAAATCAATGGTGGAGCCGCGCTGAGCTCGGGTGAAGAGGTGATATGTCCTCTTTTCCTTTGGTGGCCGCTATGTTGGTGTCAGAGGCGGGTGACGGAAGTTGGCATCAAGTTCAGGTGATTCTTGGGTCTTGGTTGTAATTTTCTTTCTTGGTTGTGATTGTTTGGCTGAAGCTTATGTTCTGTTGTCTTTCCCCCCCAAAAAAATCAGGCCGGTGTCTACGTGCATGCATGTGCTCTATTCTTCGTTATATAAATGAGACATGTATTACCTTAAGAAAAAGGTCGCATAAACGACATGTCCATGGACTGCCTACATGGCCCATGTCGAGCGAGCGATCAACTGAGATTTCATTCTCATACCTAGCTTTCACTTGATTTAATTTCAACGAAAAAATTGTAGTCCTTGGTGCCTTGCTTTGTTGCCAAATAGAAGGGCACTCTCTTTTTTCCGTTTCTTTGTTTAATTTTGCATTGTGAGGAACTTCTACTTGGTGATTTGCTTACTAGAGGGGGTAAATGGAAGAGGGAGGGGGGCACCAATTGCCAACGATGGGGGCGGGAGGGGAGGGGGAGGGAGGCAAACACTAATTGTTGGCTGTTTTACATGAAATTTTTAAGATCATATATAAAAAAATTCTCGATCTTGGAGGGAGCCATGGCTCCCCCTCGCCCACTAGCTCCGTAATTGTGTGCAATCAATCGATTTACTTGTGTGTTCACTTATGTTTCTTTGAAAAAATATTGCTTACGTGGTGATATACGTATAACAAACTACATGATCACTCATTTGTTTCCTCTCGTTGCTCACTCCATCAGCCGTGAAGTATTATCTTTGAGTAAGTTAGGCTTTTTTTATTGCAAAATTTTGTAGGTAGCTTATCAAACTGACCGCTTGGTTTTGAATAAGACTTTTTACCTCATAGTGGCTACCTCGTGAGTCGTGACAATGTTTACCCTCTTTTACCGGTTAGTTGTGGTCACTGGTCTCAAATGACACCAATGATTTCTTGTTAATGCTCTTTAGAAACAATTAAGTGGCTTAAAAAATAAGAATGAAAACGATATACTTCAAAGTGGGGCATTGATGTCGTTTTATTGTAGCTAGGCCCTAGTTGCAAATATTTCCGCTAAATTGAAAAAAAAAACCATAGAATTTTATAAAATTTGACATAACGTGATATGCCACTAATGAGTATGTGTCTAAGTTGTCAGTGTATTCAAGAACAACGCTGGGTGCCCGGTTTAAGTGTTCAATGACGACGACTGGGCTCGTGCACGAAGAATCCTAACTGAGGCAGGGGGTCATTTGTCTACCAGCGTGGTTAGAAGTCGGAGAACAAATGCTTAGGACCTGAAGTGGCCAGCTTAGCTAGAGCTCTTCGGTCATCGTCTGCGGGGAAGAGGAGCGCTTACTCGAGTTAACTGAAAAATCTGAACCGTTGAACAAAGATCCAACGGATGAGGGTGGTCGAAACTGACCGATAGTAATGATTCAGTTATGGGTGGTGCGTGCGCTATGTGAGCATATGCTGGGCAACATGATCAAGATTGCATGCGATGGTCCTCTACATACCCTACGTGTGAAGCGCTGTAATGTAATCTGCCGCAAGATGGACAACGAAATGATATGATGCAGCCATGCAGGGCGCCCCGCCACCGGATTTTACATGAAGGCTGTTCATCGCGACAGCCAGACAGGGAAATGATTTGACCATTGATGTCCCCAGATGGACAGCTGATCAGAAATTCGGAAGCTCAATGCAGGCATTCATGGCCGCGAGCTGAGCCTGCCGGGCCGGGGGTGGGGGTGCGGGGCTACACACACATGTTTTACACGGCTGATACTAACTTGTATAACTACTGGTAAGCAAGTGGGCGCGATCTTCTTCAAAGCGGCGTGGTCTTCCAGGAAAGTATCATTTTGAGCTCGAACTCATTTAAGCCTGTATGAGCAGTAAATTCGTAAAAAATTTAAAAAATCTGATTTTTTTATGGTACACTTTGGCAAATGTTCTAAGTGTTTGCAAATTTTCAGCATGAGATCATATTCGTGGAAGGTGTAGCAAAAAAAAAAAAATCTGTGTTCCAAAATGCTTTCGAAAGTAGCATTTTCAGCACATCGTTTTTTTTTTTGTCACGCCTTCCTCGAATGTGATCTCATGATGAAAATTTGCAAAAAATTTTTCAAAGTTTATCACAAAAAAAATCAGATTTTTTTGATTTTTTTCGATTTTACTGTTGATGTAGGCTCATTTGAGCCCGAGCTCAAGTACTCCACGTCTGGTCTTCCTCCTCTTGAGCGGTGTCACCGCCACTGCACCTATCCATTCTTTTCACGTCTTCCCGACCGACTCATTGAAGCCACCTCCTTCCCCTTCTCTTTTCTTTCTCTTATTAAGCGTTTATCGCACTAAGAGCAACTCTAGCAGACCCCGCATCCCGCCGACCCGCAAAACGTGTTTACAGTTCGGGGGAAACTGCTTTTGTGGGCTGGCTCGGACCGGCGCAGATGCAGACCCCCCAAAAGGACCCGTATAAAAGGATATTCATGGAATATACTTTTTTACGGGTCGGCTTTTGCGGGGTCTATTCGGACACCGCCCCGTCGACCCGGAAATAGAAAACACTCAATTTTCGCATTTGACATAAGTTCCCACAAATAAGTTCAAATTCAAACAACATAACACAGTCTTACGCACAAATAAAAGCCAAGTTTAGTATGAGAAACGCAAAAGAGGGTCTTGCAAAAGTTACGGCCATGTCCGGCATCATCTTGGTCGATCTTCACTCCGCGCCATCGAGTCCACCTTGAAGTTCATCGGCACCACCGAATCCACCTCCGGCGCTTGTCCCAACTCCCGCTCCGTAATCATCAACATTGCCACCATATGGAGCAGAGAAAACATCTCCGAAACTGTAAGACGGACCGGCCAAGGCGACCATTCTCCTCTTCAAGATTTTGAGGATGAAGGAGGCGCCTTGTTTGTAGCCGGATTCCTCTTCCTCTTGCCGGCCGTGGCCTTGGTCACCTTCTCCGCCGCCGGCCGAGATCGCGCAGCAGCGTTGGCGCCGGGAGCACGAGCCTTGGCGGCGGGGGCTGTCGGATTCCCGCCCTGCACGACCATGTTGCGGGTAGGCGCGACGCTAGCTTGAGCGACGGCGGGCCAACATGGCCGATGGTGAGATCCGCCCGAGGGGAAGGGGCATGTGCGACCTCGACGGTGACGGGGGGCAGTTGGGAGTTGTCCATGGCGTCGAGGGACGGCCGTGGAGGATGCACCGGAGCGTGCGGCGGCGGGGCAATGGTGGCGGAGGGTGGGGGGAACGAGAAAGGGCGCGCCAAAATGTCCCTCCTGCCAAATCTCATTGCAGAGAGGGGCTGAGCTCGGGTTGGCTCCCAGCCTGTGAAACTAGAGGTTGGGGAGAAGTTTTGCCGCGCCACGCAAAATATTTGCGGGCCGGGGCGGGATGCAGGGTCTGATCGGGCAGGTTTTCCCGCCCCGACCCGCACTTTGGCGGTTATTTTGCGGGCCGGGGCGGGATGCGGGGTCTGCTAGAGTTTTTTTCTTTTTTGCTGAAAAAAAAGCAAGCAAGCGACATTCTAAATTTGATCACACATTCTAAATTTTATGGTGCGTTTGGCCACATAACTTGGCAAAGCAAGCGCATGATACGTGATCTCTTGTGTTCGCTTTGCAGTCATGTGACTAGCTCACTTCAATTTTCAACTTGTGTTACCAAACAACACATATGAGAACAAAGTTGTGTGATCACAAGTGTAGAATACTTTTCTCCAACACTCCAACAGCCGAACGTTGCAATATTACTCATCCGACCCCAGTGAGATTCTACAATCCCACTCTTCATCATCGTCAATCAAGTCGGCATCGTGCTGTTTGGTCTTCCTCCCAACGTTGGCAGGGTGAGCATTATTCGCTCTCTAGCTCTGTGACTATGTCCATGCACTGCTTGATAATTAAAGAGGAAATTGTGACCTTTATTAGAAAAACTGGGTACTCCTTTTCTGTACCTGTAATACAACGGTGATAATCCTGCAGAAAAACACAATGATGAGAAAAGCTCCTGAAGTATGAATCCAAGTATACAACGAAGCTAGCGCTGGTCATGCATGGATTTCAAAAGTGTTGGACGCTGGCTAGGGTTTCAGTACAGTAAGAAAGAAGTAGCACACGGTAAGGAGGGCTTCAGTACGTACGGGTACGGCGTCCGTCCATGCACGTGCATGCATCGTTATGGCACGTACTTGTGTCCTACGAGATATTGGGGGAGCAACATGAAGCTGCGATCGTGCTGTATAGCACGTACTCTACCCACATTGAGGTGTGACATTACATCATGGATGACGCGAAGAGTGGTACGTAATGGCGGTCGGGCCCCGGCCCCTCGGACGACCTTACCTGCGCCGGCATTCATGGCGGCGGCAGGATGACGAGCGCCACGCATCGGGTCCAGAGGACCATGCGGTCTCCACCCGAGATCTTGCCACCATTTAGTCATTTACACCTGGTAGTAAGCAGCGCGCGCATATGCAGGCGCTTTCAGCGTGGTTTTTCACCCCGCGCTTCCCGCTCCTACCCGCAGACGCAGACGAGTACGCTCCACATGAACGTATACCTTCGTCTGATCATTGATACACAAACGGATGTTTTTACCTTGGGAGCCGGGCTACGTACCTACTACCTGACTGCTCGCAATAACTTGGGAGCGATCGGATCCTCCTGACCTGCCAAGGTGATAGAGTATGCATGGGATGCGCGCATCGATGTACGTTATGTAGCCTGCGCGTCGACGGACCAGCCAGCTCGTACGCGCGTTATTGCACTGTGACTGTGGCATGCAGGCCGCAGCAGCCGCAACGGCAGCCAGCTGCACAGCGGCTGGTTCCGAGGGTCGTCGGCGCAACACGACAGGACAATCTAGGCAGGCTGCCGTTTGCCAAATGCAGGACGCAGGCAAAGAGACGGTCTAGTGTGTTGTGGGGTGGCTAGCCCTGCGGCGGCGGTTTGACCACTGAAGTAGCTAGGCTCATTACCTTTCTTTTCGATTCTAGTTGTGCCTGTGCCCGACCAAAATGTAGATCAATTTTTATACTAGCAAATTTTCCTAGCACGGCAGTTGTTTGGTTCGTAGAATTTGAACCATTTTTGTGGCATCCACTCAAATCTCTAGGAAGGAATCATTTAGTTCTCATGTGATATGATCAAACAAACCAAACTGTTGCAGGGTCCAAATGGGCATACCTTGCAATCCTATCTCATCCTATTCTGCGTCTTTGTAATCCTACAATCAAAGAGGCCCTTAAACTTTGGACCTTGTTTTTTTAAGTTTCAGTGTCCAGACAGGAGCATCATGGCTGTGTGGATGTCGCTGCACGGAAATAAGTCCTTTCGTCTCCTTCCCCATCATGACGGCATCACGATGTGGAACCAATGTACTCGCTTGTCTGGTCGGCCAAATGTCATGCACTTGTATTTGTCTAGTCGACCAGAGTACATTTTAATTTATGCTATGGTTCTTCCATATATATGAGTTTGGTTCATGGCAAAGCCATACTAGTAGCAATATATTACTCCCTCCATTCCAAAATACTTGTCATCGTTTTAGTTCATATATGAACTAAAACCACGACATGTATTTGGAGTAGTTAACTGAACTAAAAATAAAATCTTCAATGTGTTTAATCTAATTTTATATTATAATAATGTATTTAATCTAACTTAAGCAGGTATAAAAATATGATTTTGAAAGCATAAACTTCATAGTGTAACTACTTTTATTATAGTGTTCATATTTTTAAAAATAAGTAAAACTCAGCTTAGAGTTTGCATGAATGAGATACTATGATTTTATCATCATTTTTAGGAGATACACCATACATCTTGTGACATGGTGTGAAGTTGTGGACTCTAACTCAACCACCACATAGGCCTTACATATGTTCAAAAAGAACATGGGCCTTACATGTGGGACAAAATTTTCAGGATGAGGGTTTCTTTTTCGAGAAAGGGGATATATTAATATCACAAAGATGCCAATTACACCCAGCCTTTGTACCAACAAGATGTCCAAAGACATCAAGGATACACACAACCAAAAAAGAAAATAAAAGGAAAAGAAGAAAAAAGCCTCGCCATGGTGATCAGTCACTAGCAACAACAACACTATAACCACCTCCAAAGACAACACCCGGCTTATAAAAGAGGTTCTCCAAAAGAAACACCTCCAATAAGGAAACAATGCACAAGCATTGTCGTTGCCCAATCGAAGATCTTGAGTTTTCACCCTGGAGAAAATCTGAGTTCACCCAAAAACAATGCCTTCAAAAAGACCATTGCCAGGTACGACTAATGAAGGCCAGACCTTGGGAATCGAGACTCGGTACTTGAGGAGCACCACGAAAATTGCAATCCTCCAGTGATGCCACCCCCGCTTGCCGAGGCCACTGCTGCAAGTCACCAAACACGTAGCACACAATCTTCATCACTTCCAATACATCTTTCCGCTAACTTTCAAGACCTCCCACTAGTAGAAAAAGGGCCTAATGTTCAGCTCATTAGTCCCGATTTGTAACTGAACCGGTACTAATGTGACCATTAGTGCAGGTTCCAACGGCTAGGCGGGCTGTGCTCATTAATCCCGGTTCATGGCGAACCTCTAGTCCCGGTTCGTGCCACGAACCGGGACTAAAGAGGTGGTGGTAGGCTGGTGTCAGGTTGCGGCCCCACCAACACCTTTAGTCCCGGTTCGTGGCACGAAACAAGACTAGAGGTGCACCTTTAGTCCCGGTTTGTATAACTAACTAGGACTAAAGATCATCCTATATAAACCCCTTCGTTGAGCCCGAGCTCCCTGTTCTTCCCCTTTCATTTCCTCTCCTCTTTGTTCTCCCCCTCTTCCTCGAGCTCATCACACGTTTTGCCCAAGTTTTGTCAAGATTTGATGGCCCCCATCCATTCAAGTGATCACAAAGGTTAGCAACTTTGTCCTTTCATCTCTCATTGCTAGATTAGCTCTTGCAATGCTCTATATAGTGATTAATTTGTGCGTTTTAGTTTGGGGGGAATTATATGTGGTAGTTTATTTGATTTATATGCAATTTGAGCTCAAAATAACTCTAAGTTTGCATATGTAGGTGTGGTTTACTTAGTGCCTTCCCTTCTCTGTCCTAACCACCGTTGATCGCGCGCACCGTCTCGTCGCCGGCACCATCTTGTGGTGACCATCTTGTTCTTATCTTTTTTATATAAAAAAATCATGTTTGTGTGATTTAGATATATAGTTACTTGTATAATTATCTTACCCATACGTTGTTTGTTATACATAGTGCCATGGTTTTGATATCCATCCCCGTCGGCCCTCGTCCGGTTTATGATTCAGATGTGGTATATTCTCTTTTATAACTATTTGTTGCATTTAGTGTTTATGAAAAATTATGCCCATCAAGTTGACATAGATATTTTTATCTAGGAGGTATGTGAACCAGAAATTCCAACCGACCCTATTGTGGAGAGGTTAAATTTAGTTGAAAATGAAAACGAGTATTTGAAAGAAAAATTGAAAAGAATCGAGGAGGAGAAGATGGAATTAGAGTTGCATCTTGCCGATGTCGTCGATGATCACAAGATCAAGATGGAGAAAATGCGCTTCAAGATTAGAAAGATTAGAAAATATGCCATTGATAGTGAGGCTTGGTATCATTATGCTGTTGGATCAATTGTTACCTTAGTTGCGATCTTGATCGCTTTTGTTGTTGCATTTAAATGCTTTAGCTAGAGAGTTTGTATGTTGTTTTATGAGAATAAGTGTGTATGGAACTTTATGTATGAACTTGTATTAATTTGGTCTTTTCAGTGCTGTGTAATGAAGATGAGCCCGCAATGGATGTGCGATGACCGATGCTCTCCCCAGTTCATTAATGGTGTGTGTACTTTTCTGCTTGCTGCTGAGGCAAACAAGCGGGCAAATGGTTTTATGTCTTGTCCATGTGCTGGCTGCAAGAATGATCAGAATTACTCTAAGTCAAAACCATTCACATCCACCTGTTTGAGTCTGGTTTCATGCCCCACTATAATGTTTGGACCAAGCACGGAGAAAGAGGGGTTATGATGGAAGACAATGAAGAAGAAGAGGACGACAACAACTATCCTGGCCATGGGTTCCCTGAATAAGATGGTACAACAATGGGGGAAGAAGTTGAGCCGGCAATGCGGGAAGAAGCTGAAGAAGAGGCATCAAATGAGCCCGCTGATGATCTAGGTCGGGCCATTGCCGATGCAAAGAGAAAATGCGCAAGTGAGAAGGAGAGGCTCAAATTGCAGCGCATGTTAGAGGACCACAAGAAATTGTTGTACCCAAATTGCAAAGCTGACAAGAAAAAGCTGGGCACCACAATGGAATTGCTGCAATGAAAGGCAGAGAATGGTGTATCTGACAAGGGATTTGGAAAGTTGCTGATATTGTTAAAGAAGATGCTTCCAAAGGACAACGAATTTCCCGAGAGTACGTACGAAGCAAAGAAGGCTATCTGCCCTCTAGGATTAGAGGTGCAGAAATACATGCATGCCCTAATGACTACATCCTCTACCGCGGTGAGTACAAGGATTTGAACGCGTGCCCGGTATGCGATGCATTGTGCTATAAGATTAGCCGCGATGACCTTGGTGATGTCGAGGATGAGCGCCCCAGGAAGAAGATTCCTTCCAAGGTGATGTGGTATGCTCCTATAATACCACGGTTGAAACATTTGTTCCAAAACAAAGAGGATGCCAAGTTGATGCGATGGCATAGAGAAGACCGTAAGAAAGACGGAAAGTTGAGAGTACCCGCTGACGGGTTGAAGTGGAGAAAAATCAAGAGAAAGTACTCGGAGGACTTCACAGGAGCCGCAAGGAAGGTATGGTTTGGTCTAAGCGTAGATGGCATTAATCCTTTTGGGGAGCAGAGCAGCAATCATAGCACCTGACCTGTGACTTTATGTATTTATAACCTTCCTCCTTGGTTGTGCATGTAGCGGAAGTTCATTATGATGCTAGTGCTTATCCAAGGCCCTAAGCAACCCCGCAATGACATTGATGTGTACCTAAGGCCATTAGTTGAAGAACTCTTACAGCTGTGGAATAAAAAAGGTGTACGTGCGTGGGATGAGCACAAACATGAGGAATTTGACCTACATGCGTTGTTGTTTGTGACCATCAATGATTGGCCTGCTCTCAGTAACCTTTCAGGACAGACAAACAAGGGATACCGCGCATGCACACACTGTTTGGATGATACCGACAGTATATATTTGGATAATTGTAAGAAGAATGTGTACCTAGGACATTGTCGATTTCTCCCGAGCACGTATCCCATAAGAAAGAAAGGCAAGCATTTCAAAGGTGAGGCAGATCACCGGACAAAGCCTCGCCACCATACTGGTGATGATGTACATGATATGGTTAAGGATTTGAAGGTAATCTTTGGAAAGGGTCCTGGCGGAGAATCTGTTCTGAATAACACTGACGGACGCACACCCATGTGGAAGAAGAACTCTATATTTTGAGACCTGCCCTATTGGAAAGACCTAAAGGTCCGCTCTGCAATCGACGTGATGCACGTGATGAAGATTATTTGTGTGACCCTGCTTGGCTTCTTGGGCGTGTATGGGAAGAAAAAATATACACCGGAGCCACGGGAGGACCAGCAACGTATGCACGGAAAGGACGACATACATCAGGATCATGCCAGCTATGCTCTTACCAAAGAAGAGAAGGAAATCTTCTTTCAATGCCTGCTCAGTATGAAGGTCCTGTCTGGCTTCCCGTCGAATATAGAGGGAATAATAAACATGGTAGAGAAAAAGTTCCAGAACCTAAAGTCTCATGAATGCCATGTGATTATGACGCAGCTGCTTTCGGTTGCATTGAGGGGGCTACTACTGGAAAACGTTCGATTAGCCATTGTGAAGCTGTGTGCATTCCTCAATGCAATCTCTCAGAAGGTAATCGATCCAGAAATCATACCAAGGTTAGAGAATGATTTGGTGCAATGTCTTGTCAGTTTTGAGTTGGTGTTCCCACTATCCTTCTTCAATATCATGACGCACGTCCTAGTTCACCTATGCGAAGAGATTGCCGTTCTGTGTCTTGTATTTCTACACAATATGTTCCCCTTTGAGAGGTTCATGGGAGTCTTAAAAAATATGTTCATAACTGTGCTAGGCCAGAAGGAAGCATCTCCAAGGGCCATGAAAATGAGGAGGTCATTGAGTTTTGTGCTGACTTTATTCCTGACCTTAAGCCGATTGTTGTTCCTGAATCGCGGCATAAGGGCAGATAGGTGGAAATGGCATGCTAGGACCGAATCAAATAATATGCATGGATGGGCATTCTCTCACTCAAGCACACAATTCTACAAAATTCCTCCTTGGTGGCTCCGTATATGGAGGAACACAAGAATATTCTAAGCTCCAAATACCCAAAGCAATGTGAAGACTAGATTACACGTGAACAAGCGAGGACTTTCGCGGTTGGTCGCAGACACGTGCCATGCATGACGACGCTGTTCAAGATGACCTGTACTTGCTGTCCCAGTTACCATCTTTGAATATAATGACTTTCAAAGGGTATGAGATAAATGGGAATACATTTTACACGATCTCCCAAGATAAAAAGAGCACCAACAAAACAATGGTTTCCGCTTTGATGCAGCAAACAATAGGGGAAAGGACACATATTATGGTTACATAGAGGAGATATGAGAACTTGACTATGGAAGTGATTTGAAGGTACCATTGTTTCGGTGCAAATGGGTAATCTGACAGGAGGCGGTGTAAAGGAAGACCCGTAGTACGGAATGACAACAGTGGATCTCAACAATCTTGCATATGCAGACGAACCATTCGTCCTAGCCAATGATGTGGCGCAGATTTTCTATGTGAAGGACATGTCTACCAAGCCGAGAAAAAGAAAAGATAAGGAAGCAAATACATCATATGATGAGCCAAAGTGCCACATAGTTCTTTCCGGGAAAAGAAACATCGTGGGAGTGGATGACAAGACAGACATGTCAGAAGATTATGAAAAGTTTCATGAAATTTGCTCCCTTCATAGTGAATGTTGACCAGCTCATCCAGTTAAATGATTAAGATTGCTCGTGGTTACGGTTGAAAGGGACACACGCGAAGAAAAAGTTTCACACCCAAAGATCCCACTCTGGAATGTGACCGGCTTTACTGTCATCACTTTCTTCTCTAGTGAGTTTTCGAACATATATATCTGGAAAGTCCCACTTTGGACAAATCATAGGGAATCTTTGTAATAGGTAGGGTGGTTATGTGTTTTGGCATTTGAAATGTGTACTTGTGTGCTTTGGACAAACGTCATCAATTTTCAACCTCTTTCCAACTTCATTTAGTATTCTTCAGCTCATTTACTGATTTTTTGAGCTAAATGACCCTGAAATTGAAAAGCACTACAAATGAACTCTGAAAAGGTTGAAAGTTGGCATGGTATCATCATTTCATCCACATAGCATGTGCTCAAAATTGGAGAGCATTACGGCAAAAACTGGATGCACTTCATGTACAAAATGGACAATCTCTTTCGAAGTATCGGGGTTTCGAACGAAAACTCATCTCTTACAAAGGCATTTCATTTTTAAACTTATTTCAACTCCAAACTTTTTGTGCATTTAGTATGCACTATTCAAAGCCACATCATCAATTTTCAACCCTTTCCGACTTCATTTGGTATTTTTCATGCATTTACTGATTTTTGAGCTAAATGATCCTGAAACTGAAAAGCACTACAAATGAACTCTGAAAAGGTTGAAAGTTGGCATGGTATCATCATTTCACACATAGCATGTGCTAAAAAGTTGAGAGGGTTACGGCAAAAACTGGATGCACTTCGTGTACAAAATGGACAATCTCTTTCGATGTATCAGGGTTTCAGACGAAAACTCATTTGTTACAAAGGCATTTCATTTTTTAAACTTATTTCAACTCCAGGCTTTTTGTGCGGTCAGTACGCACCATTCAAAGCCACGTCATCAATTTCAACCATTTCTGACTTCATTTGGTATTTTTCATGCATTTACTGATATTTTTGAGCTTAATGACCATGAAATTGAAAAGCACTACAAATGAACTTTGAAAAGGTTGAAAGTTGGCATGGTATTATCATTTCACCCACATAGCATGTGCTAAAAAGTTTAGAGGGTTACGGCAAAAACTGGATGCACTTCGTTTACAAAATGGACAATCTCTTTCAAAGTATCAGGGTTTTGGACAAAAACACATCTCTTACAAAGGCATTTTATTTTTTTAAACTTATTTCAACTCTAGACTTTTTGTGCCTTCAATATGCACCATTCAAAGCCACATCATCAAATTTTCAACCATTTCTGACTTCATTTGGTATTTTTCATGCATTTATTAATATTTTTGAGCTAAATGACCCTGAAATTTAAAATCACTACAATTGAACTCCGAAAAGGTTGAAAGTTGGCATGGTATCATCATTTCACCCACATAACATGTGCTAAAAATTTGAGAAGGTTATGGCAAAAATTGGATGCACTTCCTATACAAAATGGACAATCTCTTTCGAAGTATCAGGGTTTCAGATGAAAACACATCTCTTACAATGGTATTTTATTTTTTAAATAACCTAAGAATTACGAAATTGAATATAATGATAAAACACACTAATATTAAATAGCAGGAACCAGAATCACTTAAAAATCTATTTTTAAAGTAAAGTTATTCATGAACTAGTGATTCACACAAATTTCAAATAATTCAAATTTAAACTATTCAAATTTGAGAACTACTTGCACTAACAGAAAGTTATAATTTTTGTGACCTAAAGCAAAAAGAATCACTCAAAAACTCTAAGCATTTAGCTGTAAGTAGAAACAAATAAAATAAATAAAGCAAAAAACAAAACAAAAAAGTGGAAAAAGACCTACTCGGACTAAAAACGTAAAAATGCCACCTACTAGGCCACCACGGCCTGCATACGACTAGAAACGCAACCGCTAGTTGGGCCAAGATGCAGGCCCGCTGCAGGCCCAGTAGGCCCACACAGACAGTTCAATTATACAGCGAAATCATTTCCGGTTGTAAGTTCATCCAAGTTTCACATGCAACATCTATAACCTTTCAAAATTAGCATCATAGGTGCGTAGAAGAAACGGGGCAAAGGCATAGACAAATGTATCTCATTTATTCATAGAAAATTGCTGGAGGTCATCGCCACGGTGTTTTCTCAATAACTGTTTGCAATAGAAAAACCCAAATAGCAAATATTGAGCCTTCGTTTATGTTGTAAACATTATATAGCTTCACACTCAGCTAGTTGCAACTTTAGGCTTTCCAAATTAGCATCATATACGGGATGATAAATGTATCTCGTCTGGAAAACTGCTGTATTGAGCCTTCGTTTATGTTGAAGGTATTTGCCATCATTCATTCGTCCTCTTCAGAACACTTCAATATTGAACTGTGGGTGTTGTATGAATACCTTCCTCGCCTCCTGACCATACAGGTGGTTTGAAAGGCAATCATCAGTGAACTGCTTTGGAAAGGCCTGAAAACAAGGATGTGCATAAATATCTTCTCTATATCGGAAATGAGGCAAAGGAATAAAAAATACACAGTATGATAGTTAGTACCATCCTATAGTGAACTGATGTCTTCTTCATTGTGCAGACAAAGATCTTGTTGTTTTTTGTCGCAATTTCTTTATCCTAACAATCTTTCTGAGTTTCTTGACTTGAATAATATTCATGGACAACTCATTTCCCATATGCAAAAGGGTCGAACAGTGGGTGAAAACCTCTGACAGCAGGACCTACATGTGCAAGACCAAATTATTTAAAACCTAAGTATTAGAATGGTTCTTGCAATTGCACAATAATGTGCTATTAGAGAAAGGACCATGCATGTGCAAACCTCAATTTTAAACCTCTGTGCTTCCCATTGGTTCCCTGCAACACATATAAGGTGGTTAGTGATCAGGTTAAGTGAGGGTTCGCATGCTATTAGTACAATATGTTGATGAAAAATAAGCACATTGTAGATTCATCAGATTAATTGAAGCCACATGGAAAACACATTTATCCAAACCAAGCATGATTAAGAACTAGGAAATATAGCAATTATATATATTTCCAATGTATTAAGTGCAGCCAAATTTGATTATTCCTCACATTCACAACAAAACAAAATTCTACCCACGAAAATTGGACATTGCATTGCAGAACTGAACCAAGCAGTAGAAGATCAGACAGTTAACCAAACCAAGCATGCTTAACAACTTGGAAATATAGCAATTGTATTTGTTTATCTGTTTCTCATGTATTTAGCACAACCAAATTCGATTTATTTCTCACATGGTATACAATAACAAAATGCACCCACAACAATTGAACATCGCATTGCAGAATGGAACCAAACAGTTAACTAAACACCACAACAAATCAACCAAACATTAACTGAGAACCCCATTGCACAATGTATAACATACTAGAAGATCAAACAGTTAACCAAACCAAGCATGCTTGACAACTTGGAAATATAGCAATTGTATTTGTTTCTCATGTATTTTGTAAAGAACAATTCCATTTATTTCTCACATGGAAGACAATACAAAATTGCACCATGAAGAATTGAACATCACATTTGCAGAATTGAACCAAATAGTTAACGAACATGACAACTAATTAACCAAACAGTTAATAAGTGAGCACCACATTGCACGACATATAAAACATAGGTAAAAGTAGATAGCACACTTCACTAGAATTTGTTAAGGAAAGGCATTAGCTTGCAAACTGAACATGGGTCCTTATAGTGAGCTAATAAGACAAGCTACTCATTGTCGAGATATCATTGACAATTGGCTCCTTGGACATGGAAGAGGGTGAGGCCTCCGCATCATGAGTGCCCTCGTCGTAGTGGTGAGTTGCCTAAGCCACTCCGAGCACCAACCTTCTGGCTCTCGAGTTGAGGTAAGCACGTGCACACTGAGAAAACACCTCGTAGTCTTCGTCGAAGGCATAGAAGGTGGCCTCAAGAAAATGCCAGGAACTGTCGTTTAAATCAGCCAACCGCGTCGCGGCACGTGAGGCGTCAATGGTGGCCTCGACGGTGAGGTGCTCCTCCAAGATCTGGGGGGTCGGCACGAATGGCAGCCATCGCGACCACATCCGCGCATGCGGCCATAATTTGCTTCTCCGCTGCCAAATGCTCCTTGAACTCCTGGCTATACTGCATGCACCATGGCTTAGGGCGACGCTTATTTGGTGGAGGGGTCAGTGAATTGGGTGGAAGGTGTCGCGTCGGCGGTCGGGGCATGTGGGATGTGGAATGAGGAGGAGGATGGGGGTCTGGTGTGGATTACCTGCCTGGATAGACGAGGCCGAGCAGCGTGAAGGAGGGTCACCGGCGAGGGGGCGGTGCTGCAAACTAGGAGTGAAGCTTTCAACTTGGAAAGGAAGGCGGAAACAGGGAAAATGTGGCTTTTGGTAAGGGGAAGGGTCGGGGACGTAGATATTTCCGCGGAAGCCGAAAATTTTGAATCGGTTCAGCGAAAAAACTAGCGCGCAAAGTGTCATCAGACACGGTCCATTATTCAAAACTGTGTACGATACGTGAACATCACAAACGATTCAGATAGCTTAACCCGTGTGTGATGAGTTTGAACGTCAAAAATATTTGTTCCAATTTCCCTGGTTACAGTGCTCATCCACGTAATTGCATAATTTGGGTACACAAAGGAGACTACAACACACCCACACTATAGCCGACGCACCTTCTCGCTTAAGCCGAATGCGTCCTATACACCGACGGTGCTCCAGGATATCTTGTATGCATCTCACATGGTTGGTGATAATAAACTGTGTGAGATCTACTTGATTTTTCGTCTTGATCTGAATTACATAATGGGGTAACAGTTGCAAAGGATGGTGTTTGAGTTGCTAGAACTTCTATCTGTAGTGAACATGCAACTATAGGTGTGTCGTAAAAAAATGGAATTATTCAGGGTTAGTTTGGAGATTTTTATATAGTAACTTGGTTTTCTAGGCATTTCAGGTGCACAATTCAAAATTAAACTACATGCACATGCTTCGGTGCACCAAAATGGGTTGTAAAATGATATATGTGTCCATGGGTTGATGCTTACGTCCCATTCACGAAATGGGGATGAATTTCAAACACCACGGCACCGTGGTTCTCCGGCAAACGTTGAGGTGCTTGCTTTTGTAATTCTAGTAAATACAAAACTCGCCTGAAATTCATGAACCTTGGCATGCTATCATGGAACGGCATCAAGATGCTGGGGTAAAAAATATTGTCCCATTTTGGGCAGGTTATGGTATAAGCTTCTTGCAAACTAGAGCTTCTCTCAAAACAAGCATGATGGTTTCGGTAGGGAACGTGCCACCTTGGGGGACGAAACGATATAAGTTGCCTCTTCTTACTTTCAAAAATATTCTCATGTCAACATGGAACAACAGGAGTGTTGTGCAATTTTTTGAGATTTTTCGGGGTTCATGTGGACATTTTTATACATCAACTGAGTTTTCTATGCATTCATGTGCATAATTTAAATTTGAACTACATGCACATGCTCTAGTGCATATAAATTGGTTGAAAAATAAAATGTGTGTCCTTGGTTGCAACCTTAGGTCCCATGAAAGAAATGGGAATGAATGTCAAACACCTTTGCCACCGTCGCTCGGCCGCTAACATTGAGATACATGGTTTTAAAATTCTAGTAAATCGAAAACTCCTATGAAATTCATGAAACTTGACATGCTATGATGGAACGGCAGCAACATGCGGTGGTAAAAATATTGTCCCGTTTGGGGTAGGTTGGGGTATAAGCCTCTCACAAACCAGAGCTTCTCGCAACAAGCCTCATGGTTACGGTAGAGAACGTTTCACCTTTCTGGACAAAACTATATCCGTTGCCTCTTCTTGATTTCAATTTTTTCCCCTAGTGTCAACATAGAACAACAGGAGTGTTGTGTTGAATTTTAGAATTTTTGGGGGTTCGTCTGGACATTTTTATGCATTAATTGAGTTTTCAATGCATTTATGTGCATAATTAAAATTTGAACTACATGCACATGCTCTAATGCATATCAATTGGTTGAAAATTCAAATATGTCTCCTTGGTTGCATGCTTAGGTCCCATGTAAGAAATGGGAATGAATGACATTCGGTCACAAACATTGAGATACCTGGTTTTTAAATTCTAGTAAATCCAAAACTCGTCTGAAATTGATGAAACATGGCATGCTATCATGGAGCGGCATCAACATGCCGTGGTAAAATTTTTGTCCCATTTGGGGCATGTTTGGCTATAAGCTTCTCACAAACTAGAGCTTCTCACAACAAGCGTGATGGTTTCGGTAGAGAACGTTTCACCTTTCTGGACGAAACGATAGTCGTTGCCTCTTCTTGATTTGAATTTTTTATCTAGTTTCAACATAGAACAACAGGAGTGTTGTGTTAAATTTTGGAATTTTTCGGGGTTCGTTATGACATTCTTATGCATTAATTGAGTTTTCAATGCATTTATGTGCATAATTCAAATTTGAACTACATGCACATGCTCTAATGCATATAAATTGGTTGAAAATTCAAATTTGTGTCCTTGGTTGCATGCTTAGGTCTCATGCAAGAAATGGGAATGAATGTCAAACACCCTGCCACCGTCACTCGGCCACAAACATTGAGATACCTAGTTTTTAAATTCTAGTAAATCCAAAATTCGTCTGAAATTCATGAAACATGGCATGCTATCACGGAATGGCACCCGACATGCCGTGATAAATTTTTTGTCCCATTTGGGGC
Organism: Aegilops speltoides; assembly: GCA_021437245.1. Lineage (NCBI taxonomy): Eukaryota > Viridiplantae > Streptophyta > Magnoliopsida > Poales > Poaceae > Aegilops > Aegilops speltoides. The sequence continues at coordinate 93,383,791 of CM038147.1, read as the reverse complement.
AGGTTTGGGTATAAGCTTCTTAGAAACCAGAGCTTCTCACAACATGCCTGATGGTTTCGGTTGGGAACGTGCCACCTTTGGGGACGAAAAGATACCCGTTACCTGTTATTGCTTTCAAAAAAAATTATAGTGTCAACATAGAACAACTAGAGTGTTGTGTTAAATTTTGGAATTTTTCAGGGTTCATTTGGACATTTTTATACATTAACTGGGTTTTCTAGGCATTTTATGTGCATAGTTCAAATTTGAACTACATGCACATGCTCCACTGCATATAAATTGGTTGAGAAATCAAATATGTGTCCTTGGGTGCATGCTTAGGTCCCATGCAAGAAATGTGAATGAATTTCAAACACCGTGCACTATTGATTGCTGGCAAAACATTGAGATACTTTGTTTTTAGATTTACTAAATCCAAAACTCGTTTGAAATTCATGAAACTTGGCATGCTATCATGGAATGGCACCCGACATGTTGTGGTAATTTTCGTGTCCATTTTGAGAAAAGGCGCACTCGAATAACAATCAACAAAGGAATTTTGAAACAAATAGCTGCCACTCTAACATCGCAAACGTTTTAGATAGAACACCCGCATGTACACTCACAACTTCCCCAGTAAGCCAAGGGAAAATGTGCAGAGCAGGATTTGTGCAACTCTTCATCGCAAACGTTTTAGATAGAACACCTGTATGCAAAGTGAGAACTATGGTCTTCGCAGTAAGCCAAGGAAAAATTCGCTGCGCAGGATTTGTGCATCTCTTTAGTGCAAACAGTTCAGATTGAATAAGGTATGCAAAGCGAGACTTCAGTGCCAAGCCAAGAGAAAATTCGGCAAGGAGGATTTGTACCTCCCTTCAATGCAAACGGTTTTTTGGATGACCTGTGCAATCATGTACAGACAATTTTGTAAGATTTGCATCTGTCATATTGGGTATATCGCCATTTATCAAACTGGAAAGATTGACATTTGTTGATCTAGTAACATTTCCATTTGTCAATCCTTGTAACACTGCGATTTGTCAAAATATGCAGTTAAAAATCACTAGCACTATCTAATTTTTGCAACTAAAATTCAGTAATTAAGCATAGATTTCATTCATAGATTAAGTAGTCGAGCTTAATTTATACAAAAAGTTCAACTCAACAGCTGAGCCGACCAAACTTTTCCCCAATTATTGCCAACCACGTATTGAAATAACTAGTTCAACTATATATACTAGCTAATTTTAAGTACGTTGTACAGTCCCATCACATCTATAGTCAGATGAACTGAACAAAATAGCCCCTAAATTCTACTATTACGGAGGGGCTTTGTACTACTTCTAGTAGTCTCTCCTCTGCCGAGTGCGCTCAATAAGAGGAAGGGAGGAGAAGCCTACCGACGGGTTGTACAAATGCACTACGGTGTCTGCCACTGCTGCACCTTCAGCGACGCTCACCTCGAACACCCTCTGCCGCTCCAGATGACCCATCTCGAAGCGGCCGAAACTAACTTTGACTCCGGTAACCGGAAGTAACTTTGACTCCGGTAAGGCACTTAAAGAATTGATCGATCTCAGCCTGACTTAAGGTGAAGCTAGAAGGGGGCAATAATCCTCTTCCTTTATTTTCTTGCCTTTCTTCTCCCATGCCTATGTCTCCGTCTATGTCTCGTCTGACTTTTTACGGGGCGGCATGTGTAGATCTTCCTTGATATTCAAATCTTGCAAGTCTTTTCTTGCCTTCGGCCCATCCTTGGTCTTATCCGGCATGTTCATCAGTGCCGCGAGCAAGCTCTCAAGGCAATGAGGTGTATCGAGTTTGTGCCAGTACTCCAAGTCCCAGAACATAGACCTCGTCTTCCATACCTTCAGCAGCGGCTCTGACGCCTTTTTCATCGTCTTTCCCGGCGCGGGGCACTCCTTCCAGTTTTTCAACAGCTCATCGATTTCGGCGCCGCTCCGCTTACGTGGAGGTCCTCGATGCTCAGCGTGACCATTGAATAGATCTCCACGGTTTCTCCACGGGTCGTCCGGTTCGAGCCATCTTCGATGTCCCATGTACATGATTTTCCCAGACCCGCCATCTTTCCTTGACGTTAGCTGCTGAGACGTCGTATCATCCATGCACCGCGTGCATCCGCAATATCCATGGCACACCTTTCCTGCGACATATCCATAACCGAGATAGTCATGCACCGTCGTGATCAGCGCGACTCTCATGTAGAAATACTCGCCTTTGCTGGCGTCCCATGTCTTGGTCGGTGTTTTCCATAACGTGTCTAACTCCTCTTGAAGTAGCCCCAGATACAGATTAATATTATTTCCTGGTTGTTTTGGCCCTTGAATCAGCATGCTCATGTGAATGTACTTCGACTTCATGCACAACCAGGGGGGAGGTTGTACATCCATACAAACACGGGCCATGTGCTATGGTTGGTGTTCTGGTTGCCAAACGGATCATGCCATCGGTACACGCGCCGAGCACGATGTTCCTTGCATCACATTCGAAATACCGATAGAAGTTGTTCAACGCTCTCCACTAGCTTCCATCCTTGACGTGTCTCAGCTTCGGATCATCTCCATCGTCGAGCTTCTTCCTCTCGGTGTGCCAGCGCATTAGCTTTGCTTCCTTGGAATCTACGAAATATCGCTGGAGACGGGGAGTGATCGGTAAGTACCATACAACTTTATGGGGACATTTCTTCCCAGCCTTTTTGTATCAAGCATTGCACACCGGACAACTTGTTTTTTTTTGCGTGCTCCTTCGGATAAATTATGCAATCGTTGATGCATGCATGGTATCTAACGTGCGGCAGATCAAGAGGGCACACGATCTTCTTGGCCTCATCAACACTAGTAGGACATAGATTCCTCGCAGGAAGAACATCCTTTAGGTACTTGTGATGCTCATCGAGGCTAGTGTCGGTCCATTTGTTTTTAGCCTTCGTTTTCAGGAGTTGGAGCGTGAAACTCAATCGGGTCACCTTAGGATTGCAACCATCATACAATGGAGTATTCGAGTCTACCACCAGTTGTTGCAGCTTAGCCTCCTCTCTAGAAGCAGCTCTCTCAGTAGTCGTCTCCTTGCGAAGCAGTGCTTGACCTTGTGGGTCCCGCATGATTGAACTTAGTACCGATGAACTCTGCTGCGTGGAGTTCACGTTCTCTCGGCCGCCATGCCCGGCCCCTTCTCCTCCGCCATGTCCGGCCCCTTCTTCGCCGCCATGTCCGGCCTCTTCTCCACCGCCATTATCAATCATCTCTTCGTCTTGCCCCGTGTCGTCATTGCCTGCCCCGTCGGCGTCCTCAACATCGTCATCCTCATCTTCAATTATCCACCAAGTATAGCCATCCATGAAACCAGTCATGAGAAGGTGCGCTTCGACACGACCATCGTCATAGGGGATGAGCCAAACTATTCCTTTGCATTTTCGACACGGACATAAAACGCCTGTCAGGTTATTTTCTTTCATGTCCTGCACCGTCGACCGCAACCACCTGTCCACCATTGTTCCACTGACCATCATGAACGTCTGCATAGTAATAATAAACAAATTGATTATAAAAATGCGTGCATGCATCAAAGTCATACAAAAATTTGGCATGACCTTCCCTAAAAATGGGACATATAGATCTAATCTAGAGTTTGCCCGGAATTCGCCGAAATGGAAATAATCGACATTTCGGCAAAACATAGGCAACTCAAAAGCACAATTTGACGTCAACTCATGCCACACACACAATTTCCATCATATCGCCCAATTATCATATCACACACACATACACATATTTCCATTTTGCAAAAGCATGAAATTTTAATCATCTCTATCTCGAGATCGAGCACACGGTGGAGATGATGATGTAGGGATGTCAAAAGTGCACAAAGCTCTTCTTGACAAAGATATATCTAGTTAGGGGGCAAATAGGTCACTTAACTAAATGCTACATCTATCTAGCTAGCTTATTTGGGAGGAGACAACTTCAACTAGTGGAGGGGGAAGGAAAAAGAGAAAGGATATGCATTAATGGAGGTGGTGTAGTTAGCTAGGAGTAATGCAGAGAGATAAAGGTAGGTAGAAGAGGGAGAGTAATGGGGGGAGAAGTATTGAGGAAGTAGAAGAGTGAGAGAGAGAGGATGTGGGAGGTAGGGGAAAGGGAAGAGAGGAGATGGGGGAGGGGAGGACGGGGGGAAAAGGTGGTGGTGTGCTGCGTCTTAGCAGTAGCGCGGGAGGCAAAACACGCTCTTGATAAGAGTGTTGCAGCAGCGCGCTTTTCACACACACGCTACTGCTAAGCGGGGCCAACCATGTGGCCAATTTCAAAACTAGCAGCAGCGACCGGAGTAAAAAGCGCGCTACTCCTATTGCATTAGCAGTAGCGCGTGTCGTGACACAGTGTTGCTGCTAAACTTAGGTTGGTGGGTACTGTCGGTCGATTTTTGTAGTAGCGCGGTTTAGCCAGCACGCGCTAATGCTAAATTTGTATCCGTAGCGAGTGTATTGTACCCGCGCTACTGCTAATTTTTTTCAAATACGCACGAGTGTGCGTATTATATATTAAATGGGAGAAATGGGGAAAGAAGCCCCTCCACGTTGGTGATTACATATTTACATAACCCTAACTCCACCTAAAAACCACGAGCTAACTACTCACTACCCGACCCACCTCCATGGCCGCTAGGAACGGGGCCATGTCTGCTTTAAGTAATCCTGCTATCTTCCACGCCCTACACTCAGCCTCTACCCTATGAATTACAAACGCACTAGACGGAGCATCACCATCAAACACTATGCCATTCCGATGCCTCCATAGCTTCCACAAAACAAGAATGATTAAAGCCCGTGCATCCTTTTTCGCCGTGGCTCCTTCCTCAGTGGCCATGCACCACTCTCCTAGAAGTGAAGAAGCCGTCGGAACCCATTGTGGCTTCCCCCAAGCTGAGCAGACCCGCAGCCACACCTCCCTCACAAAGACACACTGAAGCATAATGTGGTTCATACTCTCCTATGCCTGGTCACAGAACGGGCATGCATCCTGATGGTCCAATCCTCGGCCGCCAACCTGTCTGAGGTCCAGCATCTGTTCTAGAGTGCTAGCCATGCAAAGAATCTGCATCTCAAGGGAGCTTTGGACTTCCAAGTGAACTGCGCCGTAGGCCCTCTCTCCCTAGCCCAGGTCAAGTGAACTGCTAATTAGCAGCATCGCTTCTTTTTGTGTTGCACTGCTACTAAGATTATGTGTATAAAGTTCTCCCTAATAGTGAACCCCTTGATCTGGGTCCCACAAATTGAAGAAAGTGCCCTTAACTCCGGAGATTCCTTTTGGATTCGGATGGTCGTGTCACTGCAAGGACTCTGGACGGTTTATAACAACAGACTTACTGAAACTGGATTCAGAGATCATCATGCACCATCATTTTCAAAGAACAAAAGGCTGATCAGCCAGCGCGAGGCAAAGAAAGACTCTGATCCCATCACAACTTTCATTTATATAATCGCCTGCTCGCTGCGCAGAGATCGGACGTAACCCCCGCTAATTAAGAAGGATCGCCCGAACGGGGCTTGCGCATTCGTACGCTACACACGTAATCTCCGGCTAATTAAGATGGGAATCTCTTGGCAGCAAGCGGAACGACAATTAAGCTCGACGTAGCTGGTACTTCCTTTTCTAAAAACAGTAATAATCCTAATTAAACTGGTCGTACATGCTGATTTGCTGTTGCATATGCCACGGTTTTACTGTTTAAAAGTCCACAGTTCGTACGTAGTACGTGCCCGCTGCAAGCCTATCGAGACTCTCAGTCAGTCGTAAATGTCTCGGTCGTACTTGGCGATATTGTGACAGTAGTAGTACAAAGATATCGTGGTGTCAAGTTCAAAAAAAGAAATTATCGTGGTGTCAGTTATAAGACATCGAGGGGTTTGTGTTTTGGTAATGCTAAAAATCTGACGTGGGATTTTGAGCTTGGCGAATCGAACGGTTTTTTTATAACAATTTATATTGGCACGAGGATGACAAATTTAGTTTGCAAGCACAATATTTACTACAAAAAATGAGCCGAGACAAATTTACCATACTTGCCAACTAAACTTGATATTATCCCCATGTCATCCTCCACCTCAAATTGATCTTGCTGCCGATGACTGCGTTCGCAACATCGAGGAAGCTTATCGGTACCGCCGGCAAAGCTAACCTCGATCATGTATTGTGGGTGGAATCCGTCTTTGACGGAGACAAAGGAGCTGCCATAATTTGAGTCATTGACGACCCACATAGATTGAAATGCAAAACTGAAATCTTATTTGAGCCATTGACGATGCACACAAATTGAAATACAAAAAGGTCTTTATACACCCACGGTTCTATAATATAATCAATTAATTTTAGCTTCTTTGTATAGAAAGAATTACCACCGACATTTGAAAGGAAAAAAGGACGGACAATATTACTTCCACGACCATGGAATTAGAGCTAATTCACGCTTTATTGCGCCATTATTCAGTTCTGGAATTGATTTATTTTTCTGCAAAGGGCTAGTATAGCTATTCATATTCCGCACATACCACAGAGGCGGTCGAGCAAACGTGGACCCTGTGGGATCTATTGGGCCAGCCATGTAGGAAGGCCCTTCCAATTTTGCGAAGTTTCCGTTCAAAAAAATATTTCCTTTTTTTCTCTACCAATTTCATTCTTTTTTCCATTTCCATTTTAATTTTCCTGTTCATCTATATATTTTTTAATCCATGATTCGCTTAAAAAATATGATTGTTTTCTGAAATTCAGGAACATAATTTAAATCCATGAAAATTATTTAAATATTCAAAAAATTCTACAAATTTTTGAGAAATTCTCATAAAAACATGAATAATATTTCATATTTGTGAACATTTTAAATACTTGAAGGCATCTTCCAATTCTTGCTCATTTTTGGAAAAAATTTGAGCATTTTTTTAGAATTCATGAATATATTCTTTAATGTTCATGACTGGTTTAAAAATTTATGAACTTGTTCAATTCACAAATATCAATAATAATTATTAATATTTCCCCAAAAAAATAAATTCCTGAGTATTTTTTAAAAATCAACTGTTTTAATACTAAAACCAAAATAAATAAATAGATTTGCCAAGAAACCGAGTGGAAAAATATCGCCAATGCACTATGGACATATCGCTACATGGGAGGCGGCCCCATGCATTTGCTGGCAATCCTAAATATTTTCTAAAAATATGAAAAATATTTTAATAGAAAAATAGGCCAAAATAAAAAAAATTGTCTGAAAAACTACCAAGGAAAAAAATATCAAGAACACAATACTCCCATGGCAATACATGGGCCACACCCGAGTGCGTGTTTGACATGTTACACGCTGGACAAGAGCACTCAGACACGGCTCTCAGACACGCTTATTACAATCAGTTGTTTAAATCTGATTTTATCTATGCTGGGTTGAACTTTAATTGTGTTGGGCGCATTGTTGTGTTTTCTTTCGTTCTATTTTTTTTCCATTGTTATATGCAGAATTTGTCTCCTGAGGTAGGTGAAATTGTTCTGTGTTTGGCTGTAACATTGTTACACATTTTACTCTCGGTGGCGACCAGTAATGATTACGTTGAGCTTTATTGTAGCCCACAAAACCAATCCCAAACAACTAAACATGCAAAGTACCGACAATAGGTCGGCCCACCAGCGACCCTCAAAACCCCGACGTACCAAGAGCCAACATTCCTTGGGAGCTTTGAATATTAGAACAATTTCCAAATTCATTAACATTTTTTAATCCGCAAATATTTTTACATTTTGTGAACATTTTATAATCCATGAGCATTTTTTTGAAAGAAAAATAATCCATGAGCATTTTCAAATTTCATGGACAATTTTCTAAATTTGTGAAGATTTTTTGGAATTCGTGTGTTTCATATTTGTGAACATTTTTTTTAAAATTTATGAACATTGGCGCTCTCCGAGGTCTGTATTCATAGGGAGCTTAGTAGAGGCGACACACATCAGGCTGAATTTTTACCAAAGAGAGAATGTCGGTTCCGTTACTATGCGGGACCATGACCCGACCAGACTTTTACAAGTGTGGTCCACTTCGAGGAAAAAAATATTGAAGCTCTCCTAGGCCTTTATTCATAGGGAGCTTAGGGCGTGTTCGGCAACTCCCCAGCTTCTAGCTTCCTGGAAATCCATCGTGGAGCAGCACTGAACGCTCTTGCTCGAAGAAGCTAGCTTCTCGAAGCTGAGCCAAATCATAGTGCAAATTCGAAGGAGTTGGGAAGCTCCCTTTTCCTGGCTCTGCAAAAACGTAGAAGCTGGAGTTGAGTGTTATTACAAGGTGCTTCCACCGCTAAGTGACCTTTGGGTACCGGTTCGATTGGCCTGTCCCCCGAACAACCCATATCTTCCCTCTGTACCCCTCCATCAAAGGCGCTGTACATTTTTTAAGGAGAAAAATAGGAGCTGCTGCATGCCTACCGAGCTGGGCTTTGGTTGTCAGCCCATGCCAGCGATGAGAATCTGCCAAGCGTGCCGAACGCATCCGAAATCACCAGGTGAAGTGAGAAGCTAGCTCTAGAAGCTGGATTTGTGAAGTTTTAATAAGCTAGATACATTCAGAACACGCCCTTAGTAGAAACAATACCCGCAGAAAAAAAATCTTAGTAGAAACAACACCCATCAGACAGGTAGGGATGCAGAGCGGCGCCCGATACGCCCCGCTCCATAGTCAAAACTGATAAAGTTTAGTTTTAGTGGCCTTACTCAAATTTAGTTCAGTTTGACCTAACTTCTTATTTTTATGAGACTATGCAGGACGCCTGTTTGCATCCCTACTTACGGGAGGGAAAAAATGTTGGAGCTCTCCTAGGCCTCTATTTCTATGTAGCTTAGTAACTGTAAGGATGTATTGATGCAAAAGTAAAAAATAGCAATCAGAGTATATTTTTTATATTTATTTTTAGAAAAGGAGGAGGACCCCCGGCCTTTGCATCCGGGCGATGCATACGGCCACTTTATTAATTATTCTCACCAGACCTTACAAAGTCATACAACAGTAAGACTAAAGACACCGTCTAAGCAACAACTGTCGCTACTCCTATCCAATTGATGAAGGGGCGCTGATAGTCTGGACCTAATACCAAACAGACATCGCATCCAAACCTAAACATCTAAGACCTGAGGTCCCAACCAGACGCCTTTGCGGGTATGGGGCACCTACCGATCCGGCGCACTCCTCAACCAGACGCCGCGGGTATGAGGCCGCCGCAGCCACCGCCACCAATCCATCTTGATCTTTGTCTTCGCTGCACCACCTTGCCCGGCCTCTCTGCCATCGACGCCACTACGACGCCTGATCACGTCACCCTCCTGCGCGAGTCCCTCGCCACACATCGGGCGCCGATTCTCCACTGCACCATGCCGCCGAGAAACGTCACCATTAATGTGCAGGATGAAACACCACTCCACCAATTATTCCATCCACTGGTCCCTCGAGTCCGTGTACACCTTCAAGAATGACGCCACAAGAGGGAAACGACGCAATAATGCCGCCGTCATCCGGTCTACTGATTTAGGGTTTCCCCCGGAGGTAGCAGATAGTGGTCTGGAACTTCTCAACAGCGGTGCCTTCAACAAGGGAACGACACCAAATAGTGCCGCCATCGCCGGCCTAGCAGCAGCCGCCAGCAGGTCTTCACCCAGATCTGTTCCAATGGCCTCCATCAAAAGTCTTGCGCACGGATCGTCCACCACCGCGGCCGCCCCGGGATCCAGATCTCGCTGGCTGCCGGAACGAAGCCACCACAGCCACAATTGCAGCCGCAACAGCCGAAGTAGCACCGCAGATCAACGCCATGCGGGCTGAGCCCATGACGTAGCCAACCTGCCATGCATCCGGCCAAGTTGGAGAACCACAACGTCATCCAATCTGGGTCGTGCCCAAATCTAGCGAACGCTGCAGCCCCAACCGCTCACCCCCGACGCAGTGGATGCCACGTCGCTGATAGCCGTCGTGCACGCCCCTCGAGCGGACGCCGCGCTCAGCCGCAGGTCGCTGGAGACCCATGGTCCCAACGCGCGCCGACATGCCTCCGGATCCGCTGCCCAACATAGGCAAGAGGCCGTCGTGAGAGGAAGCCCCCGCCGCTATCGTCGGCCACGCAGGCTTTGCCCGGCGGTGTCCTTCGGCGGCGGCGGCGGCGTGTAGGAGGAAAGCCCGACTGGGCTAGGGTTGATGGCGGCGCCCGAGTCGCCCAGGGCCAAGGCGGCGCGGGGCCAAGTCGTGCGGCCGCACACGACGCTGTTCGCTTCAATATTTTTTTATATAACTATGTATATATATGTTTTTCAAACATATATACTATCCCACACCTCAGGACAAACTAAGATCATGTGGGTGTCATGGCAGCGATGATGCATGGACCAACACATGTGCACTGCATATATGCCCACCAAGCAGTCAACACTCACGCACACTTCCAATTCAACCAACCACTCATGGAGCTCGAGGGAGAGAGTGCTCACAGTTCTGTCGTGTTCATTATGGCAACTGTTACAAAGGTACAAATAGCCGAGGCCACCCAACGTCTCCCAAGATACACGGCATGCAGGCCCAACGTGGAGAGTGGTTGTGATCCTCAAAGCTAGGAAGTAGTTACAACAATATACAAAGTCTACGTACATGCATTGACCGAGTTTAACACCCCCGCGTAGTCGGAACGCCGCCGGGGATGTTCAGACTAGACCTAAACTCGGTGAAGACTACGTCGGGAGCCCCTTTGTGAAGACGTCGACATCCTGGGATTCTAATGGAACATGCAGAACACGTGCTTCGCCCAAGGAGACGCGATCACGCACAAAGTGAAGGTCAATTTCGACGTGCTCCGCGTTGATGCTGAACAGGGTTCGTCGACAGATACGTGGCGCTGATGTTGTCACAATACCCAATCGCAGAGCGAGCGGGAGGGCCCCAGAGCTCCTAGAGAAGCTGGCGTAGCCAGGTAGTTTCAGCGACACAGTTGGCAATAGCCCGATATTCAGCTTCAGCTCTGGATCGGGACACCATGTGATGCCGTTTAGATGACCAAGAGACAAGGTTTGCACCGAGAAAGACACAAAAGCCAGAGGGAGATTTGCGGGTATCTGGACAGCCGGCCCAGTCGACGTCAGAATAAGCAATGAGGTCATGAGATGGCGACTTGTAGAATTGCAGACCGTAGTGTGAAGTTCCTTTAATGTAATGCAAGATGCGCTTAACCAGTTGGTAGTCGGTGGTGCGGGGAGCGTGCATGAAGAGGCACGCATGTTGCACAACGTAGGATATATCTGTGCGGGTGAGGGTTAAGTACTGGAGGGCTCCAGCTAGACTCCGGTACAGGGTGGGATGGGAGAGAAGGTCGCCATCATGGAGCGAGAGTTTGGCTTTGGTGTCTACGGGTGTGGAGATGGGATTGCAGTTGAGCATGTTGGCACGTTCTAATATCTCAAACACATATTGCTGTTGGAAAAGAAAGAGGCCAGAGTGGTTGCGTGTGACATTGACTCCAAGAAAATGGTGAATATCACCTAAGTCGGACATGGCAAACTCCGTCTTGAGGGAAGTGATAATGGAGTGAAGGGTGGTAGTGGTGTTGGCAGTGAGTATGATATCATCTACATAGAGGAGGAGATAGGCAACGGAGGAGCCACGGCGGTAGATGAATAGGAAAGTGTCACACTTAGAAGCCACGAAACCCAAGGACAAGATGAAGGCCTGAAAGCGCAAAAACCAAGTCCAGGGGCCTGTTTTAACCCATATAGAGATTTCTTAAGAAGACAGACGTGGTTGGGAAAGGAAGAGTCGACAAAGCCCGACGATTGTTGACAATAGACTGTCTCACCAAGATCACCATGGAGGAACGCGTTCTTGACATCAAGTTGATGAATGGGCCAAGAATGCGCAGTGGTGATGCTGAGGACAACCCGAACGGTGGCCGGTTTGACAACCGGGCTGAATGTCTCTGTATAATCAATGCCTTCCTGTTGAGTGAAGCCACAGAGGACCCAACGCGCCTTATAGCTGAAGGAAATATGCCCTAGAGGCAATAATAAAGTTATTATTTATTTCCTCATATCATGATAAATGTTTATTATTCATGCTAGAATTATATTAACCAGAAACATGATACATGTGTGAATATATAGACAAACTTAATGTCACTAGTACGCCTCCACTTGACTAGCTCATTAATCAAAAATGGTTATGTTTCCTAACCATAGACACGTGCTGTCATTTGATTAACGGGATCACATCATTAGGAGAATGATGTGATTGACTTGACCCATTCCGTTAGCTTAGCACTTGATCGTTTAGTATGTTGCTATTGCATTCTTCATGACTTATACAAGTTCCTATAACTATGAGATTATGCAACTCCCGTTTACCGGAGGAACACTTTGTGTGCTACCAAACGTCACAATGTAACTGGGTGATTATAAAGGAGCTCTACAGGTGTCTCCAAAGGTACAGGTTGAGTTGGCGTATTTCGAGATTAGGTTTTGTCACTCCGATTGTCGGAGAGGTATCTCTGGGCCCTCTCGGTAATGCACATCAATATAATCCTTGCAAGCAATGTAGCTAATGAGTTAGTTACAAAATGATGCACTACGTAACGAGTAAAGAGACTTGCCGGTAACGAGATTGAAGTAGGTATTAGGATACCGACGATCGAATCTCAGGCAAGTAACATACCGATGACAAAGGGAACAACGTATGTTGTTATGCGGTTTGACCGATAAAGATCTTCGTAGAATATGTAGGAGCCAATATGAGCATCCAGGTTCCGCTATTTGTTATTGACTGGAAACGAGTCTCGGTCATGTCTACATAGTTCTCGAACCCGTAGGGTCCGCACGCTTAAGGTTTCGATGACAGTTATATTACGAGTTTATGAGTTTTGATGTACCGAAGTTTGTTCGGAGTCCCGGATGAGATTACGGACATGACGAGGAGTCTCGAAATGGTCGATACATGAAGATTGATATATTGGAAGCCAATATTTTGATGTCGGAAGTGTTCCAGGTGAAATCGGGATTTTACCGGAATACCGAGACGTTTCTGGAACCCCCCCGGGAGCTTATTGGGCCTACATGGGCCTTAGTGGAAATAGAGGGCAGCAAGGGGAGTGTGGGGCGCCCCCCAAGGCCAAAACCGAATTGGTTTAGGGCAAGGGGGCCGGCCCCCCTCTTTCCTTCTCCTCCTCTCCCTTTCTTCCCCCTCTCCTAGTCCAACAAGGAAGGAGGGGGTCCTACTCCCGGTGGGAGTAGGACTCCCCATATAGCGCACCCTCCTAGGCCGGCCGCCCCCTCCCCCTTGCTCCTTTATATACGGGGGCAGGGGGGCACCTCTAGACACAACAATTGATCTCTTGATCTCTTAGCCGTGTGCGGTGCCCCCCTCCACCATAGTCCTCGATAATATTGTAGCGGTGCTTAGGCGAAGCCCTGCGACGGTAGAACATCAAGATCGTCCTGCGCCGTTGTCTTGTGGAACACTTCCCGACATTCTGCTGGATCGGAGTACGGGGATCGTCATCGAGCTGAACGTGTGCTAGAACTCAGAGGTGCCGTAGTTTCGGTGCTTGATCGGTCGGGCCGTGACGACGTATGACTACATCAACTGCGTTGTTCTAACGCTTCCGCTTTCGGTCTACGAGGGTACGTGGACAACACTCTCCCCTCTCGATGCTATGCATCACCATGATCTTGCGTGTGCGTAGGAATTTTTTTGAAATTACTACGTTCCCCTACAGTGGCATCAGAGCCTGGTTTTATGCGTAGATGTTATATGCACGAGTAGAACACAAGTGAGTTGTGGGCGATACAAGTCATACTGCTTACCAGCATGTCATACTTTGGTTCGGCGGTATTGTTGGATGAAGCGGCCCGGACCGACATTACGCGTACGCTTACGCGAGACTGGTTCTACCGACGTGCTTTGCACACAGGTGGCTGGTGGGTGTCTGTTTCTCCAACTTTAGTTGAACCGAGTGTGGCTATGTCCGGTCCTTACGAAGGTTAAAACAACACTAACTTGATGAACTATCGTTGTGGTATTGATGCGTAGGTAAGAACGGTTCTTGCTTAGCCCGTAGCAGCCACGTAAAATTTGCAACAACAAAGTAGAGGACGTCTAACTTGTTTTTGCAGGGCATGTTGTGATGTGTATGGTCAAGACGTGATGCTATATTTTATTGTATGAGATGATCATGTTTTGTAACCAAAGTTATCGGCAACTGGTAGGAGCCATATGGTTGTCGCTTTATTGTATGAAATGCAAACGCCCTGTAATTGCTTTACTTTATCACTAAGCGGTAGCGATAGTCGTAGAAGCAATTGATGGAGTAAACAACAACGATGCTACAATGGAGATCAAGGTGTCGCGCCGGTGACGATGGTGATCACGACGGTGCTTCGGAGATGGAGATCACAAGCACAAGATGATGATGGCCATATCATATCACTTATATTGATTGCATGTGATGTTTATCTTTTATGCATCTTATCTTGCTTTGATTGATGGTAGCATTTCAAGATGATCTCTCACTAATTATCAAGAAGTGTTCTCCCTGAGTATGCACCTTTGCGAAAGTTCTTCGTGCTGAGACACCACGTGATGATCGGGTGTGATAGGCTCTACGTTCAAATACAACGGGTGCAAAACAGTTGCACACGCAAAATACTCAGGTTAAACTTGACGAGCCTAGCATATACAGATATGACCTTGGAACACGGAGACCGAAAGGTCGAACGTGAATCATATAGTAGATATGATCAACATAGTGATGTTCACCATTAAAACTACTCCATCTCACATGATGAACGGTCATGGTTTAGTTGATTTGGATCACGTGATCACTTAGATGACTAGAGAGATGTCTGTCTAAGTGGGAGTTCTCAAGTAATATGATTAATTGAACTTAATTTATCATGAACTTATTACCTGATAGTATTTTGCTTGTCAATGTTTGTTGTAGATAGATGGCTCATGCTGTTGTTCCGTTGAATTTTAATGCGTTCCTTGAGAAAGCTAAGTTGAAAGATGATGGTAGCAATTAGACAGACTGGGTCCGTAACTTGATGATTATCCTCTTTGCTGCATAGAAGAATTACATCCTGGAAGCACCGCTGGGTGCCAGGCCTGCTGCAGATACAACTGACGATGTTAAGAACGTCTGGCAGAGCAAAGCTGATGACTACTCGATAGTTCAGTGTGCCATGCTTTACGGCTTAGAACCGGGGCTTCAACGGCGTTTTGAACATCATGGAGCATATGAGATGTTCCAGGAGTTGAAGTTACTATTTCAAGCAAATGCCCGGTGTCAGTGTCAAAACCGGCGGATCTCGGGTAAGGGGTCCCGAACTGTGCGTCTAGGCGGATGGTAACAGGAGACAAGGGACACGATGTTTTTACCCAGGTTCGGGCCCTCTCGATGGAGGTAAAACCCTACTCCTACTTGATTAATATTGATGATATGGGTAGTACAAGAGTGGATCTACCACGAGATCAAGGAGGCTAAACCCTAAAAGCTAGCCTATGGTATGATTGTTGTAATGGTTGTTCGTCCTACGGACTAAAACCCTCCGGTTTATATAGACGTTGGAGAGGGCTAGGGTTACACAGAGTCGGTTACAATGGTAGGAGATCTACATATCCGTATTGCCAAGCTTGCCTTCCACGCCAAGGAAAGTCCCATCCGGACACGGGACGAAGTCTTCAATCTTGTATCTTCATAGTCTTGGAGTCCGGCCGATGATGATAGTCCGGCTATCCGGATACCCCCTAGTCCAGGACTCCCTTAGTAGCCCCTGAGCCAGGCTTCAATGACGACGAGTCCGGCGCGCATATTGTCTTCGGCATTGCAAGGCGGGTTCCTTCCTCCGAATAGTTCATAGAAGATTGTGAACACCAGGATAGTGTCCGGCTCTGCAAAATAAATTCCACATAGCACCGTAGGGAGAATAATATGTACACAAGTTCAATCTGCTGACGTATTTTGTGGCGTGACGTCACACCACTACCAAGCCTTTACTTGAATCGTTTTTATTATACCACCTCAGCGCATTTAGCGAAGCGGTTTCCTTGGCACGTCTTGTCAAAGCAGAGATCATGTTCCCCTTATTTCGGGATTCCCATCAATACGGACGTGGGTAACCCAACCGCGCCCGTTGCCACGCCCCCTCCATCGAAGGCAGGTTCCAAACTGTCACGGAGACGGCGCTTGGTATTCTCCTTCTTTATAATGAGACCCAGGCTCGTTCTTTTTCTTCAATCCTCAATCGAATCCACCCCTCGCCCTGATTTCCAGCACTCAGGGCTCCAGATTCGAGCGCTTCGGACCTTCGACAATGTCCGGCTCCGACCTACAGGGCCAGTGGATGCCCTCCTCCATCACGGAAGAGGATGTGCTAAAGCTGAGAGAAGCCAGGTACCTGACCTACGAGATTTCGCATAGGTTGCCTGCCAGAGGGCAAGTCATTCCTACTCCCGAGCCCGGCGAGAGCGTCGTGTTCATGTCCCACCTGCGTCGGGGTTTAGGCTTCCCGATGGACCCTTTTGTGAGAGGGCTCATGTTCTACTATGGGCTGGAATTTCATGACTTGGCTCCGGAGTCCATCCTCCATACCTTATCGTTTGTTGTCGTCTGCGAAGCCTTCCTCCGCACTACCCCTCACTTCGGTTTGTGGCTCAAAACCTTCAACATGGAGCTGAAGATGATTGAGGGGCGTCAAATAGAGTGTGGCGGGGTGGTTGTAAGCAAGAGGGTCGATGCTCCATGCCACGAGGGCTCTTTCCAGGAGGAGCTTGGTTTGTGGCAACAGGAGTGGTTCTACATTACCGCTCCCAAGGGCAGCAGGCAAAAGCCGCCGCCCGTCTTTCGCTCGGGCCCTCCACAACGGCTGATGTCATGGGTCAACAAAGGGCTTAACTGGGGGCCGTCAAAGGACGTACCCCTATTGCAGGGCCGGATTAGAGACCTCCAAGAGAGGGAGATCAATCTGGTCGTAGTGATGTAGGTTATGCTGATTCGGTGTCTTCTGCCCTGCAAATGGTGCCCCCTCCGCCTGTGGGAATTCAATCCAGAGGGGCCACGAGCTCTCCAACACTTCATGGGTTCGCACCCGTGGAGATGTACAAATTGTTCTTCGGATCACAAGAAATCTTCACCAGAGGGTCCTACGCCGTGGGAGGCCCTGGCCGCACTATCTCCCCCAAAGAATCAGCCCTCCAGCGAGCCGTAAGTAGAAAAAAGGGAAGTTTTGTAATAAGGGACATCTCTATTTTTGCTTCTGAGGATAACCGAAGTTTTTACCTTGTAGTTCGGATCTCCGTCCTTCTCAGCTGAACTCATCTTCGGGGGACCTTCGTCCGGAGATGATGGAGAGCGAGACGCCTCCATCTGCCGCACCGTCAGGCGGGGCGGACGACCCTGAGGTGTCGTCACGGAGGGTATCTCCAAGTCTGGCAGGGCCGGAAAGTTCGGCACCAACTGGTGTACGGCCGGGGGAGCTGAAGGATCTACTCGAGAGGGCGTCTATCTCAGAAGGTCACCGTACATTGATGAGTACGGTGATTGAAAGAATTTCATCCGCCGAGGGCGGGTTGCAAGATGTC
Organism: Aegilops speltoides; assembly: GCA_021437245.1. Lineage (NCBI taxonomy): Eukaryota > Viridiplantae > Streptophyta > Magnoliopsida > Poales > Poaceae > Aegilops > Aegilops speltoides. The sequence continues at coordinate 93,366,157 of CM038147.1, read as the reverse complement.
GTCAGAAGTTTGCTGGCGGGGTTTGCGGTACGTAAAAAATGACATACCTTTTGACAGTTTTACACATAAAGTGTGCCCTGTATAGATAGTAGCCCCTGAGACTCGGTACGTTGTCGAAAGCGACATCGTGCCGAGGATCATAATCTCAGGTATTAATTCTCGCCTTTCCTATGCAGGTGGCGGATAGTCCGGTGGCCAGCCGGACTGATGGGGTTGCCGAACTAAAGCGGCAGCTCGACGTTGCGGATCCAGACATCGCGCTGGTCAATAAACGACTCAACGAGTCACAAGGTAGGTTGTTTCTCCTTGGTCACCTAGTAAGGGAGCTGACGCCCACTCCTTAAAATATGTATGCGTGATGCAGATGGTGCCGCTGCTGCGGAGGACATTCGGTCAGAGCTTGCTCGAGCCAAGGAGCAGGCCAGAAGGAGTGATGCGTCTGCTTCGTGGGCAGCCGAAGAGCTAAGAGCCGAAAAGGCAGCTCACTGCCGAAGCAGGGAGGAGATGGCCGGAATGGCCGTGAAGCTGAAGGATGTTACCAACCGCTATGAGGTTCTTGAAAAAGAATGCCGAGCGAAGCGAGAAGACCTGAAGAAGGACACCGCCGAAGCCAAGGATGCCCGTTCTGCAATGAGGGCTATAAATTAGGAGCTGCGTCAGGCCGGAGATATTGCGGCTGGCAAGCCCTTTCGCTCGCAGAAGTTCCTGATCGAGTATGCTCAGCTTGGCCAGCTGTGGGGTCCGGAGGATCCTTGTCTTGATTTGGCGGCGAGTGCGGCGCATGCGGTTGTGCACTTCCGAAGTCAAAAGGATCACGAGACAGAAGAGCTTTTTTGGTCTCAATTCCACAGTCCGGAGCGTTCACTTCCGTCGACCGATCGGTTGGCTGAGTGGGCTGAGCTGAATAGATTGTCCGGATTGGCCATGACGGATGTAGTGGCTCATCTGTGGCCGGATAGGCCCAAGCCGAAGAGTTATTTTGGCTTATTGCAGCAATTTCTTGGGGCGGTGCCACATATCAAGGCGATGAAGCGGTCGGCATGCATAGAGGGTGCACGGATGGCCCTTGCCCGTGTGAAGACATACTGGATGGAGATGGATGCCACCAATATTGCAACCCGGGGTTCGGACGAGAGCCGGTTACCCGCCGAGCACTATTTTGGGGAAGTCCTGCAGGGTGCTCGTGTAATAGAGTCGCAGTGCTCAAAAAATGTCATGTTCAAATGATCTTTATGATTTGTAAAACGATATTCATAATAGAAGTGCTTTTTATACTTGTGCGTTCAAGTATTGAAATATCTCCTGTGCGGCCGTTAATGTATACTTGTGTATAACCTGAAAGATGGCAGTCTTGACTTCCCACGCACATGGTGCGGGGTGTTTGCAAAATAAGCGCATTTTCACACTTAATCCAACGTCTTGGTCTGTGAAGGAGGTGGTAGAGTAGCAAGCGAGGCAACCGGACTATAATGCTTTATCACTTTCACTTAGCCATAGGAGTTGAAGGTGGGGCTACGATATAGCCCCTAGGGGCACCGCTCTCCGAATTTGGGGCGTATGTGCTGACCGAAACAGTCCTTCGTCAAAGCGGAGAATTCTAAACATTCCGTAGTCAATCAGTGGTTGACCAGTCTCTCGCTATATCATGACGATCAGTTTTGGCTTTCTCTCTTGAGGTGCTCGCCCGGCGAGCAGGGCACTGTCGCAGAGTTCTCCTGGTGCCGCGTTAGCCGATGATCGGAGCGTAAGGCAGCAAAACACGGAGCCGGGCAAACCCAACATTTGACCAAAGACATGATTGAGCTGATGCATATAAGGCCTAACTCGAGATGCGAACACTCCCTAAGGTATTCGGTCTTTATGATAGCAGGCGAGCGATGCCTAAGCCCCTTGTGTCCGTGCACAGTGAAAATTTACGACGCGCCGATGCCAAAACGCCAGCCTCCTCATCGGTTATGGTGAAAATCCGGGGGATGTGAATCAACAAGAGACAGTAAGAAAGGTTTACGCAGGGTCTTAATCTGAAAAGAATCCTTGCGACGGGTCCCTGCTGCACGTCTGCGCCTATGTATCCGTTGTGCTGTATCCTGGACGGGTGTAGGACGCTGTTTATCTGTAAATGGGAGGAACTTAGTTTGAAAAGAAATCGTGCAAAAAATGTAATGAAAACAAAGTATGAATGGATGGATAAAGTTCAGCTTTTATTGGCTCTTATTGTTCATACGCACAGCCCCTTGTGAAGGGGTATGCGGCTAGGGAGCCCCTAGTTTATTTATGCCGGACTGGCCTAGCCGTGTCCGGGGTCTTGAACGACCTTTTAATGAGATGATGCCGCGTGGACCGGGCATTTTGAGTGTAAGAGACGCGTATTTTGAGTGTAAGAGACGCGTAGTGCGGTATTGTGTTAAAGCGGGCGAAAGCTTCACGTCCCAATAGTGCTTGATGGCTACTTTTGAATGGGGCGACATGGAAGATTAGCTTTTCGCGACGGAAGTTGTCGGGTGATCCGAACACAACTTCTAGTAGTAAGGAGCCCGTGCACTTGGCGTAAGGGCCTAGCATCGCTCCTTTGAAGGAAGTGCGGCTATGGCGAATTTTAGTAGGGTCTATCCCCAACTTGCGGATTGTGTCCGGATATAGCAGGTTTAAATCGCTACTGCCATCCATTAGGACTTGTGTAAATTGTAGTCCGTCGATTATAGGGTCCAATATCAGAGCAGTCCATCCTGCATTTCGAATACTTCTGGAATAATCCGGGTGGTCAAAAGTAATTGGTTTTGACATCCAATCTCGTGATTTCGCTGGGGTGGACCGTGCGAGGCGTACTTTAGCGGGTGCCGCACTATTGTTCCGTATTATCACATGGAGTGAGTTTACTGTTTTGACTTCTTGCGGGAAAGTCTTTTGTTTTCCGGTGCTCTGCTGGTGGGGTTCGTCATCGTCCTCGCTTGGCGTGTCGAGCCCCTTGTGTTCGGTGTTGAGTCGTCCGGACTACTTGAAGACCCAACAATCTCGGTGGGTGTGGTTTGCAGGCTTCGCGGGGGTACTGTGGATTTGACATATCCGATCCAAAATTTTGTTTAGGTTGGATAGCTCATCGCTGTTGTCCTTAAGGGGCAGTGTTTTGTTGTTAGGCCGAGAGCTTTTGAATCCGGCGTTGACCGCCGTGTTCTTTGGGCCATTTTCTTTATTTCGGCGCTGATCTTTCCTGCGTCGTGATATTACATTTCCATCTCTGATCTCGGATGTACTCGGGTCGCTAGTGCTGCATCTTGCCAGCGAGCTATCTTCCCCCGCGCAAAAGCGGGTCATGAGGCTCGTTAGCGCGGCCATTGTTCTTGGCTTTTCCTGGCCGAGGTTTCTGGCGAGCCATTCGTCTCGGACGTTATGTTTAAAAGCTGCTAAAGCTTTAGCTTCCGGACAGTCGACTATTTGGTTCTTTTTGGTGAGGAACCTGTTCTAGAATTTGCGCGCTGACTCTCCGGGATGTTGAGTTATGTGACTTAAATCGTCGCGCATCCGGAGGCGGACATAAGTCCCCGAAAATTTGCTCTAAACGCGTCCTCGAGCTCTTCCCAACTTCAATGGTATTTTCGGGAGGCTTTTGAGCCAATGCCGAGCTGGCCCTTTGAGCTTGAGGGTAGGTATTTTATTTCATGGAGATCGTCTCCTCTAGCCATATGTATGTGTAGGATGTAATCCTCAATCCGACTCGAGTGCTGTTGTTCCGTCGTATGCCTCTATGTTTACGGGCTTGAATCATTTGAAATTCATGATCCAAAGCACCTCATCGGTGAAACATAGTGGGTGTCGGCGCCCCTATATTAGGTGTGCCGTTATCTTGAGCACTTTCGGCGTGTTGTGTTGCCTCCAGTGCCCTCTTTTGGCCCGTAAATGGACTTGACCGGCCATCCTTTTGGCGAGCATCTTTATGTGTGTCATGTGCCGGCTTGTGTGCGGCGCCGCTTGCCGCTCTTGGCCTGTCATCTGGTCGTCTATCCGGCCAGGCGGCCTCTTTGCTTTTTGATTGTGGTGGCTCTACGGCCTCCTCGTCGAATTCGGGCAGTAGCTTGCGCTTCGGGTAGCTCTTTGCTTGGTGACTATTGCCGTATTTGTCTGCGGTTTTGAGTACTTTGCTCCACATAATTCTGAGTACGTCTTCCGCTATTTTGAGCTTCCGTTTCTGCTTCTTCAAACTTCTTGCAGTGGCGACGACCCTTTTGTGAAGGTTCTTATGCTCCGGTGATGTATCCGGCATGAGAACGTCTAGACTGTTGTTTTCGCCGAGGATGGGTTGGTTGTCCAATTCATCCTGTTTGGATGGTTGCTTGGTTGCATGTTTGTCGTCCACTGGTTTGCCCTGCTCTATGGCTGGGTCATTATGGGTGTTGTTGTTGTCGAGGCGGGACTTCGGGCGGCGCTTGCGTTGCTGTTTTGGTTGTTTTTTGGGGGAATTGTCCTTCGCCGCGTCCTGTTGTTCCTCGTTGTCGCTTCCTTTTGGTGTGTCCACCATGTATATATCATGAGTTGAGGTGGTCTTCCAGTGCCCCGTAGGCGCTGGTTCTTGGTCATCCCCGGCATCGTCGTCCATACCGTCAATGTCTTCGGAGCCATAGTCTAGCATGTCGGTTAGATCGTCGACAGTGGCTACAAAGTGGGTGGTGGGTGGGCTTTGAATTTCTTCGTCGTCCGCATCCCAACCGTCCTGACCGCAGTCCGGCCAGGGCTCTCCTGATAACGAGAGATACTTTAGCGAATTCAGGATGTCGCCAAAAGGTGAGTGTTGAAAGATGTCCGCGGAGGTGAACTCCATGATCGGCGTGTCGAATTCGATTGGTAGGCGCAGGAGGTTGAGTCAAGCGAGTCCGGCACCTCGGAGTCATAGGCTTTACAAGGGACAAGGTCGATGTTGGTTCCATCGCCATAGAGATTGCAGCCCCGGCGCGTGTCTAGCCACCGTCCTCGTCTGCGGGTCGGCTCGAGCTAAGGGTCGGGCGGACTCATGTCTTGACCTCGAGGCCTTTGTCCGCAGCGAGCTATATCATGCCCATCGTGATAGTGTGGCGCGCTCGGCTGTGGCTCGAATCCGTCGAAGATTAAGTCTCCGCGGATGTCAGCCGTGAAGTTTAGACTTCCAAATCTGACCTGACGGCCAGGGGCGTAGCTTTCCATCTGCTCCAAATGGCCAAGAGAATTGGCCCGCAGTGCAAAGCCGCCGAATACGAAGATCTGTCCGGGGAGAAAAGTCTCACCCTGGACTGCGTCGTTATTGATGATGGAAGGAGCCATCAAGCCTACTAGAGACAACACAGAGGAACTCTCAATGAAAGCACCAACGTCGGTGTCAAAACCGGCGGATCTCGGGTAGGGGGTCCCGAACTGTGCGTCTAGGCGGATGGTAACAGGAGACAAGGGACACGATGTTATTACCCAGGTTTGGGCCCTCTCGATGGAGGTAAAACCCTACTCCTGCTTGATTAATATTGATGATATGGGTAGTACAAGAGTGGATCTACCACGAGATCAAGGAGGCTAAACCTAAAAGCTAGCCTATGGTATGATTGTTGTAATGGTTGTTAGTCCTCACGGACTAAAACCCTCCGGTTTATATAGACACCGGAGAGGGCTAGGGTTACAGTCGGTTACAATGGTAGGAGATCTACATATCCGTATTGCCAAGCTTGCCTTCCACGCCAAGGAAAGTCCCATCCGGACACGGGACGAAGTCTTCAATCTTGTATCTTCATAGTCTTGGAGTCCGGGCGATGATGATAGTCCGGCTATCCGGACACCCCCTAGTCCAGGACTCCCTCACCCAGATTGAGAGATATGAAGTCTCCAATAAGTTCTATAGCTGTAAGATAGAGGTGAATAGTTCTGTCAGTGAACATATACTCAAAATGTCTGGGTATAATAATCACTTGATTCAACTGGGAGTTAATCTTCCTGATGATGGTGTCATTGACATAATTCTTCAATCACTACCACCAAGCTACAAGAGCTTCGCGATGAACTATAATATGCAAGGGATGGACAAGACTATTCCCGAGCTCTTCGCAATGCTAAAAGCTGCGGAGGTAGAAATCAACAAGGAGCATCAAGTGTTGATGGTCAATAAGACCACCAGTTTCAAGAAAAAGGGCAAAGGGAAGAAGAAGGGGAACTTCAAGAAGAACAGCAAACAAGTTGCCACTCAAGAGAAGAAACCCAAGTCTGGACCTAAGCCTGAGACTGAGTGCTTCTACTACAAGCAGACTGGACACTGGAAGCGGAACTGCCCCAAGTATTTGGCGGATAAGAAGGATGGCAAAGTGAACAAAGGTATATGTGATATACATGTTATTGATGTGTACCTTACTAATGCTCGCAGATAGCACCGGGTATTTGATCTTGGATCTGTTGCTAATATTTGCAACTCGAAACTGGGACTACGGATTAAGCGAAGATTGGCTAAGGACGAGGTGACGATGCGCGTGGGAAATGGTTCCAAAGTCGATGTGATCACGGTCGGCACGCTACCTCTACATCTACCATCGGGATTAGTTTTAGACCTGAATAATTATTATTTGGTGCCAACGTTAAGCATGAACATTATATCTGGATCTTGTTTGATGCAAGACGGTTATTCATTTAAATCAAAGAATAATGGTTGTTCTATTTATATGAGTAATATCTTTTATGGTCATGCATCCTTGAAGAGTGGTCTATTTTTATTAAATCTCGATAGTAGTGATACACATATTCATAATGTTGAAGCCAAAAGATGCAGAGTTGATAATGATAGTGCAACTTATTTGTGGCACTGCCATTTGGGTCATATTGGTGTAAAGACCATGAAGAAACTCCATACTGATGGACTTCTAGAATCACTTGATTATGAATCACTTGGTACTTGCGAACCGTGCCTCATGGGCAAGATGACTAAAATGCTGTTCTCCGGAACTATGGAACGAGCAACTGAATTGTTGGAAATCATACATACTGATGTATGTGGTCCAATGAATATTGAGGCTCGCGGAGGGTATCGTTATTTTCTCACCTTCACAGATGATTTGAGCAGATATGGGTATATCTACTTGATGAAACACAAGTCTGAAACATTTGAAAAGTTCAAAGAATTTCAGAGTGAAGTGGAAAATCATCGTAACAAGAAAATAAAATTTCTACGATCTGATCGTGGAGGAGAATATTTGAGTTACGAGTTTGGTTTACATTTGAAGCAATGCGGAATAGTTTCGCAACTCACGCCACCCGGAACACCAGAACAAAATGGTGTGTCCGAACGTCGTAATCGTACTCGACTAGATATGGTGCGATCTTTGATGTCTCTTACTAATTTACCGCTATCGTTTTGGGGTTATGCTTCAGGGACGGCCGCACTCACGTTAAATAGGGCACCATCAAAATCCGTTGAGACGACGCCTTATGAACTGTGGTTTGGCAAGAAACCAAAGTTGTCGTTTCTTAAAGTTTGGGGCTGTGATGCTTATGTGAAGAAACTTCAACCAGATAAGCTCGAACCCAAGTCGTAGAAATGTGTCTTCATAGGATACCCAAAAGAGACTATTGGGTACACCTTCTATCACAGATCTGAGGGCAAGATTTTTGTTGCTAAATTCGGATCCTTTCTAGAGAAGGAGTTTTTCTCAAAAGAAGTGAGTGGGAGGAAAGTAGAACTTGATGAGGTAACTGTACCTGCTCCCTTATTGGAAAGTAGTTCATCACAAGAACCGGTTCTTGTGACAACTACACCAATCAGTGAGAAAGCTAATGATAATGTTCATGAAACTTCAGATCAAGTTACTACCGAACCTCGTGGTCTACGAGTAAGATCCGCACTGAGTGATGCGGTAATCCTATTCGGAAATTATGTTACTTGACCTTGGCCAACCTACAAACTATGAGGAAGCGATGATGAGCCCAGATTCCGCAAAATGGCTTGAGGCCATGAAATCTGAGATGGGATCCATGTATGAGAACAAAGTATGGACTTTGGTTGACTTGCCCGATGATCGGCAAGCCATCGAGAATAAATGGATCTTCAAGAAGAAGACTGACACTGATGGTAATGTAACTGTCTACAAAGCTCGACTTGTTGCGAAAGGTTTTCGACAAGTTCAAGGGGTTGACTACGATGAGACTTTTTCACCCGTAGCGATGCTTAAGTCTGTCCGAATCATGTTAGCAATTGCCGCATTTTATGATTATGAAATTTGGCAAATGGATGTCAAAACTGCATTCCTGAATGGATTTCTGGAAGAAGAGTTGTATATGATGCAGCCGGAAGGTTTTGTCGATCCAAAAGATGCTAACAAAGTGTGCAAGCTCCAACGATCCATTTATGGACTGGTGCAAGCATCTCGGAGTTGGAATAAATGCTTTGATAGTGTGATCAAAGCATATGGTTTTATACAGACTTTTGGAGAAGCCTGTATTTACAAGAAAGTGAGTGGGAGCTCTTTAGCATTTCTGATATTATATGTAGATGACATATTGCTAATTGGAAATGATATAGAATTTCTGGATAGTATAAATGGATACTTGAATAAAAGTTTTTCGATGAAAGACCTCGGTGAAGCTGCTTACATATTGGGCATCAAGATCTATAGAGATAGATCAAGACGCTTAATTGGACTTTCACAAAGCACATACCTTGATAAAGTTTTGAAAAAGTTCAAAATGGATCAGGCAAAGAAATGGTTCTTGCCTGTATTACAAGGTGTGAAGTTGAGTCAGACTCAATGCCCAACCACAACAGAAGATAGAGAAAAAATGAAAGATGTTCCCTATGCTTCAGCCATAGGCTCTATCATGTATGGAATGTTGTGTACCAGACCTGATGTATGCTTAGCAATAAGTTTGGCAGGGAGGTACCAAAGTAATCCAGGAGTGGATCACTGGACAGCGGTCAACAATATATTGAAATACCTGAAAAGGACAAAGGATATGTTTTCTCATTTATGGAGGTGACAAAGAGCTAGTCGTAAATGGTTACGTCGATGCAAGCTTTGACACTGATCCGGACGATTCTAAATCGCAAACCGGATACGTGTTTATATTGAACGGTGGAGCTGTCAGTTGGTGCAGTTCTAAACAAAGCGTCGTGGCGGGATCTACATGCGAAGCAGAGTACATAGCTGCTTCAGAAGCAACAAATGAAGGAGCCTGGATGAAAGAGTTCATTTCCGATCTAGGTGTCATACCTAGTGCATCGGGACCAATGAAGATCTTCTGTGACAATACTGGTGCAATTACCTTGGCAAAGGAATCCAGATTTCACAAGAGGACCAAGCACATCAAGAGACGCTTCAATTCCATCTGGGAACAAGTCCAGGTGGGATACATAGAGATTTGCAATATACATACGGATCTGAATGTTGCAGACCCGTTGACTAAGCCTCTTCCATTAGCAAAACATGATCAGCACCAAGACTCCATGGGTGTTAGAATAATTACTGTGTAATCTAGATTATTGACTCTAGTGCAAGTGGGAGACTGAAAGAAATATGCCCTAGAGGAATAATAAAGTTATTATTTATTTCCTCATATCATGATAAATGTTTATTATTCATGCTAGAATTGTATTAACCGGAAACATGATACATGTGTGAATACTAGCACATATGCCCGTGCGTTGCAACGTGAGTGAATATTAGCGTGTTCACCAATGTGGCATGATAGCATCCAGAAGGTATCACACAACATGGAGACACACATCAAGCCCTAAAAAAGTACCACGTGTGCTAAGGATCAATTAATTCTCCTTATAATCCTAACATCTACACTTAGTTAGCTTTACACATTTGCATATCCAATTTGTAGCACACTGATTGACCTCGCTACGACACGCGTCCGACTTGTAGCAATGACGGACATCCTTGTTGTGTCCATGTGGTCGGCTTTGCTACGTTGTCCGTATGACTTGTTGTCTTGGCATCGCTTATGTAATTGATTTTACAGCACGGCGGTCCAACTTTTCAATAGAAAAATAATAGCGGCGACCGGTGTTACATTGGCATGCTTCCGGATGTAGCAAGAGCGCAATTGACCTTCCAACGTTGTGTTTTGCTTGGAGCAACAGGGCCTAAAACTGTTGTGTGTGCCGTTTGCAGTAACAATACTCGATTGAAAGTTGCATGTAGATTAACCAGGTATTTCTTTTCAAGAAAGTAAAACTTGATAGCGGCAAAAACACTGAGAAATAAAAACATTTCCTTGCACATTGAAAAGATTAACATACCGCCCAAAAATCAGAGCTGACGGCATGTCGTTTGCTTCTTTTTTCATTTTTGATTAGTTTGCGAGCGAGACCCGATTAATCCCATGGAAAGAAGGCAGCAACATCTCTCGTTTTGCACACATGTCAGGGGTTGTTTTGTTAGTACACATTAAGATTGAGCCATCACTCACCAGCTATATATGCCACTCCAACCAGGTATCTTATATCCTTTGTTAGTTAGATTCACCATGCCATACACACCATCGGACATGCAAGCACATCCCGAGCCTACAATCCAACCATACTTCCCACATTTCCGTTTAGAGCCAACATTTAATTCTTTCGTCAGGCTCTATTCCAATAATTTCATTTAATAAGAGCCAACCTTAATTCCTTCACTCCCGCACCATACCCTTCGTTTGGGCTTGATGATCTAGACAACTATCCGGCGTTTATAAACTCATGGAATTTTGTGGTTCAAAGCGAGGTGGGATAAATATTCAAGTGAACCCTCTCTATCTAAAAAATGATCGCACTTCCAAAATTTTCAAGTGAACCCTCTCTATCTAAAAAAATGATCGCACTTCCAAAATTTTCAAAAAATGGTCGTGTTTTCGTATTTGTAAATAAATAAAATTTGAATTTTAGAAAAATGTTCGTGTTTTGAAAGTTTGTTCGGAATGGTTTTGCTCTATTTTTTCACAACTTTTAACAACTGTTCAGAGTTTCAGAAAAGGCTCCCGTTTTCTGAGATTGTTGACAAATCTTTAAAATGTTCATGTTTTCATTTTCAGGAGTTTCGAATAATGTTCCCATTTCCAAAATTGTTTGAAAATTTTTTAAAAACGTGTTTTGAAATTTTGTTTGTGTGTTTCAAAAATTGTTTGGAATGTTATTGTTCAAAATTTTCACAACTTTTCAGAATTTCTATTTGAATTTCAAAAAAGTCCGCGTATCCACAAATTGTTCAGTTTTTTAAAAAAATGTTCATGCTTCAATTTCTTTTCCGGAATTTCATTTTTTTATGTGTTCCCAATTTTGTTCCGAGTTTCAAACAATGTTTGTGTTTCCACATTTTGTTTTGGAATTTAAAAAAGTGTTCCTGTTTGAAAAAGTTTTTCATGATTTTCAGAAAATATTCGTGTTTTTAAAAAATATTTCATTTTATTAAAATATGTTTACAAATTTGTAAAGTGTTTGCGCTTCACAAAATATTCTGGTATTTTTCTCGACAACAGTTGCGATTAAAAATTAAAAAATATTCGCATCTGCGCTGGATATTGGTTCTTCAGATTCTGCACTGTTTTATAACCAGCAAAGCGCGTTAGATCAACTGGTTGGTGATGTATCTAATATGAGATCCTGAGTTCGATCCCCACACAGGCAACTTTTTTGGAGCTATAGTATGCATCGCAGCCTATTACTATTTTCATGGACCGGCCCAGATGTTGAGAAAATAACATACGATTGTTACATGAAAATTAGGTAGGTCCAACTATAAACGAAAAAAAATACCACGGGACAAAAAATATTATGACCAAACCAAGAATACCTATTCCCTTTAATAGTAGGTATAGATATAGACAAACTTAATGTCACTAGTATGCCTCTACTTGACTAGCTCATTAATCAAAGATGGTTATGTTCCTAACCATAGACATGTGTTGTCATTTGATTAACGGGATCACATCATTAGGAGAATGATGTGATTGACTTGACCCATTCCGCTAGCTTAGCACTTGATCGTTTAGTATGTTGCTATTGTTTTCTTCATGACTTATACAAGTTCCTATAACTATGAGATTATGCAACTCCCGTTTATCGGAGGAACACTTTGTGTGCTACCAAATGTCACAATGTAACTGGGTGATTATAAAGGAGCTCTACAAGTGTCTCCAAAGGTACATTTTGAGTTTGCGTATTTCGAGATTAGGTTTTGTCACTTCGATTGTCGAAGAGGTATCTCTGGGCCCTCTCGGTAATGCACATCAATATAAGCCTTGCAAGCAATGTAGCTAATGAGTTAGTTAAGGAATGATGCATTCGTAATGAGTAAAGAGACTTGCCGGTAACGAGATTGAACTAGGTATTAGGATACCGACGATCGAATCTCAGGCAAGTAACATACCAATGACAAAGGGAACAACATATGTTGTTATGCGGTTTGACCGATAAAGACCTTCGTAGAATATGTAGGAGCCAATATGAGCATCCAAGTTACGCTATTGGTTATTGACCGGAAATGAGTCTCAGTCATGTCTACATAGTTCTCGAACCCGTAGGGTCTGCACGCTTAAGGTTTCGATGGCAGTTTTATTATGAATTTATGAGTTTTGATGTACCAAAGTTTGTTCGGAGTCCCGGATGAGATTACGGACATGACGAGGAGTCTCGAAATGGTCGAAATATGAAGATTGATATATTGGAAGCCTATATTTGGATGTCAGAAGTGTTCCGGGTGAAATCGGGATTTTACCGTAGTACCGGGAGGTTACCGGAACCCCCTCGGAGCTTAATGGGCCTACATGGGCCTTAGTGGAAATAGAGGGCTGCAAGGGGAGTGTGGGGTGTGCCCCCAAGGCCCAAACCGAATTGGTTTAGGGCAAGGGGGGCCGGCCCCCCTCTTTCCTTCTCCTCCTCTCCCTTTCCTTCCCCCTCTCCTAGTCCAACAAGGAAGGAGGGAGTCCTACTCCCAGTGGGAGTAGGACTCCCATGGTGCGCCCCCTCCTAGGCCGTCCGCCCCCTCCCCCTTACTCCTTTATATACGGGGGCAGGGGGGCACCTCTAGACACAACAATTGATCTCTTGATCTCTTAGCCGTGTGCGGTGCCCCCTCCACCGAGTCCTCGATAATATTGTAGCGGTGCTTAGGCGAAGCCTGCGCGACGGTAGAACATCAAGATCGTCTGCGCCGTCATCTTGTGAAACTCTTCCCGACATTCTCTTGGATCGAGTACGGGATCGTCATCGAGCTGAACGTGTGCTAGAACTCGGAGGTGCCGTAGTTTCGGTGCTTGATCGGTCGGGCCGTGAAGACGTACGACTACATCAACAGCGTTGTTCTAACGCTTACGCTTTCGGTCTACGAGGGTATGTGGAGAACACTCTCCCCTCTCGTTGCTATGCATCACCATGATCTTGCGTGTGCGTAGGATTTTTTGAAATTACTACGTTCCCCAACAATAGCGGGCCAGCGTACCGTCGGAGTGAAATTTGTGACAGAAAATCCACTTCCCGGTGACCACATTAATACTGCAGGACGAGGAACCAAACTCCGAGTATCGTTAGTTAGCAAATCATTAAATTCATCAAGCATGGCGTCATGCCAATGGCGATCTTTGAGAGCAGCTTTGTAAGAGGAGGGAAGAGGAGAAAGGGCAGTGGAGGTTGCGAGGGAAAATAAGCGACGAGGTTGAGCAAAACCCCGCTTGGCTCGGGTGGTTAACATGTAGAGCAACAGGGACAACACGGTGACGTGGAGGGATAGGAGTGGCTGGCACGGATGGCAAGGAAGATACGGTGGATCGCTGGCAAATGTGAAAAATTTGACCTATAGACGAAATCAAATCATAGAATGAACTATCCGTGAAACTATTTCACGCGGCTAACCTTTTTGTGTGACACCCGCCACGAAGGCGCTACACTACAGTGTGCAATGCCTCACACATAGGCGCTACACGGCCAGCGTTGCACACGTGTGTCAGAAAATTACTAAGTCATGTGCAGCGCCTGAGAGCTAGGCGCCACACTATACAGTGCAGCGCCTAGCTCGTAGGAGTTGCACTAGTGCAACGCCTAGCTCCCGGGCGTTGCACTAGTGCAGCGCCTGAGAGCTAGGCGCCACAGGTCAGCCGTGTGAAATAGTTTCATGGACGGTTCATTTTGTGATTTAATTTCGTCTATAGGTCAAATTTATCAAATTTGCCGTGGATCGCTGGGCGGGGTGGGCGGCAGATCCGAGGGGAGCAGGCGCGTGCGATCCGAGGGAAGCAGGATCAGGTGGGCCAGGTGAATCGGGTGTTGGTGAACCCGGGGAGGGCGTGTGTCATGCGGGAGGAGGGTGGGCCAGCCCGGTCGGCTCGGTGGGGGGACGGGCTAACGCGTGGGAAGCGGCAGATGGCGGAGCAGATTGCGAGGCGGACCGCGTGGGGTCGGGCAGGCGTCCGAGGATGGTGGGTGAGCATGGATCCGAGAGGAGATCGTGCGCATGGTAGTGGGAGGGGCAGGATCGGATGCGGGAGCTGCGCCTGTGACCGGGATGTGTACGGAAAAACCATCTCGTAAAAAATAACATGGCAAGAAACGATTAGGCGACGGGGGTGTAGATCAATGCAGCGATACCCTTTGTGCTCTAAGGGGTAGCCAAGGAAAACACAACACGTAGAGCGAGGTGCCAACTTGTGAGGGCTTGTGGCATAGAGATTGGTGAAGCACGAACAACCAAACACACGGAGGTGGTCATAACGAGGATGCACGCCGGTGAGGAGGAAAAATGGGGTGTACGGGGTGGTCTTGACGGAGGGGCGGCGATTGAGCAAGTGTGTGGCAGTGTGTAGGGCCTCGACCCAAAATGGAGCTGGTAATTTGGCATGAATGAGAAGGGTACGGATGACGTTGTTGGTGGTGCGAAGCATGCGCTCAGTGATGTCTACTACACAACCTTTTTCTTGTAGACGTTGTTGGGCCTCCAAGTGCAGAGGTTTGTAGGAAAGTAGCAAATTTTCCTCAAGTGGATGACCTAAGGTTTATCAATCCGTGGGAGGCGTAGGATGAAGAAGGTCTCTCTCAAACAATCCTGCAACCAAATAACAAAGAGTCTCTTGTGTCCCCAACACACCTAATACAATGGCAAATTGTATAAGTGCACTAGTTCGGCGAAGAGATGGTGATACAAGTGCAATATGGATAGTAGATATAGGTTTTTGTAATCTGAAAATATAAAAACAGCAAGGTAACTAATGATAAAAGTGAGTGTAAACGGTATTGCAATGCTTGGAAACAAGGCCTAGGGTTCATACTTTCACTAGTGCAAGTTCTCTCAACAATAATAACATAACTAGATCATATAACCATCCCTCAACATGCAACAAAGAGTCACTCCAAAGTCACTAATAGCGGAGAACAAACGAAGAGATTATGGTAGGGTATGAAACCACCTCAAAGTTATCCTTTCTGTTCTATCTATTCAAGAGTTTGTAGTAAAATAACACAAAGCTATTCTTTCCGTTCATTCTATAATAGAGTTCATACTAGAATAACACCTTAAGACACAAATCAACCAAAACCCTAATGTCACCTAGATACTCCATTGTCACCTCAAGTATCTGTGGGCATGATTATATGATATGCATCACACAATCTCAGATTCATCTATTCAACCAACACAAAGTACTTCAAAGAGTGCCCCAAAGTTTCTACCGGAGAGTCAAGACGAAAACGTGTGCCGACCCCTATGCATAGGTTCATGGGCAGAACCCGCAAGTTGATCACCAAAACATACATCAAGTGGATCATGTGATATCCCATTGTCACCACAGATAAGCACGGCAAGACATACATCAAGTGTTCTCAAATCATTAAAGACTCAATCCGATAAGATAACTTCAAAGGGAAAACTCAATCCATTACAAGAGAGTAGAGGGGGAGAAACATCATAAGATCCAACTATAATAGCAAAGCTCGCAATACATCAAGTTAGTGCCATAGAGAGAACACGAGAGAGAGAGAGAGAGATCAAACACATAGCTCTTGGTACATACCCTCAGCCACGAGGGTGAACTACTCCCTTCTTGTCATGGAGAGCGTCGGGATGATGAAGATGGCCATCGGTGAGGGATCCCCCCTCCGTTAGGGTGCCGGAACGGGCTCCCGAGAGGTTTTTGGTGGCTACAGAGGCTTGCGGCGGCGGAACTCCCGATCTATTGTTCATCGATGGTTTTAGGGTATATGGGAATATATAGGCGAAAGAAGTCCATCGGGGGAGCCTCAAAGGGCCCACGAGACAGGGGGGCGCGCCCAGTAGGGGGGCGCCCCACCCTCATGGCCACCTTGAAGCTTCCTTGACTTCAACTCCAAGTCTCCTGGATCACGTTCGTTTGAAAAATCACGCTCCCGAAGGTTTCATTCCGTTTGGACTCCGTTTGATATTCCTTTTCTTCGAAACACTGAAATAGGCAAGAAAACAACAATATGGCTGGGCTTCCGGTTAATAGGTTAGTCCCAAAAATAATATAAAAGTGCTTAGTAAAGCCCATAAGCATTCAGAACAGATGATATAATAGCATGAATGCTTCATAAAATATAGATACGTTGGAGACGTATCACTCGGTGTTGCCATTTTGCGGAGATGTGTGAGCACAAGAGACGATCAACGATACCGTTGGTCGAGAAAAAGTCATGGAGAGAAGTGTTTATGAACTCCCCACCATTGTCACACTGCATACATTTGATGAGAGTGTGAAATTGGGTGCGGATATAGGTGAAGAAGCGTTGTAAGGTAGAAGAGGTGTCGGACTTGTGGCGCAAGGGGAAGGACCAGGAGTAATGGGAGTAATCATCGAGAATTATGAGATAGTATTGAAGGAAATATGCCCTAGAGGAAATAATAAAGTTATTATTTGTTTCCTCATATCATGATAAATGTTTATTATTCATGCTAGAATTGTATTAACCGGAAACATGATACATGTGTGACTACATAGACAAACATATAGTCACTAGTATGCCTCTACTTGACTAGCTCATTAATCAAAGATGGTTATGTTTCCTAACCATAGACATGTGTTGTCATTTGATTAAGGGATCACATCATTAGGAGAATGATGTGATTGACATGACCCATTCTGTTAGCCTAGCACTTGATCGTTTAGTATATTGCTATTGCTTTCTTCATGACTTATACATGTTCCTGTAACTATGAGATTATGCAACTCCCGTTCTTTGGAGGAACACTTTGGGTGCTACCAAACGTCACAACGTAACTAGGTGATTATAAAGGAGTACTACAGGTGTCTCCAAAGGTACATGTTGGGTTGGCGTATTTCGAGATTAGGTTTTGTCACTTCGATTGTCGGAGAGGTATCTCTGGGCCCTCTCGATAATGCACATCACTATAAGCCTTGCAAGCAATGTAGCTAATGAGTTAGTTACGGAATGATGCATTACGTAACGAGTAAAGAGACTTGCCGGTAACGAGATTGAACTAGGTATTGGATACCGACGATCGAATCTCGGGCAAGTAACATACCGACAACAAAGGGAACAACGTATTTTGTTATGCGGTTTGACCGATAAAGATCTTCGTAGAATATGTAGGAGCCAATATGGGCATCCAGGTTCCGCTATTGGTTATTGACCGAGAATAGTTCTAGGTCATGTCTACATAGTTCTCGAACCCGTAGGGTCCGCACGCTTAACGTTACGATGACAGTTTTATTATGAGTTTATAAGTTTTGATGTACCAAAGTTTGTTCGGAGCCCCGGATGTGATCACGGACATGACGGGGAGTCTTGAAATGGTTGAGACATAAAGATTGATATATTCGACGACTATATTCGGACACCGGAAGTGTTCCGGGCATTTTCGGAGAAAACCGGAGTGGCGGAGGGTTACCGGAACCCCCCGGGAGAAGTAATGGGCCTTATGGGCCTTAGTGGAGAGAGAGAGGGGCAGCCAGCATGGGCCGCGCGCCCCCTCCCCCTCTGCTCTGAATTGGACTAGGAGGGGGGCGGCGCCCCCCTCTTTCCCTCTCCCTCTCCCCCGTCCTTTCCCCCTCCTAGTAGGAGTAGGAAAGAGGGAGTCCTACTCCTACTAGGAGGAGGACTCCTCCTCCTTGGCGCGCCCACAAGGGCCGACCGGCCTCCCCTTGCTCCTTTATATCTGGGGGCAGGGGCACCCTAGGACACACAAGTTGATCTCGTGATCGTTCCTTAGCCGTGTCGGTGCCCCCTCCACCATATTCCACCTCGGTCATATCATCGCGGAGATTAGGCGAAGCCTGGCCCGGCAGAACATCATCATCGTCCTGCGCCGTCGTCTTGATGGAACTCATCCCGACACTTTGCTGGATCGGTCCGGGATCGTCATCGAGCTGAGCGTGTGCTGAACTCGGAGGTGCCGTCGTTCGGTACTTGGATCGGTCGGATCATGAAGGCGTCGACTACATCAACAGCGTTGTCATAACGCTTCGCTTCACGGTCTCACGAGTGCGTGGACAATACTCTCCCCTCTCGTTGCTATGCCATCACCATGATCTTGCGTGTGCATAGGAATTTTTTTGAAATGACTACGTTCCCCAACAGTGTTATCAGAGCCTGGTTTTATGCGTAGATGTCATATGCACGAGTACTACACAAGTGAGTTGTGGGCGATACAAGTCATACTACTTACCAGCATGTCATACTTTGGTTCGGCGGTATTGTGAGATGAAGCGGCCCGGACCGACATTACGCGTACGCTTACGCGAGACTGGTTTCACCGTTACGAGCACTCGTTCTTAAAGGTGGCTGGCGGGTGTCTGTCTCTCTCACTTTAGCTGAATCGAGTGTGGCTACGCCTGGTCCTTGCGAAGGTTAAAACAACACTAACTTGACGAACTATCATTGAGGTTTTGATGCGTAGGTAAGAACGGTTCTTGCTAAGCCGGTAGCAGCCACGTAACATTTGCAAAAACAAAGTAGAGGACGTCTAACTTGTTTTTGCAAGGCATGTTGTGATGTGATATGGTCAAGACGTGATGCTATATTTTATTGTATGAGATGATCATGTTTTGTAACCGAAGTTATCGGCAACTGGCAGGAGCCATTTGGTTGTCGCTGTATTGTATGAAATGCAAGCATACATAATTGCTTTACTTTATCACTAAGCGGTAGCGATAGTCGTAGAAGCAATCGATGGCGTAACGACAACGATGCTATGATGGAGATCAAGGTGTCGCGCCGGTGACGATGGTGATCACGATGGTGCTTCGAAGATGGAGATCACAAGCACAAGATGATGATGGCCATATCATATCACTTATATTGATTGCATGTGATGTTTATCCTTTATGCATCTTATCTTCCTTTGTTTGACGGTAGCATTTTAAGATGATCTCTCACTAAATTATCAAGAAGTGTTCTCCCTGAGTATGCACCATTGCGAAAGTTCTTCGTGCTGAGACACCACGTGATGATCGGGTGTGATAGGCTCTACGTTCAAATACAACGGGTGCAAAACGGTTGCACACGCGGAATACTCAGGTTAAACTTGACGAGCCTAGCATATAACAGATATGGCCTCGGAACACGGAGACCGAAAGGTCTTGCGTGAATCATATAGTAGATATGATCAACATATTGATGTTCACCATTGAAACTAATCCATCTCACGTGATGATCGGACATGGTGTAGTTGATATGGATGACGTAATCACTTAGAAGATTAGAAGGATATCTATCTAAGTGGGAGTTCTTAAGTAATATGATTAATTGAACTTCAATTTATCATGAACTTAGTACCTGATAGTATTTTGCTTGTCTATGTTTATTGTAGATAGATGGCTCGTCTTTGTTGTTCCGTTGAATTTTAATGCGTTCCTTGAAAAGCAAAGTTGAAAGATGATGGTAGCAATTACGGATTTGGGTCCGTAACTCGAGGATTATCCTCATTGCTGCACGGAAGAATTACGTCTGGAAGCACCACTTGGGTGCCAGGCCTGCTTCTGATGCTGGCCGACGGCGTTAAGAACGTCTGGCGAGCAAAGCTGATGACTACTCGATAGTTCGATGTGCCATGCTTTACGGCTTAGAACCGGGTCTCCAACAACGTTTTGAGCGTCATGGAGCATATGATATGTTCGGGGAGTTGAAGTTAATATTTCAAGCAAATGCCCGGATTGAGAGATATGAAGTCTCCAATAAGTTCTATAGCTGCAAGATGGAGGAGAATAGTTACATCGGTGAACACATACTCAAAATGTGCGGGTATAATAATCACTTGATTCAATTGGGAGTTAATCTTCACGATGATAGTGTCATTGATGAATTCTTCAATCACGCCACCAAGCTACAAGAGCTTCGTGATGAACTATAATATGCAAAGGATGGACAAGACTATTCCCGAGCTCTTCGCAATGCTAAAAGCCGTGAAGGTAGAAATCAAGAAGGAGCATCAAGTGTTGATGGTTAACAAGACCACCAGTTTGAAGAAAAAGGGAAAAGGGAAGAAGAAGGGAACTTCAAGAAGAACAACAAACAAGTTGCTGCTCAAGAGAAGAAACCCAGTCTGGACCTAAGCACGAGGCCGAGTGCTTCTGCAAGCGAATTTGGACAACGGAAGCGGAGCTGCCCCAAGTATTTGGGGATAAGAAGGATGGCAAAGTGAACAAAGGTATATGTGATATACATGTTATTGATGTGTACCTTACTAATGCTCGATAGTACACAGGTATTGACAATGGTTACATTGCTAATATTTGGAACTCGAAGCAGGGACTACGGATTAAGCGAAGATTGGCTAAGGGCGAGGTGACGATCTTGCGTGGGAAATGGTTCCAAAGTCGATGTGATCGCGGTCGACACGCTACCTCTACATCTACCATTGTGATTAGTTTTAGACCTAAATAATTGTTATTTGGTGCCAGCGTTGAGCATGAACATTATATCTGGATCTTGTTTGATGCGAGGCGGATATTCATTTAAATCGAGAGAATAATGGTTGTTCTATTTATATGAGTAATATCTTTTATGGTCATGCACCCTTGAAGAGTGGTCTATTTTATTGAATCTCGATAGTAGTGATACACATATTCATAGTGTTGAAGCCAAAAATGCAGAGTTGATAATGATAGTGCAACTTATTTGTGGCTTGCCGTTTAGGTCATATCGGTATAAAGCGCATGAAGAAACTCCATCTTGATGGGCTTTTGGAATCACTTGATTATGAATCACTTGGTACTTGCGAACCGTGCCTCATGGGCAAGATGACTAAAACGCCGTTCTCGGAACTATGGGCGAGCAACTGATTTATTGGAAATCATACATCTTGATGTTTGTGGTCAATGAATGTTGAGGCTCATGGCGGGTATCGTTATTTTCTCACCTTCACAGATGAATTAAGCGGATATGGGTATATCTACTTAATGAAACACAAGTCTGAAACATTTGAAAAGTTCAAAGAATTTCAGAGTGAAGTGGAAAATCATCGTAACAAGAAAATAAAGTTTCTACGATCGATCGTGGAGGAGAATATTTGAGTTCTGAGTTTGGTTTACATTTGAAACAATGCGAATAGTTTAGCAACTCCGCCACCGAACACCACAGCGAAATGGTGTGTGTGAACATCGTGTCGTACTTTACTAGATATGGTGCGATCTATGATGTCTCTTACTGATTTACCGCTACCGTTTTGGGGTTATGCTTTAGAGACGGTCGCATTCACGTTAAATAGGGCACCATCAAAATCCGTTGAGATGACGCCTCATGAACTATGGTTTGGCAAGAAACCAAAGTTGTTGTTTCTTAAAGTTTGGGGCTGCGATGCTTATGTGAAGAAACTTCAACCAGATAAGCTCGAACCCAAATCGAAGAAATGTGTCTTCATAGGATACCCCAAAGAAACTGATGGGTACACCTTCTATCACAGATCTGAGGGCAAGATTTTCGTTGCTAAATTCGGATCCTCTCAAGAGAAGGATTTTCTCTCGAAAGAAGTGAGTGGGAGGAAAGTAGAACTTGATGAGGTAACTGTACCTGCTCCCTTATTGGAAAACAGTTCATCACAAGAACCGGTTCCTGTGACAACTACACCAATTAGTGAGGAAGCTAATGATATTAATCATGAAACTTCAGATCAAGTTTCTACTAAACCTCGTAGGACTACCGGAGTAAGATCCGCACCAGAGTGGTACGGTAATCTTATTCTGGAAGTCATGTTACTTGACCATGACGAACCTACGAACTATGAGGAAGCGATGATGAGCCCAGATTCCGCAAAATGGCTAGAGACCATGAAATCTGAGATGGGATCCATGTATGAGAACAAAGTATGGACTTTGGTTGACTTGCCCGATGATCGGCAAGCCATTGAGAATAAATGGATCTTTAAGAAGAAGACTGACGCTGATGGTAATGTAACTATCTATAAAGCTCGACTTGTTGCGAAAGGTTTTCGACAAGTTCAAGGGGTTGACTATGATGAGACTTTCTCACCCCTAGCGATGCTTAAGTCTGTCCGAATCATGTTAGCTATTGCTGCATTTTATGTTTATGAAATTTGGAAAATGGATGTCAAAACTGCATTCTTGAATGGATTTCTGGAAGAAGAGTTGTATATGATGCAGCCAGAAGGTTTTGTTGATCCAAAAGGTGCTAACAAAGTGTGCAAGCTCCAACGATCCATTTATGGACTGGTGCAAGCATCTCGGACTTGGAATAAACGCTTTGATAGTGTGATCAAAGTATATGGTTTTATACAGACTTTTGGAGAAGCCTGTATTTACAAGAAAGCGAGTGGGAGCTCTGTAGCATTTTTGATATTATATCTAGATGACATATTATTAATTGGAAATGATATAGAATTTCTGGATAGCATAAAGGGATACTTGAATAAAAGTTTTTCAATGAAAGACCTCGGTGAAGCTGCTTACATATTGGGCATCAAGATTTATAGAGATAGATCAAGACGCTTAATAGGACTTTCACAAAGCACATACCTTGATAAAATTTTGAAAAAGTTCAAAATGGATCGAGCAAAGAAAGGGTTCTTGCGGTGCTACAAGGTGTGAAGTAGAGTCGGACTCAATGCCCGACCACGGCAGAAGATAGAGAAAATGAAAGATGTTCCTATGCTTCACCATAGGCTCTATCATGTATGCAATCTTGTGTACGGACTGACGTATGCTTAGCAATAAGCTTGGTAAGGCGGTACCAAAGTAATCCAGAGTGGATCATGGACAGCGGTCAAGAACATCTGAAATACGAAAAGGACTAAGGATATGTTTCTCGTATATGGAGGTGACAAAGAGCTAGTCGTAAATGGTTACGTCGATGCAAGCTTTGACGCTGATCCGGACGATTCTAAATCGCAAACTGGATACGTATTTTTATTAAACAGTGGAGCTGTAAGTTGGTGCAATTCTAAACAAAGCGTCGTGGCGGGATCTACATGTGAAGCGGAGTACATAGCTTTTTCGGAAGCAGAAAATGAAGGAGTCTGGATGAAGGAGTTCATTTCCGATCTAGGTGTCATACCTAGTGCATCGGGACCAATGAAGATCTTCTGTGACAATACAGGTGCAATTGCCTTGGCAAAGGAATCCAGATTTCACAAGAGGACCAAGCACATCAAGAGACGCTTAAATTCCATCCGGGGTCAAGTCCAAGTGGGAGACATAGAGATTTGCAAGATACATACGGATCTGAATGTTGCAGACCCGTTGACTAAGCCTCTCTCACGAGCAAAACATGATCATCACCAAGACTCCATGGGTGTTAGAATTATTACTGTGTAATCTAGATTATTGTCTCTAGTGCAAGTGGGAGACTGAAGGAAATACGCCCTAGAGGCAATAATAAAGTTATTATTTATTTCCTCATATCATGATAAATGTTTATTATTCATGCTAGAATTGTATTAACCGGAAACATGATACATGTGTGAATACATAGACAAACATATAGTCACTAGTATGCCTCTACTTGACTAGCTCATTAATCAAAGATGGTTATGTTTCCTAACCATAGACATGTGTTGTCATTTTATTAATGGGATCACATCATTAGGAGAATGTTGTGATTGACATGACCCATTCTGTTAGCCTAGCACTTGATCGTTTAGTATATTGCTATTGCTTTCTTCATGACTTATACATGTCCTGTAACTATGAGATTATGCAACTCCCATTTACGGAGGAACACTTTGGGTGCTACCAAGCGTCTGGCGTAAATGGGTGATTATAAAGGAGTACTACAGTGTCTCCAAAGGTACATGTTGGGTTGGCGTATTTCGAGATTAGGTTTTGTCACTTCGATTGTCGGAGAGGTATCTCTGGGTCCTCTCGGTAATGCACATCACTATAAGCCTTGCAAGCAATGTAGCTAATGAGTTAATTACGGAATGATGCATTATGTAACGAGTAAAGAGACTTGCCGGTAACGAGATTAAACTAGGTATTGGATACCGACGATCAAATCTTGGGCAAGTAACATACCGATGACAAAGGGAACAGCGTATGTTGTTATGCGGTTTGACCGATAAAGATCTTCGTAGAATATGTAGGAGCCAATATGGGCATCCAGGTTCCGCCATTGGTTATTGACCGAGAATAGTTCTAGGTCATGTCTACATAGTTCTCGAACCCGTAGGGTCCATGCGCAACGTTACGATGGCGTTTTATTATGAGTTTATAAGTTTTGATGTAGCGAAGTTTGTTCGGAGTCCCGGATGTGATCACGGACATGACGAGGAGTCTTGAAATGGTCGAGACATAAAGATTGATATATTGGACGACTATATTCGGACACCGGAAGAATTCCGGGCATTTTCGGAGAAAACGGGAGTGCCGGAGAAGTAATGGGCCTTATGGGCCTTAGTGGAGAGAGAGAGAGAGGGGCAGCCAGCATGGGCCGCGCGCCCCCTCCCCCTCTGGTCCGAATTGGACTAGGAGTGGGGCGGTGCCCCCCTCTTTCCCCCTCCCTCTCCCCCTTCCTTTCCCCCTCCTAGTAGGAGTAGGAAAGAGGGAGTCCTACTCCTACTAGGAGGAGGACTCCTCCTCCTTGGCGCGCCCACAAGGGCCGGCCGGCCTCCCCCTTGCTCCTTTATATACTCGGGCTAGGGGGCACCCTAGGACACACAAGTTGATCTACGTGATCGTTCCTTAGCCGTGTGCGGTGCCCCCCTCCACCATATTCCACCTCGGTCATATCGTCGCGGAGTTTAGGTGAAGCCCTACGCCGGTAGAACATCATCATCGTCACCACGCCGTCGTCTTGTGGAACTCATCCCGACACTTTCTGGATCGGAGTCGGGGATCGTCATCGAGTTGAGCGTGTGCTGAACTTCGGAGGTGCCGTCACGTTCGGTACATGGATCGGTCGGATCGTGAAGGCGTCTGACTACATCAACAGCGTTGTCATAGCGCTTCGCTTCACGGTCTCACGAGTGCGTGGGCAATACTCTCCCCTCTCGTTGCTATGCCATCACCATGATCTTGCGTGTGCGTAGGAATTTTTTTGAAATTACTACGTTCCCCAACAAGTATTGATAGCCAGAGAAACTTACAACCGAGGAGGTCCACAAATCACAATGAATAAGTTGAAAAGGTGCACTAGTACAATTGTGGGAAGATGAAAAAGCTAAACAGGGCTGTCGTCCTAATTGACATGCCGTACACGGAGAGCGGACAGTGTTACTACAATCTGGAAGAAAATCCTTAGAGATAGAGGCAAGGGAAGCTTTGCCGGATGGCCGAGGCGCTGGTGCCACAATTCTCCTGGAGTGGTGAAGAAAGCGGTGCCATCGACAGAGTTATTTCCATAGAACGGTTAGAGGGGACCAGCGCTACTAGACGTCAGAAGAGGAGTCCGGGTTTGAAGTGCCTTCATAGAGAAACCAGAAGGATTAAATTCAACTGAAACATTATTGTTAGTAGATAATTTGCGAACAGAGATAAGATCTTTGACAATATTGGGAAAGACAAGAACATCGTTGAGGGAAAGATTAGAATGAGGAAGGGTGGTAGAACCCACTAATGATGGGAAGACGATCACCACTACCGACGATAATGCTAGAGGAATTATGCTTTGGAAAAGAACGAAACATAGAGAGGTTAACAGGATTGCCGGTGACGTGTGTGGACACGCCAGAGTCGAGGATCCAGTCAGCTCCGTTGTGAGGAAGACCCTGCTGACTGTAGGCATGCTGGAACAGGGCGGCGTGATCCCATGAGGGCAGGTCGGCCTGGTACGGTGGTGCAAACAGAGGTGGCGGCGACTGCTCGGACAGCATCAATGGATACACCTGAGAGTGCACACCAGGACTGTCGGAGTAATGGGCCACGGGTAGGCTAACCCGAGCCCTAGAACCTTTCGAGACATCGGGGCGGACTGCGCCCCTCAAGTACCTGAAGCGACTCCAAGATGAGCCAAGTCCCAGAGGCGACTTTCATTCGAGCCGAGTCCCAGAAGCGACTCCAAGATGAGCCGAGTCCCAGAGGCGACTTCCATTCAAGCCGAGTCCCAGAAGCGACTCCAAGGAAGCCGACTATGGGGAGTCGGCCCGCGACTTCCAACCACCCCGATAATTAAAGGCAGGCATGGCCACAGTGCGCCGTACCCACGGAGATCTCTTCCGGCGCAGCCTTTGTTACCATGCCGCCCCGACTATCAACCCTTGAGGCGGGGCCTGTACCCACGACCCCTATGCATGCGGCCGGAGGCGGCGGGGCCTACAGTCGATGAGAATCTTGAAAGGCGGCGAGGCGCCGAGAGTCGGACCCGTTGGGAGTCGGCCCCACAGGTCGGTGGCCTCCCACGGGCCCACGCCATTAACCCGACGCGGGGAAATGGCAAGTGATCGCTCATCGGTGGCGGCTGTTGCCATGACCCCATGACCAAGCCAGCGTCATTAGAAGCACGGCTCTGATGTCTGCAGCCGCAAGACCCGCCCGCGGCGGACACGGGCTGACGCCCTCGAACCAGGCCAGTTGGCGGGACCCACCAGTCGGCGGGCCCCAGGAGTCGGCGGAGAAGACGGCGCCTGAGAGACAGACGGCTGGGCCCGCTCCCAGCCGGTTTTACCATTGTAACCCTAGGGGGTAGGCCTATATAAACCCCCCCAGGACACCCATGCAAAGGGTTCGCATCCATTAGCATTAGACATACCACACAGGAAGAGAGAGCTAGCCTTGCCTTCTCCTACCTCCAGAAACAGCTCTAGGAGCACCCTTGTATTCACTTTGCCTTAGTGACCATGGGAGACCCCGCAGAGCAGCAGTAGGGGTGTTATCTCCTCGGAGAGACCTGAAGTTGGGTAAGATCCGCCGGCGTGCATGTCTTCGTCTCATCCCGTTTCCAGGCACCGGCGACGTTCTACTCGCCCCCACCATGATAAGCCATCCTTTGGCATATGTCGCACCCAACCCCCGACATTTGGCGCCCACCGTGGGGCCTGGTGCACCATCGTCT
Organism: Aegilops speltoides; assembly: GCA_021437245.1. Taxonomy (NCBI): domain Eukaryota; kingdom Viridiplantae; phylum Streptophyta; class Magnoliopsida; order Poales; family Poaceae; genus Aegilops; species Aegilops speltoides. The sequence continues at coordinate 93,338,775 of CM038147.1, read as the reverse complement.
GGAGATCTGTTCTGGACGGGAACCCTCTTCCTCCCTGGCGAGCGCAGCCAGCCAGGCTCGCCAGATGGAGTCTGCATCGACGCGCTGCGCGGCGCTGAGGCTGCCTGTGCAGCGAGCTGCCTCGCCGAACTTGTCAGCGAGGTTCGCCTATCCAACAAGCCTGCATCTGATGCAGGCACGGGTGGCCCCGAGAGCCTCCTCGCGGGCCTCCTCGACCAACTCCACATCACCGGCGAGCCTGCCGTGGACACGAGTCCGTGGGCTCCTTGACCCGATCTGGTCGACTCGGCGCGTGTGTAAACGACACTTTCCCCACCAACGTGGTGGTCTACGATGAGCCGCTCCCTCATGAGGAGAGCAGCGGAAGCGCCGTCACGGAGGTGCTCGTCATCAGTCACGATAAGCGTTCCGGTGAGGGAGCTCAGGACCCGCTCAACGCGGCTCTGCAAGACCCGACTGCGCCTATTCCAGAGGAAGCAGACGCCGAGACGCTGGAGACACGCCGTTTTCAGATCATCGAAGGCGCCAAGAAGCTGGCAAGCATGAGGCACTTGTCAGAAGCATACCAGCGCGAAATGGATCACGCCGTGGGCGGCTCGCTGGCTCCGACTGGGCCTAGCCGCCTAGGCGCGGTCCGGCAACGCGGCGCGACCATCGCCGACTTGTTCGGGGCCAATCGGCCCGTATACGCCACTCCTGCGGAAAACATCCGCGCCGCCCAAGCGGCCACCGACAAGCTGAAGAACTTCGAAGACGAAGAGCGCCGCATGATGATGGAGCGAGTCCAGCAGCTCCTCGACGCGGTTGCTGCGCAGAACGCGGCCGGCGGCCGCACTGAGGCGCCACGGCAGCTAAACAACGACTTTTCTCCCCGCCGAGATCAGGGCGCGACGTCTCGAACGCCGACTAGTGGAGTCCGCGGAAGAAAAGACAAAGAGCCGGCTGTCAGTCGCAGTAGGACTCGCATCTCCATCGAGCGCGACCAAGACGGCCGTCCGAGAGCAGTGGAACGGCATGACGACTACCTACCTCCCGCACCAAGAAGAGAACGGCGAGTTTCCCCGCCGCCTGTTGAGCATCCGACTCTCGGTGGCCGCCTTGGCTGCCGAGAGGGAGTCGGAGAAAACGACGCTCGCCACCGGATCGACCGACTCCACCGATCCCTGGCGCCAGAAGAAGAAGATGAGCTGGGTTCGCCTTGCTTTGGAACCCGCATCCGAGACGAGCCTTTTCCCAAAGGGTTCATGCTCCCCCGAGACACACCCAAGTATACCGGCTCCGTGAAGCCGGAAGACTGGCTAATTGATTACTCCACGGCCGTCACCATAGCAAATGGCAACAAGCGAGTTGCCGTGAAGTATGTTCCACTCATGCTCCAGGGCACGGCCCGGACATGGTTGAACAGTCTGAAGCCCCGCAGCATCAACAGCTGGGTTGACTTCACCGAAGCCTTCATCTGTAACTTCACGAGCACGTACAAGCGATCTCCCAAGCCGCACCAGCTTTCCTTGTCGCGCAAGGCCTGACAGTAAACACGCGACTACCTCACGCTGGGGCGACTTGAAACTCCTGCGGCGCGCGTGCGAGGTGCAGGCTATCAGTACTTCACGCCGGGTGCCGAAGGCACCCTCCTCAAGCACAAGCTCCTCTGCGGCGAGCCGAAACCCTCGACGAACTGCTGGTCATAGCGGACAAATGCATACAACCGACTCCTCCATGAAGACGGAAATTCAAGTTAATGCGGTGGCAAAGTGGCCCCTCGAGCTCCCAGAACCCGGTGGAGACACGATCGGCGACAACAACAAACGACAACAAGCGCAAGGCCCAACCGCCGACTTCCAACAATCGGCAGGTTGCGATGATCGAATCAACAGCGGAGGGGCAGCCTCGGTCAAAGCGCCGAAAAGGCGGCAAGTCCAAGCGGTTGCGGCCTTCTCTTCTGGCGAACTGGATGGTCCTTGCAAATTCCACAGTGGCGCGAAGCCGTCAAATCATACCACCCGAAAGTGCCACTGGCTCACCAGAATCGCCAAGGGAGACGGCCTCCTTCCTCCGCCGCCTGCTGGGCCGCCGCCTCCACCACCACCCCAGCAGCCGGCTACACGGCCAGTCGGAGCGGTACAAGACGAGTACCCAGAAGAGCATGGATCCTATGTGGTGTTCACCAGTGTGGCTGATGATCGACACAGCAGACGGCTACAGCAGCAAGAGGTGAACGCTGTGGCATCAAATACCCCAGAGTTCATGCATTGGTCCGAGAAGCCTATCAGTTGGAGCAGAGCGGATTACCCAGAGGTGATGCCGAATCCGGGCTCCTACCTGGTCCTAGGTGCCACCTTGGCCACTGATAGGTGGGCCGCCCGCTTTTCAAGAGTGCTGATAGACGGAGGTAGTAGCATCAACATCCTGTACAATGACACTATGGAGAAGTTAGGAATCAAGCAAAGACAGTTGCAGAGCAGCCGGACTGTGTTCCACGGCATCGTACCTGGCCTTTCCTGTTCACCAATCGGCAAGATCCTGATAGACGTTCTCTTCGGAGACAAAGATCATTTCCGCCGAGAGCCAGTTTGGTTTGAATGTTGGGGAACGTAGTAATTTCAAAAAATTTCCTACGCACACGCAAGATCATGGTGATGTATAGCAGAGAGAGGAGAGTGTTGTCCACATACCCTTGTAGACCCGAAGCGGAAGCGATCTGGCGTAGAGGAAGTAGTCGTCACGTTCTCCTCGCGATCCGACCGATCCGGCGCCGTTACTCCGGCGCCCGAGTTCTTGACACACGTACAGCTCGATGGCGTCCCTCGTACTCGATCCAGCCGAGTGTCGAGGGAGAGTTCCGTCGACCTGACGACGGCATGGTGGCGATCTTGATGTTTCACGGCGCGAGGCTTCGCTAAGTTTCGCGACGGTATAACCGAGGTGGAATATGGTGGAGGGGCACCGCACGGCTAAGGAGCGATCTCACGATCAACTTGTGTGTTCAAAGTGCCCCCTGCCCCCGTATATAAAGGAGCAAGGGGGGAGGGGGCCGGCGGCCAAGGGTGGCGCGCCAAGGGAGTCCTACTCCCTCTGGGAGTAGGATTCCCCCCCCAATCCTAGTTGGACTAGGATTCCCGGAGGGGGAAAGAGAGAGAGGGGGGCCGGCCCCTTCTCCTAGTCCTAGTAGGACTAGGGAAGGGGGGCCAGCGCCCACCTAGGGCTGGCCCTTCTCCTTTCCACTAAGGCCCATCGAGGCCCATTTACCTCCGGGGGTTCCGGTAACCTCCGGTACTCGATAAATTCCGTTTTACCGGAACCATTCGAACTCCAAACATAGGCTTCCAATATATCAATCTTTATGTCTCGACCATTTGAGACTCCTCGTCATGTCCGTGATCACATCCGGGACTCGAACTCCTTTGGTACATCAAAATACATAAACTCATAATAAGCATCATCGAAACCTTAAGCGTCACGGACCCTACGGTTCGAGAACAATGTAGACATGACCTAGAACTATTCACGGTCAATAACCAACAGCGGGACCTGGATGCCCATATTGGTTCCTACATATTCTCTGAAGATCTTTGTCGGTCGGACCGCATAACAACATCGTTGTTCCTTTGTCATCGGTATGTTACTTGCCCGAGATTCGATCGTCGGTATCAATACCTAGTTCAATCTCGTTACGCAAGTCTCTTTACTCGTTCCGTAATACATCATCTCACAACTAACTCATTAGTTGTAGTGCTTGCAAGGCTTGATGATGTGCATTACCGAGAGGGCCAGAGATACCTCTCCGACAATCGGAGTGACAAAACCTAATCTCGCCAACCCAACATTTGCCTTTGGAGACACTGTAGTACTCCTTTATAATCACCCGATTCGTTGTGACGTTTGGTAGCACCAAAGTGTTCCTCCGATGGCAGGAGTTGCATAATCTCATAGTTACGAGGAACATGTATATGTCATGGATAAGCGGTAGCAACATACTAAGCGATCGTGTGCTAAGCTAAGGGAATGGGTCATGTCAATCAGATCATTCTACTAATGATGTGACCTCATTAATCAAATAACAACTCCTTGTTCATGGTTAGGAAACATAACCATCTTTGATTAACAAGCTAGTCTAGTAGAGGCATACTAGTGACATGTTGTTTTGTCTATGCATTCACACATGTATCATGTTTCCGGTTAATACAATTCTAGCATGAATGATAAACATTTATCATGAAATAAGGAAATAAATAATAACTTTATTATTGCCTCTAGGGCATATTTCCTTGATCTCCCACTTGCACTAGAGTCAATAATCTAGATTACATAGTAATGATTCTAACACCCATGGAGTCTTGGTGCTGATCATGTTTTGCTCGTGGAAGAGGCTTAGTCAGCGGAGTGCGCAACATTCAGATCCGTATGTATCTTGCAAATCTCTATGTCTCCCGTCTGGACTAAGTCCGGATGGAATTGAGGCGTCTCTTGATGTGCTTGGTCCTCTTGTGAAATCTGGATTCCTTTGCTAAGGCAATTGCTCGATATTGTCACGAAGATTTTCATTGGACCCGATGCACTAGGTATGACACCTAGATGGGATATGAACTCCTTCATCCGACTCCTTCATTAGCTGCTTCCGAAGCTGCTATGTATTCCGCTTCACATGTAGATCTCGCTCTGACGCTTTGTTTAGAACTGCACCAACCGACAGCTCCTCCGTTTAGTGTAAATCGTATCCGGTCTGCGATTTAGAATCGTCGGATCGGTGTCAAAGCTTGCATCAGCGTAACCGTTTACGATGAGCTCTTTGTCACCTCCATATCTGAAAACATATCCTTAGTCCTTTTCGGTATTTGGGATGTTCTTGACCGCTGTCGATGATCCACTCTGGATTACTTTGGTACCTCCTGCTAGGCTTATAGCAAGGCACACATCAGGTCTGGTACACAGCATTGCATACATGATAGAGCCTATGGCTGAAGCATAGGAACATCTTTCATTTTCTCTCTATCTTCTGCGGTGGTGGGCATTGAGTCGACTCAACTTCACACCTTGTAACACAGGCAAGAACCCTTTCTTTGCTTGATCCATTTGAACTTCTTCAAAACTTTGTCAAGGTATGTGCTTTGTGAAAGTCAATTAAGCGTCTTGATCTATCTCTATAGATCTTAATGCCCAATATGTAAGCAGCTTCACGAGGTCTTTCATTGAAAACTCTTATTCAAGTATCCTTTATGCTATCCAGAAATTCTATATCATTTCCGATCAGCAATATGTCATCCACATATAATATCGAAATGCTCTGAGCTCCACTCACTTTCTTGTAAATCTGAGGCTTCTCCAAAAGTGCTGTACAAACCCAAATGCTTTGATCACACTATCAAAGCGTTTATTCTAACTCGAGATGCTTGCACCAGTCCATAAATGGATCGCTGGAGCTTGCACACTTTGTTAGCTCCTTTGGATCGATAAAACCTTCGGTTGCATCATATACAACTCTTCTTCGAAATCCATTCAGGAATGCAGTCTTTACATCCATTTGCCAAATTTCATAATCATAAAATCGGCAATTGCTAACATGATTCGGACGGACTTAAGCATCGCTTCTGGTGAGAAGGTCTCATCGTAGTCAATCCCTTGAACTTGTCGAAAACCTTTTGCGACAAGTCGAGCTTTATAAACGATAACATTACCGTCGTCGTCGTCTTCTTCTTGAAGATCCACTTGTTTTCTATTGCTTGCCTACCCTCGGGCAAGTCAACCAAAATCCACACTTTGTTTTCATACATGGATCCCATCTCAGATTTCATGGCCTCAAGCCATTTTGCGGAATCTGGGCTCACCATCGCTTCTTCATAGTTAATAGGTTCATCATGATCTAGTAGCATGACTTCGAGACAGGATTACCGTACCACTCAGTGCGGATCTTACTCTGGTTGATCTCGAGGTTCTGCGATAACTTGATCTGAAGTTTCATGATCAACATCATCAACTTCCTCACTACTTGGTGTAGATGTCTCGAAACTGGTTTCTGCGACGAACTACTTTCAAGTAAGGGAGAAGGTACTATTACCTCATCAAGTTCCACTTTCCTCCCACTCACTTCTTTGAGAGAAACTCCTTCTCTAGAAAGGATCCATTCTTAACAACGAATGTCTTGCCTTCGGATCTGTGATAGAAGGTGTACCCAACTGTCTCCTTTGGGTATCCTATGAAGACACATTTCTCGATTTGGGTTCGAGCTTATCGGGTTGAAGCTTTTTCACATAAGCATCGCATCCCCAAACTTTAAGAAGCGACAACTTTGGTTTCTTGCTAAACCACAGTTCATAAGGTGTCGTCTCAGCAGTTTCGACGGTGTTCTATTCAGTGTGAATCGGCTGTCTCTAGAGCATAACCCCAAAGCGATAGCGGTAAATCATAAGAGACATCATAGATCGTACCATATCTAGTAAAAATGCGATTCTGACGTTCGGACACACCATTACGTTGTGGTGTTCCGGGTGGCGTGAGTTCTTGAAAACTATTCGCATTGTTTCAAATGTAGACCAAACTAGTAACTCAAATATTCACCTCCACGATCGGATCGTAGAAACTTAATTTTCTTGTTACGATGATTTTCAACTTCACTCTGAAATTCTTTGAACTTTTCAAGCGTTTGGACTTATGTTTCATTAAGTAGATATACCCATATCTGCTTAAGTCATCTGTGAAGGTGAGAAAATAACGATATCCGCCACGAGCCTCAATATTCATCGGACCACATACATACTGTATGTATGATTTCCAACAAATCTGTTGCTCTCTCCATAGTACCGGAGAGCGGTGTTCTAGTCATCTTGCCCATGAGGCACGGTTCGCAAGTGCCAAGTGATTCATAATCAAGTGACTCCAAAAGTCCATCGACATGGAGTTTCTTCATGCGCTTTACACCGATATGACCTAAGCGGCGATTGCCACAAATAAGTTGCACTATCATTATCAACTCTGCATCTTTTGGTTTCAACATTATGAATATGTGTATCACTACTATCGAGATTCATAAAAATAGACCACTCCTCAAGGGTGCATGACCATAAAAGATATTACTCATATAAATAGAACAACCATTATTCTCTGATTTAAATGAATAACCGTCTCGCATCAAACAAGATCCAGATATAATGTTCATGCTCAACGCAGGCACCAAATAACAATTATTTAGGTCTAAAACTAATCCGAAGGTAGATGTAGAGGTAGCGTGCCGACCGCGATCACATCGACTTTGGAACCATTTCCAGCGCATCGTCACCTCGTCCTTTGCGAGTTAAGCAATCGTAGTCCTGTTTGAGTTGCAAATATTAGCAGAGAACCAGTATCAAATACCAGTGCTACTACGAGCTCTAGTAAGGTACACATCAATAACATGTATATCACATATACCTTTGTTCACCTTGCCATCCTTCTTATCCGCCAAATACTTGGGGCAGTTCCGCTTCGATGACCGGTCGCTTGCGGTAGAAGCACTCAGTTTCAGGTTTAGGGCCAGACTTGGGTTTCTTCTCTGAGCGACAACTTGCTTGCTGTTCTTCTTGAATTCCTTTCTTCTTCCCTTTGCCTTTCTTCTTGAAACTAGTGGTCTTATTGACCATCAACACTTGATGCTCCTTCTTGATTTCTACCTCCAGACTTTTAGCATTGCGAAGAGCTCGGTATAGTCTTTACTAACCCTTGCATATTATAGTTCATCACGAAGCCTTTGTAGCTTGGTGGCGGTGATTGGAGAATTACATCAATTACACAATCATCCGGAAGATTAACTCCCAATTGTGTCAAGTGATTGTAGTACCCGGACATCTTGAGTATATGCTCACTAACAGACTATTCTCCTCCATCTTGCAGCTATAGAACTTATTGGAGACTTCATATCTCTCAATCCGGGCATTACTTTGGAATATTAACTTCAACTCTGGAACATCTCATATGCTCCATGACGTTCAAAACGTCGTTGAAGTCCCGGTTCTAAGCCGTAAAGCATGGCACTTGAACTATAGAGTAGTCATCGACTTTGCTCGCCCGAGACGTTCATAACATCTGGCGTTGCTCAAAGAGCAGAGCTGTCACCTAGCGGTGCATCGGGGCGTAGCTCTTACGTGCAGCAATGAGGATGATCCTCAAATTCGGACCCGATCCGTGTAATTGCTACCATCATCTTTCAACTTTGCTTTCTCAAGGAGCGCATTAAAATTCAGCGGAACAACAAAGACGAGCCATCTATCTACAATCAAACATAAACAAGCAAGATACTATCGGTACTAAGTTCATGATAAATTTAAGTTCAATTAATCATATTACTTAAGAACTCCCACTTAGAAAAACATCTCTCTAGTCATCTAAGTGATCCGTGATCCAAATCAACTAAACCATAACCGATCATCACGTGAAATGGAGTAGTTTTCAATGGTGAACATCTTATGTTGATCATATCTACTATATGATTCACGCTCGACCTTTCGGTCTCCGTGTTCGAGGCCATATCTGCATATGCTAGGCTCGTCAAGTATAACCCGAGTATTCTGCGTGTGCAAAACTGGCTTGCACCCGTTGTAGATGGACGTGGAGCTTATCACACCGATCATCACGTGGTGTGCAGGCACGACGAACTTTGGCAGCGGTGCATACTCGGGAGAACACTTCTTGATAATTTAGTGAGAGATCATCTTATAATGCTACCGTCGATCAAAGCAAGATAAGATGCATAAAGGATAAACATCACATGCAAATCAATATAAGTGATATGATATGGTCATCATCATCTTGTGCTTCACGATCTCCATCTTGCGGCACCACCATGATCACCATCGTCACCGGCGCGACACCTTGATCTCCATCGTAGCATCGTTGTCGTCTCGCCAAACTTATGCTTCTCGACTATCGCTACCGCTAAGTGATAAAGTAAAGCATTACGAGCGATGCATTGCATACAATAAGCGACAACCATATGGCTCCTGCCGATTGCCGATAACCGGTTACAAAACATGATCATCTCATACAATAAAATATAGCATCACGTCTTGACCATATCACATCACAACATGCCCTGCAAAAACAAGTTAGGCGTCCTCTACTTTGTTGTTGCAAATTTTACGTGGCTGCTACGGGCTTAAGCAAGAACCAGTCTCACCTCGCATCAAAACCACAGCGATATTTAGTCAAATAGACTCCGTTTAACCTTCTCAAGGACGGGCGTAGCCACTCAGTTCAACTAAAGTGAGAGATAGGCACCCACCAGTCACCTTTAAGCAGCGAGTGCTCGTGGCGGTGAAACCAGTCTCGCGTAAGCGTCTGCGTAATGTCGGTGCAGGCGCTTCATCTCACAATACCGCTGAACCAAAGTATGACATGCTTTGGTAGGTAGTATGACTTGTATCGCCCACAACTCACTTGTGTTCTACTCGTGCAAAACATCAAACCATAGAAAAACCTAGGCTCGGATGCCCTTTGTTGGGGAGCGTAGTAATTTCAAAAATTTTCCTCGCACGCGCAAGATCATGGTGATGTATAGCAACGAGAGGGAGAGTGTTGTCCACATACCCTTGTAGACCCGAGCGGAGCGATCTGGCGTAGAGGAAGTAGTCGTCGTTCTCCTCGCGATCCGACCGATCCGGCACCGTTACTCCGGCGCCCCGAGTTCTTGACACACGTACAGCTCGATGGCGTCCCTCGTACTCGATCCAGCCGAGTGTCGAGGAGAGTTCCGTCGACCTGACGGCGTGGTGACGATCTTGATGTTTCACGGCGCGGGGCTTCGCCTAAGTTTGCGACGGTATAACGAGTGGAATATGGTGGAGGGGCACCGCTGCGGCTAAGGAGCGATCTCACGATCAACTTGTGTGTTCCAAGTGCCCCCTGCCCCGTATATAAAGGAGCAAGGGGAGGGGCCAGCGGCCAAGGGTGGCGCGCAAGGGTCCTACTCCCTCAGGGAGTAGGATTCCCCCAATCCTAGTTGGACTAGGATTCGGGAGGAAAGAGAGAGAGGGGGCGGCCCTTCTCCTAGTCCTAGTAGGACTAGGGAAGGGGGGCGCAGCCCACCTAGGGCTGGCCCTTCTCCTTTCCACTAAGGCCCATCGAGGCCCATTTACCTCCGGGGTCCGGTAACCTCCGGTACTCCGGTAAATTCCGTTTTAGCTTGGAACCATTCGAACTCCAAACATAGGCTTCAATATATCAATCTTTATGTCTCGACCATTTGAGACTCCTCGTCATGTCCGTGATCACATCCGGGACTCGAACTCCTTTGGTACATCAAAATACATAAACTCATAATAAGCATCATCGAAACCTTAAGCGTGCGGACCCTACGGTTCGAGAACAATGTAGACATGACCTAGAACTATTCACGGTCAATAACCAACAGCGGGACCTGGATGCCCATATTGGTTCCTACATATTCTCTGAAGATCTTTGTCGGTCAGACCGCATAACAACATCGTTGTTCCCTTTGTCATCGGTATGTTACTTGCCGAGATTCGATCGTCGGTATCAATACCTAGTTCAATCTCGTTACCGGCAAGTCTCTTTACTCGTTCCGTAATACATCATCTCACCACTAACTCATTAGTTGTAGTGCTTGCAAGGCTTGATGATGTGCATTACCGAGAGGGCCCAGAGATACCTCTCAGACAATCGGAGTGACAAAACCTAATCTCGAAATCGCCAACCCAACATTTGCCTTTGGAGACACCTGTAGTACTCCTTTATAATCACCCGATTCGTTGTGACGTTTGGTAGCACCAAAGTGTTCCTCCGGTAAATGGGAGTTGCATAATCTCATAGTTACGAGGAACATGTATATGTCATGGATAAAAGCGGTAGCAACATACTAAGCGATGGTGTGCTAAGCTAAGGGAATGGGTCATGTCAATCAGATCATTCTACTAATGATGTGACCTCATTAATCAAATAACAACTCCTTGTTTATGGTTAGGAAACATAACCATCTTTGATTAACAAGCTAGTCTAGTAGAGGCATACTAGTGACATGTTGTTTTGTCTATGCATTCACACATGTATCATGTTTCCGGTTAATACAATTCTAGCATGAATGATAAACATTTATCATGAAATAAGGAAATAAATAATAACTTTATTATTGCCTCTAGGGCATATTTCCTTCATTGAAGTAGTGCACCTTGAAAGCCCATACCATGTGTTGCTTGGCCGACCTGCACTGGCCAAGTTCATGGCGGTTCCCCACTACGCCTACCTCAAGATGAAGATGCCGAGTTCAAGGGATTCGACCGTTCTTTGGCGACTCTGAGAAGTCGTCCGCTTCTTTGACGGAGAGCAGTCGGCTGGACAAGTCCCTGGTGATCGCGGCTGAGCAGCGGCTCCTTGATCGGGTCGTGGCGATGGCCGGAAAGGAGCCAGACATGTCGCCCGATCCCAAGGAGTCGGAAGCTGAAGGTTCGTTCAAGCCGGCCAAAGAGACCAAGAAGATACCCTTGGACCCGGAGCACCCAGAGAGGTATGCTGTCATGGGTACAAACCTTGACAACAAATAGGAAGGCGAGCTCGTTGATTTTCCTCCGTGAGAATCGAGACATCTTCGCATGGTCCCCTAAAGACATGCCAGGTGTACCGACGGAATTCGCCGAGCACAAGTTACACGTCAGACCTGATGTGAAGCCCGTCGAGCAGCCCTTGCGCCGCTTTGTCGAGAAGAAGAAGAAGAGTTGTTGGAGAAGAGATAGCCCGGCTCACGGTGGCGGCTTCATTATGGAGGTGTTTTTCGAGTGGTTGGAAAACCCGGTCTTAATCTTGAAGAAAAACAAGCGATGGCGGATGTGCATCAATTACACAAGCCTCAACAAGGCTTGCCCCAAGGACCCTTTGCTTTGCCAAGAATCGATCGGTGATAGACTCCACGGCGGATGCGAGCTGTTGAGTTTCTTAGATGCATATTCAGGATATCACCGGATCAAGCTGAACCCGGCAGACGGTGAAGACCGTCTTTATCCGCCATTGAGCCTTACGCTGCGACCATGACGTTCGGCGAGAAATGCTAGCGCCCCTTTCAGCGTTGCATGCGAAGTGCCTCCTCAAGCAACTCGGCGAAATGCCCGCGTCTCGTGGATGATGTTGTGGTGAAGGCGAGAGGCGTGGGGCGCTGCTTTGGAAGACCTCAAGAAACCTTTGAGAACCTATGCGATTCGGATCAAGCTCAACCACGAAAGTGTGTTTTGAGTGCCGGCTGGCCAACTCCTTGGCTTCTGGTCTCTGAATGCGGCATAGAGTGCAACCCCGTGAAGATCAAGGCCATCGAGAGGATGGAGGTACCCAGTCGACTGTTAGATGTGCAGAAGTTCACCGGCTGCTTGGCGTCCATCAGCCGATTCATCAGTCGGCTGGGCGAGAAAGCTCTCCCCTTGTATCAATTGATGAAGAAGACCACCTTTTTTGAGTGGAACCACAAGGCGGATGAAGCATTTCTCCAGCTAAATAAGATGTTGACTACTCCTCCTGTGCTGGTGGCTCCAACTCCTAAAGAGCCCATGCTCCTATACATTGCCGCCACCAGCCGAGTAGTCAACACAGTCATTGTAGTCGAGCGCAAGGAGGAAGGCAAGGCGCTCCCTGTCCAGAGACTGGTGTATTACCTGAGCGAGGTACTGTCGACCGCCAAGCAGAACTACCCCCACTACCAGAAGATGTGCTACGGTGTGCATTTTGCCGCCAAGAAGCTGAAACCCTACTTTCAAGAGCATCCAATCACCGTGGTTTACACAGCCCCGTTGGCCGAGATCATTGGGAGCCGAGACGCTTCTGGCCGAGTAGCCAAATGGGCCATAGATTTGGCTCCCTACACCATCTACTACCAGCCCCGCACCACCATCAAGTTGCAAGCACTGGCCGACTTCCTCGTCGACTGGGCCGAGACCCAGTACCTCCCGCCAGCGCCCGACTCCACTCATTGGCGGATGCATTTTGATGGCTCAAAAATGCGCACCGGCCTGGGAGCCGGCGTCGTCCTCACCTCCCCTAATGGCAACAAGCTCAAGTATGTGCTGCAGATCCACTTCGCCGCCTCCAACAACGTCGCCGAATACAAGACGCTCATTCATGGGCTCCGGCTTGCCAAAGAACTCGGCATTCGCCGGATCCTGTGCTATGGCGACTCCGATTTGGTGGTCCAGCAGTCATCTGGCGACAGGGACGCCAAAGATGCAAACATGGCGAGCTACCGCTTCCTGGTGAAGCAACTCGCCGATACTTCGAGGTGCGAGTTCCTTCACGTGCCAAAACGACAACGACCAGCGAGCGCCTTGCACGAGTCGGCTCCACCCGCCAAGCAATACCATCCGGCGTCGCTCTTCAGCGCCTCCTTAAGCCGTCTATCAAGCCTTCACTAGAATGAGACTCCATCTTCGTGCCGGCTCCTCCCAAAGAAGTCGGATCCGACTCAAGAGCCCCAGCAGACGGCCCCAAGAAAATCACGGTTGAAGCCGGCCCGGGGACTTCAGAACCCGGCCCGGGGATTGCGCCAGTCGGCCCGGGGACTGTGCCAGTCGGCCCGGGGACTTCGTCAATCCAGCAAGCGGCCGCAGACTCTAGCCCGCCGCCTCCCAGCCCAGCCGCCCTTGTCCAAGTCGCAGTAGTGGCGGTTGAAGAAATAGCAGCACCCTCATGGGCGCAGCCCATCCTCAAGTTTCTAGTGAATAGAGAGGTGCCAACTGATGAAATCTTGGCTCGACAAGTGCAACGCCGAGCGGCAGCCTACACCATAATCAGCAGAGAGCTGGTCAGGCGCAGCATTACTGGTGTCTACCAGTGCTGCGTGGAGCCAGAGCAAGGCCAAACAATTCTCAGAGACATCAATCAGGGCGAGTGCGGCCACCACGCAGCTTCAAGAGCCCTCGTCGCCAAAGCCTTTCGGCACGGTTTCTTCTGGCCGACTGCACTGGAAGAGGCTAAAGAGTTAGTCCAAAAATGCACGGGGTGCCAGAAGTTCCTCTCCAAGCCACTTCAGCGGGCTTCCGCGCCTGGCCATTTGCAGTTTGGGGCCTGGACATTTTGGGACCATTCAAGACGGCCCGAGGCAGCCTAACTCATCTGCTTGTCGCGGTGGACAAGTTCACCAAGTGGGTAGAAGCAAAGCCCATCAAGAAGTTGAACGGCCCAACTGCAGTGACTTTCATCGCCAACATCACGGTGCGATGCGGCATACCGCCTGACATCATCACCGACAATGGCACAAATTTTGCCAAAAGCGCCTTAGCCCGTTTGCGCGATCGGGGCATCCGATTGGACTTAGCGTCCGTTGCCCATCCGATCAAGCGGCGGTGGAAGCGAGCCAGCGGCCTCATTACATCGGCATCAAGCCTCGACTGGTCGATCCACTCGAGCGTTCGGCCGGCTGTTGGCTTGAGGAGCTGCCAGCCGTCCTTTGGAGTCTGCGCACGACTCCAAACAAGTCAACCGGCTTCACACCTTTCTTCCTCGTCTACGGTGCCGAAGCCGTCATCCCGACTGACATAGAGTTCGACTCTCCATGAGTCACCATGTACACCGAAGAGGAAGCTGAAGAAGCATGTCAAGACGGCGTCGACCTGCTGGAAGAGGGCCGGCTATTGGCACTCAGCCGGTCCGGCATCTACCAGCAGAGTCTGCGCCGATACTACAACCGGAAGGTCAGGCCGAGATCGTTCCAAGAGGGCGACCTTGTGCTCCGGCTGATTCAGCGAACAGCCGCCAGCCTGAGTTATCGGCACCTTAGGAAGGCCCCTTCATCATCGACAAAGTGCTGAAGCAGCGACTCCTACTACCTAATCGGCGCTCGAAGCCCGAGCATGCAAGAGGGACAACTCGGCAAGGAGTCGAGCGACCATGGAGCATAAATCTTCTCCGAAGATTTCTGAGTTGATCACGATATGTACCACGCTATCCTTTGTATTAAAGTACCGAGACTTTGGGCCCCCCGAGATGAGCTCGGGGACTGCCCTTTTTTGTTATCTGTATGACAAAAAATTATGCCTCCGAGTATGCTACTCTTTGCTATGCCGCTTGGCACCGGGTTCGACTAGTCGGCCCGGGGACTCGCCGTGTTGCGCTGTGAAATGCTTCCTGCAGTCGGACAAGTAGTGTGTGATGCTTAAGCCGTCTCCTGTCGAAAGCCGCAGCTCGCAGAGCGACTGTTGGTAGGCAGAGAGTAAGCAAGAACGAGCGCACACACGAAAAAATGGCTAAGGACTCAAAGCATATGCATAGCTCAAGCCGGCTTCCAGCCTCTCTCTGCAGAGCCGACTCTCGAATAGTCGGCTCGCCGCCTTCTATCCAACTTGTTAAAAAAACTCTAAAAAGGCCAAGTACTTGCCTTCCCAAAAGTAGCCAAGCATTTGACCTGCGGTAGTCCGCCGAGCGGCTGTTCGTCTGACAAAGCGGCGACTATGGAAAGGCGGCAAAGGAAAAAGTCAAAAAGAGCAATGAGCAAGGAAAGATAGAAAGCAGATAGATATTTACATAACAAAGGCCTCTGGCCAAATTCAAGATACACCCCGCGGGTGGAATTGTGCAAATTGACAAGTTCTTTCAAAGACTATCAAGACAGGAAAAATAAAGGCAAGACGGCAGCCTAAGGAGCGGCAGACGGGTTAGGAGGGTCGGTCGTCCGCTCTGTCTTCTGGCGCCTCCGTCTCTTCTCCGTCCCCCGCCTCGTCTTCCTCCTCGGTGCTGGAGCCGATCACCTCTGCCGAGTCCTTGTCGTAGTCGGGGTTCATCCCGAACCACTCTGGCGGCACCTCTTCTCCGTTTGCGGCCCCCTTAGGAACGAAGGCGCTGGTGTCGGTGTAGTCGGCGATCGCCGCCGCACGCTCGACGAGGGCGCCTTCCACAGCCGCCAGTTCGGCATGGGCCTCTGACCGGAATGTAGCCAGCCGGTCGAGGTCCAGCCCTTGATACCAAGCCTTGAGGAATTCCAAGGCCCGGCGCACTCCAGCCCGGGCCGAGGAACCCTTCCAAGCCTCAAGGCGGCCGCGCAACCTCCAGCCGATCGGCAGATCCAGTGGCGGTCTGTGAAACCGGCATGCACAGCCACAAAGGCGGAGATGGCTTGGGCCCGCGCGTTAAAGCGGCGCGGCGGTGATGGGCGGCCGCGAGCGGGTCTTGATGCTCGAGGCTGCTCATCGGCGGTCGAGCGTTGGCGGCGATCTCCTCGCCATTCACCCTCCGCGCCTCGCGATCAACCTCAATGGCTCGGGTGACTGCCTGCGAGTGGCTAGGGAAGAAGTCTGCCTCAAACATAAAGAAGCAAAAAGAAAGAGTCAGAAATCGGCTTGACTTGCAGTCAGCGGTTCGAAGAAAGAAAGCAAAGAAACTCACCGTCGACAATGTCTTTGATCTCGTGGAAGCCAGAAGTCAGCATCGCCTCCTTGTTAGTCCAGGAGGAGCGCTCGATCTTGAACTCGGCCAGGAGAGCGGTCTCTTTCTTCTTCGCCTCGTCCTAAGCCGCCTTCAGCAGCTCCTTCTGCTCCGCCAACTGGGCGGCCAGCAAGTCGCGCTCTGTGGCGAGCTTGCCGCACTCCTCCTCCTTGGCATGTAGGGCCGTGTTGACTTCACCCAACCGTTCCTGAAGATTGGCATTGGCCTCTGAAGAACAAAAAGGAGGACATTAAGTCGTCAGCAAGGAAGGTCGCCAGGAAGATCCGGCCCGACTGCTCATCAGTGGGCCCGAATCTCGGGGACTACAGCCTGCAGGTGCGCCAGCGCGTCCCCGTGAAAAAAAAGAACTTACTCCGGCTCTCCGACAAGTCGGCAGTCCGCTTCCCCAGTTGCTCAACGTTCTGGTTGAAGGCAGTGGCGCGGAGGTTGTGATACTCCTGTGATAAACAAACAGATAAAGACAAAAAAATGAGGAACTCGCCAGATTGAGTTCCGGGCCGCCTGTGCAGCAGCCGGCCCGAAACTCGGGGACTACACCTAGTGGGTGCGCTGGCGTGCCCCCACAGAGAGGAACGAGAAAAGAAAAAGTCAGCAAAAGGAAACATACCCGGATAGACGCTCGCGACGCCAGATGCGCCTTGGTGCAGCTCTGGATGGCTTCACCCTCAACTCGCAACCGCACCTTGCGTCGAGGCGCTGGTTCAGCGGACCGTCGCCGCCTCCTCGCACCCATCTAGTAGGCGCAGCACTTGATGCCTCAGCATCTGGAATGGCCGAGCTGGTGGCGCTGGCTTCCAAGGGGCGTGGCGCCGAGACCACCTTCTCGAGGCGGCGGCGCGCTGGCGAGGCAACTTGAAGGAGTAGCCTTGCCACCGCCTCGTCTTCAGTCGGCGGCACTGGCGGGCCAGCCAGCTCCTTGCCATGCGGCGGAGGCGGCGGTGGCGGCGTGCCCGTGCCCGACGCGGAGGCTTCGCCACCGTCCTTCTCCACGACGGAGTGCTCCCCGCCGACTTCTCCAGTCTGCCCCGTGAACTCCGGGGGCGGCTGCGCGGAGTTCAGCGGGACGACAAGCAACGCCGACTGGCGGCGTGCGGTCTCCTCCGCCCGCTGCTTAGCTGCAGTGGCGGCTTCGGCCTCCTCCAGCTTCTTCTGGGCGGAGGTTGCCGCTTTCTCAGCCTCCGCCTTCTCCAGACGGTCGGCCACTTCCTCGTCGCGCTTCTCCCGCGCATTGCGCTCCGTCGCCTCCCGGAGGTCGGCGGCAGGGTCAATCCGCCGAGTGTTGGCGGACGTCTCGGCCGACCCCATGACAGAGGGGACGGCGACCCTCTCAAGAGAAAGAGGGGCCCTGAAGATAAAAATAGAATGAAAAAGACTCGGAAAAGATCCGTCAAAGAAAACAAGACGAAGGCAGTCAACACTTACGCAGAGACTAGAGGCGGCTTCTTCACTTCCTTGCGGAAGCGGTTGGCCTTCGCGATCGCATCCTCCCGCTTGGTTGCGGCGGCCGCCCCCTTGAACTTTTTCGGCCGACTACCGTGCGAACTCGGCACGGCCCGACGCTTCTTCGTGCCGACTTGACCGGCCAAGCCGACGGAGGAACTCGCTCCCGGATGGCCGGCTTTCGGTTGGCGGCGCGGGACAACTTCGCCGTCGGCCTCGTCCTCTGGCCAGTCGGCGAAGGTCGCCGAGGGCCGGAAGCCGCCTTCCGCCCCTCCTCCTCCGCCTTCGGCGTCGGCCTCCATCGCCGCCGCCCCCAAGTCAGGGTCGTCGATGTCGCTCTCCGCTCGGTCTGGAGCGAACTCGCAGGCTGGATGAGGGGGTTCTGACTCGAGGAACCAAGAAGATCAGAAGTCGGATTCGACTACAAAGAAAAACAAAAGACAAAAGATTTGACTTACCACGAGCGAAGGGTTGGCACGTGAGTACGGCTCCTTGCCGAACTGCCAGCCTTCCGTGAGCTCGCAGTTCGCGATGTGATTCACCATGTTCACCACCGCCGCGTGGGGCATCTCCCTGGTGCACATCCGGCTCGGGTCGTGGTGATCCCTCATCTGACAGATCAGATGAGGTCGGCCTTGGAGTGGGAGGACTCGGCGTGCCACGAAGGCGGCCAGCAAGTCGGCTTCGACTAGGCCTTACGACTGCGTCGGCCTTTCGGAATCATGTGACGGCGGCGGCACGGCGAGTCAGCGTCTTGGCACGATTGGACCAGTGGGAAGCCTCCCGGTGGCGCGCCAACTTCATAGTGCGGCGAGTTGACCCGATCGCCTTCCGTGGCGGCGTTCTTCCGTGAAATCGACCGCTGCCACATCTTCACCGACTTGATCAGCGCGATGGAGAGGAATGGATTGTCGGCGGTCGACCTTCGCATTGCGATGAAGGCGACGCATTGAGCCGGTATGCCGGCGACGTGTGTGCCGAGCTTCGATTGGAAGAACTCTCCCCACAGCTTGATGGTGGGGAGAACGCCAAGAAAGCCCTCGCATAGGGTGGCGAAGGCGGCCAGCAGCACCACCGTGTTCGGGGTGAGGTGGTGCGGCTGGAGTCCATTGAACTCCAAGAAAGAACGAAGGAAGCCGCTCGCCGGCAGGCCCATGCCACGCATGAGGTGCGAGCGGAATATGACCCGCTCGCCCTCCTCCGGCGCCAGCCTTATCTCCCCCTCCGGCACGGCGTGGGCTCGCACCAGGTGCACGCCGGGGAGTCGGCGCGTCCTGCGGAGGTGCTCGATGGCGTCATCATCCACCGTAGAGCCGTCCCACACGCCAGAGCGAACGTCAGGAGCCGCGGCGGAGGAGGAGCTCATCGCTGCGGTGCGGTGCGGCGTGGTGCGGCGAAGGCAGGAAGAAGAAGAGGCAGGAGGAAGCGGGAAGCGAGGGAAAAACGGCGCGCCGCCGTCCGCTCCCCGCCTATTTATTAGCCCGTAGGCTGAGAAGCGATCTTGGCGTGGGATTAACTGCGCGAGACCCCGACCCCACGATTAACCCTCTGAAGTTCTGCGCGATAACGGCGTGAAACAACCGCCATACGGCGCAAGCGATCCATTCGCGTGCGGCGCCGTGATGGCGGGCCCGCTGATGGCCTATCCGTCGCGTGGGCGAGCGATGCCCCTGCCACATGGCGCCACGCGGCGAAGGCGCGGCGAGGCGACCGCGAAAGCATGTCGAACCGCCGCTGGTTCCCGCCACGACGTTCGAAATACCTCGAGGGGCAAGACGGCCCTCGGTGAATCCGACTCCAGCTAGTCGGCTTGGGCATGGCGTCCCTCAGCGAATCCGACTCCAGCCAGTCGGCCTAGAGGAAGACGGCCATCAGAGCCTGCATTCCCCCACCTGAAGAATGAAACTGTTGAGGCGCACAACGTATCACCTTTGGAGCCTCACCAGCTTTGGGGACTACTTTCGGAGTAATGGGCCACGGGTAGGCTAACCCGAGCCCCAGAACATTTCGAGACATCGGGGCGGACTGCGCCCCTCAAGTACCTGAAGCGACTCCAAGATGAGCCGAGTCCCAGAGGCGACTTTCATTCGAGCCGAGTCGCAGAAGAGACTTCAAGATGAGCCGAGTCCTAGAGGCGACTACCATTCAAGCTGAGTCCCAGAAGAGACTCTAAGGAAGCCGACTATGGGGAGTCGGCCCGCGACTTCCAACCACCCCGATAATTAAAGGCAGGCATGGCCATAGTGCGCCGTACCCACGGAGATCTCCGCCCGGCGCGGCATTGTTACCATGTCAGCCCTGACATCAGCCCTTGGGGCGGGGCCTGTACCACGACCCCTGTGCATGCGGCCGGAGATGGCGAGCCTCTGGTCGATGAAATCTTGAAGGCGGCGGCAGCCGAGAGTCGGACCCGTTGGGAGTCGGCCCCACAGTCGGCTGGCCCCTCCCACGGCCCACACGCCATTAACGAGACCACACAGGGAATGGCAGCGGTGATCGCCCGTCGAGCGGCAACCTTGTTGCCATGACCCCATGACCAAGCCAGCGTCATTAGAAGCACAGCTCTGATGTCTGCAGCGGCAAGACCCGCCACATGGCGGACACGTCTTGGCAGCCCTCATACCAGGCCAGTCAGCGGGACCCACCAGTCGGCGGGCCCCAGGAGTCGGCGAAGAAGATGGCGCCTGAGAGACAGACGGCTGGGCCCGCTCCCAGCCAGTTTTACCATTGTAACCCTGGGGGTAGGCCTATATAAACCCCCAAGACACCCATGCAAAGGGTTCGCATCCATTAGCATTAGACATACCACACAGGAAGGAGAGAGCTAGCCTTGCCTTCTCCTACCTCTAGAAACAGCTCTAGGAGCACCCTTGTATTCACTTTGCCTTAGTGACTATGCGGAGACCCCGCAGAGCAGCAGTAGGGGTGTTATCTCCTCGGAGAGCCCTGAAGCTGGGTAAGATCCGCCGGCGTGCATGTCTTCGCCTCATCCCGTTTAAAGGCACCGGCGATGTTCTACTCGCCCCCACCATGATAAGCCATCCTTTTTCATATATCGCACCCAACCCCCGACAAGGACGAGGTCCGAGCACACAAGCAGCATTAGGCGGAACCCACCCAGAGCAAGGGGCGGGGAGGGCCATGCCGTACGGAGCGAATTACCTTGTCCAAGGGGACGGCTGAGGCGGGGCGGACCCGCGACCACCCGAGGCAGATCGGCCGCGCCCACGGCTGCCACCGCGGCCACGACCATGCCCGCGGTCACTGCCGCCAGCGCTGCGTCCATCGTTGCCACCAGAGCCGCGACCCGGCGGGGGGGGGGGATCGTTGCGGTCGGCGTGATCGCCGCGGTCGTTGTTGGAGTTGAGACCGCCGGAGATGGTGAGAGCAGCAGAGCCGGCCTCCGCCGCCCGGAGGTTGATGTTGTACTCGACAAGATCCAGGCGGGAGCGAGCGACATGGAACGATGGCAGGGGGACCGTATCACCGAGGATGGTGCGGATGGTGTCGAAGTGGTATCCGCGATCCTCAACCGCATGACCGGTATCCGCGAGGCTGTCCGCGAGGGCCTTGAGACGGCGAGCATAGTCAGAGACGGAGAGGTCTCCTTGCTTCAGGTTCCAGAACTGGCGCGTCAGATGGAGGTACTGGGCGCCTTCGTTGGCAAGGAAGTAGTCCCGTATATGGCGCCATGCGGTGAACACGTTGACGGCGCCGCCCATGACGAGCTCGAGAATGGAGTCGACGAGGGTGAAGTAGAGCCAGAGGGTGAGGCGATGATCGACCGCGAGCCAGGCCGCATCGGGGTTGGGAGGAGGCGGGCGATACGCATGATCTTGCACGCGATACTGCATGAGAACGCAGTAGAAGAAAGTTCGCCACTTGATGTAGTTGTTCTCGGCCAGATCGAGTTTGAATTTTATGTGGTTGGAGATATGATCATTGTGTAAGGAGATGAGGAGGGTGTCAGCCGTAGGAACGACAGGGGAGCAGGTGCACATGGGACTGGGGCGAGGTCGGAGGAGAGGGCAATGGTGGTGCTGTGGGAAAGGAAAGGAGAGGTCCCGGGGGAGAACAGGGGGATGGCCGGAGATGGCGGCTCGCCGAAGATGTCCTCGAAGGCCATGGCGACTGATACCAAGATAGAGGGAGAGAGTGCTCACAGTTCTGTCGTGTTCATTATGGCAACTGTTACATCTCTACTACTATTAAACAAGCAAACATATTCATCACTAAGTACACCTAGCCTAACATACACATAAAAATAGGAATCGATTACAACCGCATGATCAGAGCCACTTAGTTTAATCTAACCATTAAGATTGTACTAACCCTCAGCCAGAATTGTGTTTAGCAATTTGCCCAAGCGGATGAAAACTCTATCGAACCAAACGTTCCACGCTCCACCCCGATACATTGCTCCGTTAATCCAAGGAAGGAAAAAACACAACCCGATGTTAAACAGATAGGTATTTGCAGGCGATGCGGGCAACGCGGGGCGGTGGCGGCAGCTCGATGCACGGAGGCGTGGGCTCTGGCAGGGCTGCATGGATCTGGCGGTGGCGGTGGTAGCTCGATGGACATACCTTGTCAAGATTTTGAAGAAGTTCAAAATGGAACAGTCAAAGAAAGTGTTCTTGCCTGTGTTGCAAAGGTGTGAAATTGAATAAGACTCAAATCCCGACCACGACAGAAAATAGAAAAGAGAATGAAAGGCATTCCCTATGCCTCAGTCATAGGTTCTATAAAGTATGCTATGTTGTGTACCAGACCTGTTGTATAGCTTGCTCCGAGTTTGGCAAGGGAGTACAATTTTGATCTAATAGTAGATCACTGGACAGCGGTCAAGAATATCCTTAGTGAGGACTAAGGAAATATTTCTCGATAATGGAAGTGACAAAAGAGCTCATCGTAAAAAGTTACAATGATGCAAGCTTTTCACCAAACCAGATGACTGTAAGTCTCAATCTGGATACATATTGAAAGTGGGAGCAATTAGCTAGAGTAGCTCCGTGCAGAGCATTGTAGACATAGAATATTTGCAAAATACATACGGCTCTGAATGTGACAGACCCGTTGACTAAACTTCTCTCACAAGCAAAACAAGATCATACCTTAGTACTCTTTGGGTGTTAATCACATAAGCGTTGTGAACTAGATTATTGACTCTAGTAAACCCTTTGGGTGTTGATCACATGACGATGTGAACTATGGGTATTAATCACATACAGATGTGAATTTTGGTGTTAAATCACATGACGATGTGAACTAGATTATTGACTCTAGTGCAAGTGGGAGACTGAAGGAAATATGCCCTAGAGGCAATAATAAAGTTATTATTTATTTCCTTATTTCATGATAAATGTTTATTATTCATGCTAGAATTGTATTAACCGGAAACATAATACATGTGTGAATACATAGACAAACATAGTGTCACTAGTATGCCTCTACTTGACTAGCTCGTTAATCAAAGATGGTTAAATTTCCTAACCATAGACATGAGTTGTCATTTGATTAATGGGATCACATCATTAGGAGAATGATGTGATTGACTTGACCCATTCCGTTAGCTTAGCACTTGATCATTTAGTATGTTGCTATTGCTTTCTTCATGACTTATACATGTTCCTATGACTATGAGATTATGCAACTCCCGTTTACCGGAGGAACACTTTGTGTGCTACCAAACGTCGCAACGTAACTAGGTGATTATAAAGGAGCTCTACAGGTGTCTCCAAAGGTACATGTTGAGTTGGCGTATTTCAAGATTAGGATTTGTCACTCTGATTGTCGGAGAGGTATCTCTAGGCCCTCTCGCTAATGCACATCACTATAAGCCTTGCAAGCAATGTAGCTAATGAGTTAGTTGAGGGATGATGCATTACATAACCAATAAAGAGACTTGCTGGTAACGAGATTGAACTAGGTATTGGGATACCAACGATCGAATCTCGGGCAAGTAACATACCAATGACAAAGGGAACAACGTATGTTGTTATGCGGTTTGACCGATAAAGATCTTCGTAGAATATGTAGGAGCCAATATGAGCATCCAGGTTCCGCTATTGGTTATTGACCGGAAACGTGTTTCGGTCATGTCTACATAGTTCTTGAACCCGTAGGGTCCGCATGCTTAAGGTTTTGATGACAGTTTTATTATGAGTTTATGAGTTTTGATGTACCGAAGGAGTTTGTAGTCCCGGATGAGATCGGGTACATGACGAGGAGTCTCAAAATGGTCGAGACGTAAAGATCGATATATTGGACGACTATATTCGGACATCGGAAAGGTTTCGAATGATTCGAGTATTTTTCGGAGTACCGGAGAGTTACGGGAATTCGTATCGGGCCTGAATGGGCCATACGGGAAAGGAGAGAAAGGCCCCAAAGGGTGGTTGCACCCCTCCCCATGGACTAGTCCGAATTGGACTAGGGAGGGGGGCGCCCCCTTCTTTCCTTGTCCTTCTCCCTTCCCTTTCCTTCTCTCCTACTCCTTCTACTTGGATGGGCTCCTAGTTCTACTAGAAAAGGGGGAATCCTACTCCCGGTGGGAGTAGGACTCCCCCTAGGGCGCGCCATAGAGAGAGGGCCGGCCCTCCCCCTCCTCCATTCCTTTATATACGGGGAGGGGGGCACCCCTTGGAGACACAACAATTGATCTCTTGATCTCTTAGTCGTGTACGGTGCCCCCCTCCATCATAGTCCTCCTCGATAATATTGTAGCGGTGCTTAGGCGAAGCCCTGCGACAGTAGAACATCAAGATCGTCACCACGCCATCGTGCTGACGGAACTCTCCCTCGACACTCGGTTGGATCGGAGTTCGAGGGACGTCATCGAGTTGAACGTGTGCTAGAACTCGGAGGTGCCGTAGTTTCGGTGCTTGATCGGTCGGGCCGTGAAGATGTACGACTACAAAAACATCAACCGCGTTGTTCTAACGCTTCCGCTTTCGGTCTATGAGGGTACGTAGACACACTCTCCCCTCTCGTTGCTATGCATCACCATGATCTTGCGTGTGCGTAGGAAATTTTTGAAATTACTATGTTCCCCAACAGTGGCATCCGAGCCAAGTTTTATGCGTAGATGTTATATGCACAAGTAGAACACAAGTGAGTTGTGGACGATACAAGTCATACTGCTTACCAGCATGTCATACTTTGGTTTAGTGGTATTGTTGGATGAAGCGGCCCGGACCGACATTGAGCGTACGCTTACGCGAGACTGGTTTACCGCCGTGCTTTGCACACAGGTGACTAGCGGGTGTCTGTTTCTCCAACTTTAGTTGAACCGAGTATGGTTACGCCCGGTCCTTGCGAAGGTTAAAACAGCACTAACTTGACGAACTATCATTGTGGTTTTGATGCGTAGGTAAGAACGGTTCTTGCTCAGCCCGTAGCAGCCACGTAAAATTTGCAACAACAAAGTAGAGCACGTCTAATTTGTTTTTGCAGGGCATGTTGTGATGTGATATGGTCAAGACGTGATGCTATATTTTATTGTATGAGATGATCATGTTCTGTAACCGAAGTTATCGGCAACTGGCAGGAGCCATATGGTTGTCGCTTTATTGTATGAAATGCAAGCGCCCTGTAATTACTTTACTTTATCACTAAGCGGTAGCGATAGTCGTAGAAGCAATAGATGGCGTAACGACAACGATGCTACGATGAAGATCAAGGTGTAGCGCCGATGACGATGTTGATCACGACGGTGCTTCGGAGACGGAGATCACAAGCACAAGATGATGATGGCCATATCATATCACTTGTATTGATTGCATGTGATGTTTATCCTTTATGCATCTTATTTTGCTTTGACTGACGGTAGCATTCTAAGATGATCTCTCACTAATTATCAAGAAGTGTTCTCCGTGAGTATGCACCGTTGCGAAAGTTCTTCATGCTGAGACACCACGTGATGATCGGGTGTGATAGGCTCTACGTTCAAATACAACGGGTGCAAAACAGTTGCACATGCCGAATACTAAGGTTAAACTTGACAAGCCTAGCATATACAGATATGGCCTCGGAACACGGAGACCGAAAGGTCGAGCGTGAATCATATAGTAGATATGATCAACATAGTGATGTTCACCATTGAAAACTACTCCATCTCACGTGATGATCGGACATGGTTTAGTTTATTTGGATCACGTGATCACTTAGATGACTAGAGAGATGTCTGTCTAAGTGGGAGTTCATAAGTAATATGATTAAATGAACTTAAATTTATCATGAACTTAAATTTATCATGAACTTAGTCCTGGTAGTATTTTGCAAATTATGTTGTAGATCAATAGCTCGTGTTGTTGCTGTCATATGTTTATTTTGATATGTTCCTAGAGAAAAACTGTGTTGAAAGATCTTAGTAGCAATGATGCGGATTGGATCCGTGATCTGAGGTTTATCCTCATTGCTGCACAGAAGAATTATGTCCTTAATGCACCGCTAGGTGACAAACCTATTGCAGGAGCGGATCTGAGGGCGTTATGAGCGTTTGGCTAGCTCAATATGATGACTACTTGATAGTTTAGTGCACCATGCTTAACGGCTTAGAATCGGGACTTCAAAGACATTTTGAGCGTCATGGACCATATGAGATGTTCCAGGAATTGAAGTTAATATTTCAATCAAATACCGAGTTGAGAGATATGAAGTCTCCAACAAGTTCTATAGCTAAAAGATGGAGAGAATCGCTCAACTAGTGAGCATGTGCTTAGATTATGCAGGTACTACAATCGCTTGAATCAAGTGGGAGTTAATCTTCCAGATAAGATAGTGATTGACAGAGTTCTCTAGTCACCATCACCAAGTTACTAGAACTTCATGATGAACTATAGTATGCAAGGGATGACGAAAACAATTCCCGAGCTCTTCGTGATGTTGAAATCGACGAAGGTAGAAATCAAGAAACAGCATCAAGTGTTGATGATTGACAAGACCACTAGTTTCAAGAGAAGGGCAAAGGGAAAGAAAGGGAACTTCAAGTAGAATGACAAGCAAGTTGTCACTCCTGCAAAGAAGCCCAAAGCTGGACCAAAACCTGAAACATAGTGCTTACACTGCAAAGGAAATGGTCACTGGAAGCGGAAATGCCCTGAATATTTGGTGGATAAGAAGGATGGTAAATTGAACAAGGGTATATTTGATATACAGGTTATTGATGTGTGTGCCTTACTAGTGTTTATAGTGGCCCCTGAGTATGTGTTACTTGTTCGGTTGCTAAGAATAGTAACTCGAAACATGAGTTACAGAATAAACAGAGACTAGTTGAGGGGGAAGTGACGATGTGTGTTGGAACTTGGAAGTAGTTACAAGATTGATATGATCATCATCACACACTCCCTATATTTTCAAGATTAATGTTAAACCTAAATAAATGTTATTTGGTGTTTGTGTTGAGCATAAATATGATAAGATCATGTTTATTGCGATACGATTATTCATCTAAGATAGAGAATAAATTGTTATTCTGTTTACATGAATAAAACCTTCTATGGTCATACACCCAATGGTGATGGTTTATTGAATCTTGATCATAGTGATACACATATTCATAATGTTGATGCCAAAAGATGCAAAGTTAATAATGATAGTGCAACTTATTTGTGGCACTGCCGTTTGGGTCATATCGGTGTAAAGCGCATGAAGAAGCTCCATAAAGATGGATTTTCGGAATCACTTGGTTATGAATCATTTGATGCTTGCGAACCGTGCCTTTTGGGCAAGATGACTAAAACTCCATTCTCCAGAACAATGGAACGAGCTACTAACTTGTTGGAAATAATACATACCGATGTATGCGGTCCAATGAGTATTGATGCTCGTGGCGGGTATCATTATTTTCTGACCTTCACAGATGATTTGAGCAGATATGCGTATATCTACTTAATGAAGCACAAGTCTGAAACATTTGAAAAGTTTAAAGAATTTCAGAGTGAAGGGGAGAATCATTGTAACAAGAAAATAAAGTTTCTACAATCTGATCGTAGATAAGAATATTTGAGTTACGAGTTTGGCCTTCATTTTTAAACAATGTGGAATAGTTTCACAGCTCACGCCACATAGAACACCACAACATAATGGTGTGTCCGAACATCGTAACCGCACTTTATTGGATATGGTGCGATCTATGATGTATCTTACCGATTTACCACTATCGTTTTGGGGTTATGCATTAGAGATAGCTGCATTCACTTTAATAGGGCACCATCTAAATCCGTTGAGACGACACCGTATGAACTATGGTTTAGCAGTAAACCTAAGTTGTCGTTTCTTAAAGTTTGGAGTTGCGATGCTTATGTGAAAAAGGTTTTCAACCTGATAAGCTCAAACCCAAATCGGAGAAGTGCGTCTTCATAGAATACCCAAAGGAAACTATTGGGTACACCTTCTATCACAGATCCGAAGGCAAAACATTCGTTGCTAAGAATGGATCCTCTCTAGAGAAGGAGTTTCTCTCGAAAGAAGTGAGTGGGAAGAAAGTAGAGCTTGATAAGGTAATTTGTACCTTCTCCCGAATTGGAAAGTAGTTCATCACAGAAATCAGTTCCAGTGATTCCTACACCAGTTAGTGAGGAAGCTAATGATGATGATCATGAAACTTTAGATTAAGTTACTACAAAACCTCGTAGGTCTTCCAAAGTACAGTCCGCACCAGAGTGGTACGGTAATTCTGTTTTGGAAGTCATGTTACTGTACCATGATGAACCTACGAACTATGAGGAAGCGATGATGAGCCCAGATTCCGCGAAATGGCTTGAGGCCATGAAATCTGAGATGGGATCCATGTATGAGAACAAAGTGTGGACTTTGGTGGAGTTGCCCGATGATCGGCAAGCCATATTGTATAAATGGATCTTCAAGAGGAAGACAGACGCTGATAGTAGTGTTACTATCTACAAAGCTCGACTTGTCGCAAAAAGGTTTTCGACAAGTTCAAGGTGTTGACTACAATGAGATTTTCTCAACTGTAGCGATGCTTAAGTCTGTCCGAATCATGTTAGCAATTGCCACATTTTATGAAATCTGGCAAATGGATGTCAAAACTGCATTCCTTAATGGTTTTCTTAAAGAAGAGTTGTATATGATGCAACCAGAAGGTTTTGTCAATCCTAAAGGTGCTAACAAAATGTGCAAGCTCCGGCGATCCATGTATAGACTGGTGCAAGCATCTCAGAGTTGGAATATACGCTTTGATAAGTTGATCAAAGCATATAGTTTTATACAGACTTGCGGTGAAGCCTGTATTTACAATAAAGTGAGTGGGAGCACTACCGCCTTTCTGATAAATATATGTGAGTAACATATTGTTGATCAGAAATGATGTAGAATTTTTCTGGAAAGCATAAAGGAGTATTTGAATGGAGTTCTTTAAAAGAAAGTCCTCAGTAAAGCTACTTACATATTGAGCATCAAGATCTATTGAGATAGATCAAGACGCTTGATAAGTTTTCAATAAGTACATACATTGTCAAGATTTTGAAGAAGTTCAAAATGGAACAGTCAAAGAAAGAGTTCTTTCCTGTGTTGCAAAGGTGTGAAATTGAGTAGGACTCAAATCCCGACCACGGCAGAAAATAGAAAAGAGAATGAAAGTCATTCCCTATGCCTCAATCATAGGTTCTATAAAGTATGCTATGCTGTGTACCAGACCTATTGTATACCTTTCTCCGAGTTTGGCAAGGGAGTACAATTTTGATCTAAGAGTAGATCACTGGACAGCGATCAAGAATATCCTTAGTGAGGACTAAGGAAATATTTCTCGATAACGGAAGTGATAAAAGAGCTCGTCGTAAAAAGTAACAACGATGCAAGCTTTTACACCAAACCAGATGACTGTAAGTCTCAATCTGGATACATATTGAAAGTGGGAGAAATTAGCTAGAGTAGCTCCGTGCAGAGCACTGTAGACATAGAATATTTGCAAAATACATACGGCTCTGAATGTGACAGACCCGTTGACTAAACTTCTCTCACAAGCAAAACATGATCATACCTTAGTACTCTTTGGGTGTTAATCACATAAGCAATGTGAACTAGATTATTGACTCTAGTAAACCCTTTGGGTGTTGATGACATGACGATGTGAACTATGGATATTAATCACATACAGATGTGAATATTGGTGTTAAATCACATGATGATCTGAACTAGATTATTGACTCTAATGCAAGTGGGAGACTGAAGGAAATATGCCCTAGAGGCAATAACAAAGTTATTATTTATTTCCTTATTTTATGATAAATGTTTATTATTCATGCTAGAATTATATTAACCGGAAACATAATACATGTGTGAATACATAGACAAACATAGTGTCACTAGTATGCCTCTACTTGACTAGCTCGTTAATCAAAGATGGTTAAATTTCCTAACCATAGACATGAGTTGTCATTTGATTAACGGGATCACATCATTAGGAGAATGATGTGATTGACTTGACCCATTCCGTTAGCATAGCACTTGATCATTTAGTAGGTTGCTATTGCTTTCTTCATGACTTATACATGTTCCTATGACTATGAGATTATGCAACTCCCGTTTACCGGAGGAACACTTTGTGTGCTACCAAACGTCACAACGTAACTGGGTGATTATAAAGGAGCTCTACAGGTGTCTCCAAAGGTACATGTTGAGTTGGCGTATTTCGAGATTAGGATTTGTCACTCCGATTGTCGGAGAGGTATCTCTGGGCCCTCTCGGTAATGCACATCACTATAAGCCTTGCAAGCAATGCAGCTAATGAGTTAGTTGCAGGATGATGCATTACATAACGAGTAAAGAGACTTGCCGGTAACGAGATTGAACTAGGTATTGGGATACCGACGATCTAATCTTGGGCAAGTAATACCGATGACAAAGGGAACAACGTTTGTTGTTATGCGGTTTGACCGATAAAGATCTTCGTAGAATATGTAGGAGCCAATATGAGCATCCAGGTTTTGCTATTGGTTATTGACGGGAAACGTGTTTCGGTCATGTCTACATAGTTCTCGAACCCGTAGGGTCCGCACGCTTAAGGTTTCGATGACATTTTTATTATGAGTTTATGAGTTTTGATGTACCGAAGGAGTTCGGAGTCCCGGATGAGATCGGGGACATGACGAGGAGTCTCGAAATGGTCGAGACGTAAAGATCGATATATTGGGCGAATATATTCGGACGCCGGAAATGTTCAGTGATTGGGTATTTTTGAATCTGGGAGAGTTACTAGAATTCGTATTGGGCCTTAATGGGCCATACGGGAAAAGAGAGAAAGGCCCCAAAGGGTGGCCGCACCCCTCCCCATGGACTAGTCCGAATTGGACTAGGGAGGGGGGGGGGCCCCCTTCTTTCCTTCTTCTTCTCCCTTCCCTTTCCATCTCTCCTACTCTTTCTACCTGGAAGGGCTCCTAGTTCTACTAGGAAAGGGGGAATCCTACTCCCGGTGGGAGTAGGACTCCACTAGGGCGCGCCATAGAGAGAGGGCCGGCCCTCCCACTCCTCCACTCCTTTATATACGGGGAGGGGGCACCCCTTGGAGACACAACAATTGATCTCTTGATCTCTTAGCCGTGTGCGATGCCCCCCTCCACTATAGTCCTCCTCGATAATATTGTAGCGGTGCTTAGGCGAAGCCCTGCGACAGTAGACCATCAAGGTCGTCACCACGCCGTCGTGCTGACGGAACTCTCCCTCGACACTCGGCTGGATTGGAGTTCGAGGGACGTCATCGAGCTGAACGTGTGCTAGAACTCGGAGGTGTCGTAGTTTCGGTGCTTGATCGGTTGGGCTGTGAAGACGTACGACTACATCAACCGCGTTGTTCTAACGCTTCCGCTTTCGGTCTACGAGGGTACGTATACACACTCTCCCCTCTCGTTGCTATGCATCACCATGATCTTGCGTGTGCGTAGGAAATTTTGAAATTACTACGTTCCCCAACAGTCTCCACCCCGTCCCGGTCTTCGCCCGGCCACCGGGTCTCCTCCCTCCCTTTGAGGTATGCATGAGCAGGTAGGTTGTCTGATTGCTTCTTCACAGCATCAATTGTCTTTGCTAATTCAATCGGTCGATCCCACCAGGGTGAGGATGGGACCTTCGCAATTTTTGGGTCAGATCCACCCTGGGTTTAGTGTCCATGGCACGATCATACATGATGTTGTGTTCCTGGATTCCGTCTTAGGGGATGATTTGTGTATGATTTGCTATCTTCATCTTGCGTTGTTAATTTCTGTCGCTTTTACAAAGAATGATGCGTCATAGCTTGGTGCCTTTTACGAATTTCAGTATTTGCTTAGAAGATAGTGTATAAAGTATTGAATTCTTCGCGGCTAGCAACTCCAGTGGTGTGTTAAATATCTTCTCATCATTTGATAGGTAGATTCTAACCCCTGATCTTGGTACGGTTTGAAAGAAAGAAGAGAAGTTGAACCATGGGGAAAAGGAAGGTGTCCGCTAAGCCACCCACAAGGAAGCGGATGGACAAGCTCAATATGGCATTTTCCTGCCCATTCTGCAATCATGGGAGCAGCGTTGAATGCCTGATGTTAGTACCATCTTCACATATTATTCGTGTTAGTTTGTTGATGCTGAATGGCTATCTATCCATTCAACATTGTGTCTGGCCTTCTTTTTTCTTCAATGATATGAAAAACCTGAGGCCACCACATGTTTGAGATCTGGCGGTGATCCAACAAGTTTTATCCTGAAGAAACTCTAAGAGGAACCAACAGGCGACCCTCGCATCGTCCCCGCGAGCGACCCGAGGGGAAACCCTAGCCGCCACTCCTCGCACTTCCCTCCGCCCCTCTCCCTCCTCGCCGCCGTCCGCAACGCCGCCGGGCGGCTTTGGCCGGCTGTCTTGCGGCGGGCTCTCCCATCCATCTCGTTACGGGCGGCGGGGCGGGGGGGCGAGGGCGCCCGACTAACGTGGGGTTCGGCAGCGCGGCGGCAGGTCTCCCGGCGGCGTCATGTGGCGCCGTGGTGGCGGTCTGCGAGTCGCGAGTGGTGGCTGCGTTGATCTGCCGGTGGTCGCGGGTGTCGCCGGATCCGGATCGGATCCATCTGGATCTGGCCGGACTCCGTCGGCCGCCGCGAGGTGATGTTGGTAAATCCGCAGCGTCGGACTGCTGGTTTTGGCGTCTGGAGATCTACAACGGGTTCTTCTCGATCCTCCTTTCCGGTGGGTCGAGCACCATGGATCTTCCATCTTCGCAAGGTTTTGGATCGTGGCTTGTCGCGGATCCGGGCGGCGGAGGATTGGTGGCATAGGATGGGGACGGAGGAAACTTTGGTCGGCTAGTCCGGCCCGGCATCGGCGACGTCGCTCAACGCCGCTATCCTCTATGGAGGCGAAACCGAGGTCTCTCCTATCCACCTCCGAACACATCCGGACGAAAGTCAAAATTCATTCTGGATTGGGCGGCGGCGGCCCTACACGTCGTATCCTCCATGGGCGTCGTCTTGGGAGGACCAGCTGTTCGGGAGAGATGATGTGGATGGTGGGCTCCGAGTACCTCCAGCGATGGCGGCAGTGCGGAGGTTGCACGTGGTGCGACGTTGTATCTTCAGCGTCGATGGCGATGATTTTGGCGGCATGGTGCGGCTACATATCGTTCATGGATGCGGCTGGATGGACGGCGCTTGGCGGTGGAGCTGTCTGGTGCCATGGTGGCGTCGGCGGCAGCGAGACCGGGCAAGGTGTATCAGTGATATAGCTCGAAGATGGATTGGCGGCGGTGGCTGTGGCGGCCTCATACCCGGCGGCGGCCTGGTTGAGAACACGCCGGACTGGTGGGTGCCCATACCGGAAGGAGTCTGGTTGGGACCTCGGGTCTAAGATGTTAGGTTTGGCTGCGAGTGCTGTTTGGTATTAGGCCCGGACCATCGGCGCCCTTCATCGATTAGATAGGAGTAGCGACGAGGTTGCGAAGATGGTGGCTTTGGTCTTACTGTTGTACAACTTTGTAAGGTCTTGTGTTAATAATCAATAAAGTGGCCGTATGCATCGTCCAGATGCAGAGGCCGGGGTATTCCCCCTTTTCGAAAAAAATGATATGAAAAACCTGACTGGTGAGGCTAATTGTCGAATCTCGCCAGGAAAGCTTCAGCACCACTGCAAATGGTATGTCCAAATCATACATAAAACTGCGTATTGTACCTCCTAACATAGCCGTAGATGCCATACTGATTGGCTCTCAGCTAGAAAATTATGCACCAGGCATCTCATTTGGTTTTGTTCCTTCTCAACCTAATGATTGCAACTCCGGGAATGGGGTATAACATATGTATAAATTTTGTAAGCCATGCCCATTCATATACACTGTTGGGGTTCAATCACTGGAATCAACTATTATAATAGAGCATAGCTGAGGTAGTAAATGATGCAGGGTTATATGCAGACTCGGTTGCCATTAAATGATGTCTGTACGACAGGAGGATCCGACGAGTCGGATGGACGGCGGCGGCGGTGGCGGCTGAGCTTCTCCATTTCCTGCTGCAGTTCCAGGGAGAGAGAGCTTTGAAGGTGAGGAGGAGATATAGAAGAACAGAAGGAATGGAAAGGAGGAAGGGCAGGGGCTTGGCGGCCTTGACTGTGAACCTCCGGTTGCGACGGTCTCCGGCGAGAGGCGGCGCATGGCGTCGACGCGAGCCTATGGGGCGGCGGCAGCGGCTTGGAGCTGGGGAGCTCGGGCGTTTGTGCGTTTGGATCGCAGGCCAAAGGTCATGCATACTGGTACGTTTTGAATCGCTATCAAACCTGTCCATACAGAATGTTGCCATGATTTATCCTGATGTTGGCTAGATCTGAAGTATTACCTATCAAATCAATGATTCTTTCTGTTTTGAGGCCACATGCATGTTGATTCTGTCAACACACTGGGATCCTTGTAGATAGAACCATAAGAAGAGGACTGGTCCTCTGATCATTGTAGGCCTTCAACGCCCATTTAGGAATTAGGACACACATATATTATTTTGATCTCTGGCCAATGATTTGAGGAGCAGGCATCAGATGGTTTATCATGGCGTACTTCTCCGTCGACGGAGACCCTCCACCTCCGGTGAGTACAGCCGCGCTCTACTCTATCGTATTTTTCTACTCTAGGCACATCAATCGTGTGGGCAATGTGTTGCTTGTTTTGTTTGGGTGTTTTCTCCATGAGGTACTGGTTGGGATTCAGAGGAGGTGCGGTGGGGGGTTTTTTCTCCTGTAGGTGAACACTCTGATCCCTTTTTATTGGACCAGGCGTGTCAGATCTTGCTCTTGCAATCGAGTTTTTGCTACCCTTCATTTCCTATAGCCAGATCACGGGATCAGTGTGGTTCTAAACTTTGTATACACTTTTGGATTTCTGAGCAAAACGAGATGGTGGTTCGATTACCTCCCAGACTGTACACCCGCACACACTTAACATCCCGATGAGGTGGGCGGTGGCGAATTCAGTAGGGAGTGTCCTTTCCCTTGTACACATGTCATAATTTGTTATTTGCTGGTTACAGAGGCAGTACATTCTTGATTATTCGAGCATGTGTTAACTGGTCCGGATTAAACCTAGCAAATGCAATTTTCCTTTTTGGTTCGGTGTGACGATTCAGTTGTATTATTGATATCCTGCACATTCATTCTGAATTATTAATTGTCAGTTTTGGTGCATGTCTTCAGTATAACAATAAACTGATTTTGTGTGCTGTGATAAACACTGATTGCTACTTGCTCTTGGCGACTATGTGCATACAGATGATCCCGGTGGAGCAGATCCCGACGACCGATGTGAAGTCGGGGTGGAAGGAGGGCATGAAGGGCACCTTCCCAAAAGGAATAATCTTATTTTTCCTGTGTATAATTATGTATTTTAAAAAGTTGTCTGGTGTACTTTTTATATTATCACTATAATCTTTGAAGTTATATTTCTATATATATTTCACTTTTCACGTGAGCTGAGGCACAATTTATTTGAAAATAAATTGTAAATTGATATTTCTGAATAGATCGAATGAGGTTTCATGTGTCTGAATTGCATCTTAGGTCAAATAAATTTGCTAGGTGCATAGGAGCTATGTGAAAAGTTGTTCAAAAACCGAATGAACTTATTTTGTTCGTTCAGTAATGGAAATCGAATGCGGTGTTTTCCTTGCTGCTAGGGGCGCCCGTGGTCACAGATAAACCAAACTAAGAGTGACACACTATATGTCTATAGCATGTACTTTCTCATCTGAATCATAAGATGTGTCTTGTAGAGACGTGCGTGCACGTGCAAGGCTACTAGTAGGTACAAATAGTTGAGGCCACCCAACGTCTGCCAAGATACACGGCACGCAGGCCCAACGTGGAGAGTGGTCGTGATCCTCAAAGCTAGGAAGTACTCCCTCCGTTCTGAATTACTTGTCGCACGTATGGATGTATCTAGATGTATTTTAGTTCTAGATACATCCATTTCAGCCACGAGTAATTTGGGACGTAGGGAGTAGTTACAACAATATACAAAGTCTACGTACATGCATTGACCGAGTTTAACACATGGCGCACGCCAGATGGAGCTCCCCTGTGTTTGTTTCAGGCTATCCATCATGCATGCTCGTGGGCAGTTAATTAAAACCTGGGCCTCCGGCTACTACTCTGCTGACAAGGTGTAGTTACGCCGGCCGGTTTCGATGTGTCCGGCCATCGGCTAGCTGCTAGCAGATACTCCAATGGCGCGCGCGTCCACAGAGCGCAATCATGCGCGTTCGATGGGATTTATCGCGCACAGGCGCGTAGTAGTACGTTCGAATTTATGCATGGACGGATCCGGCGGATCTTCGCGTGAATGGCTGGAGTTAGTAGCCGAGTACATGAACGGATCAATGGAAGCGGGCGGGCATGCAGGCGAACAAATGTTGGTCGGAGTGGCCGGCTGCCTGCCTCGGGCGCCTAAACACAATGCATGATGTTGCTACGGAGCAACGGATCGGATCGATGGATCGGGCCTGCACGATATGGATCTCATCGCCTGCACGCACCACATGCAGCGGAGCAGGCAGGTCCGGCCGCTAAGCACTGTTCGTTACGGCGGAGCGAGCGAGCGAGAGAGAGAGAGAGCTGGTTACTGCACAGAGAGATGGCTTCTGCATGGAGATAGAGATACAGTGCGCGTGTACCGGTGTACGTACACAGTACGCACGTACAGTACTGTATAGTGTATACGCGGCAACGTGACATTCCGCGTATATACTACTCCCTCCGTTCCTATTTCCTAAATATTTGTCTTTCTAGATATTTCAAATAGACTACCACATACGGATGTATATAGATATATTTAAAAAAGTAGATTCACTCGTTTTACTTCGTATGTAGTCATTTGTTGAAATATTTAGAAAGACAAATATTTAGTAACGGAGGGAGTAGTACTTTCCCGTGCAAGCATGAAGCATGTGTACTGCCCCGTATGTATAGTATGCGCGCGGTCTAACCCGCTCGTACGTGTACGTGCGTGCTCCATCGAGGTGGATGGATGGTATTATAGACGTACCTACACGCGGTACGTACAGTCGGCAAATAATCGGTCGTACACATCGACCAACATAGTACACGTTAACCTGATCTTGCATGTGTATGAAATGTATACTGCATGCAACTATATACATGCGTGCGTCTAAAAAAAACTATATATACATGCGTGTGTGTTTACGTATACGAACGCTTCGTGCACGCGCACACGCCGGCACCGCGTATACGGTGCAGAGTCATTGGCGGCACCGCGTTTGATCTGCACGTACGATTCATGAACTGTACACACACTTCACACTTGGCGCTCAGCTCAGCCGTATGTACTGTATATATAGGAATCGGACGGCTATCGGACAACTTAAGCAAGGTGGTATCGATCGGCCATCGGAGTACATCTACAAGAATCACCACTCTACTGTTCCTAGTACTTTTCACTGTAGTTTTTCACTGCGAAAGAAGGAGAGAATGCATGCTCGTCGATCAGATCTACCTACGTACGTACATACGCTGGCCAGCCACCAATAAATTCGCTGCCACGAAAGTAAACGTGCTCTTGATCAGGGCCCAAATGATGGATCGTGCGAGTGCGACACGCATGCGTACCGTAAATATTGGGAGAGTTTACACGCACAGTCGAATACTCTACGTACGTGTGTGTGCATGTCAGCCAGAGTGAATGCACGCTGCAAACGGCATCTCCACTTGCTTGGGTATACTACGTGTGGGCCGGGAGCATCACTATACTATAGTACTAGGTCTCTAACAGATTAGGTTTTGCTGCTCGCCATCTTGGCTTGGGCAAGGGCGATGGCGGATTCGAATAATAAAGTTTGAGAATCTTCCCCGACACGGGCGTTCTGCTCTTTGGTGGGTGATGGATTTGCGTGGTGGTATATTCAATTGGGGATGGTGTGGCAGCGGCAGCATCTCTATGATGAACTTGTGTCCTTGGGCTTCATAGTTGCGACGACGTTCGCTATAGCATCAGCGCGGAGCATGTAATGTTGTTCATGAGTGGGCCGGTGTTGATGGTTTTGTTCGTCGGCAGCAGCCAGAAGATGGTGGATTCATGGTTGATGGTTGGCGGGTTCAGATTTCCTCCCCTGACATCATCGCGGGGAGGTGCCGGGTATATAGTTCAATGGCACGTTCGGGTTGCTGCTCCGGCTTTCAACGGTAATGGGTTCGCCTTTGGCAAGCTACTTTGGAGGTCCAAAAAGCTGGAAATCAATGGTGGAGCCGCGCTGAGCTCGGGTGAAGAGGTGATATGTCCTCTTTTCCTTCAGTGGCCGCTATGTTGGTGTCAGAGGCGGGTGACGGAAGTTGGCATCAAGTTCAGGTGATTCTTGGGTCTTGGTTGTAATTTTCTTTCTTGGTTGTGGTTGTTTGGCTGAAGCTTATGTTTTGTTGTCTTTCCAAAAAAAATCAGGCTGGTGTCTATGTGACATGTGCTCTATTCTTCGTTATATAAATGAGACATGTATTACCTTAAGAAAAGGTCGCATAAACGACATGTCCATGGACTGCCTACATGGCCCATGTAGAGCGAGCGATCGACTGAGATTTCATTCTCATACCTAGCTTTCATTTGATTTAATTTCAACGAAAAAAATGTAGTCCTTGGTGCCTTGCTTTGTTGCCAAATAGAAGGGCATTCTCTTTCTTTTCCGTTTCTTTGTTTAATTTTGCATTGTACGGAACTTCTACTTGGTGATTTGCTTACTAGAGGGGGTAAATGGAAGGGGGGGGGGCACCAATTGCCAAGGATGGGGGCGGGGAGGGGAGGGGGAGGGAGGCAAACACTAATTGTTGGCTGTTTTACATGAAATTTTGAAGATCATATACAAAAAAATTCTTAATCTTGGAGGGAGCCATGGCTCCCCCTCGCACACTAGCTCCGTAATTGTGTGCAATCAATCGATTTACTTGTGTGTTCACTTATGTTTCTTTGAAAAAATATTGCTTACGTGGTGGTGATATACGTACAACAAACTACATGATCACTCATTTGTTTCCTCTAGTTGCTCACTCCATCAGCCGTTAAGTATTATCTTTGAGTAAGTTAGGCTTTTTCTATTGCAAAATTTTGTAGGTAGCTTATCAAACTGACCGCTTGGTTATGAATAAGTAAGACTTTTTAGCTCATAGTGGCTACCTCGTGAGTCGTGACAATGTTTACCCTCTTCTACCGGTTAGTTGTGGTCACTGGTCTCAAATGACACCAATGATTTCTTGTTAATACTCTTTAGAAACAATTAAGTGGCTTAAAAAATAAGAATAAAAACGATATACTTCAAAGTGGGGCATTGATGTTGTTTTATTGTAGCTAGGCCCTAGTTGCAAATGTTTCCGCTAAATTGACAAGAAAAACCATAGAAAATTTTATAAAATTTGACATAATGTGATATGCCACTAATGAGTATGTGTCTAAGTTGTCAGTCTATTCAAGAACAACGCTGGGTGCCCGGTTTAAGTGTTCAATGACGAGGACTGGGGGCTCGTGCATGAAGAATTCCTAACTGAGGCAGGGGGTCATTTGTCTACCAGCGTGGTTAGAAGTCGGAGAACAAATGCTTAGGACCTGAAGTGGCCAGCTTAGCTAGAGCTCTTCGGTCATCGTCTGCGGAGAAGAGGAGCGCTTACTCGAGTTAACTGAAAAATCTGAACAGTTGAACAAAGATCCAACGGATGAGGGTGGTCGAATCTGACCGATACTAATGATTCAGTTATAGATCAACGTGGGGTGGTGCGTGCGTGCGTGCACTATGTGAGCATATGCTGGGCAACATGATCAAGATTGCATGCGATGGTCCTGTACATACCCTACCTGTGAAGCTCTGTAATGTAATCTGCTGCAAGATGGAAAACGAAATGATATGATGCAGACACCTAAAGGCTGTTCATCGCGACTGGCCAGACAGGGAAATGATTTGACCAGGCTCAGATGGACAGCTGATTAGAAATTCAGAAGCTCAATGCAAGGCATTCATGGCCGCGAGCTGAGCCTGCAGGGCCGGGGTGGCCGGGGGGGGGGGGGGGGGTTACGCACATGTTTTACACGGTTGTGTGGTATAACTACTCGTAAGCACGAGTAGTGACCTATATGTCTCACGTCGTAACCACGTAGTGGTACTACCCTCTTGCGTTATGCATGCCTTGGATCTTTTTTCTTCTCCTGCTTCTTATGCATGCATGCATGCATGCACACGGCCGGGCATGCATTGATTCGTGGACCTACCTAGAGATTAAAACTTATAGCTTTATTTGCATGCAGCCCCAGGCTTTTTGACCATTATATGTAAAGTGCGCATACAAATTCACTAGTTGTCTCACGGTGATTTATTCAAGAACAGGACTGCGTCGATCTCCACAAGTTGCCCGCCACAGGTATACAACGAAGTGTTGGTCATGCATGGATTTCAAAAGTGTTGGACGCTAGCTAGGGTTTCAGTATTAGTAAGAAAGAACTGGCACACGGTAAAGATGGCCTCAGTACGTACGGCATTCATCCATGCACGTGCATGCATCGTTATGGCACGTACCTGTGTCCTACGAGATATTGGGGGAGCAACTTGAAGCTGCGATCGTGCTGTATAGCACGTACTCTACGTCTCTACCCACATTGACGTGCGACATGACATCATGGATGCCGCGACGAATGGTACGTAATGGCGGCCGGCCCCGGCTCCTCGGACGACCTTGGCTGCCCTACCTGCGCCGGCATTCATGGCGGCGGCAGGATGACGAGCGCCATGCATCGGATCCAGAGGACTATGAGATCTGCACCCGAGATCTTGCCACCATTTACACCTGGTAGTAAGCAGCGCGCGCATATGCAGGCGCTTTCAGCGTGGTTTTTCACCCCGCGCTTCCCGCGGACGCAGACGAGTACGCTCCACACGGACGTATACCTTCGTTTGATCATTGATACACACACGGATGTTTCTACCTTGGGAGCCGGGCTACGTACCTACTACCTGACTGCTCGCAATAACTTGGGAGCGATCGGATCCTCCTGACCTGCCAAGGTGATAGAGTATGCATGGGATGCGCGCATCGATGTACGTACGTAGCCTGCGCGTCGACGGACCAGCCAGCTCGTACGCGCGTTATTGCACTGTGACTGTGGCATGCAGGCCGCAGCGGCCGCAGCGGCAGCTAGCTGCACAGCGCTGGTTCCGAGGGTCGTCGGGGCGACACGACAGGACAATCTAGGCAGGCTGCCGTTTGCCAAATGTGGGATCGTGGAGCGCGGACTCATATGTGTGCATCGGCCGCAGCCGCAGGACGCAGGCAAAGAGACGGTCTAGTGTGGTGTGGGAGCCTGTGCCCGACCAAAATGTAGATCAATTTTTATACTAGCAAATTTTCCTAGCACGGCGGTTGTTTGGTTCGTAGAATTTGAACCATTTTTGTGGCATCCACTCAAATCTCTAGGAAGGAATCATTTAGTTCTCATGTGATATGATCAAACAAACCAAAATGTTGCAGGATCCAAATGGGCATACCATTGCAATCCTATCTCATCCTATTCTGCGTCTTTGTAATCCTACAATCAAAGAGGCCCTTAAACTTTGGACCATGTTTTCTTCAGTTTCAGTGTCCAGACAGGAACATCATGGCTGTGTGGATGTCGCTGCACGGAAATAAGTCCTTTCGTCTCCTTCCCCATCATGACTGGAACCAATGTACTCGCTTGTTTGGTCGGCCAAATGTCATGCACCTGTATTTGTCTAGTCGACCAGAGTACATTTTAATTTATGCTATGGTTCTTCCATATAAGTTTGGTTCATGGGGAAGCCATACTACTAGCAATATATTACTCCCTCGATTCCAAAATACTTGTCATGGTTTTAGTTCCTATATGAACTAAAACCATGACATGTATTTGGAGTAGTTAACTGAACTAAAAATAAAATCTTCAATGTGTTTAATCTAATTTTATATTCTAATAATGTATTTAATCTAACTTAAGCAGGTATAAAATACGATTTTGAAAGCATAAACTTCATAGTGTAACTACTTTTATTATAGTGTTCATATTTTTAAAAATAAGTAAACCTCAGCTTAGAGTTTGCATGAATGAGATACTATGATTTTATCATCATTTTGAGGAGATGCACCATACATCTTGTGACATGGTGTGAAGTTGTGGACTCTAACTCAACCACCACATAGGCCTTACATATGTTCAAAAAGAACACGGGCCTTACATGTGGGACAAAATTTTCAGGATGAGGGTTTCTTTTTTGAGAAAGGGGATATATTAATATCGCAAAGATGCCAATTACACCCGTCCTTTGTACCAACAAGATGTCCAAAGACATCAAGGATACACACAACCAAAAAATAAATAAAAATAAAAGAAGGAAAAAGCCCCGCCACGGTGATCAGTCACTAGCAACAACAACACTATAACCACCTCCAAAGACAATACCCGGCTTATAAAAGAGGTTCTCCAAAAGAAACACCTCCAAGACGGAAACAATGCACAAGCATTGTCGTTGCCCAATCGAAGATCTTGAGTTTTCACCCTGGAGAAATCTGAGTTCACCCAAAAACAATGCCTTCAAAAAGACCATTGCCAGGTACAACTAATGAAGGCCAACCCTTGGGTTTTCACATTGGGAATCGAGACTCGGTATTCGAGGAGCACCACCAAAATTGCAATCCTCTAGTGATGCCACCCCCACTTGCCGAGGCCACTGTTGCAAGTCACCAAACACCGAGGACACAATCTTCATCACATCCAATACATCTTTCCACCAACTTTCAAGACCTCCAATCCCAACTGTCATGCCTTTCTCCACCTCTATCAATGCCTTGGGAATTTTGACTTAGACATGTCCCATGACTCCAATAAGAAAGCGAAGCTTCGCGTCGCGCCCTTTTGAAATCGTGTTGGCTGATAATATGAGCGTGCGCGACCGGAGCCTTTCCGATCTAGATATTCAGGGTGACATTCACCAATCCGTATATATCTCTGACGGGGAAAAACGGAACGCGTCAGCGGCCATATCAAAGAGATCGACGTCCGGCAGAAAGACGCCATGGCGGACAAAGATTGCTAGGTCCAAACCACCACAGCACCAAGCACCTCCACATCCTGGTTAGTGCGCCTGGCACACCTGCCACGCCTCACTGGCGCAGCCAGACCACCAACTGCATCACCACCACCGTCCCACGGGCCCGCCGACCACCCCCAACCCAACTGCCTCCCAGAACTGCCGCCAAGGCCAGCATCCACTCCGAGGGCTCATCAAAACCATCGCGCGATGGGGATGCCCACTAACGAGCACGTCATGGGAAGGGGATGCCACGACGCCCCACCGTGCTGAAGAGAGGAGGCCCCGCGCCCCATTCCACACGCTTGGGGAGGAGATCATGTTGCCGCCAACACCACAAGGGCTTTGCCGAGTGACACTCGTCGATGGCGGCGAGGGAAGTGGGGGCGGGGAAAGGGAGCCCTCGGCGGTGTAGGTGCGCTCCCAGGTTGCCCACGGGGAGGGCAACACTGGAGGGGGTGGGAGGTTCTAAACTTAGGGGGCTCGTGTGATGAGAGTTTCTTAAACTAGTGTATTGCCACGTGATTCAACGAAACCCCAATATTTGATTAAAAGCTCTTAGTGTTTGCAATAAACAATAGGTAAAATCAAGTTTCCAATTTATATTTTCACAATTATAAGTAAGGAATTGTGTGATGGCATAACGAGCGCGTGGGGGGGGGGGGGTGTTGCTTGCCAACCAGTGGTATGGGGAGGATAAGGTTCCAAGAGAACACGACGGGAG
Source organism: Aegilops speltoides (assembly GCA_021437245.1). Taxonomy (NCBI): domain Eukaryota; kingdom Viridiplantae; phylum Streptophyta; class Magnoliopsida; order Poales; family Poaceae; genus Aegilops; species Aegilops speltoides. Next base: position 93,294,674 of record CM038147.1, on the reverse strand, counting down.
CAGTTGAGGAGACAACTGTATAGTAAAGAGTAAAAACTGAATATGAGAGGGGAATATAATGGGCGATTAACCAGTCAAAATGTGTTGATTATGAGAGTGGATGTGCAACAAAAAGCTAAATTTGTACGATTCCACTAAAATCTTTTTCCTCTGTTAAAAAAAAGGATTCGGTAAATCGTGAAACATTGACATCTCCAATGCGGACCCTCAAACCATCTCCTTCCGTCCAGACCGCGTCGTCCGGACTTATCTTGCCATCCAACGTGGTCATGTATCCGTCCGCTGGCCAGTCCGGATGTCGTTTCTCCCGCAAACCAGAAGCAAACTAGGGGGGCTATACGATCATCCGGACCACAGCCATGATGCATCTGACAAGCGTGGCCCACTCAAAAAAGCCAATCACCTCAGAAACCCTCCGGCACAAAGCGGTTGCCGCACAATCATTGCCGGTTGATACATCCATTTTGCATCATGTTTTCCTCCTGTTATTTATAATATCTTTGGTCATTATTTCACCTTATAATGAAATTTTAATGCCTTTTGTCTTTTAATTTGCAAGATCTATATGAGGAGAGAAATTGTCGGCTGCTGGAGTTCTTGATCTAAAAGAGCTACAACAGAGATAGCTATTCTACGAGGCTCCAAATGACCCGAAATTTCACGAAGATTTTGTATTGAATATAAAAAAAATTACTAGAACGAAGAACCACCAGAGGGGGGCCACCTGTTGTCCACAAGACAAGACAACAGGGTGCACTCACCCACCCAGGGCGCGGCTTGGTGTCTTGTGGGGCCCACAACAGCCCTCTGGTACCCTCCTTCTGCTATATGAAGCCTTTTGCCCTAGAAAAAATAGGAGGAAGATTTTTGGGATGAAGCGCTGCCGTCTCGAGGCAGAAAGTGGGCAGGAGCACTTTTCCTCTCCGGTGGAGCGATTTCGCCGGGGATACTTCCCTCCAGGAGGGGGAATCGAAACCATCGACATCACCAACGTTCCTCTCATCATGGGAGGACCAATCTTCATCAACATCTTCACTAGCACCATCTCATCTCAAACCCTAGTTCGTCTCTTGTATTCAATCTTTGTCTCAAAATCTCAGATTGATATCCGTGGGATACTAGTAGTGTTGATTACATCTTGTAGTTGATGCTAGTTGGTTTATTTAGTGAAATATTATATGTTTAGATCCTTAATCATATACAATACTCCTTTGATCTTGAACATGAATATGATTTGTGAGTATTTTCATTTTATTATGACATGGGAGAAGTCTTGTATAAGTAATCATGTGAAGTTGGTATCTGTTCAATATTTTGATGATGTGTATGTTGTTCTTTTTCTAGTGGTGTCATGTAAACATCGACTACATGACACTTCACCATGTTTGGGCCTAGGGGAAGGCATTGGGGAGTAATAAATATATGATGGTTGCGAGAGTGATAGAAGTTTAAACCCTAGTTTATGTGTTATTCCATAAGGGGCTAATTTGGATGCATATGTTTCATGCTATGGTTAGATTTATCTTAATTCTTCTTTTCTTAGTTGTGGATGCTTGCGAGAGGGGGTAATCATAAGAGGGTTGCTTGTTCAAGTAAGAACAACACCCTAGCACCAGTTCACCCACATATCTAATTATCAAAGTAGTGAACACGAACCAACTAAACACGATGAACGTGACTAGATGAGAATTCTCATGTGTCCTCGAGAATGCTTTGCTTATTATAAGAAGTACTTTTGGCTTGTCCTTTGATATAAAAAGGATTGGACCACCTTGCTGGACTCTTGTTACTATTGTTACATGTTACTTGTTATGAATTACCTTGCTACAAAACTATATGTAATCGCTACTTACAACACTTGCAGAGAATACCTTCCTGAAAACCACCAATCATTTCCTTCTGCTCCTTGTTGGATTCGACACTCTTACTTATTGAAAGGACTATGATTGATCCCCTATACTTGTCGGTCATCATCGGTCAACGCCGCTCTAGAGAGGACCTGACAGGCCAGCATTGATGCCGATCAGACCGACTACATGACAGGATGAGTGGGCAACGCCGCTTAAATGTAGATGCGGCGACCGAGAAACCTATTCTGGCCACTGTGCCGCATTGAAGTCGGCTTCCAGTCGCTTCTCCTGGCTGCCAGACCTATTTAAGAAGGCATCTGGCACCGTTCATGCCACTCTGAAATCCTCTTCGCTCCCACCATCTCCTCCTCTCCCAGCCTCTCCAATACTCCACCTTGTCGCTGGCGACAGCTCTGCCTCCCCAGCATGCTGAAGTCCTGGTTCTCCGCACCCATATGTGACAGCGGCTTCGGATCTCCATTTGGATCGTGGCGCCACCGCCCTAGCTCTCCGGTTCCATCAGGATCCACAGCCGCTACCTCCTCCGACAAGGAGGAGATTGTCATCTCCTTTGACAAAGGGGAGGACCAGGCGCCACCGTAGTAGCCGCTTCTCCTCACAGAGATGGCAACAACGGGTGAGGAGTTCCAGCGATAAATGGAACTGTTGATGGAGCTATCCCCGCGCAACCGTCGTCCGACGCTACCCTCGCCACTAGCGACCATCGTGAAGGAGGAGTGGCCATCCCCACCACGCTATCGTGCCAAGCAGGAGGCGGCGACACCTCCTCGTTGTGTCAAGCAGGTTCGGTGACGCCTCCTTGCCGCGTCAAGGAGGAGTCGCCGACGCCTCCCTGTCGCATTATGGCAAAGCCAGCCTCCCTCATGCGACTATGGCGTCCAAATTGGGCATTAGGTTAAGGAGGAGTCGCATTCCCCACCATTGCACGGCCTGTACACTCGGATCCGGATCGACGGGCTGACATCACCGCAAATGGCGCAGCCATGTTGGCGAGGACGAAGTGCCGCGCACGATTGCCCAGGCATGTGGGTGCATCCTCCACTACGTTGGTCATGGCAGCAGCGGCAGCTCCCCATCATCTCGGGCCATCGTGTCAGCCAAGGAGAAGGCGGCTAGGCAGGCAGTGCATCAGGAGCAACACGACATGGCCTGCATCTCTGAGTTCACCAAATTGGACGCGGAGCGGCCTGGGTACTCAGTGACCCCGACCTGGCAATGGCCTGGGCCCTCGACCGCTCTGTCACCACCACGGAGTCTGCTGCGAGGAGGCACCACCACCTTGACGATGAGCTAGCCAAGATCGGCGAGGAGTGGTCCCTTAGCGGCACCTTCGCCAGTGCTGGTAGGAGAAACCCGCCGCAAGGATACCGCGGCTGGGGTCGGTATTGGCCACGTCGACCCTCCGCACAATGCAGGAGGAAGCGAAGCGGCTCCTTAGTGAGCGCTAGACGGCGACCAGGCCGCTGCTGGAAGGAATACTCCGATGACGACGAGGCGCGAACGACGCCAGCGGCGCGTCAGGACAGGGCTAAAGCGGCCACGCGTACAAGGTCACCATCTGCTACAAGTTAGCCTCCTATTTATTTATTTTTAGTTTTCAGCTAAATGAAAGAAAAACGTCTTATGTAAGTTATGTTAGAACTTTATTCAATTCCGCCGTGTTTGTTGAAATCCGTCCGATTTTATTAAAATAATGAATGAAATATTTGTGGGTATGGATGGATGGCTGACTCCTGCATCAGTGTCCATGGACTGATCCCCATGAAATGCGGTGTTCGATTTGAATGTCGGCGTTTGAGATGCTCTTAGCCCTGTTAACTAAAGACATGCTCACAGAGTCACAGTTAGGTTGATGGTTCGGATGTTTGCATCCTGCCATCTCATATTATTTGGGGTTTAGCACCATTGACCCTAGCATTTTTTCTGAATACGCACAGTGTGCAGTGTATCATATATTAAAGATAGGACCCTAGCATTTTCATATGCACATTGGCGGTGACAATTTAGGAGTACAGTTTTGAACTCGGGGCAGCTATCTAGCTAAGCCAGCAAGCCTTCTGTTGCTTCCCCGGGTGAAGATTGTGGCATCCAGCTTTGTTCTTGATGGTTACCGTAGTACTGTTTCATGACTTGAAGCATCTTAGATCGGAAGAAAAAACATATTTGACCTTTGGACGAAATCAATTCATGATCCGAACTGTTTTTGAATTTTTTTCACAAACTGACCGTTTTGTGTGGCCCTGACAGCCGGGCGGTGCACTGCACTATGCAGTGCCCTTGTCTTAGAAGCAGCATGCCCGGCCAGCGTGGCAGCCCGGGGCCAGGGGCGGCCCCACATCCAGCCTTGCAGCGCCTAAAGCATAGGCGTCACACTTGTAATGTGCAGCGCCTAGGGCGTAGGTGCTACACGTGAAATGTGCAGCGCCCGTGCCTTAGGCGCTGCACTGTATGTTTGCCACTTAGGCTGGCCCCACCCTCTCACCCCAACCACCCCCACCCCACACACCCCCACCCCACCCAAACCCTGAGCCTTGCGCCCCTCCTCTCTCCCCCTCTCCGCCCTCTCAAATCCTTCTCAAATCTTGCAAATCCGGAGTATTTGACCGTGGATTTCGAAGCCAACCCCTCCCTTAAGGTAATCTCCTCCGATCCCCTCTTTTTCATCCTCACATTTTCTCAAATCTTGCTAGTTTGGGGAAACCCTAGTTTTGGCTTGGATTTGGAAGTTTGTGTTGAATCATGTTAGGTTTCTTTGCTAATTTTGTATGGTTAGGCTTCATATACTATGCTAGGGTTAGGGTTATGTGTGTTTTATGTTGGTGTTAGGGTTATGCTATGGTTATTGTTAAGTGGGAGTTAGGGTTATTGTTTCATATATATATGTTAGGGTTTATGTATTTTGTGCAAATATTTTGTTAACTACTTACTTGATATATGTGTGTTTTTTATTATTGTACGGATGGGAAGAATATGTGTTTATGTTCATCATGTGGATAAAGATGCCTTTTTGGAAGGCAATGTTGAGAGGGACTCGGATGAGCTTGACATGGTGTTAGAGAGAAGTCCTAGCTATGCGGATGTCTTGGAACAAGTGAGGAAGGATTTGAATTGGATGGACCCAAGTGACGTTGTTGAGTTCGAGGCAAGGCATAATGTTGGTTTTGGAATGCACATCTGTTGGAAGACAATGCGTGTGAACGCCAAGCAACGTTGGGTTGCATATAAGGAGACGGTTGCAGAATCTCTAGACAAGGCTCTTGAGTTATTTGCCTCCAAGAAGGTTGAGTCTAGTTTGCATTTGGACTTGAACCGGAACCCCTCCCTGTTGGTTGCTAGTACTCCCCCACCTATGAACCAAGATCAATTTAGTGAACCTCATTTGACACAACAAGTTTGGCCAACATTGAGCCTGGTTCCAAACAACCAAAATGAAGCTTTTGAAGAGGACAATTATGAGTACGAGGAGGATGACAACGAAGTTTATCTCCATGACAACAATGTGGGTGATCCCGAGCAATATCATATGCAAGAGACAATGGACCAATCCATCCCTTTTTCCTGTGCATATGCATCGGACTCCGATGACAATGGTCCCGATGAAGAAGTTGATGAGGAGGGGTTCACTCCCAAGGAGGCCCAAGCATTTAAGAAGGTATTCGGGGGGGAGGGGGGGATCACAAGACACCATTGTTCAAGGATCTTAGTTTCGCGGATGAAGCCGTTGTAGATGGTGGCAAATGTATATCTCTTGGAGCTAGGCCAAGTTCTCACTGTGATTTGTAAGACGGCAAGAATGAGATATATCCCGGTTGTGAGTTTGAATCTTGCTTGGAATTAAAGATGTGGCTCGACAACTACTTGGTTACGCATTATCGTCCACATAGAGTGTCCAACTCGGACGTCAATGTGCATTACACGGTTAAATGTGAAGTGCCAAGATGTTCATGGATTGTGCGTGCAAGGCCATGGAAAGGAGGTCCCACTTGGCGCATAGTGAGTTGTGTATAAAGTCACAGGTGCCGACACAATAATGCGGATGGAGAGCTTGTGTACCAACAACACAGATAACTCACGTCCGAGTTCATCGCTTACAGGTTTTCCAACCAAATATCCATAGTTCCAACAATGAGCATCAAGAGTGTCATTGACCTTGTGAAATCCATCTTTCATTACAAGGTGAAGTACGACAAGGCATGGAAGGCGAAGCAAGCCGCATTCAAGATGTTGTATGGCAATTGGGAGGAAGCATACAACCGACTGCCTAGGTTGTTGTTAGCTATGGCCGCCACAAACCCAGGCATGGTTCACGTGGTCGAGCCTCATGGGCACCAAACATTGATTCACAATGGAGGACTATCTAAGTATTTGGCCATGCATTTTGGGCCTTTGAGCAATGCGTGAGGGCTTTTGAGCATTGTCGGCCCGTCATCACCATTGATTTCACGTTCTTGACCGGACAATATAAGGGCACTTTATTGGTTGCAATAGCAAGTGATGCCAATAACCGGGTGTTGCCTTTGGCATTCGCTTTGGTTGAGGTAGAGAACAATGATAACTGGGAGTGGTTCTTGCATCAATTGAGAACAAGGGTATTACCGCCTAAAAGGGAAATTTGTGTCATATTGGATCGCCATCCAGGAATTCTAAATGCGGTGGTGGTTGACATTCCTGGACATACAAAGTTGCACCATCGATGGTGCATGAGGCACTTTTGTGCAAACTTTTATAGGGCATGTGGTATCAAGGAGTTGGCCGATGATCTTCAAGATTGTTGTCTCGCTTTCTCTGACAAGCGGCTCGCCACATTGTTCAATTCATTGCTTAGACACAATAAACTTGACCCCGGTGGATCTTGAATTTCTCAATAAGAACATTGACGAAAGGAATATGTGGGCACGTGCTTTCGATGAAGATGGCCGGAGGTACGGTCAAATGACAAGAAACATGGCAGAATGCTTCAATAAGGTGCATTACCCGTGACGGCAATAGTTCAATACACATTTGACAAGATGAATGCATACTTTTTAAAATACTCAATGGAGACGGATAAGCAGATTGCTGGTGAGAACAAGGAAAAGCACAAGTACAATTTCCCACCAAAGGTTGAAGAATGGTTGGAATTTCAATCACGGAAGGCAGACTCCCAAGAAGATGTACTATATGACGACAATGATTGGATGTATGAAGTGAAAGAGCCTGGAGGAACCACAAACGATAGCCACCAACACGGAGTCCGTGCTTTCAAGGTCTCCCTAACACGGTGTGATTGCACTTGCATGAGGCCATCCTTGCTTCATATCCCATGCTCGCACTTGTTAAAAGCATCTCGTGTTAGGAATGTGGACATCAATCACCCTCTTACCGTGCGGGAGTCCGAGTTCTCAATCATGACTGTCAACAATACATGGGCTCCCCGGTTTCAGCCATACTTGAACCAATCACAATGGCCGGAGTATCATGGAGTTCAACTATGCCCGAACCCGAAATGGAAGGTCGCTAGACGGGGAAGACGTAAGACAAAGCGTCTTAGAGATGACATGGACGAATGGGGCCATGGTGCCGATCAAGAAACCGGCACCGGCGAATTCCAAGAGCCTCGTGAGCAATCCCGTTGTGGGGAGTGCAATGGTGGGGGATGTTGGGGAACGTTGCAGAAAATAAAAAATTTCTACGCTTCACCAAGATCAATCTATGGAGTCATCTAGCAACGAGAGAGAGGAGTGCATCTACATACCCTTGTAGATCGCGCGCGGAAGCGTTCAAGAGAACGGGGTTGAGGGAGTGGTACTCGTCGTGATCCAAATCACCGGAGATCCTAGCGCTGAACGGACGACACCTCTGCGTTCAACACACGTACGGTTGGGAAGACGTCTCCTCCTTCTTGATCCAGCAAGGGGGGAGGAGAGGTTGATGGAGATCCAGCAGCACGACGGCGTGGTGGTGGATGCAGCAACGATCTCGGCAGGGCTTCGCCAAGCACTTGCGAGAGGGAGAGGTGTAGCAGGGGAGAGGGAGGCGCCAAAGACTTGGTATGCGGCTGCCCTCCCTCCCCCCTCTTTATATAGGGCCTCTAGGGGGGGGTGCCGGTCCTAGGAGATCCAATCTCCAAGGGGGGGCAGCGGCCAAGGGGGTGGCTTGCCCCCCAAGGCTGTTGGGGAACGTAGTAATTTCAAAAAAATTCCTACGCACATGCAAGATCATGGTGATGATATAGCAACGAGAGGGAAGAGTGTTCGTCCACGTACCCTCGTAGACCGTAAGCGGAAGCATTAGCTGCTTAGCGGTTGATGTAGTCGTCGTCTTCACGATCCGACCGATCCAAGCACCGAACATCTGGGAGCCTCCGAGTTCAGCACGTTCAGCTCGATGGCGATCTCCGGCCCTCCGATCCAGCAAAGGCTCCGGAGATGAGTTCCGTCGGCCTGGCGTGGTGACGATGATGATGTTCTACGGCGCAGGCTTCGCCTAAACTCATGACGATATGACCGAGGTGGAATATAGTGGAAGGGGCACCGCTGCGGCTAAGGAACGATCCGTAGATCAACTTGTGTTTCTATGGGGTGCCCCTGCCCCGTATGTAAAGGAGGGAGGGAGGAGAAGGCCGGCCCTAGGAGGGCGCGCCATGGGGAGTCCTACTCCCACGGGAGTAGGATTCCCCCTTCCTAGTCAACTAGGGGTCCTTCCATGTAGTAGGAGTAGGAGACTAGGAAGGGAAGAGAGAAGGGAAGGAAGGAGGGGTGCTGCCCTCCCCTAGTCAATTCGGACTAGGCCTTGGGGCGCGCGGCCTGCCCTATGCAGCCCCTCTCTCTTTCCCTTGAGGGCCCAATAAGGCCCAATACTTCTCCCGGCGAATTCCGTAACTCTCCGTACTCGAAAAATACCGAATCACTCGGAACCTTTCCGAACTCGAATATAGTTGTCCAATATATCGATCTTTCGTCTCGACCATTTCAAGACTCCTCGTCATGTCCTCGATCTCATCCGGGACTCCGAACTCCTTCGGTACATCAAAACTCATAAACTCATAATATAAGCATCATCAAAACCTTAAGCGTGCGGACCCTACGGGTTCGAGAACTATGTAGACATGACCTAGAACTATTCTCGGTCAATAACCAATAGCGGGACCTGGATGCCCATATTGGCTCCTACATATTCTCTGAAGATCTTTATCGGTCAAACCGCATAACAACATCGTTGTTCCTTTGTCATCGGTATGTTACTTGCCCGAGATTCGATCGTCGGTATCAATACCTAGTTCAATCTCGTCACCGCAAGTCTCTTTACTCGTTTTGTAATGCATCATCCGTAACCAACTCATTGGTCACATTGCTTGCAAGGCTTATAATGATGTGCATTACCGAGAGGGCCAGAGATACCTCTCCGACAATCGGAGTGACAAAACCTAATCTCGAAATCGCAACTCAACATGTACCTTCGGAGACACCTGTAGTACTCCTTTATAATCACCCGATTCGTTGTGGCGTTTGGTAGTACCAAAGTGTTCCTCCGTAAACAGAGTTGCATAATCTCATAATTACAGGAACATGTATAAGTCATGAAGAAAGCAATAGCAACATACTAAACGATCAAGTGCTAAGCTAACGGAATGGGTCAAGTCAATCACATCATTCTCCTAATGATGTGATCCCGTTAATCAAATGACAACTCTTTTGTCCATGGCTAGGAAACATAACCATCTCTGATAAACGAGCTAGTCAAGTAGACTACTGACACTATGTTTGTCTAGTTATTCACACATGTATTATGTTTCCGGTTAATACAATTCTAGCATGAATAATAAACATTTATCATGAAATAAGGAAATAAATAATAACTTTATTATTGCCTCTAGGGCATATTTCCTTCAGTCTCGCACTTGCACTAGAGTCAATAATCTAGTTCACATCGCCATGTGATTTAACACCAATATTCATATCTGTATATGATTAACACCCATAGTTCACATCATCATGTGACCAACATCCAAAGGGTTTACTGGAGTCAATAATCTAGTTCACATCGCTATGTGATCAACACCCAAAGAGTACTAAGGTGTGATCATGTTTTGCTCGTGAGAGAAGCTTAGTCAACGGGTCTGTCACATTCAGAGCCGTATGTATTTTGCAAATATTTTATGTCCACAATGCTCTTGCGGAGCTACTCTAGCTAATTGCTCCCACTTTCAATATGTACCCAGGTTGAGACTTAGAGTCATCGGATCGGTGTAAAAGTTTGCACTGATGTAACTTTTACAACAAACTCTTTTATCACCTCCATAATCGAGAAACATCTCCTTAGTCCTTACTAAGGATATTCTTGACCAATGTCCAGTGATCTACTCCTAGATCACTATTGTACTCTCTTGCTAAATTCAGAGCAAGGTATACAATAGGTCTGGTACATAGCATAGCATACTTTATAGAACCTATGACTGAGGCATAGGGAATGACTTTTCATTCTCTTTCTATTTTCTGCTGTGTTCGGGATTTGAGTCTTACTTAATTTCATACCTTTGCAACACAGGCAAGAACTCTTTCTTTGACTGTTCCATTTTGAACTATTTCAAAATCTTGCCAAGGTATGTACTCATTGAAAATCTTATCAAGCGTCTTGATCTATCTCAATAGATCTTGATGCTCAATATGTAAGTAGCTTTTACTGAGGTTTTTTTTCTTTTAAAGAACTCCTTTAAAACACTCCTTTATGCTTTGTAGAAAAATTCTACATCATTTCTGATCAACAATATTTCACTCACATATACTAATCAGAAAGGCTGTAGTGCTCCCACTCACTTTATTGTAAATACAGGCTTCATCGTAAGTCCATATAAAACTATATGCTTTGATCAACTTATCAAAGCGTATATTCCAACTCGAGATGCTTGCACCAGTCCATAGATGGATCATTGGAGCTTGCACATTTTGTTAGCACCTTTAGGATTGACAAAACCTTACGGTTGCATCATATACAACTCTTCTTTAATAAATCCATTAAGGAATGCAGTTTTGACATCCATTTGCCAGATTTCATAAAATGTGGCAATTGCTAACATGATTTAGACAAACTTAAGCATCGATACGAGTGAGAAAATCTCATCGTATTCAACACCTTGAACTTGTTGAAAACCTTTCGCAACAAGTCGAGCTTGGTAGATAGTAACACTACTATCAGTGTCCGTCTTCCTCTTGAAGATCCATTCATGTAACATGGCTTGCTGATCATCGAGCAAGTCAATCAAAGTCCATACTTTGTTGTCATACATGGATCATATCTCAGATTTTATGGCCTCAAGCCATCTCGCGGAATCTGGGCTCATCATCGCTTCCTCATAGTTCGTAGGTTCATCATGGTCTAGTAACATGACTTCCAGAACATGATTACTACACCACTCTGGTGCGGATCTTACTCTGGAAGACCTACGAGGTTCTGTAGTAACTTGATCTGAAGTTTCATGATCAATATCATTAGCTTCCTCACTAATTGGTGTATTTTTCACAGGAACTGATTTCTGTGATGAACTACTTTCAATAAGGGAGCAGTACAGATTACCTCATCAAGTTCTACTTTCCTCCCACTCACTTCTTTCGAGAGAAACTCCTTCTCTGGAAAGGATCCATTTTATCAACGAATATCTTGCCTTCGGATCTGTGATAGAAGGTGTACCCAACAATTTCCTTTGGGTATTCTATGAAGACGCACTTCTCCGATTTGGGTTCGAGCTTATCGGGATGAAACTTTTCACATAAGCATCGCAGCCCCAAACTTTAAGAAACGACAACTTGGGTTTCTTGCTAAACCACAGTTCATATAGTGTTGTCTCAGCAGTTTAGATGGTGCCATTTTAACGTGAATGCAGCTGTCTCTAATGCATAACCCCAAAACGACCAGGGTAAATCAGTAAGAAACATCATAGATCGCACCATATCCAATAAAGTACGATTACAACGTTCGGACACACCATAATGTTGTGGTGTTCGGTGGCGTGAATGTGAAACTATTTCACATTGTTTTAGTTGAAGACCAAACTCGTAACTCAAATATTCGTCTTTGCGATCAGATCGCGAAACTTTATTTTCTTATTACGATGATTTTCTACTTCACTCTGAAATTCTTTGAACTTTTCAAATGTTTCAGACTTGTGCTTCATCAAGTAGATATACCCATATCTGCTCAAATCATCTTGTGAAGGTCGAAAAAATACGATACTTGCCACGAGCCTTCATACTCATTGGTGCGCATACGTCGGTATGTATTATTTCAATAAGTCGGTAGCTCGTTCCATTGTTCTAAAGAACGGAGTTTTAGTCATCTTGCCCAAAAGGCATGGTTACGCAAGCATCAAATGATTCATAACCAAGTGATTCCGAAAATCCATCTTTATGGAGTTTCTTCATCGCTTTACACCGTATGACCCAAGCGGCATTGCCACAAATAAGTTGCACTATCATTATTAACTTTGCATCTTTTGGCCTCAATATTATGAATATGTGTATCACTACGATCGAGATCCAACAAACTATTTTCATTGGGTGTATGACCATTGAAGGTTTTATTCATGTAAGCAGAACAACAATTATTCTCGATTTTAAATGAATAACCGTATTGCAATAAACATGATCAAATCATATTCATGCTCAGCATAAGCGCCAAATAACACTTATTTAGGTTTAACACTAATCCCGAAAGTATAGGGAGTGTGCGATGATGATCATATCAATCTTGGAACTACTTCCAACACTCATCGTCACTTCTCCTTCAACTAGTCTCTGTTTATTCGTAACTCTGTTTGAGTTACTAATCTTAGCAACCGAACAAGTATCAAATACTCAGGGACTCTTGTAAACACTAGTAAGGCACACATCAATAATCAGATATCAAATATACCCTTGTTCACTTTGCCATCCTTCTTATCCACCAAATATTCAGGGCATTTCCGCTTCGGTGACCATTTCCTTTGCGATGTAAACACTCGGTTTGAGGCTATGGTCCAGCTTTGGGCTTCTTCGCAGGAGTGACAACTTGCTTGTCTTTCCAATTGAAGTTCCCTTTCTTTCCCTTTGCCCTTCTCTTGAAACTAGTGGTCTTGTCAATCATCAACACTTGATGGTTTTTTCTTGATTTCTACCTTCGTCGATTTCAACATCACGAAGAGCTCGGGAATCATTTTCGTCATCCCTTGCATACTATAGTTCATCACGAAGTTCTAGTAACTTAGTGATGGTGACTAGAGAATTCTGTCAATCACTATCTTATCTGGAAGATTAACTCCCACTTGATTCAAAAGATTGAAGTACCCAGAGAATCTGAGCACATGCTCACTAGTTGAGCGATTCTCCTCCATCTTTTAGCTACAGAACTTGTTGGAGACTTCATATCTCTCAACTCGGGTATTTGCTTGAAATATTAACTTCAATTCCTGGAACATCTCATATGGTCCATGTGAAGGAAATATGCCCTAGAGGCAATAATAAAGTTATTATTTATTTCCTTATTTCATGATAAATGTTTATTATTCATGCTAGAATTGTATTAATCGGAAACATAATACATGTGTGAATACATAGACAAACAGAGTGTCACTAGTATGCCTCTACTAGACTAGCTTGTTAATCAAAGATGGTTAAGTTTCCTAACCATGAACAAAGAGTTGTTATTTGATTCACAAGGTCACATCATTAGTTGAATGATCTGATTGACATGACCCATTCCATTAGCTTAGCACCAGATCGTTTAGTACGTTGCTATTGCTTTTATCCATGACTTATACATGTTCCTATAACTATGAGATTATGCAACTCCCGTTTACGGAGGAACACTTTGGTACTACCAAGCGTCACAGCGAATCGGGTGATTATAAAGGAGTACTACAGTGTCTCAAAAGGTAGATGTTGGGTTGGCGTATTTGAGATTAGGTTTTGTCACTCCGATTGTCGGAGAGGTATCTCTGGGCCCTCTCGGTAATACACATCACTTAAGCCTTGCAAGCATTACAACTAATGAGTTAGCTGTGAGATGATGTATTACGGAACGAGGAAGAGACTTGCGATAACGAGATTGAACTAGGTATTGGATACCGACGATCGAATCTCGGGCAAGTAACATACCGATGACAAAGGGAACAACGTATGTTGTTATGCGGTCGACCGATAAAGATCTTCGTAGAATATGTAGGAGACAATATGGGCATCCAGGTCCGCTATTGGTTATTGACCGAAGGCGTGTCTCGGTCATGTCTACATTGTTCTCGAATCGTAGGGTCCGCACGCTTAAGGTTTCGATGACGGTTATATTATGAGTTTGTGTATTTTGATGTACCAAGGAGTTGAGTCCGGATGTGATCACGGACATGACGAGGAGTCTCGAAATGGTCGAGACATAAAGATTGATATATTGGACGGCTATATTCGGACACGGAAAGGTTCGGAAGTTTCGGAGAAAACCGGAGTGCTTGGAGGGTTACCGAACCCCGGGGAAGTAATGGGCCTTAGTGGGCCAAGAGGGAGAGAGAGGGCCGCACCAGGGAGGTGGCGCGCCCCGGGAGTCCGAATAGGACAAGGAGGGGGCGCGCCCCCTTTCCCTCTCCCTCTCCCTCTCCTTCCTTCCCCCTTCCTCCTTCCTAGTTGGACTAGGAAAGGGGAGTCCTACTCCCACTAGGAGGAGGACTCCCCCCTTGGCGCGCCCCTAGGCCGGCCGGCCCTCCCCCTTGCTCCTTTATATACGGGGGTAGGGGGCACCCTAGAACACACAAGTTGATCCTTGAGATCGTTCCTTAGCCGTGTGCGGTGCCCCCCTCCACCATAATCCACCTCGGTCATATCGTTGCGGTGCTTAGGCGAAGCCCTGCATCGGTAGAACATCAAGATCGTCACCACGCCGTCGTCTTGTGGAACTCTCTCCCGGAGCTTTGCTGGATCGGAGCCGAGGAGCGTCACCGAGCTGTCGTGTGTCAAGAACTTCGGGCGCCGAGTAACGGCGCTGGGATCGGTTGGATCGCGAGGAGAACGTCGACTACTTCCTCTACGTTGTGATCGCTTCCGCTTGGTCTCGAGGGCGTAGACAACACTCTCCCCTCTCGTTGCTATGCATCACCATGATCTTGCGTGTGCGTAGGAATTTTTGAAATTACTCGTTCCCCAGCAGTGGCATCGAGCCTAGGTTTTTATGGTTTGATGTTTTGCACGAGTAGAACACAAGTGAGTTGTGGGCGATACAAGTCATACTTGCCTACCAGCATGTCATACTTTGGTTCAGCGGTATTGTGAGATGAAGCGGCCCGGACCGACATTACGCGTGCGCTTCTGCGAGACTGGTTTCACCGCTCGAGCACTCGTTGCTTAAAGGTGATTGGCGGGTGTCTGCCTCTCTCACTTTAGTTGAATCGAGTGTGGCTACGCCCGTCCTTGTGAAGGTTAAAACGAGTCTATTTGACAAACTATCGTTGTGGTTTTGATGCGTAGGTAAGAACGGTTCTTGCTAAAGCCCGTAGGAGCCACGTAAAATTTGCAACAACAAAGTAGAGGACGTCTAACTTGTTTTTGCAGGGCATGTTGTGATGTGATATGGTCAAGGCGTGATGCTATATTTTATTGTATGAGATGATCATGTTTTGTAACGAAATTATCGGCAATGGCTGGAGCCATATGGTTGTCGCTTTATTGTATGAAATGCAAGCGCTACGTAATTGCTTTACTTTATCACTAAGCGGTAGCGATAGTCGTAGAAGCAATAGATGGCGTGGCGACAACGATGCTACGATGGAGATCAAGGTGTCGCGCCGGTGATGATGGTGATCACGGCGGTGCTTGAGATGGAGATCACAAGCACAAGATGATGATGGCCATATCATATCACTTATATTGATTGCATGTGATGTTTATCCTTTATGCATCTTATCTTGCTTTGATTGATGGTAGCATTTTAAGATGATCTCTCACTTAAAATTATCAAGTAGTGTTCTCCCTGAGTATGCACCGTTGCCAAAGTTAAATCGTGCCCGGACACCACGTGATGATCGGGTGTGATAAGCTCTCGTCCATCTACAACGGGTGCAAGCCAGTTTTGCACACGCGAATACTCGAGTTATACTTGACGAGCCTAGCATATGCAGATATGGCCTCGGAACACGGAGACCGAAAGGTCGGGCGTGAATCATATAGTAGATATGATCAACATAAGATGTTCACCATTGAAAACTACTCCATGTCACGTGATGATCGGTTATGATTTAGTTGATTTGGATCACGTGATCACTTAGATGACTAGAGATGTCTGTCTAAGTGGGAGTTCTTAAATAATCTGATTAATTGAACTTAAATTTATCATGAACTTAGTACCGATAGTATCTTGCTTGTCTATGTTTGTTTGTAGATAGATGGCTCGTCTTTGTTGTTCCGTTGAATTTTAATGCGTTCCTTGAAAAGCAAAGTTGAAAGATGATGGTAGCAATTACACGGATTTGGTCCGTAACTCGAGGATTATCCTCATTGCCGCCTGAAGAGTTACGTCTGGATGCACCGCTGGGTGACAGAACTGCTTCTTGATGTGGCCGACGGCGTTAAGAACGTCTGGCGAGCAAAGCTGATGACTACTCTATAGTTTAGTGTGCCATGCTTTACGGCTTAGAACGGGTCTTCAATGACGTTTTGAGCGTCATGGAGCATATGAGATGTTCGAGGAGTTGAAGTTGATATTTCAACAGAATGCCCGGATTGAGAGATATGAAGTCTCCAATAAGTTCTATAGCTGCAAGATGGAGGAGAATGGGTGCATCGGTGAGCACATACTCGTAATGTCCGGGTATTACAATCACTTGACTCAACGGGAGTTAATCTTCCGGATGATTGTGTCATTGACAAATTCTTCAATCACTGCCACCAAGTTACAAAGGCTTCGTGATGAACTATAATATGCAAGGGTTAGTAAAGACTATGCAGAGCTCTTACGCAATGCTAAAGGCTGCGGAGGTAGAAATCAGAAGGAGCATCAAGTGTTGATGCTCAATAAGACCACTAGTTTCAAGAAGAAAGGCAAAGGGAGGAAGAACGGGAACTTCAAGAAGAACAGCAAACAAGTTGCTGCTTAGGAGAAGAAACCCAAGTCTGGACCTAAACCTGAAACTGAGTGCTTCTCTACCGCAAGCGATGGACCTTTGGAAGCGGAGCGCCCCAAGTATTTGGCGGATAAGAAGGATGGCAAGGTGAACAAAGGTATATGTGATATACATGTTATTGATGTGTACCTCACTAGAGCTCGCAGTAGCACTGGTATTTGATCTTGGTTACTGTTGCTAATATTTGCAACTCGAAGCAGGGGACTACGGATTAGCGAACAACGGCAAAGGACGAGGTGACGATCGCGCGTGGGAAATGGTTCCAAAGTCGATGTGATCGCGGTCGGCACGCTACCTCTACATCTACCTTCGGGATTAGTTTTAGACCTAAACAATTGTTATTTGGTGCCGGCGTTGAGCATGAACATTATATCTGGATCTTGTTTGATGCGAGACGGTTATTCATTTAAATCAGAGAATAATGGTTGTTCTATTTATATGAGTAATATCTTTTATGGTCATGCAACCTTGAAGAGTGGTCTATTTTTAATGAATCTCGATAGTAGTAATACACATATTCATAATATTGAAACCAAAAGATGCAGAGTTGATAATGATAGTGCAACTTATTTGTGGCACTGCCGTTTAGGTCATATCGGTATAAAGCGCATGAAGAAACTCCATACTGATGGACTTTTGGAGTCACTTGATTATGAATCACTTGGCACTTGTGAACCATGCCTCATGGGCAAGATGACTAGAACCCCGTTCTCCGGTACTATGCAGAGAGCAACAGATTTGTTGGAAATCATACATACAGATGTATGTGGTCCGATGAATGTTGAGGCTCGTGGCGGATATCGTTATTTTCTCACCTTCACAGATGATTTAAGCAGATATGGGTATATCTACTTAATGAAGCATAAGTCTGAAACATTTGAAAAGTTCAAAGAATTTCAGAGTGAAGTTGAAAATCATCGTAATAAGAAAATAAAGTTTCTACGATCTGATCGTGGAGGCGAATATTTGAGTTCTGAGTTTGGTCTACATTTGAAACAATGCGGAATAGTTTAGCAACTCCGCCACCGGAACACCACAGCGTAATGGTGTGTCGAGCGTCAGAATCGCACTTTACTAGATATGGTGCGATCTATGATGTCTCTTACAGATTTACCGCTATTGTTTTGGGGTTATGCTCTTGAGACGGCCGCATTCACGCTGAATAGAACACCATCAAAATCCGTTGAGACGACACCTTATGAACTATGGTTTAGCAAGAAACCAAAGTTGTCGTTTCTTAAAGTTTGGGGTTGTGATGCTTATGTGAAAAAGCTTCAACCTGATAAGCTCGAACCCAAATCGGAGAAATGTGTCTTCATAGGATACCCAAAGGAGACAGTTGGGTACACCTTCTATCACAGATCCGAAGGCAAGACATTTGTTGCTAAGAATGGATCCTTTCTAGAGAAGGAGTTTCTCTCGAAAGAAATGAGTGGGAGGAAAGTAGAACTTGATGAGGTAACTATACCATCTCCATTATTGGAAAGTAGTTTATCACAGAAACCGGTTTCTGAGACATCTACACCAAATAGTGAGGAAGTTGGTGATGTAGATCATGAAACTTCAGATCAAGTTACTCTGAAACCTCGTAGATCAACGAGTAAGATCCGCACTGAGTGGTACGGTAATCCTGTTCGGAAGTCATGCTACTAGATCATGATGAACCTCGAACTATGAAGAAGCGATGGTGAGCCCAGATTCGCAAAATGGCTTGAGGCCATGAAATCGAGATGGGATCCATGTATGAAAACAAAGTGTGGACTTTGGTTGACTTGCCCGAGGGTCGGCAAGCAATAGAAAACAAGTGGATCTTCAAGAAGAAGACCGACGCGATGGTAATATTCTCGTCTACAAAGCTCGACTTGTCGCAAAGGGTTTCGACAAGTTCAAGGGATTGACTACGATGAGACCTTCTCACCGTGGCGATGCTTAAGTCCGTCCGAATCATGTTAGCAATTGCGCATTTTATGATTATGAAATTTGGCAAATGGATGTAAAGACGCATTCTGAATGGATTTACGGAAGAAGAATTGTATATGATGCAACGAGAAGGTTTTATCGATCCAAAGGGATCTAACAAAGTGTGCAAGCTCCAGCGATCCATTTATGGACTGGTGCAAGCATCTCGGAGTTGGAATAAGCGCTTTGATAGTGTGATCAAAGCATTTGGGTTTATCTGAGACTTTTGGAGAAGCTTGTATTTACAAGAAAGTGAGTGGGAGCTCTGTAGCATTTACGATATTATATGTAGATGGCATATTACTAATCGGAAATGATATAGAATTCTGGATAGCATAAAGGGATACTTGAATAAGAGTTTTTCGATGAAGGACCTCGGTGAAGCTGCTTACATATTGGGCATCAAAATCTATAGAGATAGATCAAGGCGCTTAATTGGACTTTCACAAAGCACATACCTTGACAAAATTTTGAAGAAGTTCAAAATGGATCAAGCAAAGAAAGGGTTCTTGCCGGTGTTACAAGGTGTGAAGTTGAGTAAGACTAAATGCCCGACCACCGCAGAAGATAGAGAAAATGAAAGATGTTCCCTATGCTTTAGCCATAGGCTCTATCATGTATGCAATCTGTGTACCGGACTGATGTGTGCCTTGCTATAAGCTTAGCGAGGAGGTACCAAAGTAATCGAGTGGATCATCGGACAGCGGTCAAGAACATCTGAAATACGAAAAGGACTAAGGATATGTTTCTCGTATATGGAGGTGACAAAGAGCTCATCGTAAATGGTTACGTTGATGCAAGCTTTGACAGCGATCCGGACGATTCTAAATCGCAGACCGGATCGTGTTTACACTAAATGGAGGAGCTGTCGGTTGGTGCGGTTCTAAACAAAGCGTCGTGGCGGGATCTACATGTGAAGCGGAGTACATAGCAGCTTGAAGCAGCTAATGAAGGAGTCGGATGAAGGAGTTCATATCCGATCTAGGTGTCATACCTAGTGAATCGGGTCCAATGAAAATCTTCGTGACAATCTTGGAGCAATTGCCTTAGCGAAGGAATCCAGATTTCACAAGAGGACCAAGCACATCAAGAGACGCTTCAATTCCATCCGGATTTAGTCGGTGGGAGACATAGAGATTTGCAAGATACATACGGATCTGAATGTAGCAGACCCGTTGACTAAGCCTCTTCCACGAGCAAAACATGATCAACACCAAGACTCCATGGGTGTTAGAATCATTACTATGTAATCTAGATTATTGACTCTAGTGCAAGTGGGAGACTGAAGGAAATATGCCCTAGAGGCAATAATAAAGTTATTATTTATTTCCTTATTTCATGATAAATGTTTACTATTCATGCTAGAATTGTATTAACCGGAAACATAATACATGTGTGAATACATAGACAAGCAGTGTCACTAGTATGCCTCTACTAGACTAGCTTGTTAATCAAAGATGGTTAAGTTTCCTAACCATGAACAAAGAGTTGTTATTTGATTAACAAGGTCACATCATTAGTTGAATGATCGATTGACATGACCCATTCCATTAGCTTAGCACCCGATCGTTTAGTATGTTGCTATTGCTTTTATCCATGACTTATACATGTTCCTATAACTATGAGATTATGCAACTCCGTTTACGGAGGAACACTTTGGTACTACCAAGCGTCACAACGTAATCGGGTGATTATAAAGGAGTACTACGGTGTCTCGCAAAGGTAGATGTTGGGTTGGCGTATTTCGAGATTAGGTTTTGTCACTCCGATTGTCGGAGAGGTATCTCTGGGCCCTCTCGGTAATACACATCACTTAAGCCTTGCAAGCATTACAACTAATGAGTTAGCTGTGAGATGATGTATTACGGAACGAGGAAGAGACTTGCGATAGCGAGATTGAACTAGGTATTGGATACCGACGATCGAATCTCGGGCAAGTAACATACCGATGACAAAGGAACAACGTATGTTGTTATGCGGTCGACCGATAAAGATCTTCGTAGAATATGTAGGAGCCAATATGGGCATCCAGGTCCGCTATTGGTTATTGACCGGAGGCGTGTCTCGGTCATGTCTACATTGTTCTCGAACCGTAGGGTCCGCACGCTTAAGGTTTCGATGGCGGTTATATTATGAGTTTGTGTATTTTGATGTACCTAAGGAGTTCGGAGTCCGGATGTGATCACGGACATGACGAGGAGTCTCGAAATGGTCGAGACATAAAGATTGATATATTGGATGGCTATATTCGGACACGAAAAGGTTCGGAAGTTTCGGAGAAAACCGGAGTCTTGGGAGGGTTACTGGAACCCCGGGAAGTAATGGGCCTTAGTGGGCCAAGAGGGAGAGAGAGGCTGCACCAGAGGTGGCGCCCCAGTCCGAATAGGACAAGGAGGCGGCGCGCCCCCTTCCTCTCTCTCTCCTCTCCTTCCTTCCCCTTCCTCCTTCCTAGTTGGACTAGGAAAGGGAGTCCTACTCCCACTAGGAGGAGGACTCCCCCCTCCTGGCGCGCCCCTAGGCGGCCGGCCCTCCCCTTGCTCCTTTATATCACGGGGCAGGGGGCACCCTAGAACACACAAGTTGATCCTTGAGATCGTTCCTTAGCCGTGTCGGTTCCCCCTCCACCATAATCCACCTCGGTCATATCGTTGCGGTGCTTAGGCGAAGCCTGCGTCGATAGAACATCAAGATCGTCCCACGCCGTCGTCTTGTGGAACTATCTCCCCGAGCTTTGCTGGATCGGGCCCGAGGAGCGTCACCGAGCTGTCGTGTGTCAAGAACTTCGGGGCGCCGGAATGCTTGGCGCTGGATCGGTTGGATCGCGAGGAGAACGTCGACTACTTCCTCTACGTTGTGATCGCTTCCGCTTTGGTCTACGAGGGTACGTAGACAACACTCTCCCCTCTCGTTGCTATGCATCACCATGATCTTGCGTGTGCGTAGGAATTTTTTTGAAATTACTACGTTCCCCAACACCATGACGTTCAAAACGTCTTTGAAGTCCCGATTCTAAGCCGTTAAGCATGGTGCACTAAACTATCAAGTAGTCATCATATTGAGCTAGCTAAACGTTCATAACGTCTGCATCTGCTCCTGCAATAGGTCTGTCACCTATTGGTGCATTAGGGACCTAATTCTTCTGTGCAGCAATGAGGATAAACCTCATGTCACGGATCTAATCCGCATCATTGCTACTAACATCTTTCAACACAGTTTTCTCTAGGAACATATCAAAATAAACATATGAAAGCAACAACGCGAGCTATTGATCTACAACATAATTTGCAAAATACTACTAGGACTAAGTTCATGATAAATTTAAGTTCAATTAATCATATTACTTAAGAACTCCCACTTAGACAGACATCTCTCTAGTTATCTAAGTGATCACGTGATCCAAATCAACTAAACCATGTCCGATCATCACGTGAGATGGAGTAGTTTCAATGGTGAACATCTCTATGTAGATCATATCTACTATATGATTCACGCTCGACCTTTCGGTCTCCGTGTTCCGAGGCCATATCTGTATATGCTAGGCTCGTCAAGTATAACCTGAGTATTCTGCGTGTGCAACTGTTTTGCACCCGTTGTATTTGAGCGTAGAGCCTATCACACCGATCATCACGTGGTGTCTCGGCACGAAGAACTTTCATAGCGGTGCATACTCGGGAGAACACTTCTTGATAATTAGTGAGAGATCATCTTAAAATGCTACTGTCAATCAAAGCAAGATAAGATGCATAAAGGATAAACATCACATGCAATCAATATAAGTGATATGATATGGTCATCATCATCCTATGCTTGTGATCTCCATCTCCGAAGCACCGTCGTGATCACCATCGTCACCGGTGTGACACCTTGATCTCCATCGTAGCATCGTTGTCGTTTACGCCATCTATTGCTTCTACGACTATCGCTACCGCTTAGTGATAAAGTAAAGCAATTACGAGCGTTGCATTTCATACAATAAGCGACAACCATATGGCTCCTGCCAGTTGCCGATAACCGGTTACAAAACATGATCATCTCATACAATAAAATATAGCATCACGTCTTGACCATATCACATGACAACATGCCCTGCAAAAACAAGTTAGACGTCCTCTACTTTGTTGTTGCAAATTTTACGTGGCTGCTACGGGCTTAGCAAGAACCGTTCTTACCTACGCATCAAAACCACAACGATAGTTTGTCAAATAGACTCCGTTTTAACCTTCGCAAGGACCGGGCATAGTCACACTCGGTTCAACTAAAGTTGGAGAAACTGACACCCGCCAGCCACCTGTGTGCAAAGCACGTCGGTGGAACCAGTCTCGCGTAAGCGTACGCGTAATGTCGGTCCGGGCCGCTTCATCCAACAATACCGCCGAACGAAAGTATGACATGCTGGTAGGCAGTATGACTTATATCGTCCACAACTCACTTGTGTTCTACTCATGCATATAACATCAAACCATAAAACCTGGCTCTGATACCAATGTTGGGGAACGTAGTAATTTCAAAAATTTTCCTACGCACATGCAAGATCGTGGTGATGATATAGCAACGAGAGGGAGGAGTGTTCGTCCATGTACCCTCGTGGTATGGCGAAGCGTTAACTGCAACGCGGTTGATGTAGTCGTCGTCTTCACGATCCGACCGATCCAAGCACCGAACATACGGAGCCTCCGAGTTCAGCACACGTTCAGCTCGATGACGATCTCCGGCCTTTCGATCCAGCAAAGGCTCCGGAGATGAGTTCCGTCAGCACAATGGCGTGGTGACGATGATGATGTTCTATCGCGCAGGCTTCGCCTAAACTCATGACGATATGACCGAGGTGGAATATAGTGGAAGGGGGCACCGCACACGGCTAAGGAACGATCCGTAGATCAACTTGTGTTTCTATGGGGTGCCCCCTGCCCCCGTATATAAAGGAGGGAGGGAGGAGGAGGCTGGCCCTAGGAGGGGCGCGCCATGGGGAGTCCTACTCCCACCGGGAGTAGGATTCCCCTTCCTAGTCCAACTAGGGGTCCTTCCATGTAGTAGGAGTAGGAGACTAGGAAGGGAAGAGAGAGGGAAGGAAGGAGGGTGCGGCCTCCCCTAGTCAATTCGGACTAGGCCTTGAGGCGCGGGGGCCTGCCCTAGGCAGCCCTCTCTCTTTCCCAGGCCCAATAAGGCCCAATACTTCTCCCCGGTGAATTCCCGTAACTCTCCGGTACTCCGAAAAATACCCGAATCACTTGGAACCTTTCCGGACTCTGAATATAGTCGTCCAATATATCGATCTTTACGACTCTACCATTTCGAGACTCCTCGTCATGTCCCCGATCTCATCCGGGACTCCGAACTCCTTCGGTACATCAAAACTCATAAACTCATAATATAACAGTCATCGAAACCTTAAGCGTGCGGACCCTACGGGTTCGAGAACTATGTAGACATGACCTAGAACTATTCTCGGTCAATAACCAATAGCGGGACCTGGATGCCCATATTGGCTCCTACATATTCTACGAAGATCTTTATCGGTCAAACCGCATAACAACATACGTTGTTCCCTTTGTCATCGGTATGTTACTTGCCCAAGATTCGATCGTCGGTATCCAATACCTAGTTCAATCTCGTCACCGGCAAGTCTCTTTACTCGTTCTGTAATGATCATCTCGTAACCAACTCATTGGTCACATTGCTTGCAAGGCTTATAATGATGTGCATTACCGAGAGGGCCCAGAGATACCTCTCCGACAATCGGAGTGACAAAACCTAATCTCGAAATACGCCAACTCAACATGTACCTTCGGAGACACCTGTAGTACTCCTTTATAATCACCCGATTCGTTGTGAGGTTTGGTAGTACCCAAAGTGTTCCTCCGTAAACGGAGTTGCATAATCTCATAGTTACGAGGAACATGTATAAGTCATGAAGAAAGCAATAGCAACATACTAAACGATCAAGTGCTAAGCTAACGGAATGGGTCAAGTCAATCACATCATTCTCCTAATGATGTGATCCCGTTAATCAAATGACAACTCTTTTGTCCATGGCTAGGAAACATAACCATCTCTGATAAACGAGCTAGTCAAGTAGAGGCATATTAGTGACACTATGTTTGTCTAGTTATTCACACATGTATTATGTTTCCGGTTAATACAATTCTAGCATGAATAATAAACATTTATCATGAAATAAGGAAATAAATAATAACTTTATTATTGCCTCTAGGGCATATTTCCTTCAAAGGCAAGTGAGGCGCCCCCACCCCTAGGGTTTCCAACCCTAGGCGCGAGGGGCCTGAGCGCACCAGCCCACCAGGGGCTGGTTCCCCTCCCACTTCAGCCCATGGGGCCCTCCAGGATAGGTGGCCCCACCCGGTGGACCCCCGGGACCCTTCCGGTGGTCCCGGTACAAAACCGGTGACCCCCGAAACTTTCCCGATGGCCGAAACTGGACTTCCTATATATAAATCTTCACCTCCGGACCATTCCTGAACTCCTCATGACGTCCAGGATATCATCTGGGACTCTGAACAACTTTCGGGTTACTACATACTAATATCTCAATAACCCTAGCGTCACAGAACCTTAAGTGTGTAGACCCTACGGGTTCGGGAGACATGCAGACATGACCGAGACGCCTCTCCGGTCAATAACCAACAGCGGGATCTGGATACCCAAGTTGGCTCCCACATGCTCCTCGATGATCTCATCGGATGAACCACGATGTCGAGGATTCAATCAATCCGTATACAATTCCTTTGTCAATCGATGCGTTACTTGCCCGAGATTCGATCGTTGGTATCCCAATACCTCGTTTAATCTCGTTACGAACAAAGTCACTTTACTCGCATCCGTAATGCATGATCCCATGACCAGACACTTGGTCACATTGAGCTCATTATGATGATGCATTACCGAGTGGGCCTAGAGATACCTCCCCGTCATACAGAATGACAAATCCCAGTCTCGATTTGTGCCATCCAAACAGACACTTTTGGAGATACCCGTAGTGCACCTTTATGGTCACCCAGTTATGTTGTGACGTTTGGCACACCCAAAGCACTCCTACGGTATCCGGGAGTTGCACAATCTCATGGTCTAAGGAAATGATACTTGACATTTGGAAAAGCTCTAGCGAAACGAACTACATGATCTTGTGCTATGCTTAGGATTGGGTCTTGTCCATCACATCATTCTCCTAATGATGTGATCCCGTTATCAATGACAACCAATGTCCATAGTCAGGAAACCATGACTATCTGTTGATCAATGAGCTAGTCAACTAGAGGATCACTAGGGATGTGTTGTGGTCTATATATTCACACATGTATTACGATTTCCGGATAACACAATTATAGCATGAACAATAGACAATTATCATGAAAAAGGAAATATAATAATAACCATTTTATTATTGCCTCTAGGGAATATTTCCATCAGTCTCCCACTTGCACTAGAGTCAATAATCTAGTTACATTGTGATGAATCGAACACCCATAGCGTTCTGGTGTTGATCATGTTTTACTCTAGGGAGTGGTTTAGTCAACGGATCTGCTATATTCAGGTCCGTATGTACTTTACAAATACCTATGTTCTCCATCTTGAACATTTTCACGAATGGAGTTGAAGCGACGCTTGATGTGCTGGTCTTCTTGTGAAACACAGGCTCCTTGGCAAGTGCAATAGCTCGGTGTTGTCACGAAGAGTGTGATCGGCCCCGACGCATTGGGTATGACTCCTAGGTCGGTGATGAACTCCTTCACCCAGATTGCTTCATGCGCTGCCTCCGAGGCTGCCATGTACTCTGCTTCACATGTAGAACCTGCCACGACGCTCTGCTTGCAACTGCACCAGCTTACTGCCCCACCATTCAAAATATACACGTATCCGGTTTGTGACTTAGAGTCATCCAAATCTGTGTCAAATCTAGCGTTGACGTAACCCTTTATGACGAGCTCTTCATCACCTCCATATACGATAAACATATCCTTAGTCCTTTTCAGGTACTTTAGGATGTTCTTGACCGCTGTCCAGTGTTCCATGCCGGGATTACTTTGGTACCTTCCTACCAAACTTACGGCAAGGTTTACATCAGGTCTGGTACATGTCATGGCATACATGATAGACCCTATGGCTGAGGCATAGGGGACGACACTCATCTTCTCTCTATCTTCTGCCGTGGTCGGACATTGAGCCGAGCTCAATTTCACACCTTGCAACACAGGCAAGAACCCCTTCTTGGACTGGTCCATATTGAACTTCTTCAATATCTTATCAAGGTATGTGCTTTGTGAAAGACCTATGAAGTGTCTCAATCTATCTCTATAGATCTTGATGCCTAATATGTAAGCAGCTTCTCCAAGGTCCTTCATTGAAAAACACTTATTCAAGTAGGCCTTAATGCTGTCCAAAAGTTCTATATCATTTCCCATCAAAAGTATGTCATCCACATATAATATGAGAAATGCTACAGAGCTCCCACTCACTTTCTTGTAAACGCAGGCTTCTC
Organism: Aegilops speltoides; assembly: GCA_021437245.1. Classification (NCBI taxonomy): domain Eukaryota; kingdom Viridiplantae; phylum Streptophyta; class Magnoliopsida; order Poales; family Poaceae; genus Aegilops; species Aegilops speltoides. The sequence continues at coordinate 93,267,238 of CM038147.1, read as the reverse complement.
CATAAGTCTGCATAAACCCAAACGCTTTGATCATTTCATTAAAGCGAATGTTCCAACTCCGAGATGCTTGCACCAGCCCATAGATGGAGTGCTGGAGCTTGCATACCATGTTAGCATTCTTAGGATTGACAAAACCCTCCGGCTGCATCATATACAGTTCTTCCTTAAGATGGCCGTTAAGGAATGCCGTTTTGACGTCCATTTGCCATATCTCATAATCATAGTATGCGGCAATTGCTAACATGATTTAGACGGACTTCAGCTTCGCTACGGGAGAGAAAGTCTCATCGTAGTCAACCCCTTGAACTTGTCGATAACCCTTAGCGATAAGTCGAGCTTTATAGATGGTAACATTACCATCCGCGTCCGTCTTCTTCTTAAAGATCCATTTGTTTTCTATCGCTCGCCGATCATCGGGCAAGTCTGTCAAAGTCCATACTTTGTTTTCATACATGGATCCTATCTCGGATTGCATGGCTTCAAGCCATTTGTTGGAATCTGGGCCCGCCATTGCTTCTTCATAATTCGAAGGTTCACTGTTGTCTAACAACATGATTTCCAGGACAGGGTTGCCATACCACTCTGGTGTGGAACGTGTCCCCATGGACCTATGAAGTTCAGTAGTAACTTGATCCGAAGTACCTTGATCATCATCATTAGTTTCCTCTCTAGTCAGTGCAGGCAACACAGGAACATCTTCCTGAGCTGCTCTACTTACCGGTTCAAGAGGTAGTACTTCATCAAGTTCCACTTTCCTCCCACTTACTTCTCTCGAGAGAAACTCTTTCTCCAGAAAGGACCCATTCTTGTCAACAAAGATCTTGCCTTCGGATCTGAGGTAGAAGGTATACCCAATGGTTTCCTTAGGGTATCCTATGAAGACGCATTTTTCTGACTTGGGTTCGAGCTTTTCAGGTTGAAGTTTCTTGACATAAGCATCGCATCCCCAAACTTTAAGAAACGACAGGTTAGGTTTCTTCCCAAACCATAATTCATACGGTGTCGTCTCAATGGATTTAGACGGTGTCCTATTTAAAGTTAATGTAGCTATCTCTAGAGCGTATCCTCAAAATTATAGTGGTAAATTGGAAAGTGACATCATAGATCGCACCATATCCAATAGAGTGCGATTACGACGTTCGGACACACCGTTACGCTGAGGTGTTCTAGGCGGCGTGAGTTGTGAAACGATTCCACATTTCCTTAAGTGCATACCAAATTCGTGACTTAAATATTCTCCCCCACGATCTGATCGTAAGAACTTTATCTTTTGGTCACGTTGATTCTCTACCTCATTCTGAAATTCCTTGAACTTTTCAAAGGTCTCAAACTTGTGTTTCATCAAGTAGACATACCCATATCTACTCAAGTCATCAGTGAGAGTGAGAACATAACGATATCCTCCGCAAGCCTCAACGCTCATTGGACCGCACACATCAGTATGTATGATTTCCAATAAGTTGGTTGCTCGCTCCATTGTTCCGGAGAACGGAGTCTTGGTCATTTTGCCCATGAGGCATGGTTCGCATGTGTCAAACGATTCATAATCTAGAGACTCTAAAAGTCCATCAGCATGGAGCTTCTTCATGCGCTTGACACCAATGTGGCCAAGGCGGCAGTGCCACAAGTATGTGGGACTATCGTTATCAACCTTACATCTTTTGGTATTCACACTATGAATATGTGTAACATCACGTTCGAGATTCATTAAGAATAAACCATTGACCAGCGGGGCATGACCATAAAACATATCTCTCATATAAATAGAACAACCATTATTCTCGGATTTAAATGAGTAGCCATCTCGTATTAAACGAGATCCAGATACAATGTTCATGCTCAAAGCTAGCACTAAATAACAATTATTGAGGTTTAAAACTAATCCCGTAGGTAAATGTAGAGGTAGCGTGCCGACGTCGATCACATTGACCTTGGAACCATTCCCGACGCGCATCGTCACCTCGTCCTTCGCTAGTCTCCGCTTATTCCGCAGCTCCTGCTTTGAGTTACAAATATGAGCAACCGCACCGGTATCAAATACCCAGGAGCTACTACGAGTGCTGGTAAGGTACATATCAATAACATGTATATCACATATACCTTTGGTGTTGCCAGCCTTCTTGTCCGCTAAGTACTTGGGGCAGTTCCGCTTCCAGTGACCACTTCCCTTGCAATAAAAGCACTCAGTCTCAGGCTTGGGTCCATTCTTTGACTTCTTCCCGGCAACTGGCTTACCGGGCGCGGCAACCCCCTTGCCGTCCTTCTTGAAGTTCTTCTTACCCTTGCCTTTCTTGAACTTAGTGGTTTTATTCACCATCAACACTTGATGTTGCCTTTTGATCTCTACCTCCGCTGATTTCAACATTGAATATACCTCAGGAATGGTCTTTTCCATCCCCTGCATATTGAAGTTCATCACAAAGCTCTTGTAGCTCGGTGGAAGCGACTGAAGGATTCTGTCAATGACCGCGTCATCCTGGAGATTAACTCCCAGCTGAGTCAAGCGGTTGTGCAACCCAGACATTTTGAGTATGTGCTCACTGACAGAACTATTTTCCTCCATCTTACAACTGAAGAACTTGTCGGAGACTTCATATCTCTCGACCCGAGCATGAGCTTGGAAAACCATTTTCAGCTCTTCGAACATCTCATATGCTCCGTGTTGCTCAAAACGCTTTTGGAGCCTCGGTTCTAAGCTGTAAAGCATGCCGCACTAAACGAGGGAGTAATCATCAGCACGAGACTGCCAAGCGTTCATAGCGTCTTGGTTCTCTGGGATGGGTGCTTCACCTAGCGGTGCTTCTAGGACATAATATTTCTTTGCAGCTATGAGGATGATCCTCAGGTTCCAGACCCAGTCCGTATAGTTGTTGCCATCATCTTTCAGCTTGGTTTTCTCTAGGAACGCGTTGAAGTTGAGGGCAACATTAGCGTGGGCCATTTGATCTACAAGACATATTGTAAAGATTTTAGACTAAGTTCATGATAATTAAGTTCATCTAATCAAATTATTCAATGAACTCCCACTCAGACAGACATCCCTCTAGTCATCTAAGTGAAACATGATCCGAGTCAACTAGGCCATGTCCGATCATCACGTGAGACGGAGTAGTCATCATCGGTGAACATCTTCATGTTGATCGTATCTTCTATATGACTCATGCTCGACCTTTCGGTCTTCCATGTTCCGAGGCCATGTCTGTACATGCTAGGCCCGTCAAGTCAACCTAAGTGTATTGCCTGTGTAAATCTAGCTTACACCCATTGTATTTGAACGTTAGGATCTATCACACCCGATCATCACATGGTGCTTCGAAACAATGAACTTTCGCAACGGTGCACAGTTAGGGGAACACTTTCTTGAAATTATTGCGAGGGATCATCTTATTTAAGCTACCGTCGTTCTAAGCAAATAAGATGTAAAACATGATAAACATCACATGCATTCAAATAGTGACATGATATGGCCAATATCATATTGCTCCTTTGATCTCCATCTTTGGGGCACCATGATCATCTTCGTCACTGGCATGACACCATGATCTCCATCATCATGATCTTCATCATCGTGTCTTCATGAAGTTGTCACGCCAATGATTACTTCTACTTCTATGGCTAACGCGTTTAGCAATAAAGTAAAGTAATTTACATGGCGTTATTCAATGACATGCAGGTCATACAAAAAATAAAGACAACTCCTATGGCTCCTGCCGGTTGTCATACTCATCGACATGCAAGTCGTGATTCCTATTACAAGAACATGATCAATCTCATACATCACATACATCATTCATCACATCCTTTTGGCCATATCACATCACAAGGCATATGCTGCAAAAACAAGTTAGACGTCCTCTAATTGTTCTTGCAAGTTTTTACGTGGCTTCTATAGGTTTCTAGCAAGAACCTTTGTTACCTACGTAAAACCACAACGTGATATACCAATTTCTATTTACCCTTCATAAGGACCCTTTTCATCGAATCCGCTCCAACTAAAGTGGGAGAGACAGACAC